>CM052028.1:8001425-9251425 GCA_028476575.1 Platygaster robiniae
TCGAACGAATCTTCCGACAAATACTGTAATTACGGAATCCTTCTTCGAATTCTAGGGACGTCAGAAGGACCTCAACAGCTATGGTAACATGTAGGTAAAAATTATTGCATGGTTTCGAAATTAATAACATGGTCAAGATATCGTGTCACATAATTCAAGTACACATTGCAATGCGTGATTTAAAATGAAATTCACCACCTGCTTAAACTTCAGAACCATCCGTCAATTTCTAGGGATATGAGATGGACCTTGACAGCTAGAATGACACGTGGATAAAAATGATTCAATAGTTTAGATAATAATTACACGATCAAGATATCGTTTCGCATACTTCAGGTTTACATCAAAATACGGTTTGTGAACTAAACTTAAACACGGACTTCATTTTCAGATCCCTTCATCAATTTCTCGGCATGTACGAAAGACCTTAACATCTAGAATTATATGTGGGTAAAAATAATTCTGAAGTTTAGAAATTAATTACATGTTTAAGATATCGTGTCATATACTTCAAATGGGCATCAGGAAACGTGCATAAAAGTGAGCTTCAACACCTGCTTCAATTTGGAAACCCACCGTCAATTTCTATGGATGTTAGATAGACCTTAACAGCTAAAGTTACGAGCGGGTAAAAATAATTTTATCATTTAGTAATTAATTACATTCTCGAGATATCGTGTCACATACTTTCAGTTGACACTTGAATACGAGTTCTAGACTGATCTTCAACACCCGCTTTAACTTTGAGACCCTCAATCAAATTCTAGGGATATAAGGTGGACCTTAACAGCGAGAATCACACGTGGGTTAGAATGCTTTATGAGTTTAGAAATTAATTACATGGTCAAGAGGGCGTGTCGCGTACTGCTTGTTGACATACAAGAACGCGATTTGAATTGATCCTCCACAAGTGCTTGGATTTCGGAACCCTTCGTCGATATCTACGGAGGACAGATGGACCTTAACAGCTAGAATTCGACGTGGTAGGAAATGATTTACTAGTTTACAAATTAATTACATTGTCAAGGTATCGTGTGGCATACTACTAGTTGACATAAATATACGTGTTTTGAACTAAGCTTCAACAAATGCATCAATTACGAAACGCTCCTACGACATCTAGGGACGTCAGATGGACCCGAACATCCAGAATTACATGTGGGTTAAAATGATTCTATAGTTAAGAAATTTATTACATGGTCAAGGTATCGTGTCATTTCCTTCTCATTAGCGTCAACATACTATGTTCCACTGAACTTCAATTAATTGTGCAATCTTGGAACCCTGCGCTGATTTATAGGAAAGTAAGATGGACATGAACAGCTAGAATTACACGTGAATAAAAATGATTTATGACTTTGGAAATTTATTACATGTCCAAGATATCGTGTCACACTATTCTCGATGACAGCAAACTACGTGTTTCGAACGAATCTTCCGACACATACTGTAATTACGGAATCCTTCTTCGAATTCTAGGGACGTCAGAAGGACCTCAACAGCTATGGTAACATGTAGGTAAAAATTATTGCATAGTTTCGAAATTAATAACATGGTCAAGATATCGTGTCACATACTTCAAATACACATTGCAATGCGTGATTTAAAATGAAATTCACCACCTGCTTAAATTTCAGAACCATCCGTCAATTTCTAGGGATATGAGATGGACCTTGACAGCTAGAATGACACGTGGAAAAAATGATTCAATAGATTAGATAATAATTACACGATCAAGATATCGTTTCGCATACTTCAGGTTTACATCAAAATACGGTTTGTGAACTAAACTTAAACACGGACTTCATTTTCAGATCCCTTCATCAATTTCTCGGCATGTACGAAAGACCTTAACATCTAGAATTATATGTGGGTAAAAATAATTCTGAAGTTTAGAAATTAATTACATGTTTAAGATATCGTGTCAAATACTTCCAATGGACATCAGGAAACGTGCATAAAAGTGAGCTTCAACACCTGCTTCAATTTCGGAACCCACCGTCAATTTCAATGGATGTTAGATAGACCTTAACAGCTTAAGTTACGAGCGGGTAAAAATAATTTTATGAATTAGAAATTAATTACATTCTCGAGATATCGTGTCACATACTTTCAGTTGACACTTGAATACGAGTTCTAAACTGATCTTCAACACCCGCTTTAACTTTGAGACCCTCAATCAAATTCTAGGGATATAGGGTGAACCTTAACAGCGAGAATCACACGTGGGTTAGAATGCTTTATGAGTTTAGAAATTAATTACATGGTCAAGAGGGCGTGTCGCATACTGCTTGTTGACATACGAATACGCGATTTGAATTGATCCTCCACAAGTGCTTGGATTTCGGAACCCTTCGTCGATATCTACGGAGGACAGATGGACCTTAACAGCTATAATTCGACGTGGTTAGAAATGATTTACTAGTTTAGAAATTAATTACATTGTCAAGGTATCGTGTCGCATACTACTAGTTGACATATATATACGTGTTTTGAACTAAGCTTCATCAAATGCATCAATTACGAAACGCTACTACGACATCTAGGGACGTCAGATGGACCCGAACATCCAGAATAACATGTGGGTTAAAATGATTCTATAGTTAAGAAATTTATTACATGGTCAAGGTATCGTGTCATTTCCTTCTCATTAGCGTCAACATACTATGTTCCACTGAACTTCAATTAATTGTGCAATCTTGGAACCCTGCGCTGATTTATAGGAAAGTAAGATGGACATGAACAGCTAGAATTACACGTGAATAAAAATGATTTATGACTTTGGAAATTTATTACATGTCCAAGATATCGTGTCACACTATTCTCGATAACAGCAAACTACGTGTTTCGAACGAATCTTCCGACAAGTACTGTAATTACGAAAACCTTCTTCGAATTCTAAGGACGTCAGAAAGTTCTCAACAGCTATGGTCACATGTAGGTAAAAATTATTGCATGGTTTCGAAATTAATAACATGGTCAAGATATCGTGTCACATACTTCAAATACACATTGCAATGCGTGATTTAAAATGAAATTCACCACCTGCTTAAACTTCAGAACCATCCGTCAATTTCTAGGGATATGAGATGGACCTTGACAGCTAGAATGACACGTGGATAAAAATGATTCAATAGTTTAGATAATAATTACACGATCAAGATATCGTTTCGCATACTTCAGGTTTACATCAAAATACGGTTTGTGAACTAAACTTAAACACGGACTTCATTTTCAGATCCCTTCATCAATTTCTCGGCATGTACGAAAGACCTTAACATCTAGAATTATATGTGGGTAAAAATAATTCTGAAGTTTAGAAATTAATTACATGTTTAAGATATCGTGTCATATACTTCAAATGGGCATCAGGAAACGTGCATAAAAGTGAGCTTCAACACCTGCTTCAATTTCGGAACCCACCGTCAATTTCTATGGATGTTAGATAGACCTTAACAGCTAAAGTTACGAGCGGGTAAAAATAATTTTATCATTTAGTAATTAATTACATTCTCGAGATATCGTGTCACATACTTTCAGTTGACACTTGAATACGAGTTCTAGACTGATCTTCAACACCCGCTTTAACTTTGAGACCCTCAATCAAATTCTAGGGATATAATGTGGACCTTAACAGCGAGAATCACACGTGGGTTAGAATGCTTTATGAGTTTAGAAATTAATTACATGGTCAAGAGGGCGTGTCGCGTACTGCTTGTTGACATACGAATACGCGATTTGAATTGATCCTCCACAAGTGCTTGGATTTCGGAACCCTTCGTCGATATCTACGAAGGACAGATGGACCTTAACAGCTAGAATTCGACGTGGTAGGAAATGATTTACTAGTTTACAAATTAATTACATTGTCAAGGTATCGTGTGGCATACTACTAGTTGACATAAATATACGTGTTTTGAACTAAGCTTTAACAAATGCATCAATTACGAAACGCTCCTACGACATCTAGGGACGTCAGATGGACCCGAACATCCAGAATTACATGTGGGTTAAAATGATTCTATAGTTAAGAAATTTATTACATGGTCAAGGTATCGTGTCATTTCCTTCTCATTAGCGTCAACATACTATGTTCCACTGAACTTCAATTAATTGTGCAATCTTGGAACCCTGCGCTGATTTATAGGAAAGTAAGATGGACATGAACAGCTAGAATTACACGTGAATAAAAATGATTTATGACTTTGGAAATTTATTACATGTCCAAGATATCGTGTCACACTATTCTCGATGACAGCAAACTACGTGTTTCGAACGAATCTTCCGACAAATACTGTAATTACGGAATCCTTCTTCGAATTCTAGGGACGTCAGAAGGACCTCAACAGCTATGGTAACATGTAGGTAAAAATTATTGCATAGTTTCGAAATTAATAACATGGTCAAGATATCGTGTCACATACTTCAAATACACATTGCAATGCGTGATTTAAAATGAAATTCACCACCTGCTTAAATTTCAGAACCATCCGTCAATTTCTAGGGATATGAGATGGACCTTGACAGCTAGAATGACACGTGGAAAAAATGATTCAATAGTTTAGATAATAATTACACGATCAAGATATCGTTTCGCATACTTCAGGTTTACATCAAAATACGGTTTGTGAACTAAACTTAAACACGGACTTCATTTTCAGATCCCTTCTTCAATTTCTCGGCATGTACGAAAGACCTTAACATCTAGAATTATATGTGGGTAAAAATAATTCTGAAGTTTAGAAATTAATTACATGTTTAAGATATCGTGTCATATACTTCAAATGGACATCAGGAAACGTGCATAAAAGTGAGCTTCAACACCTGCTTCAATTTCGGAACCCACCGTCAATTTCTATGGATGTTAGATAGACCTTAACAGCTTAAGTTACGAGCGGGTAAAAATAATTTTATGAATTAGAAATTAATTACATTCTCGAGATATCGTGTCACATACTTTCAGTTGACACTTGAATACGAGTTCTAGACTGATCTTCAACACCCGCTTTAACTTTGAGACCCTCAATCAAATTCTAAGGATATAAGGTGGACCTTAACAGCGAGAATCACACGTGGGTTAGAATGCTTTATGAGTTTAGGAATTAATTACATGGTCAAGAGGGCGTGTCGCGTACTGCTTGTTGACATACGAATACGCGATTTGAATTGATCCTCCACAAGTGCTTGGATTTCGGAACCCTTCGTCGATATCTACGAAGGACAGATGGACCTTAACAGCTAGAATTCGACGTGGTAGGAAATGATTTACTAGTTTACAAATTAATTACATTGTCAAGGTATCGTGTGGCATACTACTAGTTGACATAAATATACGTGTTTTGAACTAAGCTTTAACAAATGCATCAATTACGAAACGCTCCTACGACATCTAGGGACGTCAGATGGACCCGAACATCCAGAATTACATGTGGGTTAAAATGATTCTATAGTTAAGAAATTTATTACATGGTCAAGGTATCGTGTCATTTCCTTCTCATTAGCGTCAACATACTATGTTCCACTGAACTTCAATTAATTGTGCAATCTTGGAACCCTGCGCTGATTTATAGGAAAGTAAGATGGACATGAACAGCTAGAATTACACGTGAATAAAAATGATTTATGACTTTGGAAATTTATTACATGTCCAAGATATCGTGTCACACTATTCTCGATGACAGCAAACTACGTGTTTCGAACGAATCTTCCGACAAATACTGTAATTACGGAATCCTTCTTCGAATTCTAGGGACGTCAGAAGGACCTCAACAGCTATGGTAACATGTAGGTAAAAATTATTGCATAGTTTCGAAATTAATAACATGGTCAAGATATCGTGTCACATACTTCAAATACACATTGCAATGCGTGATTTAAAATGAAATTCACCACCTGCTTAAATTTCAGAACCATCCGTCAATTTCTAGGGATATGAGATGGACCTTGACAGCTAGAATGACACGTGGAAAAAATGATTCAATAGTTTAGATAATAATTACACGATCAAGATATCGTTTCGCATACTTCAGGTTTACATCAAAATACGGTTTGTGAACTAAACTTAAACACGGACTTCATTTTCAGATCCCTTCATCAATTTCTCGGCATGTACGAAAGACCTTAACATCTAGAATTATATGTGGGTAAAAATAATTCTGAAGTTTAGAAATTAATTACATGTTTAAGATATCGTGTCATATACTTCAAATGGGCATCAGGAAACGTGCATAAAAGTGAGCTTCAACACCTGCTTCAATTTGGAAACCCACCGTCAATTTCTATGGATGTTAGATAGACCTTAACAGCTAAAGTTACGAGCGGGTAAAAATAATTTTATCATTTAGTAATTAATTACATTCTCGAGATATCGTGTCACATACTTTCAGTTGACACTTGAATACGAGTTCTAGACTGATCTTCAACACCCGCTTTAACTTTGAGACCCTCAATCAAATTCTAGGGATATAAGGTGGACCTTAACAGCGAGAATCACACGTGGGTTAGAATGCTTTATGAGTTTAGAAATTAATTACATGGTCAAGAGGGCGTGTCGCGTACTGCTTGTTGACATACAAGAACGCGATTTGAATTGATCCTCCACAAGTGCTTGGATTTCGGAACCCTTCGTCGATATCTACGGAGGACAGATGGACCTTAACAGCTAGAATTCGACGTGGTAGGAAATGATTTACTAGTTTACAAATTAATTACATTGTCAAGGTATCGTGTGGCATACTACTAGTTGACATAAATATACGTGTTTTGAACTAAGCTTCAACAAATGCATCAATTACGAAACGCTCCTACGACATCTAGGGACGTCAGATGGACCCGAACATCCAGAATTACATGTGGGTTAAAATGATTCTATAGTTAAGAAATTTATTACATGGTCAAGGTATCGTGTCATTTCCTTCTCATTAGCGTCAACATACTATGTTCCACTGAACTTCAATTAATTGTGCAATCTTGGAACCCTGCGCTGATTTATAGGAAAGTAAGATGGACATGAACAGCTAGAATTACACGTGAATAAAAATGATTTATGACTTTGGAAATTTATTACATGTCCAAGATATCGTGTCACACTATTCTCGATGACAGCAAACTACGTGTTTCGAACGAATCTTCCGACACATACTGTAATTACGGAATCCTTCTTCGAATTCTAGGGACGTCAGAAGGACCTCAACAGCTATGGTAACATGTAGGTAAAAATTATTGCATAGTTTCGAAATTAATAACATGGTCAAGATATCGTGTCACATACTTCAAATACACATTGCAATGCGTGATTTAAAATGAAATTCACCACCTGCTTAAATTTCAGAACCATCCGTCAATTTCTAGGGATATGAGATGGACCTTGACAGCTAGAATGACACGTGGAAAAAATGATTCAATAGATTAGATAATAATTACACGATCAAGATATCGTTTCGCATACTTCAGGTTTACATCAAAATACGGTTTGTGAACTAAACTTAAACACGGACTTCATTTTCAGATCCCTTCATCAATTTCTCGGCATGTACGAAAGACCTTAACATCTAGAATTATATGTGGGTAAAAATAATTCTGAAGTTTAGAAATTAATTACATGTTTAAGATATCGTGTCAAATACTTCCAATGGACATCAGGAAACGTGCATAAAAGTGAGCTTCAACACCTGCTTCAATTTCGGAACCCACCGTCAATTTCAATGGATGTTAGATAGACCTTAACAGCTTAAGTTACGAGCGGGTAAAAATAATTTTATGAATTAGAAATTAATTACATTCTCGAGATATCGTGTCACATACTTTCAGTTGACACTTGAATACGAGTTCTAAACTGATCTTCAACACCCGCTTTAACTTTGAGACCCTCAATCAAATTCTAGGGATATAGGGTGAACCTTAACAGCGAGAATCACACGTGGGTTAGAATGCTTTATGAGTTTAGAAATTAATTACATGGTCAAGAGGGCGTGTCGCATACTGCTTGTTGACATACGAATACGCGATTTGAATTGATCCTCCACAAGTGCTTGGATTTCGGAACCCTTCGTCGATATCTACGGAGGACAGATGGACCTTAACAGCTATAATTCGACGTGGTTAGAAATGATTTACTAGTTTAGAAATTAATTACATTGTCAAGGTATCGTGTCGCATACTACTAGTTGACATATATATACGTGTTTTGAACTAAGCTTCATCAAATGCATCAATTACGAAACGCTACTACGACATCTAGGGACGTCAGATGGACCCGAACATCCAGAATAACATGTGGGTTAAAATGATTCTATAGTTAAGAAATTTATTACATGGTCAAGGTATCGTGTCATTTCCTTCTCATTAGCGTCAACATACTATGTTCCACTGAACTTCAATTAATTGTGCAATCTTGGAACCCTGCGCTGATTTATAGGAAAGTAAGATGGACATGAACAGCTAGAATTACACGTGAATAAAAATGATTTATGACTTTGGAAATTTATTACATGTCCAAGATATCGTGTCACACTATTCTCGATAACAGCAAACTACGTGTTTCGAACGAATCTTCCGACAAGTACTGTAATTACGAAAACCTTCTTCGAATTCTAAGGACGTCAGAAAGTTCTCAACAGCTATGGTCACATGTAGGTAAAAATTATTGCATGGTTTCGAAATTAATAACATGGTCAAGATATCGTGTCACATACTTCAAATACACATTGCAATGCGTGATTTAAAATGAAATTCACCACCTGCTTAAACTTCAGAACCATCCGTCAATTTCTAGGGATATGAGATGGACCTTGACAGCTAGAATGACACGTGGATAAAAATGATTCAATAGTTTAGATAATAATTACACGATCAAGATATCGTTTCGCATACTTCAGGTTTACATCAAAATACGGTTTGTGAACTAAACTTAAACACGGACTTCATTTTCAGATCCCTTCATCAATTTCTCGGCATGTACGAAAGACCTTAACATCTAGAATTATATGTGGGTAAAAATAATTCTGAAGTTTAGAAATTAATTACATGTTTAAGATATCGTGTCATATACTTCAAATGGGCATCAGGAAACGTGCATAAAAGTGAGCTTCAACACCTGCTTCAATTTCGGAACCCACCGTCAATTTCTATGGATGTTAGATAGACCTTAACAGCTAAAGTTACGAGCGGGTAAAAATAATTTTATCATTTAGTAATTAATTACATTCTCGAGATATCGTGTCACATACTTTCAGTTGACACTTGAATACGAGTTCTAGACTGATCTTCAACACCCGCTTTAACTTTGAGACCCTCAATCAAATTCTAGGGATATAATGTGGACCTTAACAGCGAGAATCACACGTGGGTTAGAATGCTTTATGAGTTTAGAAATTAATTACATGGTCAAGAGGGCGTGTCGCGTACTGCTTGTTGACATACGAATACGCGATTTGAATTGATCCTCCACAAGTGCTTGGATTTCGGAACCCTTCGTCGATATCTACGAAGGACAGATGGACCTTAACAGCTAGAATTCGACGTGGTAGGAAATGATTTACTAGTTTACGAATTAATTACATTGTCAAGGTATCGTGTGGCATACTACTAGTTGACATAAATATACGTGTTTTGAACTAAGCTTTAACAAATGCATCAATTACGAAACGCTCCTACGACATCTAGGGACGTCAGATGGACCCGAACATCCAGAATTACATGTGGGTTAAAATGATTCTATAGTTAAGAAATTTATTACATGGTCAAGGTATCGTGTCATTTCCTTCTCATTAGCGTCAACATACTATGTTCCACTGAACTTCAATTAATTGTGCAATCTTGGAACCCTGCGCTGATTTATAGGAAAGTAAGATGGACATGAACAGCTAGAATTACACGTGAATAAAAATGATTTATGACTTTGGAAATTTATTACATGTCCAAGATATCGTGTCACACTATTCTCGATGACAGCAAACTACGTGTTTCGAACGAATCTTCCGACAAATACTGTAATTACGGAATCCTTCTTCGAATTCTAGGGACGTCAGAAGGACCTCAACAGCTATGGTAACATGTAGGTAAAAATTATTGCATAGTTTCGAAATTAATAACATGGTCAAGATATCGTGTCACATACTTCAAATACACATTGCAATGCGTGATTTAAAATGAAATTCACCACCTGCTTAAATTTCAGAACCATCCGTCAATTTCTAGGGATATGAGATGGACCTTGACAGCTAGAATGACACGTGGAAAAAATGATTCAATAGTTTAGATAATAATTACACGATCAAGATATCGTTTCGCATACTTCAGGTTTACATCAAAATACGGTTTGTGAACTAAACTTAAACACGGACTTCATTTTCAGATCCCTTCTTCAATTTCTCGGCATGTACGAAAGACCTTAACATCTAGAATTATATGTGGGTAAAAATAATTCTGAAGTTTAGAAATTAATTACATGTTTAAGATATCGTGTCATATACTTCAAATGGACATCAGGAAACGTGCATAAAAGTGAGCTTCAACACCTGCTTCAATTTCGGAACCCACCGTCAATTTCTATGGATGTTAGATAGACCTTAACAGCTTAAGTTACGAGCGGGTAAAAATAATTTTATGAATTAGAAATTAATTACATTCTCGAGATATCGTGTCACATACTTTCAGTTGACACTTGAATACGAGTTCTAGACTGATCTTCAACACCCGCTTTAACTTTGAGACCCTCAATCAAATTCTAAGGATATAAGGTGGACCTTAACAGCGAGAATCACACGTGGGTTAGAATGCTTTATGAGTTTAGGAATTAATTACATGGTCAAGAGGGCGTGTCGCGTACTGCTTGTTGACATACGAATACGCGATTTGAATTGATCCTCCACAAGTGCTTGGATTTCGGAACCCTTCGTCGATATCTACGAAGGACAGATGGACCTTAACAGCTAGAATTCGACGTGGTAGGAAATGATTTACTAGTTTACAAATTAATTACATTGTCAAGGTATCGTGTGGCATACTACTAGTTGACATAAATATACGTGTTTTGAACTAAGCTTTAACAAATGCATCAATTACGAAACGCTCCTACGACATCTAGGGACGTCAGATGGACCCGAACATCCAGAATTACATGTGGGTTAAAATGATTCTATAGTTAAGAAATTTATTACATGGTCAAGGTATCGTGTCATTTCCTTCTCATTAGCGTCAACATACTATGTTCCACTGAACTTCAATTAATTGTGCAATCTTGGAACCCTGCGCTGATTTATAGGAAAGTAAGATGGACATGAACAGCTAGAATTACACGTGAATAAAAATGATTTATGACTTTGGAAATTTATTACATGTCCAAGATATCGTGTCACACTATTCTCGATGACAGCAAACTACGTGTTTCGAACGAATCTTCCGACAAATACTGTAATTACGGAATCCTTCTTCGAATTCTAGGGACGTCAGAAGGACCTCAACAGCTATGGTAACATGTAGGTAAAAATTATTGCATAGTTTCGAAATTAATAACATGGTCAAGATATCGTGTCACATACTTCAAATACACATTGCAATGCGTGATTTAAAATGAAATTCACCACCTGCTTAAATTTCAGAACCATCCGTCAATTTCTAGGGATATGAGATGGACCTTGACAGCTAGAATGACACGTGGAAAAAATGATTCAATAGTTTAGATAATAATTACACGATCAAGATATCGTTTCGCATACTTCAGGTTTACATCAAAATACGGTTTGTGAACTAAACTTAAACACGGACTTCATTTCAGATCCCTTCATCAATTTCTCGGCATGTACGAAAGACCTTAACATCTAGAATTATATGTGGGTAAAAATAATTCTGAAGTTTAGAAATTAATTACATGTTTAAGATATCGTGTCATATACTTCAAATGGACATCAGGAAACGTGCATAAAAGTGAGCTTCAACACCTGCTTCAATTTCGGAACCCACCGTCAATTTCTATGGATGTTAGATAGACCTTAACAGCTTAAGTTACGAGCGGGTAAAAATAATTTTATGAATTAGAAATTAATTACATTCTCGAGATATCGTGTCACATACTTTCAGTTGACACTTGAATACGAGTTCTAGACTGATCTTCAACACCCGCTTTAACTTTGAGACCCTCAATCAAATTCTAAGGATATAAGGTGGACCTTAACAGCGAGGATCACACGTGGGTTAGAATGCTTTATGAGTTTAGGAATTAATTACATGGTCAAGAGGGCGTGTCGCGTACTGCTTGTTGACATACGAATACGCGATTTGAATTGATCTTCCACAAGTGCTTGGATTTCGGAACCCTTCGTCGATATCTACGGAGGACAGATGGACCTTAACAGCTAGAATTCGACGTGGTAGGAAATGATTTACTAGTTTACAAATTAATTACATTGTCAAGGTATCGTGTGGCATACTACTAGTTGACATATATATACGTGTTTTGAACTAAGCTTCAACAAATGCATCAATTACGAAACGCTCCTACGACAGCTAGGGACGTCAGATGGACCCGAACATCCAGAATTACATGTGGGTTAAAATGATTCCATAGTTGAGAAATTTATGACACGGTCAAGGTATCGTGTCATTTCTTTCTCATTAGCGTCAACATACTATGTTCCACTGAACTTCAATTAATTATGCAATCTTGGAACCCTGCGCTGATTTATAGGAAAGTAAGATGGACATCAACAGCTAGAATTACACGTGAAGAAAAATGATTTATTAGTTTGGAAATTTATTACATGTCCAAGATATCGTGTCACACTATTCTCGATGAAAGCAAACTACGTGTTTCGAACGAATCTTCCGACAAGTACTGTAATTACGAAAACCTTCTTCGAATTCTAAGGACGTCAGAAAGTTCTCAACAGCTATGGTCACATGTAGGTAAAAATTATTGCATGGTTTCGAAATTAATAACATGGTCAAGATATCGTGTCACATACTTCAAATACACATTGCAATGCGTGATTTCAAATGAAATTCACCACCTGCTTAAATTTCAGAACCATCCGTCAATTTCTAGGGATATGAGATGGACCTTGACAGCTAGAATGACACGTGGAAAAAATGATTCAATAGTTTAGATAATAATTACACGATCAAGATATCGTTTCGCATACTTCAGGTTTACATCAAAATACGGTTTGTGAACTAAACTTAAACACGGACTTCATTTTCAGATCCCTTCATCAATTTCTCGGCATGTACGAAAGACCTTAACATCTAGAATTATATGTGGGTAAAAATAATTCTGAAGTTTAGAAATTAATTACATGTTTAAGATATCGTGTCATATACTTCAAATGGACATCAGGAAACGTGCATAAAAGTGAGCTTCAACACCTGCTTCAATTTCGGAACCCACCGTCAATTTCTATGGATGTTAGATAGACCTTAACAGCTTAAGTTACGAGCGGGTAAAAATAATTTTATGAATTAGAAATTAATTACATTCTCGAGATATCGTGTCACATACTTTCAGTTGACACTTGAATACGAGTTCTAGACTGATCTTCAACACCCGCTTTAACTTTGAGACCCTCAATCAAATTCTAAGGATATAAGGTGGACCTTAACAGCGAGAATCACACGTGGGTTAGAATGCTTTATGAGTTTAGGAATTAATTACATGGTCAAGAGGGCGTGTCGCGTACTGCTTGTTGACATACGAATACGCGATTTGAATTGATCTTCCACAAGTGCTTGGATTTCGGAACCCTTCGTCGATATCTACGGAGGACAGATGGACCTTAACAGCTAGAATTCGACGTGGTAGGAAATGATTTACTAGTTTACAAATTAATTACATTGTCAAGGTATCGTGTGGCATACTACTAGTTGACATATATATACGTGTTTTGAACTAAGCTTCAACAAATGCATCAATTACGAAACGCTCCTACGACAGCTAGGGACGTCAGATGGACCCGAACATCCAGAATTACATGTGGGTTAAAATGATTCCATAGTTGAGAAATTTATGACACGGTCAAGGTATCGTGTCATTTCTTTCTCATTAGCGTCAACATACTATGTTCCACTGAACTTCAATTAATTGTGCAATCTTGGAACCCTGCGCTGATTTATAGGAAAGTAAGATGGACATCAACAGCTAGAATTACACGTGAAGAAAAATGATTTATTAGTTTGGAAATTTATTACATGTCCAAGATATCGTGTCACACTATTCTCGATGAAAGCAAACTACGTGTTTCGAACGAATCTTCCGACAAGTACTGTAATTACGAAAACCTTCTTCGAATTCTAAGGACGTCAGAAAGTTCTCAACAGCTATGGTCACATGTAGGTAAAAATTATTGCATGGTTTCGAAATTAATAACATGGTCAAGATATCGTGTCACATACTTCAAATACACATTGCAATGCGTGATTTAAAATGAAATTCACCACCTGCTTAAACTTCAGAACCATCCGTCAATTTCTAGGGATATGAGATGGACCTTGACAGCTAGAATGACACGTGGATAAAAATGATTCAATAGTTTAGATAATAATTACACGATCAAGATATCGTTTCGCATACTTCAGGTTTACATCAAAATACGGTTTGTGAACTAAACTTAAACACGGACTTCATTTTCAGATCCCTTCATCAATTTCTCGGCATGTACGAAAGACCTTAACATCTAGAATTATATGTGGGTAAAAATAATTCTGAAGTTTAGAAATTAATTACATGTTTAAGATATCGTGTCATATACTTCAAATGGGCATCAGGAAACGTGCATAAAAGTGAGCTTCAACACCTGCTTCAATTTCGGAACCCACCGTCAATTTCTATGGATGTTAGATAGACCTTAACAGCTAAAGTTACGAGCGGGTAAAAATAATTTTATCATTTAGTAATTAATTACATTCTCGAGATATCGTGTCACATACTTTCAGTTGACACTTGAATACGAGTTCTAGACTGATCTTCAACACCCGCTTTAACTTTGAGACCCTCAATCAAATTCTAGGGATATAAGGTGGACCTTAACAGCGAGAATCACACGTGGGTTAGAATGCTTTATGAGTTTAGGAATTAATTACATGGTCAAGAGGGCGTGTCGCGTACTGCTTGTTGACATACGAATACGCGATTTGAATTGATCCTCCACAAGTGCTTGGATTTCGGAACCCTTCGTCGATATCTACGGAGGACAGATGGACCTTAACAGCTAGAATTCGACGTGGTAGGAAATGATTTACTAGTTTACAAATTAATTACATTGTCAAGGTATCGTGTGGCATACTACTAGTTGACATAAATATACGTGTTTTGAACTAAGCTTCAACAAATGCATCAATTACGAAACGCTCCTACGACATCTAGGGACGTCAGATGGACCCGAACATCCAGAATTACATGTGGGTTAAAATGATTCTATAGTTAAGAAATTTATTACATGGTCAAGGTATCGTGTCATTTCCTTCTCATTAGCGTCAACATACTATGTTCCACTGAACTTCAATTAATTGTGCAATCTTGGAACCCTGCGCTGATTTATAGGAAAGTAAGATGGACATGAACAGCTAGAATTACACGTGAATAAAAATGATTTATGACTTTGGAAATTTATTACATGTCCAAGATATCGTGTCACACTATTATCGATGACAGCAAACTACGTGTTTCGAACGAATCTTCCGACAAATACTGTAATTACGAAAACCTTCTTCGAATTCTAAGGACGTCAGAAAGTTCTCAACAGCTATGGTCACATGTAGGTAAAAATTATTGCATAGTTTCGAAATCAATAACATGGTCAAGATATCGTGTCACATACTTCAAATACACATTGCAATGCGTGATTTAAAATGAAATTCACCACCTGCTTAAACTTCAGAACCATCCGTCAATTTCTAGGGATATGAGATGGACCTTGACAGCTAGAATGACACGTGGATAAAAATGATTCAATAGTTAAGATAATAATTACACGATCAAGATATCGTTTCGCATACTTCAGGTTGACATCAAAATACGGTTTTTGAACTAAACTTAAACACGGACTTCATTTTCAGATCCCTTCATCAATTTCGCGGCATGTACGAAAGACCTTAACATCTAGAATTACATGTGGGTAAAAATAATTCTGAAGTTTAGAAATTAATTACATGTTTAAGATATCGTGTCATATACTTCAAATGGACATCAGGAAACGTGCATAAAAGTGAGCTTCAACACCTGCTTCAATTTCGGAACCAACCGTCAATTTCTATGGATGTTAGATAGACCTTAACAGCTAAAGTTACGAGCGGGTAAAAATAATTTTATAATTTAGAAATTAATTACATTCTCGAGATATCGTGTCACATACTTTCAGTTGACACTTAAATACGAGTTCTAAACTGATCTTCAACACCCGCTTTAACTGTGAGACCCTCAATCAAATTCTAGGGATATAAGATGGACCTTAACAGCGAGAATCACACGTGGGTTAGAATGCTTTATGAGTTTAGAAATAAATTACATGGTCAAGAGGGCGTGTCGCATACTGCTTGTTGACATACGAATACGCGATTTGAATTGATCCTCCACAAGTGCTTGGATTTCGGAACCCTTCGTCGATATCTACGGAGGACAGATGGACCTTAACAGCTATAATTCGACGTGGTTAGAAATGATTTACTAGTTTAGAAATTAATTACATTGTCAAGGTATCGTGTCGCATACTACTAGTTGACATATATATACGTGTTTTGAACTAAGCTTCAACAAATGCATCAATTACGAAACGCTACTACGACATCTAGGGACGTCAGATGGACCCGAACATCCAGAATTACATGTGGGTTAAAATGATTCTATAGTTAAGAAATTTATTACATGGTCAAGGTATCGTGTCATTTCCTTCTCATTAGCGTCAACATACTATGTTCCACTGAACTTCAATTAATTGTGCAATCTTGGAACCCTGCGCTGATTTATAGGAAAGTAAGATGGACATGAACAGCTAGAATTACACGTGAATAAAAATGATTTATGACTTTGGAAATTTATTACATGTCCAAGATATCGTGTCACACTATTCTCGATGACAGCAAACTACGTGTTTCGAACGAATCTTCCGACAAATACTGTAATTACGGAATCCTTCTTCGAATTCTAGGGACGTCAGAAGGACCTCAACAGCTATGGTAACATGTAGGTAAAAATTATTGCATGGTTTCGAAATTAATAACATGGTCAAGATATCGTGTCACATAATTCAAATACACATTGCAATGCGTGATTTAAAATGAAATTCACCACCTGCTTAAACTTCAGAACCATCCGTCAATTTCTAGGGATATGAGATGGACCTTGACAGCTAGAATGACACGTGGATAAAAATGATTCAATAGTTTAGATAATAATTACACGATCAAGATATCGTTTCGCATACTTCAGGTTTACATCAAAATACGGTTTGTGAACTAAACTTAAACACGGACTTCATTTTCAGATCCCTTCATCAATTTCTCGGCATGTACGAAAGACCTTAACATCTAGAATTATATGTGGGTAAAAATAATTCTGAAGTTTAGAAATTAATTACATGTTTAAGATATCGTGTCATATACTTCAAATGGGCATCAGGAAACGTGCATAAAAGTGAGCTTCAACACCTGCTTCAATTTGGAAACCCACCGTCAATTTCTATGGATGTTAGATAGACCTTAACAGCTAAAGTTACGAGCGGGTAAAAATAATTTTATCATTTAGTAATTAATTACATTCTCGAGATATCGTGTCACATACTTTCAGTTGACACTTGAATACGAGTTCTAGACTGATCTTCAACACCCGCTTTAACTTTGAGACCCTCAATCAAATTCTAGGGATATAAGGTGGACCTTAACAGCGAGAATCACACGTGGGTTAGAATGCTTTATGAGTTTAGAAATTAATTACATGGTCAAGAGGGCGTGTCGCGTACTGCTTGTTGACATACAAGAACGCGATTTGAATTGATCCTCCACAAGTGCTTGGATTTCGGAACCCTTCGTCGATATCTACGGAGGACAGATGGACCTTAACAGCTAGAATTCGACGTGGTAGGAAATGATTTACTAGTTTACAAATTAATTACATTGTCAAGGTATCGTGTGGCATACTACTAGTTGACATAAATATACGTGTTTTGAACTAAGCTTCAACAAATGCATGAATTACGAAACGCTCCTACGACATCTAGGGACGTCAGATGGACCCGAACATCCAGAATTACATGTGGGTTAAAATGATTCTATAGTTAAGAAATTTATTACATGGTCAAGGTATCGTGTCATTTCCTTCTCATTAGCGTCAACATACTATGTTCCACTGAACTTCAATTAATTGTGCAATCTTGGAACCCTGCGCTGATTTATAGGAAAGTAAGATGGACATGAACAGCTAGAATTACACGTGAATAAAAATGATTTATGACTTTGGAAATTTATTACATGTCTAAGATATCGTGTCACACTATTCTCGATGACTGCAAACTACGTGTTTCGAACGAATCTTCCGACAAATACTGTAATTACGAAAACCTTCTTCGAATTCTAAGGACGTCAGAAAGTTCTCAACAGCTATGGTCACATGTAGGTAAAAATTATTGCATAGTTTCGAAATCAATAACATGGTCAAGATATCGTGTCACATACTTTAAATACACATGGCAATGCGTGATTTAAAATGAAATTCACCACCTGCTTAAATTTCAGAACCATCCGTCAATTTCTAGGGATATGAGATGGACCTTGACAGCTAGAATGACACGTGGATAAAAATGATTCAATAGTTTAGATAAAAATTACACGATCAAGATATCGTTTCGCATACTTCAGGTTGACATCAAAATACGGTTTTTGAACTAAACTTAAACACGGACTTCATTTTCAGATCCCTCCATCAATTTCTCGGCATGTACGAAAGACCTTAACATCTAGAATTACATGTGGGTAAAAATAATTCTGAAGTTTAGAAATTAATTACATGTTTAAGATATCGTGTCATATACTTCAAATGGACATCAGGAAACGTGCATAAAAGTGAGCTTCAACACCTGCTTCAATTTCGGAACCCACCGTCAATTTCTATGGATGTTAGATAGACCTTAACAGCTAAAGTTACGAGCGGGTTAAAATAATTTTATGAATTAGAAATTAATTACATTCTCGAGATATCGTGTCACATACTTTCAGTTGACACTTGAATACGAGTTCTAAACTGATCTTCAACACCCGCTTTAACTTTGAGACCCTCAATCAAATTCTAGGGATATAGGGTGAACCTTAACAGCGAGAATCACACGTGGGTTAGAATGCTTTATGAGTTTAGAAATTAATTACATGGTCAAGAGGGCGTGTCGCGTACTGCTTGTTGACATACGAATACGCGATTTGAATTGATCCTCCACAAGTGCTTGGATTTCGGAACCCTTCGTCGATATCTACGGAGGACAGATGGACCTTAACAGCTATAATTCGACGTGGTTAGAAATGATTTACTAGTTTAGAAATTAATTACATTGTCAAGGTATCGTGTCGCATACTACTAGTTGACATATATATACGTGTTTTGAACTAAGCTTCAACAAATGCATCAATTACGAAACGCTACTACGACATCTAGGGACGTCAGATGGACCCGAACATCCAGAATTACATGTGGGTTAAAATGATTCTATAGTTAAGAAATTTATTACATGGTCAAGGTATCGTGTCATTTCCTTCTCATTAGCGTCAACATACTATGTTCCACTGAACTTCAATTAATTGTGCAATCTTGGAACCCTGCGCTGATTTATAGGAAAGTAAGATGGACATGAACAGCTAGAATTACACGTGAATAAAAATGATTTATGACTTTGGAAATTTATTACATGTCCAAGATATCGTGTCACACTATTCTCGATGACAGCAAACTACGTGTTTCGAACGAATCTTCCGACAAATACTGTAATTACGGAATCCTTCTTCGAATTCTAGGGACGTCAGAAGGACCTCAACAGCTATGGTAACATGTAGGTAAAAATTATTGCATGGTTTCGAAATTAATAACATGGTCAAGATATCGTGTCACATAATTCAAATACACATTGCAATGCGTGATTTAAAATGAAATTCACCACCTGCTTAAACTTCAGAACCATCCGTCAATTTCTAGGGATATGAGATGGACCTTGACAGCTAGAATGACACGTGCATAAAAATGATTCAATAGTTTAGATAATAATTACACGATCAAGATATCGTTTCGCATACTTCAGGTTTACATCAAAATACGGTTTGTGAACTAAACTTAAACACGGACTTCATTTTCAGATCCCTTCATCAATTTCTCGGCATGTACGAAATACCTTAACATCTAGAATTACATGTGGGTAAAAATAATTCTGAAGTTTAGAAATTAATTACATGATTAAGATATCGTGTCATATACTTCAAATGGGCATCAGGAAACGTGCATAAAAGTGAGCTTCAACACCTGCTTCAATTTGGAAACCCACCGTCAATTTCTATGGATGTTAGATAGACCTTAACAGCTGAAGTTACGAGCGGGTAAAAATAATTTTATCATTTAGAAATTAATTACATTCTCGAGATATCGTGTCACATACTTTCAGTTGACACTTGAATACGAGTTCTAAACTGATCTTCAACACCCGCTTTAACTTTGAGACCCTCAATCAAATTCTAGGGATATAGGGTGAACCTTAACAGCGAGAATCACACGTGGGTTAGAATGCTTTATGAGTTTAGAAATTAATTACATGGTCAAGAGGGCGTGTCGCGTACTGCTTGTTGACATACGAATACGCGATTTGAATTGATCCTCCACAAGTGCTTGGATTTCGGAACCCTTCGTCGATATCTACGGAGGACAGATGGACCTTAACAGCTAGAATTCGACGTGGTAGGAAATGATTTACTAGTTTACAAATTAATTACATTGTCAAGGTATCGTGTGGCATACTACTAGTTGACATAAATATACGTGTTTTGAACTAAGCTTCAACAAATGCATGAATTACGAAACGCTCCTACGACATCTAGGGACGTCAGATGGACCCGAACATCCAGAATTACATGTGGGTTAAAATGATTCTATAGTTAAGAAATTTATTACATGGTCAAGGTATCGTGTCATTTCCTTCTCATTAGCGTCAACATACTATGTTCCACTGAACTTCAATTAATTGTGCAATCTTGGAACCCTGCGCTGATTTATAGGAAAGTAAGATGGACATGAACAGCTAGAATTACACGTGAATAAAAATGATTTATGACTTTGGAAATTTATTACATGTCCAAGATATCGTGTCACACTATTCTCGATGACAGCAAACTACGTGTTTCGAACGAATCTTCCGACAAATACTGTAATTACGAAAACCTTCTTCAAATTCTAAGGACGTCAGAAAGTTCTCAACAGCTATGGTCACATGTAGGTAAAAATTATTGCATAGTTTCGAAATCAATAACATGGTCAAGATATCGTGTCACATACTTTAAATACACATGGCAATGCGTGATTTAAAATGAAATTCACCACCTGCTTAAATTTCAGAACCATCCGTCAATTTCTAGGGATATGAGATGGACCTTGACAGCTAGAATGACACGTGGATAAAAATGATTCAATAGTTTAGATAAAAATTACACGATCAAGATATCGTTTCGCATACTTCAGGTTGACATCAAAATACGGTTTTTGAACTAAACTTAAACACGGACTTCATTTTCAGATCCCTTCATCAATTTCTCGGCATGTACGAAAGACCTTAACATCTAGAATTACATGTGGGTAAAAATAATTCTGAAGTTTAGAAATTAATTACATGTTTAAGATATCGTGTCATATACTTCAAATGGACATCAGGAAACGTGCATAAAAGTGAGCTTCAACACCTGCTTCAATTTCGGAACCCACCGTCAATTTCTATGGATGTTAGATAGACCTTAACAGCTAAAGTTACGAGCGGGTTAAAATAATTTTATGAATTAGAAATTAATTACATTCTCGAGATATCGTGTCACATACTTTCAGTTGACACTTGAATACGAGTTCTAAACTGATCTTCAACACCCGCTTTAACTTTGAGACCCTCAATCAAATTCTAGGGATATAGGGTGAACCTTAACAGCGAGAATCACACGTGGGTTAGAATGCTTTATGAGTTTAGAAATTAATTACATGGTCAAGAGGGCGTGTCGCGTACTGCTTGTTGACATACGAATACGCGATTTGAATTGATCCTCCACAAGTGCTTGGATTTCGGAACCCTTCGTCGATATCTACGGAGGACAGATGGACCTTAACAGCTATAATTCGACGTGGTTAGAAATGATTTACTAGTTTAGAAATTAATTACATTGTCAAGGTATCGTGTCGCATACTACTAGTTGACATATATATACGTGTTTTGAACTAAGCTTCAACAAATGCATCAATTACGAAACGCTACTACGACATCTAGGGACGTCAGATGGACCCGAACATCCAGAATTACATGTGGGTTAAAATGATTCTATAGTTAAGAAATTTATTACATGGTCAAGGTATCGTGTCATTTCCTTCTCATTAGCGTCAACATACTATGTTCCACTGAACTTCAATTAATTGTGCAATCTTGGAACCCTGCGCTGATTTATAGGAAAGTAAGATGGACATGAACAGCTAGAATTACACGTGAATAAAAATGATTTATGACTTTGGAAATTTATTACATGTCCAAGATATCGTGTCACACTATTCTCGATGACAGCAAACTACGTGTTTCGAACGAATCTTCCGACAAATACTGTAATTACGGAATCCTTCTTCGAATTCTAGGGACGTCAGAAGGACCTCAACAGCTATGGTAACATGTAGGTAAAAATTATTGCATGGTTTCGAAATTAATAACATGGTCAAGATATCGTGTCACATAATTCAAATACACATTGCAATGCGTGATTTAAAATGAAATTCACCACCTGCTTAAACTTCAGAACCATCCGTCAATTTCTAGGGATATGAGATGGACCTTGACAGCTAGAATGACACGTGGATAAAAATGATTCAATAGTTTAGATAATAATTACACGATCAAGATATCGTTTCGCATACTTCAGGTTTACATCAAAATACGGTTTGTGAACTAAACTTAAACACGGACTTCATTTTCAGATCCCTTCATCAATTTCTCGGCATGTACGAAAGACCTTAACATCTAGAATTATATGTGGGTAAAAATAATTCTGAAGTTTAGAAATTAATTACATGTTTAAGATATCGTGTCATATACTTCAAATGGGCATCAGGAAACGTGCATAAAAGTGAGCTTCAACACCTGCTTCAATTTGGAAACCCACCGTCAATTTCTATGGATGTTAGATAGACCTTAACAGCTAAAGTTACGAGCGGGTAAAAATAATTTTATCATTTAGTAATTAATTACATTCTCGAGATATCGTGTCACATACTTTCAGTTGACACTTGAATACGAGTTCTAGACTGATCTTCAACACCCGCTTTAACTTTGAGACCCTCAATCAAATTCTAGGGATATAAGGTGGACCTTAACAGCGAGAATCACACGTGGGTTAGAATGCTTTATGAGTTTAGAAATTAATTACATGGTCAAGAGGGCGTGTCGCGTACTGCTTGTTGACATACAAGAACGCGATTTGAATTGATCCTCCACAAGTGCTTGGATTTCGGAACCCTTCGTCGATATCTACGGAGGACAGATGGACCTTAACAGCTAGAATTCGACGTGGTAGGAAATGATTTACTAGTTTACAAATTAATTACATTGTCAAGGTATCGTGTGGCATACTACTAGTTGACATAAATATACGTGTTTTGAACTAAGCTTCAACAAATGCATGAATTACGAAACGCTCCTACGACATCTAGGGACGTCAGATGGACCCGAACATCCAGAATTACATGTGGGTTAAAATGATTCTATAGTTAAGAAATTTATTACATGGTCAAGGTATCGTGTCATTTCCTTCTCATTAGCGTCAACATACTATGTTCCACTGAACTTCAATTAATTGTGCAATCTTGGAACCCTGCGCTGATTTATAGGAAAGTAAGATGGACATGAACAGCTAGAATTACACGTGAATAAAAATGATTTATGACTTTGGAAATTTATTACATGTCCAAGATATCGTGTCACACTATTCTCGATGACAGCAAACTACGTGTTTCGAACGAATCTTCCGACAAATACTGTAATTACGAAAACCTTCTTCGAATTCTAAGGACGTCAGAAAGTTCTCAACAGCTATGGTCACATGTAGGTAAAAATTATTGCATAGTTTCGAAATTAATAACATGGTCAAGATATCGTGTCACATACTTTAAATACACATGGCAATGCGTGATTTAAAATGAAATTCACCACCTGCTTAAATTTCAGAACCATCCGTCAATTTCTAGGGATATGAGATGGACCTTGACAGCTAGAATGACACGTGGATAAAAATGATTCAATAGTTTAGATAAAAATTACACGATCAAGATATCGTTTCGCATACTTCAGGTTGACATCAAAATACGGTTTTTGAACTAAACTTAAACACGGACTTCATTTTCAGATCCCTTCATCAATTTCTCGGCATGTACGAAAGACCTTAACATCTAGAATTACATGTGGGTAAAAATAATTCTGAAGTTTAGAAATTAATTACATGTTTAAGATATCGTGTCATATACTTCAAATGGACATCAGGAAACGTGCATAAAAGTGAGCTTCAACACCTGCTTCAATTTCGGAACCCACCGTCAATTTCTATGGATGTTAGATAGACCTTAACAGCTAAAGTTACGAGCGGGTTAAAATAATTTTCTGAATTAGAAATTAATTACATTCTCGAGATATCGTGTCACATACTTTCAGTTGACACTTGAATACGAGTTCTAAACTGATCTTCAACACCCGCTTTAACTTTGAGACCCTCAATCAAATTCTAGGGATATAGGGTGAACCTTAACAGCGAGAATCACACGTGGGTTAGAATGCTTTATGAGTTTAGAAATTAATTACATGGTCAAGAGGGCGTGTCGCGTACTGCTTGTTGACATACGAATACGCGATTTGAATTGATCCTCCACAAGTGCTTGGATTTCGGAACCCTTCGTCGATATCTACGGAGGACAGATGGACCTTAACAGCTATAATTCGACGTGGTTAGAAATTATTTACTAGTTTAGAAATTAATTACATTGTCAAGGTATCGTGTCGCATACTACTAGTTGACATATATATACGTGTTTTGAACTAAGCTTCAACAAATGCATCAATTACGAAACGCTACTACGACATCTAGGGACGTCAGATGGACCCGAACATCCAGAATTACATGTGGGTTAAAATGATTCTATAGTTAAGAAATTTATTACATGGTCAAGGTATCGTGTCATTTCCTTCTCATTAGCGTCAACATACTATGTTCCACTGAACTTCAATTAATTGTGCAATCTTGGAACCCTGCGCTGATTTATAGGAAAGTAAGATGGACATGAACAGCTAGAATTACACGTGAATAAAAATGATTTATGACTTTGGAAATTTATTACATGTCCAAGATATCGTGTCACACTATTCTCGATGACAGCAAACTACGTGTTTCGAACGAATCTTCCGACAAATACTGTAATTACGGAATCCTTCTTCGAATTCTAGGGACGTCAGAAGGACCTCAACAGCTATGGTAACATGTAGGTAAAAATTATTGCATGGTTTCGAAATTAATAACATGGTCAAGATATCGTGTCACATAATTCAAATACACATTGCAATGCGTGATTTAAAATGAAATTCACCACCTGCTTAAACTTCAGAACCATCCGTCAATTTCTAGGGATATGAGATGGACCTTGACAGCTAGAATGACACGTGCATAAAAATGATTCAATAGTTTAGATAATAATTACACGATCAAGATATCGTTTCGCATACTTCAGGTTTACATCAAAATACGGTTTGTGAACTAAACTTAAACACGGACTTCATTTTCAGATCCCTTCATCAATTTCTCGGCATGTACGAAATACCTTAACATCTAGAATTACATGTGGGTAAAAATAATTCTGAAGTTTAGAAATTAATTACATGATTAAGATATCGTGTCATATACTTCAAATGGGCATCAGGAAACGTGCATAAAAGTGAGCTTCAACACCTGCTTCAATTTGGAAACCCACCGTCAATTTCTATGGATGTTAGATAGACCTTAACAGCTAAAGTTACGAGCGGGTAAAAATAATTTTATCATTTAGAAATTAATTACATTCTCGAGATATCGTGTCACATACTTTCAGTTGACACTTGAATACGAGTTCTAAACTGATCTTCAACACCCGCTTTAACTTTGAGACCCTCAATCAAATTCTAGGGATATAGGGTGAACCTTAACAGCGAGAATCACACGTGGGTTAGAATGCTTTATGAGTTTAGAAATTAATTACATGGTCAAGAGGGCGTGTCGCGTACTGCTTGTTGACATACGAATACGCGATTTGAATTGATCCTCCACAAGTGCTTGGATTTCGGAACCCTTCGTCGATATCTACGGAGGACAGATGGACCTTAACAGCTAGAATTCGACGTGGTAGGAAATGATTTACTAGTTTACAAATTAATTACATTGTCAAGGTATCGTGTGGCATACTACTAGTTGACATAAATATACGTGTTTTGAACTAAGCTTCAACAAATGCATGAATTACGAAACGCTCCTACGACATCTAGGGACGTCAGATGGACCCGAACATCCAGAATTACATGTGGGTTAAAATGATTCTATAGTTAAGAAATTTATTACATGGTCAAGGTATCGTGTCATTTCCTTCTCATTAGCGTCAACATACTATGTTCCACTGAACTTCAATTAATTGTGCAATCTTGGAACCCTGCGCTGATTTATAGGAAAGTAAGATGGACATGAACAGCTAGAATTACACGTGAATAAAAATGATTTATGACTTTGGAAATTTATTACATGTCCAAGATATCGTGTCACACTATTCTCGATGACAGCAAACTACGTGTTTCGAACGAATCTTCCGACAAATACTGTAATTACGAAAACCTTCTTCGAATTCTAAGGACGTCAGAAAGTTCTCAACAGCTATGGTCACATGTAGGTAAAAATTATTGCATAGTTTCGAAATCAATAACATGGTCAAGATATCGTGTCACATACTTTAAATACACATGGCAATGCGTGATTTAAAATGAAATTCACCACCTGCTTAAATTTCAGAACCATCCGTCAATTTCTAGGGATATGAGATGGACCTTGACAGCTAGAATGACACGTGGATAAAAATGATTCAATAGTTTAGATAAAAATTACACGATCAAGATATCGTTTCGCATACTTCAGGTTGACATCAAAATACGGTTTTTGAACTAAACTTAAACACGGACTTCATTTTCAGATCCCTTCATCAATTTCTCGGCATGTACGAAAGACCTTAACATCTAGAATTACATGTGGGTAAAAATAATTCTGAAGTTTAGAAATTAATTACATGTTTAAGATATCGTGTCATATACTTCAAATGGACATCAGGAAACGTGCATAAAAGTGAGCTTCAACACCTGCTTCAATTTCGGAACCCACCGTCAATTTCTATGGATGTTAGATAGACCTTAACAGCTAAAGTTACGAGCGGGTTAAAATAATTTTATGAATTAGAAATTAATTACATTCTCGAGATATCGTGTCACATACTTTCAGTTGACACTTGAATACGAGTTCTAAACTGATCTTCAACACCCGCTTTAACTTTGAGACCCTCAATCAAATTCTAGGGATATAGGGTGAACCTTAACAGCGAGAATCACACGTGGGTTAGAATGCTTTATGAGTTTAGAAATTAATTACATGGTCAAGAGGGCGTGTCGCGTACTGCTTGTTGACATACGAATACGCGATTTGAATTGATCCTCCACAAGTGCTTGGATTTCGGAACCCTTCGTCGATATCTACGGAGGACAGATGGACCTTAACAGCTATAATTCGACGTGGTTAGAAATGATTTACTAGTTTAGAAATTAATTACATTGTCAAGGTATCGTGTCGCATACTACTAGTTGACATATATATACGTGTTTTGAACTAAGCTTCAACAAATGCATCAATTACGAAACGCTACTACGACATCTAGGGACGTCAGATGGACCCGAACATCCAGAATTACATGTGGGTTAAAATGATTCTATAGTTAAGAAATTTATTACATGGTCAAGGTATCGTGTCATTTCCTTCTCATTAGCGTCAACATACTATGTTCCACTGAACTTCAATTAATTGTGCAATCTTGGAACCCTGCGCTGATTTATAGGAAAGTAAGATGGACATGAACAGCTAGAATTACACGTGAATAAAAATGATTTATGACTTTGGAAATTTATTACATGTCCAAGATATCGTGTCACACTATTCTCGATGACAGCAAACTACGTGTTTCGAACGAATCTTCCGACAAATACTGTAATTACGGAATCCTTCTTCGAATTCTAGGGACGTCAGAAGGACCTCAACAGCTATGGTAACATGTAGGTAAAAATTATTGCATGGTTTCGAAATTAATAACATGGTCAAGATATCGTGTCACATAATTCAAATACACATTGCAATGCGTGATTTAAAATGAAATTCACCACCTGCTTAAACTTCAGAACCATCCGTCAATTTCTAGGGATATGAGATGGACCTTGACAGCTAGAATGACACGTGGATAAAAATGATTCAATAGTTTAGATAATAATTACACGATCAAGATATCGTTTCGCATACTTCAGGTTTACATCAAAATACGGTTTGTGAACTAAACTTAAACACGGACTTCATTTTCAGATCCCTTCATCAATTTCTCGGCATGTACGAAAGACCTTAACATCTAGAATTATATGTGGGTAAAAATAATTCTGAAGTTTAGAAATTAATTACATGTTTAAGATATCGTGTCATATACTTCAAATGGGCATCAGGAAACGTGCATAAAAGTGAGCTTCAACACCTGCTTCAATTTGGAAACCCACCGTCAATTTCTATGGATGTTAGATAGACCTTAACAGCTAAAGTTACGAGCGGGTAAAAATAATTTTATCATTTAGTAATTAATTACATTCTCGAGATATCGTGTCACATACTTTCAGTTGACACTTGAATACGAGTTCTAGACTGATCTTCAACACCCGCTTTAACTTTGAGACCCTCAATCAAATTCTAGGGATATAAGGTGGACCTTAACAGCGAGAATCACACGTGGGTTAGAATGCTTTATGAGTTTAGAAATTAATTACATGGTCAAGAGGGCGTTTCGCGTACTGCTTGTTGACATACAAGAACGCGATTTGAATTGATCCTCCACAAGTGCTTGGATTTCGGAACCCTTCGTCGATATCTACGGAGGACAGATGGACCTTAACAGCTAGAATTCGACGTGGTAGGAAATGATTTACTAGTTTACAAATTAATTACATTGTCAAGGTATCGTGTGGCATACTACTAGTTGACATAAATATACGTGTTTTGAACTAAGCTTCAACAAATGCATCAATTACGAAACGCTCCTACGACATCTAGGGACGTCAGATGGACCCGAACATCCAGAATTACATGTGGGTTAAAATGATTCTATAGTTAAGAAATTTATTACATGGTCAAGGTATCGTGTCATTTCCTTCTCATTAGCGTCAACATACTATGTTCCACTGAACTTCAATTAATTGTGCAATCTTGGAACCCTGCGCTGATTTATAGGAAAGTAAGATGGACATGAACAGCTAGAATTACACGTGAATAAAAATGATTTATGACTTTGGAAATTTATTACATGTCCAAGATATCGTGTCACACTATTATCGATGACAGCAAACTACGTGTTTCGAACGAATCTTCCGACAAATACTGTAATTACGAAAACCTTCTTCGAATTCTAAGGACGTCAGAAAGTTCTCAACAGCTATGGTCACATGTAGGTAAAAATTATTGCATAGTTTCGAAATCAATAACATGGTCAAGATATCGTGTCACATACTTCAAATACACATTGCAATGCGTGATTTAAAATGAAATTCACCACCTGCTTAAACTTCAGAACCATCCGTCAATTTCTAGGGATATGAGATGGACCTTGACAGCTAGAATGACACGTGGATAAAAATGATTCAATAGTTAAGATAATAATTACACGATCAAGATATCGTTTCGCATACTTCAGGTTGACATCAAAATACGGTTTTTGAACTAAACTTAAACACGGACTTCATTTTCAGATCCCTTCATCAATTTCGCGGCATGTACGAAAGACCTTAACATCTAGAATTACATGTGGGTAAAAATAATTCTGAAGTTTAGAAATTAATTACATGTTTAAGATATCGTGTCATATACTTCAAATGGACATCAGGAAACGTGCATAAAAGTGAGCTTCAACACCTGCTTCAATTTCGGAACCAACCGTCAATTTCTATGGATGTTAGATAGACCTTAACAGCTAAAGTTACGAGCGGGTAAAAATAATTTTATAATTTAGAAATTAATTACATTCTCGAGATATCGTGTCACATACTTTCAGTTGACACTTAAATACGAGTTCTAAACTGATCTTCAACACCCGCTTTAACTGTGAGACCCTCAATCAAATTCTAGGGATATAAGATGGACCTTAACAGCGAGAATCACACGTGGGTTAGAATGCTTTATGAGTTTAGAAATAAATTACATGGTCAAGAGGGCGTGTCGCATACTGCTTGTTGACATACGAATACGCGATTTGAATTGATCCTCCACAAGTGCTTGGATTTCGGAACCCTTCGTCGATATCTACGGAGGACAGATGGACCTTAACAGCTATAATTCGACGTGGTTAGAAATGATTTACTAGTTTAGAAATTAATTACATTGTCAAGGTATCGTGTCGCATACTACTAGTTGACATATATATACGTGTTTTGAACTAAGCTTCAACAAATGCATCAATTACGAAACGCTACTACGACATCTAGGGACGTCAGATGGACCCGAACATCCAGAATTACATGTGGGTTAAAATGATTCTATAGTTAAGAAATTTATTACATGGTCAAGGTATCGTGTCATTTCCTTCTCATTAGCGTCAACATACTATGTTCCACTGAACTTCAATTAATTGTGCAATCTTGGAACCCTGCGCTGATTTATAGGAAAGTAAGATGGACATGAACAGCTAGAATTACACGTGAATAAAAATGATTTATGACTTTGGAAATTTATTACATGTCCAAGATATCGTGTCACACTATTCTCGATGACAGCAAACTACGTGTTTCGAACGAATCTTCCGACAAATACTGTAATTACGGAATCCTTCTTCGAATTCTAGGGACGTCAGAAGGACCTCAACAGCTATGGTAACATGTAGGTAAAAATTATTGCATGGTTTCGAAATTAATAACATGGTCAAGATATCGTGTCACATAATTCAAATACACATTGCAATGCGTGATTTAAAATGAAATTCACCACCTGCTTAAACTTCAGAACCATCCGTCAATTTCTAGGGATATGAGATGGACCTTGACAGCTAGAATGACACGTGGATAAAAATGATTCAATAGTTTAGATAATAATTACACGATCAAGATATCGTTTCGCATACTTCAGGTTTACATCAAAATACGGTTTGTGAACTAAACTTAAACACGGACTTCATTTTCAGATCCCTTCATCAATTTCTCGGCATGTACGAAAGACCTTAACATCTAGAATTATATGTGGGTAAAAATAATTCTGAAGTTTAGAAATTAATTACATGTTTAAGATATCGTGTCATATACTTCAAATGGGCATCAGGAAACGTGCATAAAAGTGAGCTTCAACACCTGCTTCAATTTGGAAACCCACCGTCAATTTCTATGGATGTTAGATAGACCTTAACAGCTAAAGTTACGAGCGGGTAAAAATAATTTTATCATTTAGTAATTAATTACATTCTCGAGATATCGTGTCACATACTTTCAGTTGACACTTGAATACGAGTTCTAGACTGATCTTCAACACCCGCTTTAACTTTGAGACCCTCAATCAAATTCTAGGGATATAAGGTGGACCTTAACAGCGAGAATCACACGTGGGTTAGAATGCTTTATGAGTTTAGAAATTAATTACATGGTCAAGAGGGCGTGTCGCGTACTGCTTGTTGACATACAAGAACGCGATTTGAATTGATCCTCCACAAGTGCTTGGATTTCGGAACCCTTCGTCGATATCTACGGAGGACAGATGGACCTTAACAGCTAGAATTCGACGTGGTAGGAAATGATTTACTAGTTTACAAATTAATTACATTGTCAAGGTATCGTGTGGCATACTACTAGTTGACATAAATATACGTGTTTTGAACTAAGCTTCAACAAATGCATGAATTACGAAACGCTCCTACGACATCTAGGGACGTCAGATGGACCCGAACATCCAGAATTACATGTGGGTTAAAATGATTCTATAGTTAAGAAATTTATTACATGGTCAAGGTATCGTGTCATTTCCTTCTCATTAGCGTCAACATACTATGTTCCACTGAACTTCAATTAATTGTGCAATCTTGGAACCCTGCGCTGATTTATAGGAAAGTAAGATGGACATGAACAGCTAGAATTACACGTGAATAAAAATGATTTATGACTTTGGAAATTTATTACATGTCTAAGATATCGTGTCACACTATTCTCGATGACTGCAAACTACGTGTTTCGAACGAATCTTCCGACAAATACTGTAATTACGAAAACCTTCTTCGAATTCTAAGGACGTCAGAAAGTTCTCAACAGCTATGGTCACATGTAGGTAAAAATTATTGCATAGTTTCGAAATTAATAACATGGTCAAGATATCGTGTCACATACTTTAAATACACATGGCAATGCGTGATTTAAAATGAAATTCACCACCTGCTTAAATTTCAGAACCATCCGTCAATTTCTAGGGATATGAGATGGACCTTGACAGCTAGAATGACACGTGGATAAAAATGATTCAATAGTTTAGATAAAAATTACACGATCAAGATATCGTTTCGCATACTTCAGGTTGACATCAAAATACGGTTTTTGAACTAAACTTAAACACGGACTTCATTTTCAGATCCCTTCATCAATTTCTCGGCATGTACGAAAGACCTTAACATCTAGAATTACATGTGGGTAAAAATAATTCTGAAGTTTAGAAATTAATTACATGTTTAAGATATCGTGTCATATACTTCAAATGGACATCAGGAAACGTGCATAAAAGTGAGCTTCAACACCTGCTTCAATTTCGGAACCCACCGTCAATTTCTATGGATGTTAGATAGACCTTAACAGCTAAAGTTACGAGCGGGTTAAAATAATTTTCTGAATTAGAAATTAATTACATTCTCGAGATATCGTGTCACATACTTTCAGTTGACACTTGAATACGAGTTCTAAACTGATCTTCAACACCCGCTTTAACTTTGAGACCCTCAATCAAATTCTAGGGATATAGGGTGAACCTTAACAGCGAGAATCACACGTGGGTTAGAATGCTTTATGAGTTTAGAAATTAATTACATGGTCAAGAGGGCGTGTCGCGTACTGCTTGTTGACATACGAATACGCGATTTGAATTGATCCTCCACAAGTGCTTGGATTTCGGAACCCTTCGTCGATATCTACGGAGGACAGATGGACCTTAACAGCTATAATTCGACGTGGTTAGAAATTATTTACTAGTTTAGAAATTAATTACATTGTCAAGGTATCGTGTCGCATACTACTAGTTGACATATATATACGTGTTTTGAACTAAGCTTCAACAAATGCATCAATTACGAAACGCTACTACGACATCTAGGGACGTCAGATGGACCCGAACATCCAGAATTACATGTGGGTTAAAATGATTCTATAGTTAAGAAATTTATTACATGGTCAAGGTATCGTGTCATTTCCTTCTCATTAGCGTCAACATACTATGTTCCACTGAACTTCAATTAATTGTGCAATCTTGGAACCCTGCGCTGATTTATAGGAAAGTAAGATGGACATGAACAGCTAGAATTACACGTGAATAAAAATGATTTATGACTTTGGAAATTTATTACATGTCCAAGATATCGTGTCACACTATTCTCGATGACAGCAAACTACGTGTTTCGAACGAATCTTCCGACAAATACTGTAATTACGGAATCCTTCTTCGAATTCTAGGGACGTCAGAAGGACCTCAACAGCTATGGTAACATGTAGGTAAAAATTATTGCATGGTTTCGAAATTAATAACATGGTCAAGATATCGTGTCACATAATTCAAATACACATTGCAATGCGTGATTTAAAATGAAATTCACCACCTGCTTAAACTTCAGAACCATCCGTCAATTTCTAGGGATATGAGATGGACCTTGACAGCTAGAATGACACGTGCATAAAAATGATTCAATAGTTTAGATAATAATTACACGATCAAGATATCGTTTCGCATACTTCAGGTTTACATCAAAATACGGTTTGTGAACTAAACTTAAACACGGACTTCATTTTCAGATCCCTTCATCAATTTCTCGGCATGTACGAAATACCTTAACATCTAGAATTACATGTGGGTAAAAATAATTCTGAAGTTTAGAAATTAATTACATGATTAAGATATCGTGTCATATACTTCAAATGGGCATCAGGAAACGTGCATAAAAGTGAGCTTCAACACCTGCTTCAATTTGGAAACCCACCGTCAATTTCTATGGATGTTAGATAGACCTTAACAGCTAAAGTTACGAGCGGGTAAAAATAATTTTATCATTTAGAAATTAATTACATTCTCGAGATATCGTGTCACATACTTTCAGTTGACACTTGAATACGAGTTCTAAACTGATCTTCAACACCCGCTTTAACTTTGAGACCCTCAATCAAATTCTAGGGATATAGGGTGAACCTTAACAGCGAGAATCACACGTGGGTTAGAATGCTTTATGAGTTTAGAAATTAATTACATGGTCAAGAGGGCGTGTCGCGTACTGCTTGTTGACATACGAATACGCGATTTGAATTGATCCTCCACAAGTGCTTGGATTTCGGAACCCTTCGTCGATATCTACGGAGGACAGATGGACCATAACAGCTAGAATTCGACGTGGTAGGAAATGATTTACTAGTTTACAAATTAATTACATTGTCAAGGTATCGTGTGGCATACTACTAGTTGACATAAATATACGTGTTTTGAACTAAGCTTCAACAAATGCATGAATTACGAAACGCTCCTACGACATCTAGGGACGTCAGATGGACCCGAACATCCAGAATTACATGTGGGTTAAAATGATTCTATAGTTAAGAAATTTATTACATGGTCAAGGTATCGTGTCATTTCCTTCTCATTAGCGTCAACATACTATGTTCCACTGAACTTCAATTAATTGTGCAATCTTGGAACCCTGCGCTGATTTATAGGAAAGTAAGATGGACATGAACAGCTAGAATTACACGTGAATAAAAATGATTTATGACTTTGGAAATTTATTACATGTCCAAGATATCGTGTCACACTATTCTCGATGACAGCAAACTACGTGTTTCGAACGAATCTTCCGACAAATACTGTAATTACGAAAACCTTCTTCGAATTCTAAGGACGTCAGAAAGTTCTCAACAGCTATGGTCACATGTAGGTAAAAATTATTGCATAGTTTCGAAATCAATAACATGGTCAAGATATCGTGTCACATACTTTAAATACACATGGCAATGCGTGATTTAAAATGAAATTCACCACCTGCTTAAATTTCAGAACCATCCGTCAATTTCTAGGGATATGAGATGGACCTTGACAGCTAGAATGACACGTGGATAAAAATGATTCAATAGTTTAGATAAAAATTACACGATCAAGATATCGTTTCGCATACTTCAGGTTGACATCAAAATACGGTTTTTGAACTAAACTTAAACACGGACTTAATTTTCAGATCCCTTCATCAATTTCTCGGCATGTACGAAAGACCTTAACATCTAGAATTACATGTGGGTAAAAATAATTCTGAAGTTTAGAAATTAATTACATGTTTAAGATATCGTGTCATATACTTCAAATGGACATCAGGAAACGTGCATAAAAGTGAGCTTCAACACCTGCTTCAATTTCGGAACCCACCGTCAATTTCTATGGATGTTAGATAGACCTTAACAGCTAAAGTTACGAGCGGGTTAAAATAATTTTATGAATTAGAAATTAATTACATTCTCGAGATATCGTGTCACATACTTTCAGTTGACACTTGAATACGAGTTCTAAACTGATCTTCAACACCCGCTTTAACTTTGAGACCCTCAATCAAATTCTAGGGATATAGGGTGAACCTTAACAGCGAGAATCACACGTGGGTTAGAATGCTTTATGAGTTTAGAAATTAATTACATGGTCAAGAGGGCGTGTCGCGTACTGCTTGTTGACATACGAATACGCGATTTGAATTGATCCTCCACAAGTGCTTGGATTTCGGAACCCTTCGTCGATATCTACGGAGGACAGATGGACCTTAACAGCTATAATTCGACGTGGTTAGAAATGATTTACTAGTTTAGAAATTAATTACATTGTCAAGGTATCGTGTCGCATACTACTAGTTGACATATATATACGTGTTTTGAACTAAGCTTCAACAAATGCATCAATTACGAAACGCTACTACGACATCTAGGGACGTCAGATGGACCCGAACATCCAGAATTACATGTGGGTTAAAATGATTCTATAGTTAAGAAATTTATTACATGGTCAAGGTATCGTGTCATTTCCTTCTCATTAGCGTCAACATACTATGTTCCACTGAACTTCAATTAATTGTGCAATCTTGGAACCCTGCGCTGATTTATAGGAAAGTAAGATGGACATGAACAGCTAGAATTACACGTGAATAAAAATGATTTATGACTTTGGAAATTTATTACATGTCCAAGATATCGTGTCACACTATTCTCGATGACAGCAAACTACGTGTTTCGAACGAATCTTCCGACAAATACTGTAATTACGGAATCCTTCTTCGAATTCTAGGGACGTCAGAAGGACCTCAACAGCTATGGTAACATGTAGGTAAAAATTATTGCATGGTTTCGAAATTAATAACATGGTCAAGATATCGTGTCACATAATTCAAATACACATTGCAATGCGTGATTTAAAATGAAATTCACCACCTGCTTAAACTTCAGAACCATCCGTCAATTTCTAGGGATATGAGATGGACCTTGACAGCTAGAATGACACGTGCATAAAAATGATTCAATAGTTTAGATAATAATTACACGATCAAGATATCGTTTCGCATACTTCAGGTTTACATCAAAATACGGTTTGTGAACTAAACTTAAACACGGACTTCATTTTCAGATCCCTTCATCAATTTCTCGGCATGTACGAAATACCTTAACATCTAGAATTACATGTGGGTAAAAATAATTCTGAAGTTTAGAAATTAATTACATGATTAAGATATCGTGTCATATACTTCAAATGGGCATCAGGAAACGTGCATAAAAGTGAGCTTCAACACCTGCTTCAATTTGGAAACCCACCGTCAATTTCTATGGATGTTAGATAGACCTTAACAGCTAAAGTTACGAGCGGGTAAAAATAATTTTATCATTTAGAAATTAATTACATTCTCGAGATATCGTGTCACATACTTTCAGTTGACACTTGAATACGAGTTCTAAACTGATCTTCAACACCCGCTTTAACTTTGAGACCCTCAATCAAATTCTAGGGATATAGGGTGAACCTTAACAGCGAGAATCACACGTGGGTTAGAATGCTTTATGAGTTTAGAAATTAATTACATGGTCAAGAGGGCGTGTCGCGTACTGCTTGTTGACATACGAATACGCGATTTGAATTGATCCTCCACAAGTGCTTGGATTTCGGAACCCTTCGTCGATATCTACGGAGGACAGATGGACCTTAACAGCTAGAATTCGACGTGGTAGGAAATGATTTACTAGTTTACAAATTAATTACATTGTCAAGGTATCGTGTGGCATACTACTAGTTGACATAAATATACGTGTTTTGAACTAAGCTTCAACAAATGCATGAATTACGAAACGCTCCTACGACATCTAGGGACGTCAGATGGACCCGAACATCCAGAATTACATGTGGGTTAAAATGATTCTATAGTTAAGAAATTTATTACATGGTCAAGGTATCGTGTCATTTCCTTCTCATTAGCGTCAACATACTATGTTCCACTGAACTTCAATTAATTGTGCAATCTTGGAACCCTGCGCTGATTTATAGGAAAGTAAGATGGACATGAACAGCTAGAATTACACGTGAATAAAAATGATTTATGACTTTGGAAATTTATTACATGTCCAAGATATCGTGTCACACTATTCTCGATGACAGCAAACTACGTGTTTCGAACGAATCTTCCGACAAATACTGTAATTACGAAAACCTTCTTCGAATTCTAAGGACGTCAGAAAGTTCTCAACAGCTATGGTCACATGTAGGTAAAAATTATTGCATAGTTTCGAAATCAATAACATGGTCAAGATATCGTGTCACATACTTTAAATACACATGGCAATGCGTGATTTAAAATGAAATTCACCACCTGCTTAAATTTCAGAACCATCCGTCAATTTCTAGGGATATGAGATGGACCTTGACAGCTAGAATGACACGTGGATAAAAATGATTCAATAGTTTAGATAAAAATTACACGATCAAGATATCGTTTCGCATACTTCAGGTTGACATCAAAATACGGTTTTTGAACTAAACTTAAACACGGACTTAATTTTCAGATCCCTTCATCAATTTCTCGGCATGTACGAAAGACCTTAACATCTAGAATTACATGTGGGTAAAAATAATTCTGAAGTTTAGAAATTAATTACATGTTTAAGATATCGTGTCATATACTTCAAATGGACATCAGGAAACGTGCATAAAAGTGAGCTTCAACACCTGCTTCAATTTCGGAACCCACCGTCAATTTCTATGGATGTTAGATAGACCTTAACAGCTAAAGTTACGAGCGGGTTAAAATAATTTTATGAATTAGAAATTAATTACATTCTCGAGATATCGTGTCACATACTTTCAGTTGACACTTGAATACGAGTTCTAAACTGATCTTCAACACCCGCTTTAACTTTGAGACCCTCAATCAAATTCTAGGGATATAGGGTGAACCTTAACAGCGAGAATCACACGTGGGTTAGAATGCTTTATGAGTTTAGAAATTAATTACATGGTCAAGAGGGCGTGTCGCGTACTGCTTGTTGACATACGAATACGCGATTTGAATTGATCCTCCACAAGTGCTTGGATTTCGGAACCCTTCGTCGATATCTACGGAGGACAGATGGACCTTAACAGCTATAATTCGACGTGGTTAGAAATGATTTACTAGTTTAGAAATTAATTACATTGTCAAGGTATCGTGTCGCATACTACTAGTTGACATATATATACGTGTTTTGAACTAAGCTTCAACAAATGCATCAATTACGAAACGCTACTACGACATCTAGGGACGTCAGATGGACCCGAACATCCAGAATTACATGTGGGTTAAAATGATTCTATAGTTAAGAAATTTATTACATGGTCAAGGTATCGTGTCATTTCCTTCTCATTAGCGTCAACATACTATGTTCCACTGAACTTCAATTAATTGTGCAATCTTGGAACCCTGCGCTGATTTATAGGAAAGTAAGATGGACATGAACAGCTAGAATTACACGTGAATAAAAATGATTTATGACTTTGGAAATTTATTACATGTCCAAGATATCGTGTCACACTATTCTCGATGACAGCAAACTACGTGTTTCGAACGAATCTTCCGACAAATACTGTAATTACGGAATCCTTCTTCGAATTCTAGGGACGTCAGAAGGACCTCAACAGCTATGGTAACATGTAGGTAAAAATTATTGCATGGTTTCGAAATTAATAACATGGTCAAGATATCGTGTCACATAATTCAAATACACATTGCAATGCGTGATTTAAAATGAAATTCACCACCTGCTTAAACTTCAGAACCATCCGTCAATTTCTAGGGATATGAGATGGACCTTGACAGCTAGAATGACACGTGCATAAAAATGATTCAATAGTTTAGATAATAATTACACGATCAAGATATCGTTTCGCATACTTCAGGTTTACATCAAAATACGGTTTGTGAACTAAACTTAAACACGGACTTCATTTTCAGATCCCTTCATCAATTTCTCGGCATGTACGAAATACCTTAACATCTAGAATTACATGTGGGTAAAAATAATTCTGAAGTTTAGAAATTAATTACATGATTAAGATATCGTGTCATATACTTCAAATGGGCATCAGGAAACGTGCATAAAAGTGAGCTTCAACACCTGCTTCAATTTGGAAACCCACCGTCAATTTCTATGGATGTTAGATAGACCTTAACAGCTAAAGTTACGAGCGGGTAAAAATAATTTTATCATTTAGAAATTAATTACATTCTCGAGATATCGTGTCACATACTTTCAGTTGACACTTGAATACGAGTTCTAAACTGATCTTCAACACCCGCTTTAACTTTGAGACCCTCAATCAAATTCTAGGGATATAGGGTGAACCTTAACAGCGAGAATCACACGTGGGTTAGAATGCTTTATGAGTTTAGAAATTAATTACATGGTCAAGAGGGCGTGTCGCGTACTGCTTGTTGACATACGAATACGCGATTTGAATTGATCCTCCACAAGTGCTTGGATTTCGGAACCCTTCGTCGATATCTACGGAGGACAGATGGACCTTAACAGCTAGAATTCGACGTGGTAGGAAATGATTTACTAGTTTACAAATTAATTACATTGTCAAGGTATCGTGTGGCATACTACTAGTTGACATAAATATACGTGTTTTGAACTAAGCTTCAACAAATGCATGAATTACGAAACGCTCCTACGACATCTAGGGACGTCAGATGGACCCGAACATCCAGAATTACATGTGGGTTAAAATGATTCTATAGTTAAGAAATTTATTACATGGTCAAGGTATCGTGTCATTTCCTTCTCATTAGCGTCAACATACTATGTTCCACTGAACTTCAATTAATTGTGCAATCTTGGAACCCTGCGCTGATTTATAGGAAAGTAAGATGGACATGAACAGCTAGAATTACACGTGAATAAAAATGATTTATGACTTTGGAAATTTATTACATGTCCAAGATATCGTGTCACACTATTCTCGATGACAGCAAACTACGTGTTTCGAACGAATCTTCCGACAAATACTGTAATTACGAAAACCTTCTTCGAATTCTAAGGACGTCAGAAAGTTCTCAACAGCTATGGTCACATGTAGGTAAAAATTATTGCATAGTTTCGAAATCAATAACATGGTCAAGATATCGTGTCACATACTTTAAATACACATGGCAATGCGTGATTTAAAATGAAATTCACCACCTGCTTAAATTTCAGAACCATCCGTCAATTTCTAGGGATATGAGATGGACCTTGACAGCTAGAATGACACGTGGATAAAAATGATTCAATAGTTTAGATAAAAATTACACGATCAAGATATCGTTTCGCATACTTCAGGTTGACATCAAAATACGGTTTTTGAACTAAACTTAAACACGGACTTCATTTTCAGATCCCTTCATCAATTTCTCGGCATGTACGAAAGACCTTAACATCTAGAATTACATGTGGGTAAAAATAATTCTGAAGTTTAGAAATTAATTACATGTTTAAGATATCGTGTCATATACTTCAAATGGACATCAGGAAACGTGCATAAAAGTGAGCTTCAACACCTGCTTCAATTTCGGAACCCACCGTCAATTTCTATGGATGTTAGATAGACCTTAACAGCTAAAGTTACGAGCGGGTTAAAATAATTTTATGAATTAGAAATTAATTACATTCTCGAGATATCGTGTCACATACTTTCAGTTGACACTTGAATACGAGTTCTAAACTGATCTTCAACACCCGCTTTAACTTTGAGACCCTCAATCAAATTCTAGGGATATAGGGTGAACCTTAACAGCGAGAATCACACGTGGGTTAGAATGCTTTATGAGTTTAGAAATTAATTACATGGTCAAGAGGGCGTGTCGCGTACTGCTTGTTGACATACGAATACGCGATTTGAATTGATCCTCCACAAGTGCTTGGATTTCGGAACCCTTCGTCGATATCTACGGAGGACAGATGGACCTTAACAGCTATAATTCGACGTGGTTAGAAATGATTTACTAGTTTAGAAATTAATTACATTGTCAAGGTATCGTGTCGCATACTACTAGTTGACATATATATACGTGTTTTGAACTAAGCTTCAACAAATGCATCAATTACGAAACGCTACTACGACATCTAGGGACGTCAGATGGACCCGAACATCCAGAATTACATGTGGGTTAAAATGATTCTATAGTTAAGAAATTTATTACATGGTCAAGGTATCGTGTCATTTCCTTCTCATTAGCGTCAACATACTATGTTCCACTGAACTTCAATTAATTGTGCAATCTTGGAACCCTGCGCTGATTTATAGGAAAGTAAGATGGACATGAACAGCTAGAATTACACGTGAATAAAAATGATTTATGACTTTGGAAATTTATTACATGTCCAAGATATCGTGTCACACTATTCTCGATGACAGCAAACTACGTGTTTCGAACGAATCTTCCGACAAATACTGTAATTACGGAATCCTTCTTCGAATTCTAGGGACGTCAGAAGGACCTCAACAGCTATGGTAACATGTAGGTAAAAATTATTGCATGGTTTCGAAATTAATAACATGGTCAAGATATCGTGTCACATAATTCAAATACACATTGCAATGCGTGATTTAAAATGAAATTCACCACCTGCTTAAACTTCAGAACCATCCGTCAATTTCTAGGGATATGAGATGGACCTTGACAGCTAGAATGACACGTGGATAAAAATGATTCAATAGTTTAGATAATAATTACACGATCAAGATATCGTTTCGCATACTTCAGGTTTACATCAAAATACGGTTTGTGAACTAAACTTAAACACGGACTTCATTTTCAGATCCCTTCATCAATTTCTCGGCATGTACGAAAGACCTTAACATCTAGAATTATATGTGGGTAAAAATAATTCTGAAGTTTAGAAATTAATTACATGTTTAAGATATCGTGTCATATACTTCAAATGGGCATCAGGAAACGTGCATAAAAGTGAGCTTCAACACCTGCTTCAATTTGGAAACCCACCGTCAATTTCTATGGATGTTAGATAGACCTTAACAGCTAAAGTTACGAGCGGGTAAAAATAATTTTATCATTTAGTAATTAATTACATTCTCGAGATATCGTGTCACATACTTTCAGTTGACACTTGAATACGAGTTCTAGACTGATCTTCAACACCCGCTTTAACTTTGAGACCCTCAATCAAATTCTAGGGATATAAGGTGGACCTTAACAGCGAGAATCACACGTGGGTTAGAATGCTTTATGAGTTTAGAAATTAATTACATGGTCAAGAGGGCGTGTCGCGTACTGCTTGTTGACATACAAGAACGCGATTTGAATTGATCCTCCACAAGTGCTTGGATTTCGGAACCCTTCGTCGATATCTACGGAGGACAGATGGACCTTAACAGCTAGAATTCGACGTGGTAGGAAATGATTTACTAGTTTACAAATTAATTACATTGTCAAGGTATCGTGTGGCATACTACTAGTTGACATAAATATACGTGTTTTGAACTAAGCTTCAACAAATGCATCAATTACGAAACGCTCCTACGACATCTAGGGACGTCAGATGGACCCGAACATCCAGAATTACATGTGGGTTAAAATGATTCTATAGTTAAGAAATTTATTACATGGTCAAGGTATCGTGTCATTTCCTTCTCATTAGCGTCAACATACTATGTTCCACTGAACTTCAATTAATTGTGCAATCTTGGAACCCTGCGCTGATTTATAGGAAAGTAAGATGGACATGAACAGCTAGAATTACACGTGAATAAAAATGATTTATGACTTTGGAAATTTATTACATGTCCAAGATATCGTGTCACACTATTCTCGATGACAGCAAACTACGTGTTTCGAACGAATCTTCCGACAAATACTGTAATTACGAAAACCTTCTTCGAATTCTAAGGACGTCAGAAAGTTCTCAACAGCTATGGTCACATGTAGGTAAAAATTATTGCATAGTTTCGAAATTAATAACATGGTCAAGATATCGTGTCACATACTTTAAATACACATGGCAATGCGTGATTTAAAATGAAATTCACCACCTGCTTAAATTTCAGAACCATCCGTCAATTTCTAGGGATATGAGATGGACCTTGACAGCTAGAATGACACGTGGATAAAAATGATTCAATAGTTTAGATAAAAATTACACGATCAAGATATCGTTTCGCATACTTCAGGTTGACATCAAAATACGGTTTGTGAACTAAACTTAAACACGGACTTCATTTTCAGATCCCTTCATCAATTTCTCGGCATGTACGAAAGACCTTAACATCTAGAATTACATGTGGGTAAAAATAATTCTGAAGTTTAGAAATTAATTACATGTTTAAGATATCGTGTCATATACTTCAAATGGACATCAGGAAACGTGCATAAAAGTGAGCTTCAACACCTGCTTCAATTTCGGAACCCACCGTCAATTTCTATGGATGTTAGATAGACCTTAACAGCTAAAGTTACGAGCGGGTTAAAATAATTTTATGAATTAGAAATTAATTACATTCTCGAGATATCGTGTCACATACTTTCAGTTGACACTTGAATACGAGTTCTAAACTGATCTTCAACACCCGCTTTAACTTTGAGACCCTCAATCAAATTCTAGGGATATAGGGTGAACCTTAACAGCGAGAATCACACGTGGGTTAGAATGCTTTATGAGTTTAGAAATTAATTACATGGTCAAGAGGGCGTGTCGCATACTGCTTGTTGACATACGAATACGCGATTTGAATTGATCCTCCACAAGTGCTTGGATTTCGGAACCCTTCGTCGATATCTACGGAGGACAGATGGACCTTAACAGCTATAATTCGACGTGGTTAGAAATGATTTACTAGTTTAGAAATTAATTACATTGTCAAGGTATCGTGTCGCATACTACTAGTTGACATATATATACGTGTTTTGAACTAAGCTTCATCAAATGCATCAATTACGAAACGCTACTACGACATCTAGGGACGTCAGATGGACCCGAACATCCAGAATAACATGTGGGTTAAAATGATTCTATAGTTAAGAAATTTATTACATGGTCAAGGTATCGTGTCATTTCCTTCTCATTAGCGTCAACATACTATGTTCCACTGAACTTCAATTAATTGTGCAATCTTGGAACCCTGCGCTGATTTATAGGAAAGTAAGATGGACATGAACAGCTAGAATTACACGTGAATAAAAATGATTTATGACTTTGGAAATTTATTACATGTCCAAGATATCGTGTCACACTATTCTCGATAACAGCAAACTACGTGTTTCGAACGAATCTTCCGACAAATACTGTAATTACGGAATCCTTCTTCGAATTCTAGGGACGTCAGAAGGACCTCAACAGCTATGGTAACATGTAGGTAAAAATTATTGCATGGTTTCGAAATTAATAACATGGTCAAGATATCGTGTCACATACTTCAAATACACATTGCAATGCGTGATTTAAAATGAAATTCACCACCTGCTTAAACTTCAGAACCATCCGTCAATTTCTAGGGATATGAGATGGACCTTGACAGCTAGAATGACACGTGGATAAAAATGATTCAATAGTTTAGATAATAATTACACGATCAAGATATCGTTTCGCATACTTCAGGTTTACATCAAAATACGGTTTGTTAACTAAACTTAAACACGGACTTCATTTTCAGATCCCTTCATCAATTTCTCGGCATGTACGAAAGACCTTAACATCTAGAATTATATGTGGGTAAAAATAATTCTGAAGTTTAGAAATTAATTACATGTTTAAGATATCGTGTCATATACTTCAAATGGGCATCAGGAAACGTGCATAAAAGTGAGCTTCAACACCTGCTTCAATTTGGAAACCCACCGTCAATTTCTATGGATGTTAGATAGACCTTAACAGCTAAAGTTACGAGCGGGTAAAAATAATTTTATCATTTAGTAATTAATTACATTCTCGAGATATCGTGTCACATACTTTCAGTTGACACTTGAATACGAGTTCTAGACTGATCTTCAACACCCGCTTTAACTTTGAGACCCTCAATCAAATTCTAGGGATATAAGGTGGACCTTAACAGCGAGAATCACACGTGGGTTAGAATGCTTTATGAGTTTAGAAATTAATTACATGGTCAAGAGGGCGTGTCGCGTACTGCTTGTTGACATACGAATACGCGATTTGAATTGATCCTCCACAAGTGCTTGGATTTCGGAACCCTTCGTCGATATCTACGGAGGACAGATGGACCTTAACAGCTAGAATTCGACGTGGTAGGAAATGATTTACTAGTTTACAAATTAATTACATTGTCAAGGTATCGTGTGGCATACTACTAGTTGACATAAATATACGTGTTTTGAACTAAGCTTCAACAAATGCATCAATTACGAAACGCTCCTACGACAGCTAGGGACGTCAGATGGACCCGAACATCCAGAATTACATGTGGGTTAAAATGATTCTATAGTTAAGAAATTTATTACATGGTCAAGGTATCGTGTCATTTCCTTCTCATTAGCGTCAACATACTATGTTCCACTGAACTTCAATTAATTGTGCAATCTTGGAACCCTGCGCTGATTTATAGGAAAGTAAGATGGACATGAACAGCTAGAATTACACGTGAATAAAAATGATTTATGACTTTGGAAATTTATTACATGTCCAAGATATCGTGTCACACTATTCTCGATGACAGCAAACTACGTGTTTCGAACGAATCTTCCGACAAATACTGTAATTACGGAATCCTTCTTCGAATTCTAGGGACGTCAGAAGGACCTCAACAGCTATGGTAACATGTAGGTAAAAATTATTGCATAGTTTCGAAATTAATAACATGGTCAAAATATCGTGTCACATACTTCAAATACACATTGCAATGCGTGATTTAAAATGAAATTCACCACCTGCTTAAATTTCAGAACCATCCGTCAATTTCTAGGGATATGAGATGGACCTTGACAGCTAGAATGACACGTGGAAAAAATGATTCAATAGATTAGATAATAATTACACGATCAAGATATCGTTTCGCATACTTCAGGTTTACATCAAAATACGGTTTGTGAACTAAACTTAAACACGGACTTCATTTTCAGATCCCTTCATCAATTTCTCGGCATGTACGAAAGACCTTAACATCTAGAATTATATGTGGGTAAAAATAATTCTGAAGTTTAGAAATTAATTACATGTTTAAGATATCGTGTCAAATACTTCCAATGGACATCAGGAAACGTGCATAAAAGTGAGCTTCAACACCTGCTTCAATTTCGGAACCCACCGTCAATTTCTATGGATGTTAGATAGACCTTAACAGCTTAAGTTACGAGCGGGTAAAAATAATTTTATGAATTAGAAATTAATTACATTCTCGAGATATCGTGTCACATACTTTCAGTTGACACTTGAATACGAGTTCTAAACTGATCTTCAACACCCGCTTTAACTTTGAGACCCTCAATCAAATTCTAGGGATATAGGGTGAACCTTAACAGCGAGAATCACACGTGGGTTAGAATGCTTTATGAGTTTAGAAATTAATTACATGGTCAAGAGGGCGTGTCGCATACTGCTTGTTGACATACGAATACGCGATTTGAATTGATCCTCCACAAGTGCTTGGATTTCGGAACCCTTCGTCGATATCTACGGAGGACAGATGGACCTTAACAGCTATAATTCGACGTGGTTAGAAATGATTTACTAGTTTAGAAATTAATTACATTGTCAAGGTATCGTGTCGCATACTACTAGTTGACATATATATACGTGTTTTGAACTAAGCTTCATCAAATGCATCAATTACGAAACGCTACTACGACATCTAGGGACGTCAGATGGACCCGAACATCCAGAATAACATGTGGGTTAAAATGATTCTATAGTTAAGAAATTTATTACATGGTCAAGGTATCGTGTCATTTCCTTCTCATTAGCGTCAACATACTATGTTCCACTGAACTTCAATTAATTGTGCAATCTTGGAACCCTGCGCTGATTTATAGGAAAGTAAGATGGACATGAACAGCTAGAATTACACGTGAATAAAAATGATTTATGACTTTGGAAATTTATTACATGTCCAAGATATCGTGTCACACTATTCTCGATAACAGCAAACTACGTGTTTCGAACGAATCTTCCGACAAATACTGTAATTACGGAATCCTTCTTCGAATTCTAGGGACGTCAGAAGGACCTCAACAGCTATGGTAACATGTAGGTAAAAATTATTGCATGGTTTCGAAATTAATAACATGGTCAAGATATCGTGTCACATACTTCAAATACACATTGCAATGCGTGATTTAAAATGAAATTCACCACCTGCTTAAACTTCAGAACCATCCGTCAATTTCTAGGGATATGAGATGGACCTTGACAGCTAGAATGACACGTGGATAAAAATGATTCAATAGTTTAGATAATAATTACACGATCAAGATATCGTTTCGCATACTTCAGGTTTACATCAAAATACGGTTTGTTAACTAAACTTAAACACGGACTTCATTTTCAGATCCCTTCATCAATTTCTCGGCATGTACGAAAGACCTTAACATCTAGAATTATATGTGGGTAAAAATAATTCTGAAGTTTAGAAATTAATTACATGTTTAAGATATCGTGTCATATACTTCAAATGGGCATCAGGAAACGTGCATAAAAGTGAGCTTCAACACCTGCTTCAATTTGGAAACCCACCGTCAATTTCTATGGATGTTAGATAGACCTTAACAGCTAAAGTTACGAGCGGGTAAAAATAATTTTATCATTTAGTAATTAATTACATTCTCGAGATATCGTGTCACATACTTTCAGTTGACACTTGAATACGAGTTCTAGACTGATCTTCAACACCCGCTTTAACTTTGAGACCCTCAATCAAATTCTAGGGATATAAGGTGGACCTTAACAGCGAGAATCACACGTGGGTTAGAATGCTTTATGAGTTTAGAAATTAATTACATGGTCGAGAGGGCGTGTCGCGTACTGCTTGTTGACATACGAATACGCGATTTGAATTGATCCTCCACAAGTGCTTGGATTTCGGAACCCTTCGTCGATATCTACGGAGGACAGATGGACCTTAACAGCTAGAATTCGACGTGGTAGGAAATGATTTACTAGTTTACAAATTAATTACATTGTCAAGGTATCGTGTGGCATACTACTAGTTGACATAAATATACGTGTTTTGAACTAAGCTTCAACAAATGCATCAATTACGAAACGCTCCTACGACAGCTAGGGACGTCAGATGGACCCGAACATCCAGAATTACATGTGGGTTAAAATGATTCTATAGTTAAGAAATTTATTACATGGTCAAGGTATCGTGTCATTTCCTTCTCATTAGCGTCAACATACTATGTTCCACTGAACTTCAATTAATTGTGCAATCTTGGAACCCTGCGCTGATTTATAGGAAAGTAAGATGGACATGAACAGCTAGAATTACACGTGAATAAAAATGATTTATGACTTTGGAAATTTATTACATGTCCAAGATATCGTGTCACACTATTCTCGATGACAGCAAACTACGTGTTTCGAACGAATCTTCCGACAAATACTGTAATTACGAAAACCTTCTTCGAATTCTAAGGACGTCAGAAAGTTCTCAACAGCTATGGTCACATGTAGGTAAAAATTATTGCATAGTTTCGAAATTAATAACATGGTCAAGATATCGTGTCACATACTTTAAATACACATGGCAATGCGTGATTTAAAATGAAATTCACCACCTGCTTAAATTTCAGAACCATCCGTCAATTTCTAGGGATATGAGATGGACCTTGACAGCTAGAATGACACGTGGATAAAAATGATTCAATAGTTTAGATAAAAATTACACGATCAAGATATCGTTTCGCATACTTCAGGTTGACATCAAAATACGGTTTGTGAACTAAACTTAAACACGGACTTCATTTTCAGATCCCTTCATCAATTTCTCGGCATGTACGAAAGACCTTAACATCTAGAATTACATGTGGGTAAAAATAATTCTGAAGTTTAGAAATTAATTACATGTTTAAGATATCGTGTCATATACTTCAAATGGACATCAGGAAACGTGCATAAAAGTGAGCTTCAACACCTGCTTCAATTTCGGAACCCACCGTCAATTTCTATGGATGTTAGATAGACCTTAACAGCTAAAGTTACGAGCGGGTTAAAATAATTTTATGAATTAGAAATTAATTACATTCTCGAGATATCGTGTCACATACTTTCAGTTGACACTTGAATACGAGTTCTAAACTGATCTTCAACACCCGCTTTAACTTTGAGACCCTCAATCAAATTCTAGGGATATAGGGTGAACCTTAACAGCGAGAATCACACGTGGGTTAGAATGCTTTATGAGTTTAGAAATTAATTACATGGTCAAGAGGGCGTGTCGCATACTGCTTGTTGACATACGAATACGCGATTTGAATTGATCCTCCACAAGTGCTTGGATTTCGGAACCCTTCGTCGATATCTACGGAGGACAGATGGACCTTAACAGCTATAATTCGACGTGGTTAGAAATGATTTACTAGTTTAGAAATTAATTACATTGTCAAGGTATCGTGTCGCATACTACTAGTTGACATATATATACGTGTTTTGAACTAAGCTTCATCAAATGCATCAATTACGAAACGCTACTACGACATCTAGGGACGTCAGATGGACCCGAACATCCAGAATAACATGTGGGTTAAAATGATTCTATAGTTAAGAAATTTATTACATGGTCAAGGTATCGTGTCATTTCCTTCTCATTAGCGTCAACATACTATGTTCCACTGAACTTCAATTAATTGTGCAATCTTGGAACCCTGCGCTGATTTATAGGAAAGTAAGATGGACATGAACAGCTAGAATTACACGTGAATAAAAATGATTTATGACTTTGGAAATTTATTACATGTCCAAGATATCGTGTCACACTATTCTCGATAACAGCAAACTACGTGTTTCGAACGAATCTTCCGACAAATACTGTAATTACGGAATCCTTCTTCGAATTCTAGGGACGTCAGAAGGACCTCAACAGCTATGGTAACATGTAGGTAAAAATTATTGCATGGTTTCGAAATTAATAACATGGTCAAGATATCGTGTCACATACTTCAAATACACATTGCAATGCGTGATTTAAAATGAAATTCACCACCTGCTTAAACTTCAGAACCATCCGTCAATTTCTAGGGATATGAGATGGACCTTGACAGCTAGAATGACACGTGCATAAAAATGATTCAATAGTTTAGATAATAATTACACGATCAAGATATCGTTTCGCATACTTCAGGTTTACATCAAAATACGGTTTGTGAACTAAACTTAAACACGGACTTCATTTTCAGATCCCTTCATCAATTTCTCGGCATGTACGAAAGACCTTAACATCTAGAATTATATGTGGGTAAAAATAATTCTGAAGTTTAGAAATTAATTACATGTTTAAGATATCGTGTCATATACTTCCAATGGACATCAGGAAACGTGCATAAAAGTGAGCTTCAACACCTGCTTCAATTTCGGAACCCACCGTCAATTTCTATGGATGTTAGATAGACCTTAACAGCTAAAGTTACGAGCGGGTTAAAATAATTTTATGAATTAGAAATTAATTACATTCTCGAGATATCGTGTCACATACTTTCAGTTGACACTTGAATACGAGTTCTAAACTGATCTTCAACACCCGCTTTAACTTTGAGACCCTCAATCAAATTCTAGGGATATAGGGTGAACCTTAACAGCGAGAATCACACGTGGGTTAGAATGCTTTATGAGTTTAGAAATTAATTACATGGTCAAGAGGGCGTGTCGCGTACTGCTTGTTGACATACGAATACGCGATTTGAATTGATCCTCCACAAGTGCTTGGATTTCGGAACCCTTCGTCGATATCTACGGAGGACAGATGGACCTTAACAGCTATAATTCGACGTGGTTAGAAATGATTTACTAGTTTAGAAATTAATTACATTGTCAAGGTATCGTGTCGCATACTACTAGTTGACATATATATACGTGTTTTGAACTAAGCTTCAACAAATGCATCAATTACGAAACGCTACTACGACATCTAGGGACGTCAGATGGACCCGAACATCCAGAATTACATGTGGGTTAAAATGATTCTATAGTTAAGAAATTTATTACATGGTCAAGGTATCGTGTCATTTCCTTCTCATTAGCGTCAACATACTATGTTCCACTGAACTTCAATTAATTGTGCAATCTTGGAACCCTGCGCTGATTTATAGGAAAGTAAGATGGACATGAACAGCTAGAATTACACGTGAATAAAAATGATTTATGACTTTGGAAATTTATTACATGTCCAAGATATCGTGTCACACTATTCTCGATGACAGCAAACTACGTGTTTCGAACGAATCTTCCGACAAATACTGTAATTACGGAATCCTTCTTCGAATTCTAGGGACGTCAGAAGGACCTCAACAGCTATGGTAACATGTAGGTAAAAATTATTGCATGGTTTCGAAATTAATAACATGGTCAAGATATCGTGTCACATAATTCAAATACACATTGCAATGCGTGATTTAAAATGAAATTCACCACCTGCTTAAACTTCAGAACCATCCGTCAATTTCTAGGGATATGAGATGGACCTTGACAGCTAGAATGACACGTGGATAAAAATGATTCAATAGTTTAGATAATAATTACACGATCAAGATATCGTTTCGCATACTTCAGGTTTACATCAAAATACGGTTTGTGAACTAAACTTAAACACGGACTTCATTTTCAGATCCCTTCATCAATTTCTCGGCATGTACGAAAGACCTTAACATCTAGAATTATATGTGGGTAAAAATAATTCTGAAGTTTAGAAATTAATTACATGTTTAAGATATCGTGTCATATACTTCAAATGGGCATCAGGAAACGTGCATAAAAGTGAGCTTCAACACCTGCTTCAATTTGGAAACCCACCGTCAATTTCTATGGATGTTAGATAGACCTTAACAGCTAAAGTTACGAGCGGGTAAAAATAATTTTATCATTTAGTAATTAATTACATTCTCGAGATATCGTGTCACATACTTTCAGTTGACACTTGAATACGAGTTCTAGACTGATCTTCAACACCCGCTTTAACTTTGAGACCCTCAATCAAATTCTAGGGATATAAGGTGGACCTTAACAGCGAGAATCACACGTGGGTTAGAATGCTTTATGAGTTTAGAAATTAATTACATGGTCAAGAGGGCGTGTCGCGTACTGCTTGTTGACATACAAGAACGCGATTTGAATTGATCCTCCACAAGTGCTTGGATTTCGGAACCCTTCGTCGATATCTACGGAGGACAGATGGACCTTAACAGCTAGAATTCGACGTGGTAGGAAATGATTTACTAGTTTACAAATTAATTACATTGTCAAGGTATCGTGTGGCATACTACTAGTTGACATAAATATACGTGTTTTGAACTAAGCTTCAACAAATGCATCAATTACGAAACGCTCCTACGACATCTAGGGACGTCAGATGGACCCGAACATCCAGAATTACATGTGGGTTAAAATGATTCTATAGTTAAGAAATTTATTACATGGTCAAGGTATCGTGTCATTTCCTTCTCATTAGCGTCAACATACTATGTTCCACTGAACTTCAATTAATTGTGCAATCTTGGAACCCTGCGCTGATTTATAGGAAAGTAAGATGGACATGAACAGCTAGAATTACACGTGAATAAAAATGATTTATGACTTTGGAAATTTATTACATGTCCAAGATATCGTGTCACACTATTCTCGATGACAGCAAACTACGTGTTTCGAACGAATCTTCCGACAAATACTGTAATTACGAAAACCTTCTTCGAATTCTAAGGACGTCAGAAAGTTCTCAACAGCTATGGTCACATGTAGGTAAAAATTATTGCATAGTTTCGAAATTAATAACATGGTCAAGATATCGTGTCACATACTTTAAATACACATGGCAATGCGTGATTTAAAATGAAATTCACCACCTGCTTAAATTTCAGAACCATCCGTCAATTTCTAGGGATATGAGATGGACCTTGACAGCTAGAATGACACGTGGATAAAAATGATTCAATAGTTTAGATAAAAATTACACGATCAAGATATCGTTTCGCATACTTCAGGTTGACATCAAAATACGGTTTGTGAACTAAACTTAAACACGGACTTCATTTTCAGATCCCTTCATCAATTTCTCGGCATGTACGAAAGACCTTAACATCTAGAATTACATGTGGGTAAAAATAATTCTGAAGTTTAGAAATTAATTACATGTTTAAGATATCGTGTCAAATACTTCAAATGGACATCAGGAAACGTGCATAAAAGTGAGCTTCAACACCTGCTTCAATTTCGGAACCCACCGTCAATTTCTATGGATGTTAGATAGACCTTAACAGCTAAAGTTACGAGCGGGTAAAAATAATTTTATGAATTAGAAATTAATTACATTCTCGAGATATCGTGTCACATACTTTCAGTTGACACTTGAATACGAGTTCTAAACTGATCTTCAACACCCGCTTTAACTTTGAGACCCTCAATCAAATTCTAGGGATATAGGGTGAACCTTAACAGCGAGAATCACACGTGGGTTAGAATGCTTTATGAGTTTAGAAATTAATTACATGGTCAAGAGGGCGTGTCGCATACTGCTTGTTGACATACGAATACGCGATTTGAATTGATCCTCCACAAGTGCTTGGATTTCGGAACCCTTCGTCGATATCTACGGAGGACAGATGGACCTTAACAGCTATAATTCGACGTGGTTAGAAATGATTTACTAGTTTAGAAATTAATTACATTGTCAAGGTATCGTGTCGCATACTACTAGTTGACATATATATACGTGTTTTGAACTAAGCTTCATCAAATGCATCAATTACGAAACGCTACTACGACATCTAGGGACGTCAGATGGACCCGAACATCCAGAATAACATGTGGGTTAAAATGATTCTATAGTTAAGAAATTTATTACATGGTCAAGGTATCGTGTCATTTCCTTCTCATTAGCGTCAACATACTATGTTCCACTGAACTTCAATTAATTGTGCAATCTTGGAACCCTGCGCTGATTTATAGGAAAGTAAGATGGACATGAACAGCTAGAATTACACGTGAATAAAAATGATTTATGACTTTGGAAATTTATTACATGTCCAAGATATCGTGTCACACTATTCTCGATAACAGCAAACTACGTGTTTCGAACGAATCTTCCGACAAATACTGTAATTACGGAATCCTTCTTCGAATTCTAGGGACGTCAGAAGGACCTCAACAGCTATGGTAACATGTAGGTAAAAATTATTGCATGGTTTCGAAATTAATAACATGGTCAAGATATCGTGTCACATACTTCAAATACACATTGCAATGCGTGATTTAAAATGAAATTCACCACCTGCTTAAACTTCAGAACCATCCGTCAATTTCTAGGGATATGAGATGGACCTTGACAGCTAGAATGACACGTGGATAAAAATGATTCAATAGTTTAGATAATAATTACACGATCAAGATATCGTTTCGCATACTTCAGGTTTACATCAAAATACGGTTTGTTAACTAAACTTAAACACGGACTTCATTTTCAGATCCCTTCATCAATTTCTCGGCATGTACGAAAGACCTTAACATCTAGAATTATATGTGGGTAAAAATAATTCTGAAGTTTAGAAATTAATTACATGTTTAAGATATCGTGTCATATACTTCAAATGGGCATCAGGAAACGTGCATAAAAGTGAGCTTCAACACCTGCTTCAATTTGGAAACCCACCGTCAATTTCTATGGATGTTAGATAGACCTTAACAGCTAAAGTTACGAGCGGGTAAAAATAATTTTATCATTTAGTAATTAATTACATTCTCGAGATATCGTGTCACATACTTTCAGTTGACACTTGAATACGAGTTCTAGACTGATCTTCAACACCCGCTTTAACTTTGAGACCCTCAATCAAATTCTAGGGATATAAGGTGGACCTTAACAGCGAGAATCACACGTGGGTTAGAATGCTTTATGAGTTTAGAAATTAATTACATGGTCAAGAGGGCGTGTCGCGTACTGCTTGTTGACATACGAATACGCGATTTGAATTGATCCTCCACAAGTGCTTGGATTTCGGAACCCTTCGTCGATATCTACGGAGGACAGATGGACCTTAACAGCTAGAATTCGACGTGGTAGGAAATGATTTACTAGTTTACAAATTAATTACATTGTCAAGGTATCGTGTGGCATACTACTAGTTGACATAAATATACGTGTTTTGAACTAAGCTTCAACAAATGCATCAATTACGAAACGCTCCTACGACAGCTAGGGACGTCAGATGGACCCGAACATCCAGAATTACATGTGGGTTAAAATGATTCTATAGTTAAGAAATTTATTACATGGTCAAGGTATCGTGTCATTTCCTTCTCATTAGCGTCAACATACTATGTTCCACTGAACTTCAATTAATTGTGCAATCTTGGAACCCTGCGCTGATTTATAGGAAAGTAAGATGGACATGAACAGCTAGAATTACACGTGAATAAAAATGATTTATGACTTTGGAAATTTATTACATGTCCAAGATATCGTGTCACACTATTCTCGATGACAGCAAACTACGTGTTTCGAACGAATCTTCCGACAAATACTGTAATTACGGAATCCTTCTTCGAATTCTAGGGACGTCAGAAGGACCTCAACAGCTATGGTAACATGTAGGTAAAAATTATTGCATAGTTTCGAAATTAATAACATGGTCAAAATATCGTGTCACATACTTCAAATACACATTGCAATGCGTGATTTAAAATGAAATTCACCACCTGCTTAAATTTCAGAACCATCCGTCAATTTCTAGGGATATGAGATGGACCTTGACAGCTAGAATGACACGTGGAAAAAATGATTCAATAGATTAGATAATAATTACACGATCAAGATATCGTTTCGCATACTTCAGGTTTACATCAAAATACGGTTTGTGAACTAAACTTAAACACGGACTTCATTTTCAGATCCCTTCATCAATTTCTCGGCATGTACGAAAGACCTTAACATCTAGAATTATATGTGGGTAAAAATAATTCTGAAGTTTAGAAATTAATTACATGTTTAAGATATCGTGTCAAATACTTCCAATGGACATCAGGAAACGTGCATAAAAGTGAGCTTCAACACCTGCTTCAATTTCGGAACCCACCGTCAATTTCTATGGATGTTAGATAGACCTTAACAGCTTAAGTTACGAGCGGGTAAAAATAATTTTATGAATTAGAAATTAATTACATTCTCGAGATATCGTGTCACATACTTTCAGTTGACACTTGAATACGAGTTCTAAACTGATCTTCAACACCCGCTTTAACTTTGAGACCCTCAATCAAATTCTAGGGATATAGGGTGAACCTTAACAGCGAGAATCACACGTGGGTTAGAATGCTTTATGAGTTTAGAAATTAATTACATGGTCAAGAGGGCGTGTCGCATACTGCTTGTTGACATACGAATACGCGATTTGAATTGATCCTCCACAAGTGCTTGGATTTCGGAACCCTTCGTCGATATCTACGGAGGACAGATGGACCTTAACAGCTATAATTCGACGTGGTTAGAAATGATTTACTAGTTTAGAAATTAATTACATTGTCAAGGTATCGTGTCGCATACTACTAGTTGACATATATATACGTGTTTTGAACTAAGCTTCATCAAATGCATCAATTACGAAACGCTACTACGACATCTAGGGACGTCAGATGGACCCGAACATCCAGAATAACATGTGGGTTAAAATGATTCTATAGTTAAGAAATTTATTACATGGTCAAGGTATCGTGTCATTTCCTTCTCATTAGCGTCAACATACTATGTTCCACTGAACTTCAATTAATTGTGCAATCTTGGAACCCTGCGCTGATTTATAGGAAAGTAAGATGGACATGAACAGCTAGAATTACACGTGAATAAAAATGATTTATGACTTTGGAAATTTATTACATGTCCAAGATATCGTGTCACACTATTCTCGATAACAGCAAACTACGTGTTTCGAACGAATCTTCCGACAAATACTGTAATTACGGAATCCTTCTTCGAATTCTAGGGACGTCAGAAGGACCTCAACAGCTATGGTAACATGTAGGTAAAAATTATTGCATGGTTTCGAAATTAATAACATGGTCAAGATATCGTGTCACATACTTCAAATACACATTGCAATGCGTGATTTAAAATGAAATTCACCACCTGCTTAAACTTCAGAACCATCCGTCAATTTCTAGGGATATGAGATGGACCTTGACAGCTAGAATGACACGTGGATAAAAATGATTCAATAGTTTAGATAATAATTACACGATCAAGATATCGTTTCGCATACTTCAGGTTTACATCAAAATACGGTTTGTTAACTAAACTTAAACACGGACTTCATTTTCAGATCCCTTCATCAATTTCTCGGCATGTACGAAAGACCTTAACATCTAGAATTATATGTGGGTAAAAATAATTCTGAAGTTTAGAAATTAATTACATGTTTAAGATATCGTGTCATATACTTCAAATGGGCATCAGGAAACGTGCATAAAAGTGAGCTTCAACACCTGCTTCAATTTGGAAACCCACCGTCAATTTCTATGGATGTTAGATAGACCTTAACAGCTAAAGTTACGAGCGGGTAAAAATAATTTTATCATTTAGTAATTAATTACATTCTCGAGATATCGTGTCACATACTTTCAGTTGACACTTGAATACGAGTTCTAGACTGATCTTCAACACCCGCTTTAACTTTGAGACCCTCAATCAAATTCTAGGGATATAAGGTGGACCTTAACAGCGAGAATCACACGTGGGTTAGAATGCTTTATGAGTTTAGAAATTAATTACATGGTCAAGAGGGCGTGTCGCGTACTGCTTGTTGACATACGAATACGCGATTTGAATTGATCCTCCACAAGTGCTTGGATTTCGGAACCCTTCGTCGATATCTACGGAGGACAGATGGACCTTAACAGCTAGAATTCGACGTGGTAGGAAATGATTTACTAGTTTACAAATTAATTACATTGTCAAGGTATCGTGTGGCATACTACTAGTTGACATAAATATACGTGTTTTGAACTAAGCTTCAACAAATGCATCAATTACGAAACGCTCCTACGACAGCTAGGGACGTCAGATGGACCCGAACATCCAGAATTACATGTGGGTTAAAATGATTCTATAGTTAAGAAATTTATTACATGGTCAAGGTATCGTGTCATTTCCTTCTCATTAGCGTCAACATACTATGTTCCACTGAACTTCAATTAATTGTGCAATCTTGGAACCCTGCGCTGATTTATAGGAAAGTAAGATGGACATGAACAGCTAGAATTACACGTGAATAAAAATGATTTATGACTTTGGAAATTTATTACATGTCCAAGATATCGTGTCACACTATTCTCGATGACAGCAAACTACGTGTTTCGAACGAATCTTCCGACAAATACTGTAATTACGGAATCCTTCTTCGAATTCTAGGGACGTCAGAAGGACCTCAACAGCTATGGTAACATGTAGGTAAAAATTATTGCATAGTTTCGAAATTAATAACATGGTCAAAATATCGTGTCACATACTTCAAATACACATTGCAATGCGTGATTTAAAATGAAATTCACCACCTGCTTAAATTTCAGAACCATCCGTCAATTTCTAGGGATATGAGATGGACCTTGACAGCTAGAATGACACGTGGAAAAAATGATTCAATAGATTAGATAATAATTACACGATCAAGATATCGTTTCGCATACTTCAGGTTTACATCAAAATACGGTTTGTGAACTAAACTTAAACACGGACTTCATTTTCAGATCCCTTCATCAATTTCTCGGCATGTACGAAAGACCTTAACATCTAGAATTATATGTGGGTAAAAATAATTCTGAAGTTTAGAAATTAATTACATGTTTAAGATATCGTGTCAAATACTTCCAATGGACATCAGGAAACGTGCATAAAAGTGAGCTTCAACACCTGCTTCAATTTCGGAACCCACCGTCAATTTCTATGGATGTTAGATAGACCTTAACAGCTTAAGTTACGAGCGGGTAAAAATAATTTTATGAATTAGAAATTAATTACATTCTCGAGATATCGTGTCACATACTTTCAGTTGACACTTGAATACGAGTTCTAAACTGATCTTCAACACCCGCTTTAACTTTGAGACCCTCAATCAAATTCTAGGGATATAGGGTGAACCTTAACAGCGAGAATCACACGTGGGTTAGAATGCTTTATGAGTTTAGAAATTAATTACATGGTCAAGAGGGCGTGTCGCATACTGCTTGTTGACATACGAATACTCGATTTGAATTGATCCTCCACAAGTGCTTGGATTTCGGAACCCTTCGTCGATATCTACGGAGGACAGATGGACCTTAACAGCTATAATTCGACGTGGTTAGAAATGATTTACTAGTTTAGAAATTAATTACATTGTCAAGGTATCGTGTCGCATACTACTAGTTGACATATATATACGTGTTTTGAACTAAGCTTCATCAAATGCATCAATTACGAAACGCTACTACGACATCTAGGGACGTCAGATGGACCCGAACATCCAGAATAACATGTGGGTTAAAATGATTCTATAGTTAAGAAATTTATTACATGGTCAAGGTATCGTGTCATTTCCTTCTCATTAGCGTCAACATACTATGTTCCACTGAACTTCAATTAATTGTGCAATCTTGGAACCCTGCGCTGATTTATAGGAAAGTAAGATGGACATGAACAGCTAGAATTACACGTGAATAAAAATGATTTATGACTTTGGAAATTTATTACATGTCCAAGATATCGTGTCACACTATTCTCGATGACAGCAAACTACGTGTTTCGAACGAATCTTCCGACAAATACTGTAATTACGGAATCCTTCTTCGAATTCTAGGGACGTCAGAAGGACCTCAACAGCTATGGTAACATGTAGGTAAAAATTATTGCATGGTTTCGAAATTAATAACATGGTCAAGATATCGTGTCACATAATTCAAATACACATTGCAATGCGTGATTTAAAATGAAATTCACCACCTGCTTAAACTTCAGAACCATCCGTCAATTTCTAGGGATATGAGATGGACCTTGACAGCTAGAATGACACGTGGATAAAAATGATTCAATAGTTTAGATAATAATTACACGATCAAGATATCGTTTCGCATACTTCAGGTTTACATCAAAATACGGTTTGTGAACTAAACTTAAACACGGACTTCATTTTCAGATCCCTTCATCAATTTCTCGGCATGTACGAAAGACCTTAACATCTAGAATTATATGTGGGTAAAAATAATTCTGAAGTTTAGAAATTAATTACATGTTTAAGATATCGTGTCATATACTTCAAATGGGCATCAGGAAACGTGCATAAAAGTGAGCTTCAACACCTGCTTCAATTTGGAAACCCACCGTCAATTTCTATGGATGTTAGATAGACCTTAACAGCTAAAGTTACGAGCGGGTAAAAATAATTTTATCATTTAGTAATTAATTACATTCTCGAGATATCGTGTCACATACTTTCAGTTGACACTTGAATACGAGTTCTAGACTGATCTTCAACACCCGCTTTAACTTTGAGACCCTCAATCAAATTCTAGGGATATAAGGTGGACCTTAACAGCGAGAATCACACGTGGGTTAGAATGCTTTATGAGTTTAGAAATTAATTACATGGTCAAGAGGGCGTGTCGCGTACTGCTTGTTGACATACAAGAACGCGATTTGAATTGATCCTCCACAAGTGCTTGGATTTCGGAACCCTTCGTCGATATCTACGGAGGACAGATGGACCTTAACAGCTAGAATTCGACGTGGTAGGAAATGATTTACTAGTTTACAAATTAATTACATTGTCAAGGTATCGTGTGGCATACTACTAGTTGACATAAATATACGTGTTTTGAACTAAGCTTCAACAAATGCATCAATTACGAAACGCTCCTACGACATCTAGGGACGTCAGATGGACCCGAACATCCAGAATTACATGTGGGTTAAAATGATTCTATAGTTAAGAAATTTATTACATGGTCAAGGTATCGTGTCATTTCCTTCTCATTAGCGTCAACATACTATGTTCCACTGAACTTCAATTAATTGTGCAATCTTGGAACCCTGCGCTGATTTATAGGAAAGTAAGATGGACATGAACAGCTAGAATTACACGTGAATAAAAATGATTTATGACTTTGGAAATTTATTACATGTCCAAGATATCGTGTCACACTATTCTCGATGACAGCAAACTACGTGTTTCGAACGAATCTTCCGACAAATACTGTAATTACGAAAACCTTCTTCGAATTCTAAGGACGTCAGAAAGTTCTCAACAGCTATGGTCACATGTAGGTAAAAATTATTGCATAGTTTCGAAATTAATAACATGGTCAAGATATCGTGTCACATACTTTAAATACACATGGCAATGCGTGATTTAAAATGAAATTCACCACCTGCTTAAATTTCAGAACCATCCGTCAATTTCTAGGGATATGAGATGGACCTTGACAGCTAGAATGACACGTGGATAAAAATGATTCAATAGTTTAGATAAAAATTACACGATCAAGATATCGTTTCGCATACTTCAGGTTGACATCAAAATACGGTTTGTGAACTAAACTTAAACACGGACTTCATTTTCAGATCCCTTCATCAATTTCTCGGCATGTACGAAAGACCTTAACATCTAGAATTACATGTGGGTAAAAATAATTCTGAAGTTTAGAAATTAATTACATGTTTAAGATATCGTGTCAAATACTTCAAATGGACATCAGGAAACGTGCATAAAAGTGAGCTTCAACACCTGCTTCAATTTCGGAACCCACCGTCAATTTCTATGGATGTTAGATAGACCTTAACAGCTAAAGTTACGAGCGGGTAAAAATAATTTTATGAATTAGAAATTAATTACATTCTCGAGATATCGTGTCACATACTTTCAGTTGACACTTGAATACGAGTTCTAAACTGATCTTCAACACCCGCTTTAACTTTGAGACCCTCAATCAAATTCTAGGGATATAGGGTGAACCTTAACAGCGAGAATCACACGTGGGTTAGAATGCTTTATGAGTTTAGAAATTAATTACATGGTCAAGAGGGCGTGTCGCATACTGCTTGTTGACATACGAATACGCGATTTGAATTGATCCTCCACAAGTGCTTGGATTTCGGAACCCTTCGTCGATATCTACGGAGGACAGATGGACCTTAACAGCTATAATTCGACGTGGTTAGAAATGATTTACTAGTTTAGAAATTAATTACATTGTCAAGGTATCGTGTCGCATACTACTAGTTGACATATATATACGTGTTTTGAACTAAGCTTCATCAAATGCATCAATTACGAAACGCTACTACGACATCTAGGGACGTCAGATGGACCCGAACATCCAGAATAACATGTGGGTTAAAATGATTCTATAGTTAAGAAATTTATTACATGGTCAAGGTATCGTGTCATTTCCTTCTCATTAGCGTCAACATACTATGTTCCACTGAACTTCAATTAATTGTGCAATCTTGGAACCCTGCGCTGATTTATAGGAAAGTAAGATGGACATGAACAGCTAGAATTACACGTGAATAAAAATGATTTATGACTTTGGAAATTTATTACATGTCCAAGATATCGTGTCACACTATTCTCGATAACAGCAAACTACGTGTTTCGAACGAATCTTCCGACAAATACTGTAATTACGGAATCCTTCTTCGAATTCTAGGGACGTCAGAAGGACCTCAACAGCTATGGTAACATGTAGGTAAAAATTATTGCATGGTTTCGAAATTAATAACATGGTCAAGATATCGTGTCACATACTTCAAATACACATTGCAATGCGTGATTTAAAATGAAATTCACCACCTGCTTAAACTTCAGAACCATCCGTCAATTTCTAGGGATATGAGATGGACCTTGACAGCTAGAATGACACGTGGATAAAAATGATTCAATAGTTTAGATAATAATTACACGATCAAGATATCGTTTCGCATACTTCAGGTTTACATCAAAATACGGTTTGTTAACTAAACTTAAACACGGACTTCATTTTCAGATCCCTTCATCAATTTCTCGGCATGTACGAAAGACCTTAACATCTAGAATTATATGTGGGTAAAAATAATTCTGAAGTTTAGAAATTAATTACATGTTTAAGATATCGTGTCATATACTTCAAATGGGCATCAGGAAACGTGCATAAAAGTGAGCTTCAACACCTGCTTCAATTTGGAAACCCACCGTCAATTTCTATGGATGTTAGATAGACCTTAACAGCTAAAGTTACGAGCGGGTAAAAATAATTTTATCATTTAGTAATTAATTACATTCTCGAGATATCGTGTCACATACTTTCAGTTGACACTTGAATACGAGTTCTAGACTGATCTTCAACACCCGCTTTAACTTTGAGACCCTCAATCAAATTCTAGGGATATAAGGTGGACCTTAACAGCGAGAATCACACGTGGGTTAGAATGCTTTATGAGTTTAGAAATTAATTACATGGTCAAGAGGGCGTGTCGCGTACTGCTTGTTGACATACGAATACGCGATTTGAATTGATCCTCCACAAGTGCTTGGATTTCGGAACCCTTCGTCGATATCTACGGAGGACAGATGGACCTTAACAGCTAGAATTCGACGTGGTAGGAAATGATTTACTAGTTTACAAATTAATTACATTGTCAAGGTATCGTGTGGCATACTACTAGTTGACATAAATATACGTGTTTTGAACTAAGCTTCAACAAATGCATCAATTACGAAACGCTCCTACGACAGCTAGGGACGTCAGATGGACCCGAACATCCAGAATTACATGTGGGTTAAAATGATTCTATAGTTAAGAAATTTATTACATGGTCAAGGTATCGTGTCATTTCCTTCTCATTAGCGTCAACATACTATGTTCCACTGAACTTCAATTAATTGTGCAATCTTGGAACCCTGCGCTGATTTATAGGAAAGTAAGATGGACATGAACAGCTAGAATTACACGTGAATAAAAATGATTTATGACTTTGGAAATTTATTACATGTCCAAGATATCGTGTCACACTATTCTCGATGACAGCAAACTACGTGTTTCGAACGAATCTTCCGACAAATACTGTAATTACGGAATCCTTCTTCGAATTCTAGGGACGTCAGAAGGACCTCAACAGCTATGGTAACATGTAGGTAAAAATTATTGCATAGTTTCGAAATTAATAACATGGTCAAAATATCGTGTCACATACTTCAAATACACATTGCAATGCGTGATTTAAAATGAAATTCACCACCTGCTTAAATTTCAGAACCATCCGTCAATTTCTAGGGATATGAGATGGACCTTGACAGCTAGAATGACACGTGGAAAAAATGATTCAATAGATTAGATAATAATTACACGATCAAGATATCGTTTCGCATACTTCAGGTTTACATCAAAATACGGTTTGTGAACTAAACTTAAACACGGACTTCATTTTCAGATCCCTTCATCAATTTCTCGGCATGTACGAAAGACCTTAACATCTAGAATTATATGTGGGTAAAAATAATTCTGAAGTTTAGAAATTAATTACATGTTTAAGATATCGTGTCAAATACTTCCAATGGACATCAGGAAACGTGCATAAAAGTGAGCTTCAACACCTGCTTCAATTTCGGAACCCACCGTCAATTTCTATGGATGTTAGATAGACCTTAACAGCTTAAGTTACGAGCGGGTAAAAATAATTTTATGAATTAGAAATTAATTACATTCTCGAGATATCGTGTCACATACTTTCAGTTGACACTTGAATACGAGTTCTAAACTGATCTTCAACACCCGCTTTAACTTTGAGACCCTCAATCAAATTCTAGGGATATAGGGTGAACCTTAACAGCGAGAATCACACGTGGGTTAGAATGCTTTATGAGTTTAGAAATTAATTACATGGTCAAGAGGGCGTGTCGCATACTGCTTGTTGACATACGAATACGCGATTTGAATTGATCCTCCACAAGTGCTTGGATTTCGGAACCCTTCGTCGATATCTACGGAGGACAGATGGACCTTAACAGCTATAATTCGACGTGGTTAGAAATGATTTACTAGTTTAGAAATTAATTACATTGTCAAGGTATCGTGTCGCATACTACTAGTTGACATATATATACGTGTTTTGAACTAAGCTTCATCAAATGCATCAATTACGAAACGCTACTACGACATCTAGGGACGTCAGATGGACCCGAACATCCAGAATAACATGTGGGTTAAAATGATTCTATAGTTAAGAAATTTATTACATGGTCAAGGTATCGTGTCATTTCCTTCTCATTAGCGTCAACATACTATGTTCCACTGAACTTCAATTAATTGTGCAATCTTGGAACCCTGCGCTGATTTATAGGAAAGTAAGATGGACATGAACAGCTAGAATTACACGTGAATAAAAATGATTTATGACTTTGGAAATTTATTACATGTCCAAGATATCGTGTCACACTATTCTCGATAACAGCAAACTACGTGTTTCGAACGAATCTTCCGACAAATACTGTAATTACGGAATCCTTCTTCGAATTCTAGGGACGTCAGAAGGACCTCAACAGCTATGGTAACATGTAGGTAAAAATTATTGCATGGTTTCGAAATTAATAACATGGTCAAGATATCGTGTCACATACTTCAAATACACATTGCAATGCGTGATTTAAAATGAAATTCACCACCTGCTTAAACTTCAGAACCATCCGTCAATTTCTAGGGATATGAGATGGACCTTGACAGCTAGAATGACACGTGGATAAAAATGATTCAATAGTTTAGATAATAATTACACGATCAAGATATCGTTTCGCATACTTCAGGTTTACATCAAAATACGGTTTGTTAACTAAACTTAAACACGGACTTCATTTTCAGATCCCTTCATCAATTTCTCGGCATGTACGAAAGACCTTAACATCTAGAATTATATGTGGGTAAAAATAATTCTGAAGTTTAGAAATTAATTACATGTTTAAGATATCGTGTCATATACTTCAAATGGGCATCAGGAAACGTGCATAAAAGTGAGCTTCAACACCTGCTTCAATTTGGAAACCCACCGTCAATTTCTATGGATGTTAGATAGACCTTAACAGCTAAAGTTACGAGCGGGTAAAAATAATTTTATCATTTAGTAATTAATTACATTCTCGAGATATCGTGTCACATACTTTCAGTTGACACTTGAATACGAGTTCTAGACTGATCTTCAACACCCGCTTTAACTTTGAGACCCTCAATCAAATTCTAGGGATATAAGGTGGACCTTAACAGCGAGAATCACACGTGGGTTAGAATGCTTTATGAGTTTAGAAATTAATTACATGGTCAAGAGGGCGTGTCGCGTACTGCTTGTTGACATACGAATACGCGATTTGAATTGATCCTCCACAAGTGCTTGGATTTCGGAACCCTTCGTCGATATCTACGGAGGACAGATGGACCTTAACAGCTAGAATTCGACGTGGTAGGAAATGATTTACTAGTTTACAAATTAATTACATTGTCAAGGTATCGTGTGGCATACTACTAGTTGACATAAATATACGTGTTTTGAACTAAGCTTCAACAAATGCATCAATTACGAAACGCTCCTACGACAGCTAGGGACGTCAGATGGACCCGAACATCCAGAATTACATGTGGGTTAAAATGATTCTATAGTTAAGAAATTTATTACATGGTCAAGGTATCGTGTCATTTCCTTCTCATTAGCGTCAACATACTATGTTCCACTGAACTTCAATTAATTGTGCAATCTTGGAACCCTGCGCTGATTTATAGGAAAGTAAGATGGACATGAACAGCTAGAATTACACGTGAATAAAAATGATTTATGACTTTGGAAATTTATTACATGTCCAAGATATCGTGTCACACTATTCTCGATGACAGCAAACTACGTGTTTCGAACGAATCTTCCGACAAATACTGTAATTACGGAATCCTTCTTCGAATTCTAGGGACGTCAGAAGGACCTCAACAGCTATGGTAACATGTAGGTAAAAATTATTGCATAGTTTCGAAATTAATAACATGGTCAAAATATCGTGTCACATACTTCAAATACACATTGCAATGCGTGATTTAAAATGAAATTCACCACCTGCTTAAATTTCAGAACCATCCGTCAATTTCTAGGGATATGAGATGGACCTTGACAGCTAGAATGACACGTGGAAAAAATGATTCAATAGATTAGATAATAATTACACGATCAAGATATCGTTTCGCATACTTCAGGTTTACATCAAAATACGGTTTGTGAACTAAACTTAAACACGGACTTCATTTTCAGATCCCTTCATCAATTTCTCGGCATGTACGAAAGACCTTAACATCTAGAATTATATGTGGGTAAAAATAATTCTGAAGTTTAGAAATTAATTACATGTTTAAGATATCGTGTCAAATACTTCCAATGGACATCAGGAAACGTGCATAAAAGTGAGCTTCAACACCTGCTTCAATTTCGGAACCCACCGTCAATTTCTATGGATGTTAGATAGACCTTAACAGCTTAAGTTACGAGCGGGTAAAAATAATTTTATGAATTAGAAATTAATTACATTCTCGAGATATCGTGTCACATACTTTCAGTTGACACTTGAATACGAGTTCTAAACTGATCTTCAACACCCGCTTTAACTTTGAGACCCTCAATCAAATTCTAGGGATATAGGGTGAACCTTAACAGCGAGAATCACACGTGGGTTAGAATGCTTTATGAGTTTAGAAATTAATTACATGGTCAAGAGGGCGTGTCGCATACTGCTTGTTGACATACGAATACTCGATTTGAATTGATCCTCCACAAGTGCTTGGATTTCGGAACCCTTCGTCGATATCTACGGAGGACAGATGGACCTTAACAGCTATAATTCGACGTGGTTAGAAATGATTTACTAGTTTAGAAATTAATTACATTGTCAAGGTATCGTGTCGCATACTACTAGTTGACATATATATACGTGTTTTGAACTAAGCTTCATCAAATGCATCAATTACGAAACGCTACTACGACATCTAGGGACGTCAGATGGACCCGAACATCCAGAATAACATGTGGGTTAAAATGATTCTATAGTTAAGAAATTTATTACATGGTCAAGGTATCGTGTCATTTCCTTCTCATTAGCGTCAACATACTATGTTCCACTGAACTTCAATTAATTGTGCAATCTTGGAACCCTGCGCTGATTTATAGGAAAGTAAGATGGACATGAACAGCTAGAATTACACGTGAATAAAAATGATTTATGACTTTGGAAATTTATTACATGTCCAAGATATCGTGTCACACTATTCTCGATGACAGCAAACTACGTGTTTCGAACGAATCTTCCGACAAATACTGTAATTACGGAATCCTTCTTCGAATTCTAGGGACGTCAGAAGGACCTCAACAGCTATGGTAACATGTAGGTAAAAATTATTGCATAGTTTCGAAATTAATAACATGGTCAAGATATCGTGTCACATACTTCAAAAACACATTGCAATGCGTGATTTAAAATGAAATTCACCACCTGCTTAAACTTCAGAACCATCCGTCAATTTCTAGGGATATGAGATGGACCTTGACAGCTAGAATGACACGTGGATAAAAATGATTCAATAGTTTAGATCATAATTACACGATCAAGATATCGTTTCGCATACTTCAGGTTTACATCAAAATACGGTTTGTGAACTAAACTTAAACACGGACTTCATTTTCAGATCCCTTCATCAATTTCTCGGCATGTACGAAAGACCTTAACATCTAGAATTATATGTGGGTAAAAATAATTCTGAAGTTTAGAAATTAATTACATGTTTAAGATATCGTGTCATATACTTCAAATGGACATCAGGAAACGTGCATAAAAGTGAGCTTCAACACCTGCTTCAATTTGGAAACCCACCGTCAATTTCTATGGATGTTAGATAGACCTTAACAGCTAAAGTTACGAGCGGGTGAAAATAATTTTATCATTTAGTAATTAATTCCATTCTCGAGATATCGTGTCACATACTTTCAGTTGACACTTGAATACGAGTTCTAGACTGATCTTCAACACCCGCTTTAACTTTGAGACCCTCAATCAAATTCTAGGGATATAAGGTGGACCTTAACAGCGAGAATCACACGTGGGTTAGAATGCTTTATGAGTTTAGAAATTAATTACATGGTCAAGAGGGCGTGTCGCGTACTGCTTGTTGACATACGAATACGCGATTTGAATTGATCCTCCACAAGTGCTTGGATTTCGGAACCCTTCGTCGATATCTACGGAGGACAGATGGACCTTAACAGCTAGAATTCGACGTGGTAGGAAATGATTTACTAGTTTACAAATTAATTACATTGTCAAGGTATCGTGTGGCATACTACTAGTTGACATAAATATACGTGTTTTGAACTAAGCTTCAACAAATGCATCAATTACGAAACGCTCCTACGACAGCTAGGGACGTCAGATGGACCCGAACATCCAGAATTACATGTGGGTTAAAATGATTCTATAGTTAAGAAATTTATTACATGGTCAAGGTATCGTGTCATTTCCTTCTCATTAGCGTCAACATACTATGTTCCACTGAACTTCAATTAATTGTGCAATCTTGGAACCCTGCGCTGATTTATAGGAAAGTAAGATGGACATGAACAGCTAGAATTACACGTGAATAAAAATGATTTATGACTTTGGAAATTTATTACATGTCCAAGATATCGTGTCACACTATTCTCGATGACAGCAAACTACGTGTTTCGAACGAATCTTCCGACAAATACTGTAATTACGGAATCCTTCTTCGAATTCTAGGGACGTCAGAAGGACCTCAACAGCTATGGTAACATGTAGGTAAAAATTATTGCATAGTTTCGAAATTAATAACATGGTCAAAATATCGTGTCACATACTTCAAATACACATTGCAATGCGTGATTTAAAATGAAATTCACCACCTGCTTAAATTTCAGAACCATCCGTCAATTTCTAGGGATATGAGATGGACCTTGACAGCTAGAATGACACGTGGAAAAAATGATTCAATAGATTAGATAATAATTACACGATCAAGATATCGTTTCGCATACTTCAGGTTTACATCAAAATACGGTTTGTGAACTAAACTTAAACACGGACTTCATTTTCAGATCCCTTCATCAATTTCTCGGCATGTACGAAAGACCTTAACATCTAGAATTATATGTGGGTAAAAATAATTCTGAAGTTTAGAAATTAATTACATGTTTAAGATATCGTGTCAAATACTTCCAATGGACATCAGGAAACGTGCATAAAAGTGAGCTTCAACACCTGCTTCAATTTCGGAACCCACCGTCAATTTCTATGGATGTTAGATAGACCTTAACAGCTTAAGTTACGAGCGGGTAAAAATAATTTTATGAATTAGAAAAATAATTACATTCTCGAGATATCGTGTCACATACTTTCAGTTGACACTTGAATACGAGTTCTAAACTGATCTTCAACACCCGCTTTAACTTTGAGACCCTCAATCAAATTCTAGGGATATAGGGTGAACCTTAACAGCGAGAATCACACGTGGGTTAGAATGCTTTATGAGTTTAGAAATTAATTACATGGTCAAGAGGGCGTGTCGCATACTGCTTGTTGACATACGAATACGCGATTTGAATTGATCCTCCACAAGTGCTTGGATTTCGGAACCCTTCGTCGATATCTACGGAGGACAGATGGACCTTAACAGCTATAATTCGACGTGGTTAGAAATGATTTACTAGTTTAGAAATTAATTACATTGTCAAGGTATCGTGTCGCATACTACTAGTTGACATATATATACGTGTTTTGAACTAAGCTTCATCAAATGCATCAATTACGAAACGCTACTACGACATCTAGGGACGTCAGATGGACCCGAACATCCAGAATAACATGTGGGTTAAAATGATTCTATAGTTAAGAAATTTATTACATGGTCAAGGTATCGTGTCATTTCCTTCTCATTAGCGTCAACATACTATGTTCCACTGAACTTCAATTAATTGTGCAATCTTGGAACCCTGCGCTGATTTATAGGAAAGTAAGATGGACATGAACAGCTAGAATTACACGTGAATAAAAATGATTTATGACTTTGGAAATTTATTACATGTCCAAGATATCGTGTCACACTATTCTCGATAACAGCAAACTACGTGTTTCGAACGAATCTTCCGACAAATACTGTAATTACGGAATCCTTCTTCGAATTCTAGGGACGTCAGAAGGACCTCAACAGCTATGGTAACATGTAGGTAAAAATTATTGCATGGTTTCGAAATTAATAACATGGTCAAGATATCGTGTCACATACTTCAAATACACATTGCAATGCGTGATTTAAAATGAAATTCACCACCTGCTTAAACTTCAGAACCATCCGTCAATTTCTAGGGATATGAGATGGACCTTGACAGCTAGAATGACACGTGGATAAAAATGATTCAATAGTTTAGATAATAATTACACGATCAAGATATCGTTTCGCATACTTCAGGTTTACATCAAAATACGGTTTGTTAACTAAACTTAAACACGGACTTCATTTTCAGATCCCTTCATCAATTTCTCGGCATGTACGAAAGACCTTAACATCTAGAATTATATGTGGGTAAAAATAATTCTGAAGTTTAGAAATTAATTACATGTTTAAGATATCGTGTCATATACTTCAAATGGGCATCAGGAAACGTGCATAAAAGTGAGCTTCAACACCTGCTTCAATTTGGAAACCCACCGTCAATTTCTATGGATGTTAGATAGACCTTAACAGCTAAAGTTACGAGCGGGTAAAAATAATTTTATCATTTAGTAATTAATTACATTCTCGAGATATCGTGTCACATACTTTCAGTTGACACTTGAATACGAGTTCTAGACTGATCTTCAACACCCGCTTTAACTTTGAGACCCTCAATCAAATTCTAGGGATATTAGGTGGACCTTAACAGCGAGAATCACACGTGGGTTAGAATGCTTTATGAGTTTAGAAATTAATTACATGGTCAAGAGGGCGTGTCGCGTACTGCTTGTTGACATACGAATACGCGATTTGAATTGATCCTCCACAAGTGCTTGGATTTCGGAACCCTTCGTCGATATCTACGGAGGACAGATGGACCTTAACAGCTAGAATTCGACGTGGTAGGAAATGATTTACTAGTTTACAAATTAATTACATTGTCAAGGTATCGTGTGGCATACTACTAGTTGACATATATATACGTGTTTTGAACTAAGCTTCAACAAATGCATCAATTACGAAACGCTCCTACGACAGCTAGGGACGTCAGATGGACCCGAACATCCAGAATTACATGTGGGTTAAAATGATTCCATAGTTGAGAAATTTATGACACGGTCAAGGTATCGTGTCATTTCTTTCTCATTAGCGTCAACATACTATGTTCCACTGAACGTCAATTACTTGTGCAATCTTAGAACCCCGCGCTGATTTATAGGAAAGTAAGATGGACATCAACAGCTAGAATTACACGTGAAGAAAAATGATTTATTAGTTTGGAAATTTATTACATGTCCAAGATATCGTGTCACACTATTCTCGATGAAAGCAAACTACGTGTTTCGAACGAATCTTCCGACAAGTACTGTAATTACGAAAACCTTCTTCGAATTCTAAGGACGTCAGAAAGTTCTCAACAGCTATGGTCACATGTAGGTAAAAATTATTGCATAGTTTCGAAATCAATAACATGGTCAAGATATCGTGTCACATACTTTAAATACACATGGCAATGCGTGATTTAAAATGAAATTCACCACCTGCTTAAATTTCAGAACCATCCGTCAATTTCTAGGGATATGAGATGGACCTTGACAGCTAGAATGACACGTGGATAAAAATGATTCAATAGTTTAGATAAAAATTACACGATCAAGATATCGTTTCGCATACTTCAGGTTGACATCAAAATACGGTTTTTGAACTATGCTTAAACACGGACTTCATTTTCAGATCCCTTCATCAATTTCTCGGCATGTACGAAAGACCTTAACATCTAGAATTACATGTGGGTAAAAATAATTCTGAAGTTTAGAAATTAATTACATGTTTAAGATATCGTGTCATATACTTCAAATGGACATCAGGAAACGTGCATAAAAGTGAGCTTCAACACCTGCTTCAATTTCGGAACCCACCGTCAATTTCTATGGATGTTAGATAGACCTTAACAGCTAAAGTTACGAGCGGGTTAAAATATTTTTATGAATTAGAAATTAATTACATTCTCGAGATATCGTGTCACATACTTTCAGTTGACACTTGAATACGAGTTCTAAACTGATCTTCAACACCCGCTTTAACTTTGAGACCCTCAATCAAATTCTAGGGATATAGGGTGAACCTTAACAGCGAGAATCACACGTGGGTTAGAATGCTTTATGAGTTTAGGAATTAATTACATGGTCAAGAGGGCGTGTCGCGTACTGCTTGTTGACATACGAATACGCGATTTGAATTGATCCTCCACAAGTGCTTGGATTTCGGAACCCTTCGTCGATATCTACGGAGGACAGATGGACCTTAACAGCTAGAATTCGACGTGGTAGGAAATGATTTACTAGTTTACAAATTAATTACATTGTCAAGGTATCGTGTGGCATACTACTAGTTGACATATATATACGTGTTTTGAACTAAGCTTCAACAAATGCATCAATTACGAAACGCTCCTACGACAGCTAGGGACGTCAGATGGACCCGAACATCCAGAATTACATGTGGGTTAAAATGATTCCATTGTTGAGAAATTTATGACACGGTCAAGGTATCGTGTCATTTCTTTCTCATTAGCGTCAACATACTATGTTCCACTGAACTTCAATAAATTGTGCAATCTTGGAACCCTGCGCTGATTTATAGGAAAGTAAGATGGACATCAACAGCTAGAATTACACGTGAAGAAAAATGATTTATTAGTTTGGAAATTTATTACATGTCCAAGATATCGTGTCACACTATTCTCGATGAAGGCAAACTACGTGTTTCGAACGAATCTTCCGACAAGTACTGTAATTACGAAAACCTTCTTCGAATTCTAAGGACGTCAGAAAGTTCTCAACAGCTATGGTCACATGTAGGTAAAAATTATTGCATGGTTTCGAAATTAATAACATGGTCAAGATATCGTGTCACATACTTCAAATACACATTGCAATGCGTGATTTAAAATGAAATTCACCACCTGCTTAAACTTCAGAACCATCCGTCAATTTCTAGGGATATGAGATGGACCTTGACAGCTAGAATGACACGTGGATAAAAATGATTCAATAGTTTAGATAATAATTACACGATCAAGATATCGTTTCGCATACTTCAGGTTTACATCAAAATACGGTTTGTGAACTAAACTTAAACACGGACTTCATTTTCAGATCCCTTCATCAATTTCTCGGCATGTACGAAAGACCTTAACATCTAGAATTATATGTGGGTAAAAATAATTCTGAAGTTTAGAAATTAATTACATGTTTAAGATATCGTGTCATATACTTCAAATGGGCATCAGGAAACGTGCATAAAAGTGAGCTTCAACACCTGCTTCAATTTCGGAACCCACCGTCAATTTCTATGGATGTTAGATAGACCTTAACAGCTAAAGTTACGAGCGGGTTAAAATAATTTTATGAATTAGAAATTAATTACATTCTCGAGATATCGTGTCACATACTTTCAGTTGACACTTGAATACGAGTTCTAAACTGATCTTCAACACCCGCTTTAACTTTGAGACCCTCAATCAAATTCTAGGGATATAGGGTGAACCTTAACAGCGAGAATCACACGTGGGTTAGAATGCTTTATGAGTTTAGAAATTAATTACATGGTCAAGAGGGCGTGTCGCATACTGCTTGTTGACATACGAATACGCGATTTGAATTGATCCTCCACAAGTGCTTGGATTTCGGAACCCTTCGTCGATATCTACGGAGGACAGATGGACCTTAACAGCTATAATTCGACGTGGTTAGAAATGATTTACTAGTTTAGAAATTAATTACATTGTCAAGGTATCGTGTCGCATACTACTAGTTGACATATATATACGTGTTTTGAACTAAGCTTCATCAAATGCATCAATTACGAAACGCTACTACGACATCTAGGGACGTCAGATGGACCCGAACATCCAGAATAACATGTGGGTTAAAATGATTCTATAGTTAAGAAATTTATTACATGGTCAAGGTATCGTGTCATTTCCTTCTCATTAGCGTCAACATACTATGTTCCACTGAACTTCAATTAATTGTGCAATCTTGGAACCCTGCGCTGATTTATAGGAAAGTAAGATGGACATGAACAGCTAGAATTACACGTGAATAAAAATGATTTATGACTTTGGAAATTTATTACATGTCCAAGATATCGTGTCACACTATTCTCGATAACAGCAAACTACGTGTTTCGAACGAATCTTCCGACAAATACTGTAATTACGGAATCCTTCTTCGAATTCTAGGGACGTCAGAAGGACCTCAACAGCTATGGTAACATGTAGGTAAAAATTATTGCATGGTTTCGAAATTAATAACATGGTCAAGATATCGTGTCACATACTTCAAATACACATTGCAATGCGTGATTTAAAATGAAATTCACCACCTGCTTAAACTTCAGAACCATCCGTCAATTTCTAGGGATATGAGATGGACCTTGACAGCTAGAATGACACGTGGATAAAAATGATTCAATAGTTTAGATAATAATTACACGATCAAGATATCGTTTCGCATACTTCAGGTTTACATCAAAATACGGTTTGTTAACTAAACTTAAACACGGACTTCATTTTCAGATCCCTTCATCAATTTCTCGGCATGTACGAAAGACCTTAACATCTAGAATTATATGTGGGTAAAAATAATTCTGAAGTTTAGAAATTAATTACATGTTTAAGATATCGTGTCATATACTTCAAATGGGCATCAGGAAACGTGCATAAAAGTGAGCTTCAACACCTGCTTCAATTTGGAAACCCACCGTCAATTTCTATGGATGTTAGATAGACCTTAACAGCTAAAGTTACGAGCGGGTAAAAATAATTTTATCATTTAGTAATTAATTACATTCTCGAGATATCGTGTCACATACTTTCAGTTGACACTTGAATACGAGTTCTAGACTGATCTTCAACACCCGCTTTAACTTTGAGACCCTCAATCAAATTCTAGGGATATAAGGTGGACCTTAACAGCGAGAATCACACGTGGGTTAGAATGCTTTATGAGTTTAGAAATTAATTACATGGTCAAGAGGGCGTGTCGCGTACTGCTTGTTGACATACGAATACGCGATTTGAATTGATCCTCCACAAGTGCTTGGATTTCGGAACCCTTCGTCGATATCTACGGAGGACAGATGGACCTTAACAGCTAGAATTCGACGTGGTAGGAAATGATTTACTAGTTTACAAATTAATTACATTGTCAAGGTATCGTGTGGCATACTACTAGTTGACATAAATATACGTGTTTTGAACTAAGCTTCAACAAATGCATCAATTACGAAACGCTCCTACGACAGCTAGGGACGTCAGATGGACCCGAACATCCAGAATTACATGTGGGTTAAAATGATTCTATAGTTAAGAAATTTATTACATGGTCAAGGTATCGTGTCATTTCCTTCTCATTAGCGTCAACATACTATGTTCCACTGAACTTCAATTAATTGTGCAATCTTGGAACCCTGCGCTGATTTATAGGAAAGTAAGATGGACATGAACAGCTAGAATTACACGTGAATAAAAATGATTTATGACTTTGGAAATTTATTACATGTCCAAGATATCGTGTCACACTATTCTCGATGACAGCAAACTACGTGTTTCGAACGAATCTTCCGACAAATACTGTAATTACGGAATCCTTCTTCGAATTCTAGGGACGTCAGAAGGACCTCAACAGCTATGGTAACATGTAGGTAAAAATTATTGCATAGTTTCGAAATTAATAACATGGTCAAAATATCGTGTCACATACTTCAAATACACATTGCAATGCGTGATTTAAAATGAAATTCACCACCTGCTTAAATTTCAGAACCATCCGTCAATTTCTAGGGATATGAGATGGACCTTGACAGCTAGAATGACACGTGGAAAAAATGATTCAATAGATTAGATAATAATTACACGATCAAGATATCGTTTCGCATACTTCAGGTTTACATCAAAATACGGTTTGTGAACTAAACTTAAACACGGACTTCATTTTCAGATCCCTTCATCAATTTCTCGGCATGTACGAAAGACCTTAACATCTAGAATTATATGTGGGTAAAAATAATTCTGAAGTTTAGAAATTAATTACATGTTTAAGATATCGTGTCAAATACTTCCAATGGACATCAGGAAACGTGCATAAAAGTGAGCTTCAACACCTGCTTCAATTTCGGAACCCACCGTCAATTTCTATGGATGTTAGATAGACCTTAACAGCTTAAGTTACGAGCGGGTAAAAATAATTTTATGAATTAGAAATTAATTACATTCTCGAGATATCGTGTCACATACTTTCAGTTGACACTTGAATACGAGTTCTAAACTGATCTTCAACACCCGCTTTAACTTTGAGACCCTCAATCAAATTCTAGGGATATAGGGTGAACCTTAACAGCGAGAATCACACGTGGGTTAGAATGCTTTATGAGTTTAGAAATTAATTACATGGTCAAGAGGGCGTGTCGCATACTGCTTGTTGACATACGAATACGCGATTTGAATTGATCCTCCACAAGTGCTTGGATTTCGGAACCCTTCGTCGATATCTACGGAGGACAGATGGACCTTAACAGCTATAATTCGACGTGGTTAGAAATGATTTACTAGTTTAGAAATTAATTACATTGTCAAGGTATCGTGTCGCATACTACTAGTTGACATATATATACGTGTTTTGAACTAAGCTTCATCAAATGCATCAATTACGAAACGCTACTACGACATCTAGGGACGTCAGATGGACCCGAACATCCAGAATAACATGTGGGTTAAAATGATTCTATAGTTAAGAAATTTATTACATGGTCAAGGTATCGTGTCATTTCCTTCTCATTAGCGTCAACATACTATGTTCCACTGAACTTCAATTAATTGTGCAATCTTGGAACCCTGCGCTGATTTATAGGAAAGTAAGATGGACATGAACAGCTAGAATTACACGTGAATAAAAATGATTTATGACTTTGGAAATTTATTACATGTCCAAGATATCGTGTCACACTATTCTCGATAACAGCAAACTACGTGTTTCGAACGAATCTTCCGACAAATACTGTAATTACGGAATCCTTCTTCGAATTCTAGGGACGTCAGAAGGACCTCAACAGCTATGGTAACATGTAGGTAAAAATTATTGCATGGTTTCGAAATTAATAACATGGTCAAGATATCGTGTCACATACTTCAAATACACATTGCAATGCGTGATTTAAAATGAAATTCACCACCTGCTTAAACTTCAGAACCATCCGTCAATTTCTAGGGATATGAGATGGACCTTGACAGCTAGAATGACACGTGGATAAAAATGATTCAATAGTTTAGATAATAATTACACGATCAAGATATCGTTTCGCATACTTCAGGTTTACATCAAAATACGGTTTGTTAACTAAACTTAAACACGGACTTCATTTTCAGATCCCTTCATCAATTTCTCGGCATGTACGAAAGACCTTAACATCTAGAATTATATGTGGGTAAAAATAATTCTGAAGTTTAGAAATTAATTACATGTTTAAGATATCGTGTCATATACTTCAAATGGGCATCAGGAAACGTGCATAAAAGTGAGCTTCAACACCTGCTTCAATTTGGAAACCCACCGTCAATTTCTATGGATGTTAGATAGACCTTAACAGCTAAAGTTACGAGCGGGTAAAAATAATTTTATCATTTAGTAATTAATTACATTCTCGAGATATCGTGTCACATACTTTCAGTTGACACTTGAATACGAGTTCTAGACTGATCTTCAACACCCGCTTTAACTTTGAGACCCTCAATCAAATTCTAGGGATATAAGGTGGACCTTAACAGCGAGAATCACACGTGGGTTAGAATGCTTTATGAGTTTAGAAATTAATTACATGGTCAAGAGGGCGTGTCGCGTACTGCTTGTTGACATACGAATACGCGATTTGAATTGATCCTCCACAAGTGCTTGGATTTCGGAACCCTTCGTCGATATCTACGGAGGACAGATGGACCTTAACAGCTAGAATTCGACGTGGTAGGAAATGATTTACTAGTTTACAAATTAATTACATTGTCAAGGTATCGTGTGGCATACTACTAGTTGACATATATATACGTGTTTTGAACTAAGCTTCAACAAATGCATCAATTACGAAACGCTCCTACGACAGCTAGGGACGTCAGATGGACCCGAACATCCAGAATTACATGTGGGTTAAAATGATTCTATAGTTAAGAAATTTATCACATGGTCAAGGTATCGTGTCATTTCCTTCTCATTAGCGTCAACATACTATGTTCCACTGAACTTCAATTAATTGTGCAATCTTGGAACCCTGCGCTGATTTATAGGAAAGTAAGATGGACATGAACAGCTAGAATTACACGTGAATAAAAATGATTTATGACTTTGGAAATTTATTACATGTCCAAGATATCGTGTCACACTATTCTTGATGACAGCAAACTACGTGTTTCGAACGAATCTTCCGACAATTACTGTAATTACGGAATCCTTCTTCGAATTCTAGGGACGTCAGAAGGACCTCAACAGCTATGGTAACATGTAGGTAAAAATTATTGCATAATTTCGAAATCAATAACATGGTCAAGATATCGTGTCACATACTTCAAATACACATGGCAATGCGTGATTTAAAATGAAATTCACCACCTGCTTAAATTTTAGAACCATCCGTCAATTTCTAGGGATATGAGATGGACCTTGACAGCTAGAATGACACGTGGATAAAAATGATTCAATAGTTTAGATAATAATTACACGATCAAGATATCGTTTCGCATACTTCAGGTTGACATCAAAATACGGTTTTTGAACTAAACTTAAACACGGACTTCATTTTCAGATCCCTTCATCAATTTCTCGGCATGTACGAAAGACCTTAACATCTAGAATTACATGTGGGTAAAAATAATTCTGAAGTTTAGAAATTAATTACATGTTTAAGATATCGTGTCATATACTTCAAATGGACATCAGGAAACGTGCATAAAAGTGAGCTTCAACACCTGCTTCAATTTCGGAACCCACCGTCAATTTCTATGGATGTTAGATAGACCTTAACAGCTAAAGTTACGAGCGGGTAAAAATAATTTTATGAATTAGAAATTAATTACATTCTCGAGATATCGTGTCACATACTTTCAGTTGACACTTGAATACGAGTTCTAAACTGATCTTCAACACCCGCTTTAACTTTGAGACCCTCAATCAAATTCTAGGGATATAGGGTGAACCTTAACAGCGAGAATCACACGTGGGTTAATATGCTTTATGAATTTAGAAATTAATTACATGGTCAAGAGGGCGTGTCGCATACTGCTTGTTGACATACGAATACGCGATTTGAATTGATCCTCCACAAGTGCTTGGATTTCGGAACCCTTCGTCGATATCTACGGAGGACAGATGGACCTTAACAGCTATAATTCGACGTGGTTAGAAATGATTTACTAGTTTAGAAATTAATTACATTGTCAAGGTATCGTGTCGCATACTACCAGTTGACATATATATACGTGTTTTGAACTAAGCTTCAACAAATGCATCAATTACGAAACGCTACTACGACATCTAGGGACGTCAGATGGACCCGAACATCCAGAATTACATGTGGGTTAAAATGATTCTATAGTTAAGAAATTTATTACATGGTCAAGGTATCGTGTCATTTCCTTCTCATTAGCGTCAACATACTATGTTCCACTGAACTTCAATTAATTGTGCAATCTTGGAACCCTGCGCTGATTTATAGGAAAGTAAGATGGACATGAACAGCTAGAATTACACGTGAATAAAAATGATTTATGACTTTGGAAATTTATTACATGTCCAAGATATCGTGTCACACTATTCTCGATGACAGCAAACTACGTGTTTCGAACGAATCTTCCGACAAATACTGTAATTACGGAATCCTTCTTCGAATTCTAGGGACGTCAGAAGGACCTCAACAGCTATGGTAACATGTAGGTAAAAATTATTGCATAGTTTCGAAATTAATAACATGGTCAAGATATCGTGTCACATACTTCAAAAACACATTGCAATGCGTGATTTAAAATGAAATTCACCACCTGCTTAAACTTCAGAACCATCCGTCAATTTCTAGGGATATGAGATGGACCTTGACAGCTAGAATGACACGTGGATAAAAATGATTCAATAGTTTAGATCATAATTACACGATCAAGATATCGTTTCGCATACTTCAGGTTTACATCAAAATACGGTTTGTGAACTAAACTTAAACACGGACTTCATTTTCAGATCCCTTCATCAATTTCTCGGCATGTACGAAAGACCTTAACATCTAGAATTATATGTGGGTAAAAATAATTCTGAAGTTTAGAAATTAATTACATGTTTAAGATATCGTGTCATATACTTCAAATGGACATCAGGAAACGTGCATAAAAGTGAGCTTCAACACCTGCTTCAATTTGGAAACCCACCGTCAATTTCTATGGATGTTAGATAGACCTTAACAGCTAAAGTTACGAGCGGGTGAAAATAATTTTATCATTTAGTAATTAATTCCATTCTCGAGATATCGTGTCACATACTTTCAGTTGACACTTGAATACGAGTTCTAGACTGATCTTCAACACCCGCTTTAACTTTGAGACCCTCAATCAAATTCTAGGGATATAAGGTGGACCTTAACAGCGAGAATCACACGTGGGTTAGAATGCTTTATGAGTTTAGAAATTAATTACATGGTCAAGAGGGCGTGTCGCGTACTGCTTGTTGACATACGAATACGCGATTTGAATTGATCCTCCACAAGTGCTTGGATTTCGGAACCCTTCGTCGATATCTACGGAGGACAGATGGACCTTAACAGCTAGAATTCGACGTGGTAGGAAATGATTTACTAGTTTACAAATTAATTACATTGTCAAGGTATCGTGTGGCATACTACTAGTTGACATAAATATACGTGTTTTGAACTAAGCTTCAACAAATGCATCAATTACGAAACGCTCCTACGACAGCTAGGGACGTCAGATGGACCCGAACATCCAGAATTACATGTGGGTTAAAATGATTCTATAGTTAAGAAATTTATTACATGGTCAAGGTATCGTGTCATTTCCTTCTCATTAGCGTCAACATACTATGTTCCACTGAACTTCAATTAATTGTGCAATCTTGGAACCCTGCGCTGATTTATAGGAAAGTAAGATGGACATGAACAGCTAGAATTACACGTGAATAAAAATGATTTATGACTTTGGAAATTTATTACATGTCCAAGATATCGTGTCACACTATTCTCGATGACAGCAAACTACGTGTTTCGAACGAATCTTCCGACAAATACTGTAATTACGGAATCCTTCTTCGAATTCTAGGGACGTCAGAAGGACCTCAACAGCTATGGTAACATGTAGGTAAAAATTATTGCATAGTTTCGAAATTAATAACATGGTCAAAATATCGTGTCACATACTTCAAATACACATTGCAATGCGTGATTTAAAATGAAATTCACCACCTGCTTAAATTTCAGAACCATCCGTCAATTTCTAGGGATATGAGATGGACCTTGACAGCTAGAATGACACGTGGAAAAAATGATTCAATAGATTAGATAATAATTACACGATCAAGATATCGTTTCGCATACTTCAGGTTTACATCAAAATACGGTTTGTGAACTAAACTTAAACACGGACTTCATTTTCAGATCCCTTCATCAATTTCTCGGCATGTACGAAAGACCTTAACATCTAGAATTATATGTGGGTAAAAATAATTCTGAAGTTTAGAAATTAATTACATGTTTAAGATATCGTGTCAAATACTTCCAATGGACATCAGGAAACGTGCATAAAAGTGAGCTTCAACACCTGCTTCAATTTCGGAACCCACCGTCAATTTCTATGGATGTTAGATAGACCTTAACAGCTTAAGTTACGAGCGGGTAAAAATAATTTTATGAATTAGAAAAATAATTACATTCTCGAGATATCGTGTCACATACTTTCAGTTGACACTTGAATACGAGTTCTAAACTGATCTTCAACACCCGCTTTAACTTTGAGACCCTCAATCAAATTCTAGGGATATAGGGTGAACCTTAACAGCGAGAATCACACGTGGGTTAGAATGCTTTATGAGTTTAGAAATTAATTACATGGTCAAGAGGGCGTGTCGCATACTGCTTGTTGACATACGAATACGCGATTTGAATTGATCCTCCACAAGTGCTTGGATTTCGGAACCCTTCGTCGATATCTACGGAGGACAGATGGACCTTAACAGCTATAATTCGACGTGGTTAGAAATGATTTACTAGTTTAGAAATTAATTACATTGTCAAGGTATCGTGTCGCATACTACTAGTTGACATATATATACGTGTTTTGAACTAAGCTTCATCAAATGCATCAATTACGAAACGCTACTACGACATCTAGGGACGTCAGATGGACCCGAACATCCAGAATAACATGTGGGTTAAAATGATTCTATAGTTAAGAAATTTATTACATGGTCAAGGTATCGTGTCATTTCCTTCTCATTAGCGTCAACATACTATGTTCCACTGAACTTCAATTAATTGTGCAATCTTGGAACCCTGCGCTGATTTATAGGAAAGTAAGATGGACATGAACAGCTAGAATTACACGTGAATAAAAATGATTTATGACTTTGGAAATTTATTACATGTCCAAGATATCGTGTCACACTATTCTCGATAACAGCAAACTACGTGTTTCGAACGAATCTTCCGACAAATACTGTAATTACGGAATCCTTCTTCGAATTCTAGGGACGTCAGAAGGACCTCAACAGCTATGGTAACATGTAGGTAAAAATTATTGCATGGTTTCGAAATTAATAACATGGTCAAGATATCGTGTCACATACTTCAAATACACATTGCAATGCGTGATTTAAAATGAAATTCACCACCTGCTTAAACTTCAGAACCATCCGTCAATTTCTAGGGATATGAGATGGACCTTGACAGCTAGAATGACACGTGGATAAAAATGATTCAATAGTTTAGATAATAATTACACGATCAAGATATCGTTTCGCATACTTCAGGTTTACATCAAAATACGGTTTGTTAACTAAACTTAAACACGGACTTCATTTTCAGATCCCTTCATCAATTTCTCGGCATGTACGAAAGACCTTAACATCTAGAATTATATGTGGGTAAAAATAATTCTGAAGTTTAGAAATTAATTACATGTTTAAGATATCGTGTCATATACTTCAAATGGGCATCAGGAAACGTGCATAAAAGTGAGCTTCAACACCTGCTTCAATTTGGAAACCCACCGTCAATTTCTATGGATGTTAGATAGACCTTAACAGCTAAAGTTACGAGCGGGTAAAAATAATTTTATCATTTAGTAATTAATTACATTCTCGAGATATCGTGTCACATACTTTCAGTTGACACTTGAATACGAGTTCTAGACTGATCTTCAACACCCGCTTTAACTTTGAGACCCTCAATCAAATTCTAGGGATATAAGGTGGACCTTAACAGCGAGAATCACACGTGGGTTAGAATGCTTTATGAGTTTAGAAATTAATTACATGGTCAAGAGGGCGTGTCGCGTACTGCTTGTTGACATACGAATACGCGATTTGAATTGATCCTCCACAAGTGCTTGGATTTCGGAACCCTTCGTCGATATCTACGGAGGACAGATGGACCTTAACAGCTAGAATTCGACGTGGTAGGAAATGATTTACTAGTTTACAAATTAATTACATTGTCAAGGTATCGTGTGGCATACTACTAGTTGACATATATATACGTGTTTTGAACTAAGCTTCAACAAATGCATCAATTACGAAACGCTCCTACGACAGCTAGGGACGTCAGATGGACCCGAACATCCAGAATTACATGTGGGTTAAAATGATTCCATAGTTGAGAAATTTATGACACGGTCAAGGTATCGTGTCATTTCTTTCTCATTAGCGTCAACATACTATGTTCCACTGAACGTCAATTACTTGTGCAATCTTAGAACCCCGCGCTGATTTATAGGAAAGTAAGATGGACATCAACAGCTAGAATTACACGTGAAGAAAAATGATTTATTAGTTTGGAAATTTATTACATGTCCAAGATATCGTGTCACACTATTCTCGATGAAAGCAAACTACGTGTTTCGAACGAATCTTCCGACAAGTACTGTAATTACGAAAACCTTCTTCGAATTCTAAGGACGTCAGAAAGTTCTCAACAGCTATGGTCACATGTAGGTAAAAATTATTGCATAGTTTCGAAATCAATAACATGGTCAAGATATCGTGTCACATACTTTAAATACACATGGCAATGCGTGATTTAAAATGAAATTCACCACCTGCTTAAATTTCAGAACCATCCGTCAATTTCTAGGGATATGAGATGGACCTTGACAGCTAGAATGACACGTGGATAAAAATGATTCAATAGTTTAGATAAAAATTACACGATCAAGATATCGTTTCGCATACTTCAGGTTGACATCAAAATACGGTTTTTGAACTATGCTTAAACACGGACTTCATTTTCAGATCCCTTCATCAATTTCTCGGCATGTACGAAAGACCTTAACATCTAGAATTACATGTGGGTAAAAATAATTCTGAAGTTTAGAAATTAATTACATGTTTAAGATATCGTGTCATATACTTCAAATGGACATCAGGAAACGTGCATAAAAGTGAGCTTCAACACCTGCTTCAATTTCGGAACCCACCGTCAATTTCTATGGATGTTAGATAGACCTTAACAGCTAAAGTTACGAGCGGGTTAAAATAATTTTATGAATTAGAAATTAATTACATTCTCGAGATATCGTGTCACATACTTTCAGTTGACACTTGAATACGAGTTCTAAACTGATCTTCAACACCCGCTTTAACTTTGAGACCCTCAATCAAATTCTAGGGATATAGGGTGAACCTTAACAGCGAGAATCACACGTGGGTTAGAATGCTTTATGAGTTTAGAAATTAATTACATGGTCAAGAGGGCGTGTCGCATACTGCTTGTTGACATACGAATACGCGATTTGAATTGATCCTCCACAAGTGCTTGGATTTCGGAACCCTTCGTCGATATCTACGGAGGACAGATGGACCTTAACAGCTAGAATTCGACGTGGTAGGAAATAATTTACTAGTTTAGAAATTAATTACATTGTCAAGGTATCGTGTCGCATACTACTAGTTGACATATATATACGTGTTTTGAACTAAGCTTCAACAAATGCATCAGATACGAAACGCTCCTACGACATCTAGGGACGTCAGATGGACCCGAACATCCAGAATTACATGTGGGTTAAAATGATTCTATAGTTAAGAAATTTATCACATGGTCAAGGTATCGTGTCATTTCCTTCTCATTAGCGTCAACATACTATGTTCCACTGAACTTCAATTAATTGTGCAATCTTGGAACCCTGCGCTGATTTATAGGAAAGTAAGATGGACATGAACAGCTAGAATTACACGTGAATAAAAATGATTTATGACTTTGGAAATTTATTACATGTCCAAGATATCGTGTCACACTATTCTTGATGACAGCAAACTACGTGTTTCGAACGAATCTTCCGACAATTACTGTAATTACGGAATCCTTCTTCGAATTCTAGGGACGTCAGAAGGACCTCAACAGCTATGGTAACATGTAGGTAAAAATTATTGCATAATTTCGAAATCAATAACATGGTCAAGATATCGTGTCACATACTTCAAATACACATGGCAATGCGTGATTTAAAATGAAATTCACCACCTGCTTAAATTTTAGAACCATCCGTCAATTTCTAGGGATATGAGATGGACCTTGACAGCTAGAATGACACGTGGATAAAAATGATTCAATAGTTTAGATAATAATTACACGATCAAGATATCGTTTCGCATACTTCAGGTTGACATCAAAATACGGTTTTTGAACTAAACTTAAACACGGACTTCATTTTCAGATCCCTTCATCAATTTCTCGGCATGTACGAAAGACCTTAACATCTAGAATTACATGTGGGTAAAAATAATTCTGAAGTTTAGAAATTAATTACATGTTTAAGATATCGTGTCATATACTTCAAATGGACATCAGGAAACGTGCATAAAAGTGAGCTTCAACACCTGCTTCAATTTCGGAACCCACCGTCAATTTCTATGGATGTTAGATAGACCTTAACAGCTAAAGTTACGAGCGGGTAAAAATAATTTTATGAATTAGAAATTAATTACATTCTCGAGATATCGTGTCACATACTTTCAGTTGACACTTGAATACGAGTTCTAAACTGATCTTCAACACCCGCTTTAACTTTGAGACCCTCAATCAAATTCTAGGGATATAGGGTGAACCTTAACAGCGAGAATCACACGTGGGTTAATATGCTTTATGAATTTAGAAATTAATTACATGGTCAAGAGGGCGTGTCGCATACTGCTTGTTGACATACGAATACGCGATTTGAATTGATCCTCCACAAGTGCTTGGATTTCGGAACCCTTCGTCGATATCTACGGAGGACAGATGGACCTTAACAGCTATAATTCGACGTGGTTAGAAATGATTTACTAGTTTAGAAATTAATTACATTGTCAAGGTATCGTGTCGCATACTACCAGTTGACATATATATACGTGTTTTGAACTAAGCTTCAACAAATGCATCAATTACGAAACGCTACTACGACATCTAGGGACGTCAGATGGACCCGAACATCCAGAATTACATGTGGGTTAAAATGATTCTATAGTTAAGAAATTTATTACATGGTCAAGGTATCGTGTCATTTCCTTCTCATTAGCGTCAACATACTATGTTCCACTGAACTTCAATTAATTGTGCAATCTTGGAACCCTGCGCTGATTTATAGGAAAGTAAGATGGACATGAACAGCTAGAATTACACGTGAATAAAAATGATTTATGACTTTGGAAATTTATTACATGTCCAAGATATCGTGTCACACTATTCTCGATGACAGCAAACTACGTGTTTCGAACGAATCTTCCGACAAATACTGTAATTACGGAATCCTTCTTCGAATTCTAGGGACGTCAGAAGGACCTCAACAGCTATGGTAACATGTAGGTAAAAATTATTGCATAGTTTCGAAATTAATAACATGGTCAAGATATCGTGTCACATACTTCAAAAACACATTGCAATGCGTGATTTAAAATGAAATTCACCACCTGCTTAAACTTCAGAACCATCCGTCAATTTCTAGGGATATGAGATGGACCTTGACAGCTAGAATGACACGTGGATAAAAATGATTCAATAGTTTAGATCATAATTACACGATCAAGATATCGTTTCGCATACTTCAGGTTTACATCAAAATACGGTTTGTGAACTAAACTTAAACACGGACTTCATTTTCAGATCCCTTCATCAATTTCTCGGCATGTACGAAAGACCTTAACATCTAGAATTATATGTGGGTAAAAATAATTCTGAAGTTTAGAAATTAATTACATGTTTAAGATATCGTGTCATATACTTCAAATGGACATCAGGAAACGTGCATAAAAGTGAGCTTCAACACCTGCTTCAATTTGGAAACCCACCGTCAATTTCTATGGATGTTAGATAGACCTTAACAGCTAAAGTTACGAGCGGGTGAAAATAATTTTATCATTTAGTAATTAATTCCATTCTCGAGATATCGTGTCACATACTTTCAGTTGACACTTGAATACGAGTTCTAGACTGATCTTCAACACCCGCTTTAACTTTGAGACCCTCAATCAAATTCTAGGGATATAAGGTGGACCTTAACAGCGAGAATCACACGTGGGTTAGAATGCTTTATGAGTTTAGAAATTAATTACATGGTCAAGAGGGCGTGTCGCGTACTGCTTGTTGACATACGAATACGCGATTTGAATTGATCCTCCACAAGTGCTTGGATTTCGGAACCCTTCGTCGATATCTACGGAGGACAGATGGACCTTGACAGCTAGAATTCGACGTGGTAGGAAATGATTTACTAGTTTACAAATTAATTACATTGTCAAGGTATCGTGTGGCATACTACTAGTTGACATATATATACGTGTTTTGAACTAAGCTTCAACAAATGCATGAGATACGAAACGCTCCTACGACATCTAGGGACGTCAGATGGACCCGAACATCCAGAATTACATGTGGGTTAAAATGATTCTATAGTTAAGAAATTTATTACATGGTCAAGGTATCGTGTCATTTCCTTCTCATTAGCGTCAACATACTATGTTCCACTGAACTTCAATTAATTGTGCAATCTTGGAACCCTGCGCTGATTTATAGGAAAGTAAGATGGACATGAACAGCTAGAATTACACGTGAATAAAAATGATTTATGACTTTGGAAATTTATTACATGTCCAAGATATCGTGTCACACTATTCTCGATGACAGCAAACTACGTGTTTCGAACGAATCTTCCGACAAATACTGTAATTACGGAATCCTTCTTCGAATTCTAGGGACGTCAGAAGGACCTCAACAGCTATGGTAACATGTAGGTAAAAATTATTGCATAGTTTCGAAATCAATAACATGGTCAAGATATCGTGTCACATACTTCAAATACACATGGCAATGCGTGATTTAAAATGAAATTCACCACCTGCTTAAATTTCAGAACCATCCGTCAATTTCTAGGGATATGAGATGGACCTTGGCAGCTAGAATGACACGTGGATAAAAATGATTCAATAGTTTAGATAATAATTACACGATCAAGATATCGTTTCGCATACTTCAGGTTTACATTAAAATACGGTTTTTGAACTAAACTTAAACACGGACTTCATTTTCAGATCCCTTTATCAATTTCTCGGCATGTACGAAAGACCTTAACATCTAGAATTACATGTGGGTAAAAATAATTCTGAAGTTTAGAAATTAATTACATGTTTAAGATATCGTGTCATATACTTCAAATGGACATAAGGAAACGTGCATAAAAGTGAGCTTCAACACCTGCTTCAATTTCGGAACCCACCGTCAATTTCTATGGATGTTAGATAGACCTTAACAGCTAAAGTTACGAGCGGGTAAAAATAATTTTATCATTTAGTAATTAATTCCATTCTCGAGATATCGTGTCACATACTTTCAGTTGACACTTGAATACGAGTTCTAGACTGATCTTCAACACCCGCTTTAACTTTGAGACCCTCAATCAAATTCTAGGGATATAAGGTGGACCTTAACAGCGAGAATCACACGTGGGTTAGAATGCTTTATGAGTTTAGAAATTAATTACATGGTCAAGAGGGCGTGTCGCGTACTGCTTGTTGACATACGAATACGCGATTTGAATTGATCCTCCACAAGTGCTTGGATTTCGGAACCCTTCGTCGATATCTACGGAGGACAGATGGACCTTAACAGCTAGAATTCGACGTGGTAGGAAATGATTTACTAGTTTACAAATTAATTACATTGTCAAGGTATCGTGTGGCATACTACTAGTTGACATATATATACGTGTTTTGAACTAAGCTTCAACAAATGCATGAGATACGAAACGCTCCTACGACATCTAGGGACGTCAGATGGACCCGAACATCCAGAATTACATGTGGGTTAAAATGATTCTATAGTTAAGAAATTTATTACATGGTCAAGGTATCGTGTCATTTCCTTCTCATTAGCGTCAACATACTATGTTCCACTGAACTTCAATTAATTGTGCAATCTTGGAACCCTGCGCTGATTTATAGGAAAGTAAGATGGACATGAACAGCTAGAATTACACGTGAATAAAAATGATTTATGACTTTGGAAATTTATTACATGTCCAAGATATCGTGTCACACTATTCTCGATGACAGCAAACTACGTGTTTCGAACGAATCTTCCGACAAATACTGTAATTACGGAATCCTTCTTCGAATTCTAGGGACGTCAGAAGGACCTCAACAGCTATGGTAACATGTAGGTAAAAATTATTGCATAGTTTCGAAATCAATAACATGGTCAAGATATCGTGTCACATACTTCAAATACACATGGCAATGCGTGATTTAAAATGAAATTCACCACCTGCTTAAATTTCAGAACCATCCGTCAATTTCTAGGGATATGAGATGGACCTTGACAGCTAGAATGACACGTGGATAAAAATGATTCAATAGTTTAGATAATAATTACACGATCAAGATATCGTTTCGCATACTTCAGGTTGACATCAAAATACGGTTTTTGAACTAAACTTAAACACGGACTTCATTTTCAGATCCCTTCATCAATTTCTCGGCATGTACGAAAGACCTTAACATCTAGAATTACATGTGGGTAAAAATAATTCTGAAGTTTAGAAATTAATTACATGTTTAAGATATCGTGTCATATACTTCAAATGGACATCAGGAAACGTGCATAAAAGTGAGCTTCAACACCTTCTTCAATTTCGGAACCCACCGTCAATTTCTATGGATGTTAGATAGACCTTAACAGCTAAAGTTACGAGCGGGTAAAAATAATTTTATGAATTAGAAATTAATTACATTCTCGAGATATCGTGTCACATACTTTCAGTTGACACTTGAATACGAGTTCTAAACTGATCTTCAACACCCGCTTTAACTTTGAGACCCTCAATCAAATTCTAGGGATATAGGGTGAACCTTAACAGCGAGAATCTCACGTGGGTTAATATGCTTTATGAATTGAGAAATTAATTACATGGTCAAGAGGGCGTGTCGCATACTGCTTGTTGACATACGAATACGCGATTTGAATTGATCCTCCACAAGTGCTTGGATTATCGAACCCTTCGTCGATATCTACGGAGGACAGATGGACCTTAACAGCTATAATTCGACGTGGTTAGAAATGATTTACTAGTTTAGAAATTAATTACATTGTCAAGGTATCGTGTCGCATACAACTAGTTGACATATATATACGTGTTTTGAACTAAGCTTCAACAAATGCATCAATTACGAAACGCTACTACGACATCTAGGGACGTCAGATGGACCCGAACATCCAGAATTACATGTGGGTTAAAATGATTCTATAGTTAAGAAATTTATTACATGGTCAAGGTATCGTGTCATTTCCTTCTCATTAGCGTCAACATACTATGTTCCACTGAACTTCAATTAATTGTGCAATCTTGGAACCCTGCGCTGATTTATAGGAAAGTAAGATGGACATGAACAGCTAGAATTACACGTGAATAAAAATGATTTATGACTTTGGAAATTTATTACATGTCCAAGATATCGTGTCACACTATTCTCGATGACAGCAAACTACGTGTTTCGAACGAATCTTCCGACAAATACTGTAATTACGGAATCCTTCTTCGAATTCTAGGGACGTCAGAAGGACCTCAACAGCTATGGTAACATGTAGGTAAAAATTATTGCATAGTTTCGAAATTAATAACATGGTCAAGATATCGTGTCACATACTTCAAATACACATTGCAATGCGTGATTTAAAATGAAATTCACCACCTGCTTAAACTTCAGAACCATCCGTCAATTTCTAGGGATATGAGATGGACCTTGACAGCTAGAATGACACGTGGATAAAAATGATTCAATAGTTTAGATAATAATTACACGATCAAGATATCGTTTCGCATACTTCAGGTTTACATCAAAATACGGTTTGTGAACTAAACTTAAACACGGACTTCATTTTCAGATCCCTTCATCAATTTCTCGGCATGTACGAAAGACCTTAACATCTAGAATTATATGTGGGTAAAAATAATTCTGAAGTTTAGAAATTAATTACATGTTTAAGATATCGCGTCATATACTTCAAATGGACATCAGGAAACGTGCATAAAAGTGAGCTTCAACACCTGCTTCAATTTGGAAACCCACCGTCAATTTCTATGGATGTTAGATAGACCTTAACAGCTAAAGTTACCAGCGGGTAAAAATAATTTTATCATTTAGTAATTAATTCCATTCTCGAGATATCGTGTCACATACTTTCAGTTGACACTTGAATACGAGTTCTAGACTGATCTTCAACACCCGCTTTAACTTTGAGACCCTCAATCAAATTCTAGGGATATAAGGTGGACCTTAACAGCGAGAATCACACGTGGGTTAGAATGCTTTATGAGTTTAGAAATTAATTACATGGTCAAGAGGGCGTGTCGCGTACTGCTTGTTGACATACGAATACGCGATTTGAATTGATCCTCCACAAGTGCTTGGATTTCGGAACCCTTCGTCGATATCTACGGAGGACAGATGGACCTTAACAGCTAGAATTCGACGTGGTAGGAAATGATTTACTAGTTTACAAATTAATTACATTGTCAAGGTATCGTGTGGCATACTACTAGTTGACATATATATACGTGTTTTGAACTAAGCTTCAACAAATGCATGAGATACGAAACGCTCCTACGACATCTAGGGACGTCAGATGGACCCGATCATCCAGAATTACATGTGGGTTTAAATGATTCTATAGTTAAGAAATTTATTACATGGTCAAGGTATCGTGTCATTTCCTTCTCATTAGCGTCAACATACTATGTTCCACTGAACTTCAATTAATTGTGCAATCTTGGAACCCTGCGCTGATTTATAGGAAAGTAAGATGGACATGAACAGCTAGAATTACACGTGAATAAAAATGATTTATGACTTTGGAAATTTATTACATGTCCAAGATATCGTGTCACACTATTCTCGATGACAGCAAACTACGTGTTTCGAACGAATCTTCCGACAAATACTGTAATTACGGAATCCTTCTTCGAATTCTAGGGACGTCAGAAGGACCTCAACAGCTATGGTAACATGTAGGTAAAAATTATTGCATAGTTTCGAAATTAATAACATGGTCAAGATATCGTGTCACATACTTCAAATACACATTGCAATGCGTGATTTAAAATGAAATTCACCACCTGCTTAAACTTCAGAACCATCCGTCAATTTCTAGGGATATGAGATGGACCTTGACAGCTAGAATGACACGTGGATAAAAATGATTCAATAGTTTAGATAATAATTACACGATCAAGATATCGTTTCGCATACTTCAGGTTTACATCAAAATACGGTTTGTGAACTAAACTTAAACACGGACTTCATTTTCAGATCCCTTCATCAATTTCTCGGCATGTACGAAAGACCTTAACATCTAGAATTATATGTGGGTAAAAATAATTCTGAAGTTTAGAAATTAATTACATGTTTAAGATATCGCGTCATATACTTCAAATGGACATCAGGAAACGTGCATAAAAGTGAGCTTCAACACCTGCTTCAATTTGGAAACCCACCGTCAATTTCTATGGATGTTAGATAGACCTTAACAGCTAAAGTTACCAGCGGGTAAAAATAATTTTATCATTTAGTAATTAATTCCATTCTCGAGATATCGTGTCACATACTTTCAGTTGACACTTGAATACGAGTTCTAGACTGATCTTCAACACCCGCTTTAACTTTGAGACCCTCAATCAAATTCTAGGGATATAAGGTGGACCTTAACAGCGAGAATCACACGTGGGTTAGAATGCTTTATGAGTTTAGAAATTAATTACATGGTCAAGAGGGCGTGTCGCGTACTGCTTGTTGACATACGAATACGCGATTTGAATTGATCCTCCACAAGTGCTTGGATTTCGGAACCCTTCGTCGATATCTACGGAGGACAGATGGACCTTAACAGCTAGAATTCGACGTGGTAGGAAATGATTTACTAGTTTACAAATTAATTACATTGTCAAGGTATCGTGTGGCATACTACTAGTTGACATATATATACGTGTTTTGAACTAAGCTTCAACAAATGCATGAGATACGAAACGCTCCTACGACATCTAGGGACGTCAGATGGACCCGATCATCCAGAATTACATGTGGGTTTAAATGATTCTATAGTTAAGAAATTTATTACATGGTCAAGGTATCGTGTCATTTCCTTCTCATTAGCGTCAACATACTATGTTCCACTGAACTTCAATTAATTGTGCAATCTTGGAACCCTGCGCTGATTTATAGGAAAGTAAGATGGACATGAACAGCTAGAATTACACGTGAATAAAAATGATTTATGACTTTGGAAATTTATTACATGTCCAAGATATCGTGTCACACTATTCTCGATGACAGCAAACTACGTGTTTCGAACGAATCTTCCGACAAATACTGTAATTACGGAATCCTTCTTCGAATTCTAGGGACGTCAGAAGGACCTCAACAGCTATGGTAACATGTAGGTAAAAATTATTGCATGGTTTCGAAATTAATAACATAGTCAAGATATCGTGTCACATACTTCAAATACACATTGCAATGCGTGATTTAAAATGAAATTCACCACCTGCTTAAACTTCAGAACCATCCGTCAATTTCTAGGGATATGAGATGGACCTTGACAGCTAGAATGACACGTGGATAAAAATGATTCAATAGTTTAGATAATAATTACACGATCAAGATATCGTTTCGCATACTTCAGGTTGACATCAAAATACGGTTTTTGAACTAAACTTAAACACGGACTTCATTTTCAGATCCCTTCATCAATTTCTCGGCATGTACGAAAGACCTTAACATCTAGAATTACATGTGGGTAAAAATAATTCTGAAGTTTAGAAATTAATTACATGTTTAAGATATCGTGTCATATACTTCAAATGGACATCAGGAAACGTGCATAAAAGTGAGCTTCAACACCTGCTTCAATTTCGGAACCCACCGTCAATTTCTATGGATGTTAGATAGACCTTAACAGCTAAAGTTACGAGCGGGTAAAAATAATTTTATGAATTAGAAATTAATTACATTCTCGAGATATCGTGTCACATACTTTCAGTTGACACTTGAATACGAGTTCTAAACTGATCTTCAACACCCGCTTTAACTTTGAGACCCTCAATCAAATTCTAGGGATATAAGATGGACCTTAACAGCGAGAAGCACACCTGGGTAAAAATGCTTTATTAGTTTGGAAATTAATTACATGGTCAAGAGGGCATGTCGCATACTCCTTGTTGACATATCAATACGCGATTTGAATTGATCCTAAACAAGTGCTTTGATTTCGGAACCCTTTGCGATATCTACGGACGACAGATGGACCTTAACAGCTAGAATTCGGCGTGGTTAAAAATGATTTACTAGTTTAGAAATTAATTATATTGTCAAGGTATCGTGTCGCATACTACTAGTTGACATAAATATACGTGTTTTGAACTAAGCTTTATCAATGCATGAATTTTGAAACGCTCCTACGAATTCTAGGGACGTCAGATGGGCCCCAACATCCAGAATTACATGTGCGTTAAAATGATTCCATAGTTCAGAAATTTATGACATGGTCAAGGTATCGTGTCATTTCCTTCTCATTAGCGTTAACATCCTATGTTCCACTGAACTTCAATTAATTGTGCAATCTTGGAACCCTGCGCTGATTTATAGGAAAGTAAGATGGACACGAACAACTAGAATTACACGTGAATAAAAATGATTTATTAGTTTGAAAATTTATTACATGTCCAAGATATCGTGTCACACTATTCTCGATGACAGCAAACTTCGTGTTTTAAACGAATCTTTCGACAAATACTGTAATTACGGAATCCTTCTTCGAATTCTAGGGACGTCAGAAGGACCTTAACAGCTATGGTCACATGTAGGTAAAAAATATTGCATAGTTTCGCCATTATTTGCATGGTCGATATATTGTGTCACATACTTTAAATACACATTGCAATGCGTGATTTAAAATGAAATTCACCACCTGCTCAAATTTCAGAACCATCCGTCAATTTCTAGGGATATGAGATGGACCTTGACAGCTAGAAAATGACACGTGGATAAAAATGATTCAATAGTTTAGATGATAATAACACGATCAAGATATCGTTTCGCATACTTCAAGTTGACATCAAAATACGGTTTTTGAACTAAACTTAAACACGGGCTTCATTTTCGGATCCCTTCGTCAATTTCTCGGCATGTACGAATGACCTTAACATCTAGAATTACATGTGGGTAAAAATAATTCTGAAGTTCAGAAATTAATTACATGTCTAAGATATCGTGTCATATACTTCAAATGGATATCAGGATACGTGTATAAAAGTGAGCTTCAACACCTGCTTCAATTTCGGAACCCACCGTCAATTTCTATGGATGTTAGATAGACCTTAACAGCTAAAATTACGAGCGGGTAAAAATAATTTTATAATTTAGAAATTCATTACATTCTCGAGATATCGTGTCACATACTTTCAGTTGACACTTAAATACAAGTTCTAAACTGATCTTCAACACCCGCTTTAACTTTGAGACCCTCAATCAAATTCTAGGGATATAAGATGGACCTTAACAGCGAGAATCACACGTGGGTAAAAATGCTTTATTAGTTTAGGAATTAATTACATGGTCAAGAGAGCGTGTCGCTACTCCTTGTTGACATACAAATTCGCGATTTGAATTGATCCTCCACAAGTGCTTCGAGTTCGGAACCCTTCTTTGACATCTACAGACGACAGATGGACCTTAACAGCTAGAATTCGACGTTGCTAAAAATGATTTACTAGTTTAGAAATTAATTACATTGTCAAGGTATCGTGTGGCATACTACTAGTTGACATAAATATACGTGTTTGGAACTAAGCTTCAACAAATGCATGAATTTCGAAACGTTCCTACGAATTCTAGGGACGTCAGATGGACCCTAACATCCAGAATTACATGTGCGTTTAAATGATTCCATAGTTCAGAAATTTATGACATGGTCAAGGTATCGTGTCATTTCCTTCTCATTAGCGTTAACATACTATGTTCCACTGAACTTCAATTAATTGTGCAATCTTGGAACCCTGCGCTGATTTATAGGAAAGTAAGATGGACACGAACAGCTAGAATTACACGTGAATAAAAATGATTTATTAGTTTGGAAATCTATTACATGTCCAAGATATCGTGTCACACTATTCTCGATGACAGCAAACTTCGTGTTTTGAACGAATCTTCCGACAAATACTGTAATTACGGAATCCTTCATTGAATTCTAGGGACGTCAGAAGGACCTCAACAGCTACGGTCACATGTGGGTAAAAAATATTGCACAGTTTCGAAATTAATTACATGTTCAAGATATCGTGTGACATTTTTTAAATGCACATTGCAATGCGTGATTTAAAATGAAATTCACCACCTGCCTGAATTTCAGAACCATCCGTCAATGTCTAGGGATATGAGATGGACCTTGACAGCTAGAAAATGACACGTGGATAAAAATGATTCAATAGTTTAGATGATAATAACACGATCAAGATATCGTTTCGCATACTTCAAGTTGACATCAAAATACGGTTTTTGAATTGAACTTAAACACGGGCTTCATTTTCGGATCCCTTCATCAATTTCTCGGCATTTACGAAAGACCTTAACATCTAGAATTACATGTAGGTAAAAATAATTCTGAAGTTTAGAAATTAATTACACGTTTAAGAGATCGTGTCATATACTTCAAATGGACATCAGGATACGTGTATAAAAGTGAGCTTCAACACCTGCTTCAATTTCGGAACCCAATGTCAATTTCTATGTATGTTAGATGGACCTTAACAGCTAAAATTACGAATGGGTAAAAATAATTTTATGAATTCGAAATTAATTACATTCTCGAGATATCGTGTCACATACTTTCAGTTGACACTTAAATACGAGTTGTAAACTGATCTTCAACACCCGCTTTAACTTTGAGACCCTCAATCAAATTCTAGGGATATAAGATGGACCTTAACAGCGAGAATCACACGTGGGTAAAAATGCTTTATTAGTTTGGAAATTAATTACGTGGTCAAGAGGGCGTGTCACATACTCCTTGTTGACATACAAATACGCGATTTGAATTGATCCTCAACAAGTGCTTGGATTTCGGAACCCTTTGCGATATCTACGGACGACAGATGGACCTTAACAGCTAGAATTCGACGTGGTTAAAAATTATTTACTAGTTTAGAAATCACTTATATTGTCAAGTTATCGTGTCGCATACTACTAGTTGACATAACTATACGTGTTGTGCACTAAGCTTCATCAAATGCATGAATTTCAAAACGTTTCTACGAATTCTAGGGACGTCAGATGGACCCTAACATCCAGGATTACATGTGCGTTGAAATGATTCCATAGTTCAGAAATTTATGACATGGTCAAGGTATCGTGTCATTTCCTGCTCATTAGCGTCAACATACTATGTTCAACTGAACTTCAATTAATTGTGCAATCTTGGAACCCTGCGCTTATTTATAGGAAAGTGAGATGGACACGAGCAGCTAGAATTACACGTGAATAAAAATGGTTTATTAGTTTGGAAATTGATTACATATCCAAGATATCGTGTCACACCATTCTCGATGACAGAAAACTTCGTGTTTTGAACGAATCTTCCGACAAATACTGTAATTACGGAATTCTTCTTCGAATTCTAGGGACGTCAAAAGGACCTCAACAGCTATGGTCACATGTGGGTAAGAAATATTGCATAGTTTCGACATTAATTGCATGGTCAATATATCGTTTCACATTCTTCAAATACACATTGCGATGCGTGATTTAAAATGAAATTCACCACCTGCTTAAATTTCAGAACCATCCGTCAATTTCTAGGGATATGAGATGGACCTTGACAGCTAGATAATGACACGTGGATAAAAATAATTCAATAGTTTAGATAATAATAACACGATCAAGATATCTTTTCGCATACTTTAAGTTGACATCAAAATACGGTTTTTGCACTAAACTTAAACTCGGGCTTCATTTTCGGATCTTTTCAACAATTTCTCGGCATGTACGAAAGACCTTAACATCTAGAATTACATGTGGGTAAAAATAATTTTGAAGTTTAGAAATTAATTACATGTTTAAGATATCGTGTCATATACTTCAAATGGACATCAGGATACGTGTATAAAAGTGAGCTTCAACACCTGCTTCAATTTCGGAACCCACCGTCAATTTCTATGGATGTTAGATAGACCTTAACAGCTCAAATTACGAGCGGGCAAAAATAATTTTATAATTTAGAAATTAATTACATTCTCGAGATATCGTGTCAAATACTTTCAGTTGACACTTAAATACGAATTCTCAACTGATCTTCAACACCCGCTTTAATTTTGAGACCCTCAATCAAATTCTAGGGATATAAGATGGACCTTAACAGCGAGAATCACACGTCGGTAAAAATGCTTTACTAGTTTGGAAATTAATTACATGGTCAAGAGAGCGTGTCGCATACTCCTTGTTGACATACAAATACGCGATTCGAATTGATCCTCAACAAGTTCTTGGATTTCGGAACCCTTCGTTGAAATCTACGGACGACAGATGGACCTTAACAGCTAGAATTCGACGTGGTTGAAAATGATTTAATAGTTTAGAAATTGATTACATTTTCGACTGTCACAGCCTGTGGCTGTGGCAGTCGTTGGCTTTGATTGCGGCGCGCCTGGTTCCAAAGTAACCAGCATAAATCTGAAGGACATTGAGGAGTGTCGGGTTCCGACGTCGCAGGTCAACATTACGTAGGTATATATTCAGCTATTACAACTCTCTGATTTTTAAGATATTTATGTACACCATTGCACAGTCGAAGTGAAGAGGAACGTTTTTTATTATGGTATGCATTCCCATGTTTCCACTGTGGTTCAGGGATTTAACGAGTACCTCCTGGACGTCACACGAGAACAATGCGCCACAATTTTCGATTCTAGTTGGTTTTACATAGGCCAAGCTACTCTCTATGGAATCAAAGTGAACGCGACAAATGTACGCCAGGTTACTTTGGCCGGAAAAGTGGGAAATGATGGCAGTTGTGAGGGCACACACTACTGTAACGCGTTTGGTACTTGGAGCAAAGTGGTTGCGCAGGCCATAGTGAAATTGACAGTAAGAAGTTTCACTGCTATATCTTTACTTAAATCAGAAAAAGTGATGATTCGCAATGGACCAAATTGCCCAGTCAAGAAGAGCTATTGCACAGATTACGAGGGCGGACATGTATATCGGAACTTCATTCCGAAAAATTAATGCAATTTCGATAAGTTCAGTGTTTTCCAGGAGGGGCCAGTGGAACGACTACAAGATGAAGATGGGAGTTCGACTTTCAAGATACTTTACACCGTTACTTCCGAAGATATCACGTTTGCCTTGACGAAAAATAAGATAGAATCAGTATGTGGCTTTTTACTCATCACGACGGACAATCCACGCCTTTTTATTCTCGAAGGAAATATAGGGAGTTTTTTTTAATCAGTAGAGGAACCTCTCTCAGAGAATCTGGACATTTTTGCGTATGAAAATTTTAAATTCGACTATGTGGAAAGACACATCCGGAGTCAATTGAAAAATTTATATCTGGATGTTCATCGGCAACGTAGTGAGACTATACGCCGAACATTGTTGAATGCTCAAATTCTTGTCACTCTCAAGCCCGATGAATTTGCTTTAAATTTTATGAAAGATCAAGGATATATGGCTTTGATCACTGGAGAAGACATACAACTGATTAAATGTATCCCAGTGGAAGTAAACCAGGAACAATGAATCTTTCTTCCTGACACCGAAAACAAGGATCATCAATACGAAAACGATGGAAACTGGTATAAAATGTTGCCCTTCGCAGTGGAAACTAGACCACGCACACAATTATCACCAAATCAAGAACCAACTTGGAACTATTTGAATCCCGGGAACCTGGCAACAAGCGGGATCTACTCCACTCAGTATTTAGAAAAATTTCGAACGAAACTACTCATGATGCCTCTGAATAGACCTAACGTTTTACATACTGTTGTGAGGATGTTGACCGGGGATGAAGCCGATATTCGGGGTCTTCACATGTACGGATTGATCGATTCTAATACCCTTGAGAAAATCTCTAGAAATGCGTGAAAAAAGATGTGAACTGGATTAACAAGCCTGGGAACATTTAGCGCGGGTTTTATTGGTCTGTTTTTAATTCTGAAAAGTCTTAAAATTGTCATTGATACTGCCATCCATGTTTTTAACGAACCTGCTCTTACATCTGGGGATAGGAAGAGAAAACACGGGCCCAACTCTTATTCCCACGAAGCGTACTGTGTGCACGATGAGCGACCTCCAATCTGCCGAGGAGGGAAGAAATGTTCGGGATTTCAAGAAAGAAGAATTCACCACTGAAGAGACTTACGCCGAGATCGAGAAGAAGAACGACATCGGGGAAACCTCCACAGAGTATTTGAAATAAAAAAGAAATCCTAGCACATCAAAGAAAGATTTGAGTCAGATTTTCAGTATTTGATTCTTCTGTTCTTCTGATTTTGAGCAATTAATGAATAAAAGGGAAAAATCAAATAAGGGGAAATAGATTAAATAGAAGGAAGAAAAGGGACAAATTTATAGGAAATAGAGATAGTAAGAAAGGAATAAATAAATGAATAGATATACCTGAATCGACGGGATGTAAATTACAAATCATGTTAATCACCAAGGGGTAGATAATAGTTATAATAGAACTACAGTGTGTAGGGATACTGATACGTATAACAGAGGAAAGAATGACAAAGGGGTATGGGGGAATATTCGACTACTTCGGCTTTCTTTCACTCAGAGAGGAACTGCGCTGTAAGCATATGGAAAGGAAAATTGGCGAAAAGTTTTTTTTGAATAATCACGAATAACAATGGCCGTAGTCGAATAATTATAAGGAAATACGTTGGACACACATTCGTGTTCGTTAACATGATTTGAAGACAGATGCGCATAGTATGTATATTTAATAATAATCAAACGGGGGGAATTACTATGGATATAATCATGTATATGTAATACATAGGAATTGAAAAAAGAATCCAAGATATACTTTTTTTAACTCAGAAAAGAGGGAGGTGTAATATCTTGCGTTTATTCGCACGATATTTGTTGCTGCTTGCACATTTTTTTCCCGCGATTCTCACGGTAATGCGCGAAATGAGACCTCGCAGAAGTTGAGATTTAGGCAGGGGAGGGCTTCGCGGCGTGATTTCTTCGCGTTTTTGCTGAGTTTAATGCAAGTTCATGATTTTTTATACGTGTTAAAATATTTTCTCCCGCCAGGGCTTCCCTTTCCCGATTCACGCCAAAAATGACTCTTTAAATAGAGCAATCGCGCGTTAATCGGGGACAGTTTTTCGTTCTCGTTTCCATACCTGTAAACCTCTCGGGTCCATAAGCACTCCGGTGCCTTGGTTCTTTTTCCTCGCTTTCTTCGAGTTTTCGTTTGTTCTCGGTGGTTTACGGTCGGATTGATTTATCGGGTTTTGTGGTTCAGTTTCATTAAGTGCCCTTTGATGCTATACGCGGTTTCGGCACCAACGCGAGCCAAAAAGCCGCCTCGTCGCCCTAAGGCTGGGTTCTCTTCGTTCAACGACCTTGTAACCACAACAAGGAATAAAGAGTAAGTAAACAGGGATCGGGAATAATAGAGAGGCTTTAATTGATTGAGGGAAATGTAATAAGGTAAATTTATCAGAGAGATCGATTCGTTGGATTAATATTCTCAATTATAAAAGACCCGGGTTGTCTTTTAGTTAGCAGGACAGAGATTTTGTCCGAAAGCGCTGAGAAAGGAACGAGGTGGGGTTGAGAAGTAGCGACTGGAGGCAGAAATTTCTGGATAGAGGCGCCCTTGGCACTTGGGTTCGGATTCAATGGGCCAAGGGGCGGTTTCAGAACTTTCCATTTTCGTCCGGGAAAAACCCTGAGGAGGTTGTCGCGGATTACGCCAGCGCGATTTTCGGCGTCCGCTTGCGTGCGGCGGAAACAAATATCCCTGTCAAATGTCCCGGATGTAAATGTAATTTCAAACTCAGGGTTAACAAATCTCGGGAGAATAAATCTGACTTGAGAACGAAATTCGAATGTCGTACTAAGATTCCAGATAGAATTAGACGAAGGGAAAACCGCGTATCCCGAAAGACACTCGTAAAATCGGCTGAGTTGTCCGTTCCGAAAGGGAAAAGTACCGGGAAAAACGGTAGAAATTCAGGCGCGACAGAGCACCTGGATCTTGGTTGCGCTGGTACAGAGAAATATGTGCCTGAACGCGTTTTGGGAGAAGCGGTTGGAACTGAACTTTTTAGCTGGGATTATTTTCCAACCCCAATAGAAGAGTTATTGGACTAGACAAGATTCGCGGGTCTGCTCGGAGTTCCTCCTTAGCGCGATTAAAATTCAGTTTTACAAATTGGGTTTAATTAGAATCTAGATTGATATATTGTGAATCAGAGGGAAAACGGACGGAGTTCAAATTCGAATAGATTTATACTCGTATAATTATATGAGCTTTTCGTGAATCATTATGGCATTTAATCGACAATTATAATCTGATTATTCTAAAGTTAGAATAAGAATTGTAAGTTCTTGGAGTTTTCTTTATAATAAGTCTGAATCCAAGTTATGAATAATAGTAAGAAATGATGGATGAAATAGATGTATACAAGTTGAATGTAGGATATTTGGCGTGCGTTAAATTTAAGGTATTTGTGTAATATTGGAAATGGTCTTCTATCTGATTTCATAATAAATCAACTTGAATTTTGTATGTGTGTGTGTGTTAATTCGAAGTCCTGTCTTATCCTGGTGTCCGATCGGAGTGCACCTCAGATCGTGACATAAAATTTTGGCGACCACGGCAGGACTTTGTGGAGACAGGGTGAAGGAGTCGAATTACACACACTCTGTTAGAGGTGTTGATAGGGTTGATAGGAAAAGCGATAAGTTGATGATAAGATTACTATGTAATTATTTAAGAGGGATTGTCGGAGATATAATCTAGTAGGTAGATTGATTTAATGGTTTTAATAATTGATGAGATTAATTATATAATTGGATCTAGTTGTGATCTTGTGAATTAGTATTGAAATTAGTCATGCAGAATAGAGAAGTTAGGGAGATTAAATTACGTATTAAGCCTGGATTGAATAGATTTTTTAGCAGAGTTTCTGACAAACTCTTGTTTCCGGAGGTGCGAACGTGTACAATTCGTATTTTCTTCAGATCAAGTATGTCAGAATCCAACGGAAAAAGATTATTGTAATGAACATCGTCGTCTTCTTATGCTCGAATGCATGAATTATCACTTTGAGAGACACACAAGGATTTCAGATGTTGATTTGAGAACAATATCGTTTGTGGAAGTCCATCAACGGAAAAGATTTGCTAGGTAATATGTTTTGAAAAGAGATTCGGGACATGATATGAGGATTCGGGTGTAAAAATTCAGGTGTGACGGGTTCCTTACGCTGGATGAAAATAGTAGGATTTGCGAGGTAGTTAGACCTTCTGTGAAAAAATGGTCTCTTCCTGAGGTCCCGAGCTGAGAGATTGGAACTCCGGAATATTGGCAACAACGTGAAAAGGACCTTGAAGAATATGAATGTGCCGAGAATTGGGATGACTTGCTTTAAAGGGCTGTGGAATTGAGTATTTTTAGTGAGGGGAATTTTCGACTTGGAAGTAAGGCCTCATATAAATGGCACAGAATAATCTGGTTTAGATATGGAGTAGTTGCTTGCTGGATTTGGTTTACATTGAATAAAGTGGAATATTGAATAGGATTTATTACGAAAAATTTCGGTTTTTTTTGATATAGTTGTTATGATTAATGGGGAACATATAATAGTATGGTATATATAACGATAGTAATATAATATATATATACTGCTACGATATTTTAAGGGGATGACTGGAGTGAATAAAGTCACTCGAAATAAAACCGGACATTTAGATGATGAACAAAGGGATGAACTCCTAGGAACAGGTTTACCTAGCAAAAAATCACGGAAGAGACAGGCAGTGTCACAAAGACGTGAAAAGCATGGGGATTCCGGAATTCAATTTTCAGAAGACTCAGAAACGGGTTCAGGTAGTTCACAGATAAGGAAATATTCCAAGAAAAGGGAATTTTTGAGAAAGAAACAGCCGGATTATTCACCATCGAACATGGACAACGGAAATCAGCGAGGAAACAGGGGTGAGTCCTATGAACTCAAGTTGATGGATGTTATTCCTCTCGTGCCTGTGTTTTCAGAAGAAAGCGAAAAAGGAGCTTCCAATCGTGAATTCGCAACGGGCTACGTATAGGCGAAAAGTCTTCTCCCGGCACGTGCCGAACAGGGTGTTACACAATTGATAAGAGCCAGGTTGCAAGGTAGTGCCCGGCAACTTACAAGTAGCAAACAGTTGGAGACACTTGACGACTTGTTGCAGGCTTTGAAGGAGATTTATGCTCCCCGTGAAAATGCGACCGCTTTAAGAAGCGAGCTAGCAAGGCTGTGTCAGGGTTTAGATGAACTAGTGCCTGATTTTTTAAATAGAGCACGGGTGCTCGGTCAGAGAATTCGGGACTCTCAACACGAGGAATACCCTGAGGATATTACCGAGGAACAGAAGAGATTTTTAGAAGACAACAGGAAGAATGGCATTGAGTATGAAGTGACCGAGGCATTCATTCTCGGGTTGCGCAGCGAAATCTCGAATTTGATGCATTCAGTTAATAGTCTGTGCGAAGCGCGATTAGAGGCTATTTGCATTGAAGGGAAATTGCTTGCACAGCAGGAATTGCATAGACCATAATCGGTAACTTTTCAAAGGCCGGAAACTCGACGCTGCGCGATTTGCCAACGGGATAGTCATGGTACGACAAATTGCCGGCTTTTGATTTAAGCACAGAATTCTCGGCCTACTCCGTTGACTCGTAATCACGAGTCGTGTCAGATTTGCTCAAGAAAGGGGCACCGAGCCGACACGTGCCGTATGCGCGGCGGTCGCGGAGTATATCATGTGACACCGCGTTGTGAGACATGTAAGAAAGAAGGACATACAAGAGAAACATGTAGCTTTATTTTGAGATGTAATATTTGCGGGAAATCAGTACAGGATCACGATGATAGGCCGTGCGTTGCTGGTTACTACGGGGATTTTCCTCAGATATACAGGAATACTTTTCGGGGTACTCGTTGCCAATATTGTGACGGTGTAAATCACAATCTTCGGGATTGCTCTCAATTTTTGACCCAGATTCAGCGAAATCAGATGCCTCGAATTTTATCCCCCTCCTCTCGAACTCGTTGTTTTTATTGCAACAAGGAAGGGCATATGAAAAGAGATTGTGATCTTTCGCGAGGAAGAGCTACTCGTGATTCCGGGTATCAGGGAAACGTTCAGTTCTCCCTACCTTTCCCTGACCGAAGGAGGGAGGTGTATTCTCAAAATCAGCGTCCGAGTTCCCGAAAGCAGTCCAGTACGAGTATACCTCAAATAACACCTCGGTCCATGTTATAAAGTTGACAACTTCTCCAGAAATTGAAGTGATGTTTTCGAATCCTGTGATTTTAATGCTTGACACTGAGGCAAATCCATGCTTGATTAAGAAGAGTTGCATTCTTCCGGATATGAAAATTGATTCTTCGAAGAAAATAGGATTGATCGGTATCACGGAGGAGATCGTGGAGACTCTTGGGAAGGCTGAAAGTGTTTGTCTGGATCGTTCGATAGTATTTCGTGTGGTTTCAGACAGTATCCGGATCAGACAGGATGGTATTTTGGGGAACGAATTTATTCAGAGAAAGAAAGCCGATCTTCTATATTCGGAGAATCGTTTCGTTTTAGATGGATATCGAGTTCCTTTTTCATCTCTGTACGTAAAAGAACAAGTGGAAATTCAGGAAATAGAACCACGAACCCGGGAAATTGTATATATTAATCTTAGAAATCATAATAATCGTCCTATAGGTTATATCTCTAGGTTAGAAACCAGCAAAGGCGTTTTTGCAGGGAATGCTGAAGTAAATAATGACAGAGGGAAGGCCTATTTATTTCTCGTGAGTACAACCGAGGAGACTGTTCAGTTTCCTACTCCTACGGTAGAATTGGAGGAGATTTTGGGAATCAGGGAAGTTGGGCAATCAGAAAAAAGATTGGAGAAACAGTCTCCAGGTCAATATAGGCAACTTTGGCAGAATAAACGTGCGAAGAAATTGGAGAAGCGGAGATGCTTAGTGGTACAAGCTACGGTTCAAGAGGGAGGTCGTATTGAAAGGACGAAAAGGGTTATTCGCACGGAACATTTGAATGAAGAAAAGAGAGAAGGGGTTTATCGCTTGACTGAAGAAAATGCCGATCGTTTTCATTTAGAGGGTGATAGGCTTACGGCGGAAAATTTACTCGAACATAAAATTTGCTTAAACACGGATGCTCCTTTCTCCACTCATCAGTATCGAATGCCGCATAATCTTCAAAAAGAGGTGGATCGTCAAGTCAATGAGATGTTGGAAAATGGGGTTATCGAACCTTCACATAGTCCATATTCAAGTCCCTTATGGATAGTGAAAAAGAAACCGGACTCACAGGGAAGTCCTAAATGGCGCATCGTTTTAGATTTTCGTAGGTTAAACGAGTTCACGGTAGACGATAAATATCCGTTGCTTCGTATAGACGAGATTCTCGAACAGCTCGGAGCGCCCAGTACTTTTCAGTTTTCGATCTCGAACAAGGGTTTTTGCAGGTCACACTCGCCGAAGCTGATCGTCAGAAAACTGCATTAACCATTCCTGGGGGTCATTTTCATTACGCTCGAATGACTATGGGTCTCAAGGGCTCCCCGGCAACATTCGCCAAATTGATGAACATCACATTATCACGCCTCGTTAATGAGGAGTTGTTCGTTTATTTGGATGACGTCATCATATTCGCGAAAAGCGTGCATGAACATCGTATAAAATACAGGAAGTTTATTGAGAAATTACGAATGGCCGAACTGAAACTTCAGCCGAATAAGTGCGAGTTTTTGAGAAAGGTAGTGATTTATCTGGGGCATAGGATCACGAAAGACGGAATCTATCACGATTCTAAGAAATTCAACGCAATCGCGGATTTTTCCGTGCCAAAATCGCCGAAGAATATCAAACAATTTTTAGGCTTGGCCGGTTATTATCGGAAATTTATTGAGAATTTTTCCAGGATTGTGAAACCGTTGACTTCATTGATCGTGAAAAATGCGGAATTTGTTTGGGGCCCTGAACAACAGGATGCTTTTGAGTTTTTGAAACAGTCTCTCTGCAAGGAACCGGTGTTACAATATCCACAATTCGAGAAACCTTTCGTCATAATGACGGATGCGTCGGTCTACGCTATCGGAGGTATTTTATCTCAGAAAACTGAGGTTGGAGAGGAGAAACCATGTGCGTATGTTTCTCGTATTTTGAATTCCACGGAGCAGAAATACAGCACGTATGAAAAGGAAGCATTGGCAATCATTTACTGTGTAAGTTATTTTAGACCATATATATATGGGCAGAAATTATCAATGAGGACTGATCATAGACCGCTGATGTATATACACAACGTGAAAGATCCCACTTCGAGACTGGCCAGGTGGAGGTTAAAATTAGAGGAGTACGATTTTAAAATAAAGTATAAGGCTGGAAAAAGTATCGCTAATGTCGATGCCCTTAGCCGTAATGTCGCCGAGTCAGGAGAAATCAGAGATGTCTCGGGGAACGAAGAAATCCGACACGAGGATGGTTTGCGGCAAGGGAGCGATGTGTTACTCGTAGAACGTGAACAGGCAGTAAATAAGAATTCGGACTAATATGAGGAAATGGAGGATTTGGATCTTGTGATATTTTGGGAGGATAAGTTGGAGCAGGTTCATTATTATATTGGTAGGATTATGTCTTTGCTCACAACTGAATGTTCGGGAGAGCACGTGAGTGACAGAAATATTCCAGAATTGAAAGTGAGATTTAGGAAAAACCCGGGATATCCAGAGAGAGAAAATAAAGAAAATAAATAATTCCCGAGGTATAAAGAGGATTCGGAAAATCCAGAGAGGAGAAATGTAAAACTCCTGAGATATGAGGAAAACCCGGAAAACCCAGATAGAGGAAATAAAGACTTATCGAAGTATGAAGAAGATTCGGAAAATCTAGAAAGAGAAAAATTATGTTATGATGAAGGGAGTTCAGGAGATAGGAAAGAAGTTATTTATGATGAGAAAGGGAAACTTGAGATGAAAGCAGTGAATGTAACGAATGGGCTTTGTCGATCAACAAGGATGAATACTCGGACTTCTGAAGAAGAGCAATATCGACAGGGTGTCAAAGAGAAAGAGGAAAAAGAGAAAAAGAAAATGCAGAAATATAGAGTACAGGAGAATGACAATGATTTCAAACCAGAGGAGACTGTTGGACTTGGGGAAATTCAGGAAACTCTTGGAACGAATAGAATAGAAAGGAATTTAGTCGTACCATCGATTCACGAGAATGAGGAAAAATCGGGTTCAGAAGTGGACGAGATAGATAATTTAGATGCTCTTGAGTCAGAAAAGGAAGTAGAGAGGATTCTTAAGAGGCTTGTTTTCAGGGGAAATATTTTCGAAACACGCGATCAACAATTTATGAGAAGGGACAGTTTTATGTTATTTCTGAAGGACAACCCTCGCGGAGCTACTGGACGTAATATTACGTCCTGCTTACGTACCCTTACGTCCTTTTTGTGCAAAAAAGGACGTAAGGAGAAACACTATTAAAGCGAAAATATGAACTATAAATATTAATGAAAATAATTTCTGTGCAGTTGAACGAGTTTATTAACCGTATACTATTAGCAATTTCATAAATAATAGCCAGATTGTTTATAAAAAGCAGTAAAACAAGGGCTAACAATAGAGTGGTACATGATAATTCGTGATATTGCGCGTATACCGGAATACGAAGTGGATTCCAGATTTTTGGCGCCATATTTGAAAAGTGAATTCTTTCCGGCCGATACGGGAGTAAATGCAGTTTTGATCGCTAAGTGACGCCGCCTCGTCGTGACTTTTCTAAGCTCACTGTTTTTAAGCCTTGTTATTTGTTGTTATTTCAATACTTCCTAATACGTGCGTGTTCTCGTCGGGTCGATTAATTAAAAAAAATTCAAACAAAGCTTCAGGCGTTAATTTACTCGCGTAAATACGTGCTAAGCGTGGTGTTGTGACAAAGTGGAAGCTAGAAAACTTGCAGCATCTTGGCTGACGTTCTTCATCGTAAAACTGTCAATTCATAACCTCTACTAATCATAATAAACAAGGTAAACGACTTTTTATAAAACATCACTAGCAAAAATTTTGATACTTCCGTAATTTGTGTGATTATTAAAATTGATAAAATTTGGAAACACCTTGAAGTATGACGAAAACTTTGATTTTATATAAAACTTTTGAAAATTTTTTTCACTAAATATTCCCAGATTAACAAAAAATTTGAATATGACATCAAAAATCATGACAGGAACCAATATTATTTATTACAGAAATATATCTCTTATAAGACATCCCTAAAAATAATTATAAACATACTATCCGATTTATGTATTGAGTCCTATGTATTAACAAGTTTAGATCATCTTGTGTCATTGAAAAAATTCGTCATGACGCCCTAATTTTTTCAAGTATTGTCATAACCCACATTCTCAACGTTTTTTTACTTTATTTCCAAAATATGAACTTTAAAACATCCCTTGCAAAAATTTCAAATCGTCCTGAAGTATTAATGGATCTTCGATTTTATATAGAACATTCGAAAGTTTTTTTAGTAATTCAATATTCACAGCTGAACACATAACTTGAATCTAACATCAATAATCATATAAGTAACGAGTATTATGTATTTATGTATTAGAAACAAATATCTATTGAAGAACGATTATCAAAATAATTATTATCATACCATCTGGTATAGGTATAGAGTCCCATGCATTAACAGGATTAGTTTATCTTGTGTAATTAATAAAATTCATCGTTACTCCTGAATTTTTTAAAGTATTTTTATAACCCACATTGTCAACGTTTGTTTACTTTTTTTCCACAATATGAAATTTAAACATCCTTTGCTAAAATTTTGAATCCTCCTCAGGTATGGAAAGAATTTTGATTTTATACATAACTTTGAAAATTTTTTTTCGGTACTAAATATTCCCAGCTGAACACAAAAATTGAATATAACATATGTGACGAGCAAGCCCAGATCAACCAGCGACGAGATCAGGAATTTGGTCGAATCCAGCGTTGAGTTATTTCCCAAAGTTCCTTTATTCAATGGTTAGACTCTGAGTCAATCGTACAGAGAAGGACCCCAATGGAAGCTCCGCCCAAGAGCACCCTTGTTTGGGACTTCCTTAAGGAGTTCAAGAATGTTTAAAGGCAATAATAGACCAGGAGTGAATTTAATACTATAATATAACATTTATTGATCAAACATTGTTCTATACAATTTGATTTACAATGAGTTTGAATCTTCTCGTTTCTATTTCCAAGTCATAAACATTATTCCATTTCCGGTTATCATTCTCGCAAAAAGGATTTATCGATTCTCATTTATCCGCATATCCCGATAATAAAATTTTCAAATATCAATATTCGTAGCTTCACAATTTCTTGTTACGATGCACTTACTCATTTCGCATTTCCAGTCCTACATTCGTGCTCATTTGCCTATCTCCGACAATGTTCTAGAACCTTAAGTCTCCCATCTCGGCTAATTCCATTATTAATGCTTCTGAAGCGTCCGAATTTCTTACTGCTGCCCCCGTTTCACTATCTAATTGCGTCAGGTGACCTAACTCCCGATCAACTGTACCCTGATTCAAACTATGGGTTTGTTTATGCCCACAATGTCCGCATGTCACCGTGATTTGATTGTTGGGAGTTATCAATGTAATCCCCAATTGTTCCGAGGTCTCCTTGGCTAACTCGTTGTCTATCAGTTCCCAAGAAGTTGAAGTGTTTGGATTTATTCTCTTTAATATTCTTCGTCTATGGTACAAGTTCAATATTCCCTTTTTCTTAAATACATGTTTTTTCTCGCTAAGTTTCACTCTTTTTTTTTTGATCAGACTTTCAATTGTCCAGATCAATTCCTCCACCAAAGGAACTGCAATGAAAACTCTTTTTATATTTCGTATCGGGTTCTCTTTGTCATGCTTTTATTATCTCTAAATTCAAGAGCGCCTATTCAATTAAATCTTGTACGCGAATTTTCTCTCTCTTGTGTTAAGGATAAAATTTATATTGACTTGTGAATTTCTATCCTTGTACCAACAGCTATTAGGGCCTGGAGTACAACTCCGGCTTTTGGGTCAAATTAGTACTCGGCAAGATTAGGCAGAGAGATCGTCTTCAGCTCGGATCTCTATAAGGGCCCGGGGAAGAGAAATGACCAAGACTCGTATTTTTGGGCTTCCTGTCCAGACTCAGTGAAGAGCTTTAAGGAGACTAACTTGGATTTTTCACTTCGACTACTGAGAAAAACGCGCGGGTTTATATATGTTTTTTGGTTGAGGGGAAATAGTAAAATATGTAAAGAGGAGGCAAAAACGGGTCCCGTTTTGGCTGATGATATATTGAAAATTATTTGATATCATAATTTGAATGCATTGAAGTCGTTATCGCGTGCCGATTTTAGTCCGTTTCCATCCGCTCATTATTCAAGTTAGATATCGTATTTATTCGTATCGGGGTAATTGTAAATCGCGTTATCTTATTGTTCTCTAAAGTAGCCTCTGTTAAAATTCCTGATATTTCTATGAAATAACTTTTATGTAGCTAAACTTGTTTCCCTTTTTTCTTCTTTATAATTCAATGAGACTCGAAGAGCGGTCGTACGCTGCTCGTTACATCTCCCCTCTCCTAGAAGAAATCCACCGCCTTGATTGGTGGCGATTTCTTATAAGACAGAGTGTGTCGGGTTATAGACAGTACAAGTCAGTAACGCACAGTGCTCTTCACAGTTCTCTAGTAGTACGGTTTTTAAATTTAAACAAAAAGGTACAAGAAAACAATGGTTGTTGTCAGGATCTTCACCGGTGTAGTAGTAAGGGTTTCTCTGAACCTAGAGTGGCCAAACGCCAGAGAAAGGCTGGGATGGTATATTCTAGTCTGGGCCCACATACACAAAATCCGTAAATATTTCCACTTTCGTCATCTTCTTCGCTCTTGACTTAAAAAGAGGCTCTTTTTTTTCATATCATATTCTTTCAGGCATCTCCGACATTTCGATAGAAGTTAGCAGGCTTCCGCCCTTGTTTTACCACGCATATAATGCGATTAGGGATACTGAAAGGAGTGCCGCACTTGCCGCTGAATTTAATGTTGTTATTGTGAACGATATTGAAGACATAGAAAGATAACGTAAATGGATGGAGATTTTGAGAAGGAGAGAGAAAAATAAATAAATATGGCATTTCTACTGATTTATGTGTTTGTTTTATTCTTACCTAATGTTTCCTAACAAGATTGTATTTAAATGTTTCAGTCAAAATTTTATCTCTTAGTATCCTACATTTTTGGTTTTCTTTGGCGCGTGATATTTCTCCATACAGGTTCATCCTGTTCCTTGGATTCGGCGATTGTTGAGGAAATGCTTTGCGCTTGATGTCCTGGATTTTGTCGTCCATATCTTTAATTTTTAAGACGGCTTTCTTGGCTCTAAATATCATTTGCTTCCGCACTTTAAGTGGCAGTTTCGTCGACTCTTGTATAACACGTCGATAATTTTCGAATCTCATAGTCTTAAATTTCACCTTGTATAGTTTCTCTAGATCTTCACTCTGGTCGGGATTAAATCTACTAATCTCAATTTCCGCCCGAACTATCTCACCAGGGGTAAACTCCATTCCGTGAAATTCAACTATGTACGTTTTTCTGAAAACTCAAAAATACTATTTTATTTCGAAATTCACATTCTACTCGTTTACACGTTAACATTTTTCTCTTCTGTGTTCTTCCTAATCTTATCGTTGTTAAATGATCCGGAAATGAGGTTTTAACTCCTTTTCTGGAATTCAGTGATTTTGAAGAGTCATTATCATTACGTTAATTCCTAGCTTGATTATATCTTTTCAATTACAATTTTCACCTTTTCAGCTCGTTTTTGATATTTCAATTTCTACTGGAAAAAAAAAAATAAATCCTGAATTCTGTTGTAATATTTATTAATGTACCTACATTTATGTTTCCTTTTCCTTCTTCTTCCCTTTTCTATTTCAAATAGCATCCTTCTTATTTTGCATTTCACTGTATAGTGTATATTTGATTGTTAATCGCAAAATTTACGTTACAAAAACTTTATTTACTACAAAGTAATCTTCATTTTATAATAATCTTTCTAATCATATATACTCCTTTTTTAGTTTACTCAGCTAATAAAAATTTTTATTTTATTGCCCTTTTGTTCTTTATTTTATTTCGCTCATTTATGAAGCTTATGGGGCTCTTTCGTTCCCAGTTATCTTCATTTATTAAATTTTTCTTTTCCCCTTTTGTTCATTTACATTGATACGCGTGCACGCTACTTATTGAGGATGTTAACTGGAAATAGAACATAATTATACCCTTCTTAAGAACTCCCATAACCCAAAAACCTATTTTGAGGCCTCAAAAATCAGGACAGTTTACTTTTCATATTAGAACTTTTGGTTTCTACTGCTGGCCAATCGTAAAAACTTAGAATCAAATAATCTGTTATTTTAGCGGGGCCATAAATCCTATCGAGTTACCCTCTAATTAAAATTTTTTATGATTCATTGAAAATTTCGTCCTCAACGTATTTTCACTTTATACATTTCCTCCTTAATACTTTACGTTTTTCTTGTAATTCGTGTCCTACCTATACCATATTCTTCCATAGTATATTTCCTAATCCTTATTTATACCTTCTTCTTTTTCTTTATGTCTTTGTTCTGAGTATTCATGTCCTTCATTTAGAGTATATTTTTCTGTAATATTTTTCTCCATATCTTCACATTTGGCACTCTGCTTTCCATATCAACTTCATCAAAATCTTATTATTATTCATCTCGGGCTTCTAGAAACGTTGTCAGAATCATAACATTAGCGTTATTCTACTTTCTTAATCAATAATACGCATGTCAAGAAAGCAAGAGAAAATTTGTTTCCACACCGCAACTTAAACTAGTGTATTTAACGTTCACAACAATACATGTCCCTTTTTAGAAAGGAAGAGAGAGGAAATGCAACCTCCATCCTCACATTTCCTTCCTCTTTTCCTTTTTCCGCATTAAATTCTTTATTCAAGTATATCTGGGTACATTATCAATGCCGAAATTTTAAATGACTTATCATAAGTTCTATTGGTTTGAAGAAAAGAGGAAAATCAACCACCTGCCTCACATTTTCTTTTTTCTTTTCTTTTCCAATACAAGTTTTATTCAAAAAGTTTTACAATAGTTATATATGATTATAAACTTGAAATTGCTTACACATGTATATTTTTGTGTTTTTCTTTATATAATTTTTTTGGTTTTATTTTGTTGTGTATTTTTCGCTTACAATAGTACAAATGGTTACATAGTCGCAGAACATTGCCACAAGGCTTCTTATTTTTAGCAATAAGGGTTCTTATCCACGAAGAGCAAAGGCCGCTTGTTCATGCTGCAGTTGTTTCAACTCGTTGGTAGGGTAGGAGGAAGTCGCGTCATTTTCTTCTGGAGATTAAGGGGGATGAATTGTAATGGCCTTCAAAGGGTACCCTTCCTCTTCCTTGGACTCTTGGGGTTTTTGGTTGTTATTTTTCTTGGGAGGGCGTCGCACGTGCAGGATAAGGCTGGCAAGGTTGTCCCACAATGCGGTCAATAGGTAGATGGACCAACCGTAGATAGAGTGTAGCGCGAATAAATTCAATATCGTGTCCAACAATCCTCTAAAAAACTTGTATATGAAGTATATCCCCAGAAAGCCCGAGGTATATGTTCCATGGATGGAGAATTTGGTCCACATATTTTGCCAAAGTCCCTGTGCCAATTTCTCGATGTCCAACAAATGTTCTAGCGATATTCCCTTTAGGTCTACGGGATCTCCGAGTGATTTCCTGGCAATAGTGTCGATGACTCCCTGTCGGTCGATTGGGAAGAGTGCGTTTTCTCGGAAATTTTCCAAATCCTGTTCTGAATAGATTCCTGTATTCGCCAAATTATTCAAATTCTGATACTCCCAAGTTGGTGTAGAGAGGGGCTCCAAACGTCGGGGGGCTGCTGTCTCCACTGGGTGGGGTATGAATTTGTACCATCTTTCTTCGATCTCGAACATGGTTGGGGCGAGTGAGTTGCAGAGTATTCGAGTGCCTCTTTTCTTCAATATTCTCGTTTTTAGGGTTAGAAAGTAAGTCTGGTTGTTTCCTTCGACTAGAATTTCTTGATAACACTTTTCGGTATCTTTTAGTCTAACAACTATTGGAATGCATTTCGTGATGTGGATTACCTCTTCGGCTGTGATGGCCATGTATCCAGGTCCGCGCATGAAAAGGTATGCAAATTCGTCAAGTCTTATTGTAGCGATTGCGAGGGAATTCCCAAGTATTTTTCGTTCCAATTTGCAACGTTTTTGCATTACGTCGAAGAAGAGGTTTTCAAATTGTCTCTGCATATGCTTCTCGATGTAGATGAATTGAGAATTCGTGTACGTAAACAAGTCAAGATTCTTGGCGTCCAGTTGGCCGAATTTTGAAAAGGGTCCACCTTCTCTTCCTTCCAGAATAAAAAGCCGAGGATGTTCCGTAGCGTTTATGTCGTATCCACATACTTGAAAGGTTTCCTTTTTGGTGAGGGCAAAGGTGGTGTCCTTTGATTCCACTGTATACACGGTCCTGTATTGGTATGGTGTTTTGTCCTCCAGCCTCGTCCCTAGTCCCTTGAATAGAGTCGTATACTTCTGGTCGTCACAGAAACTTCTCGGTAGTAGGTCCCAGGAGGCGTAGCTTCCGTCACTTAAAGAGCAGCGTTGTTTCTTGGTGGAGCAAGAAGAGCCGGTTGTCAGAAAAATCTTATTTTCTTTTAGGGAGATCGGAGCTTGGTAGTCTCGTAGCGTTATAGTGATGACTCCTTGTACGGTTGCCTTTTGCCAAGTGCCGAAGGCATCCCTATAGGTTTCGCCATTGCATCTCCCGTCGTTATTCAAAATTCCATCTAGGGTGATGGAACGAGTTTCAGAAGTGTTGGCCTTGAAACCGTTGAGGCTGACCTTTTCTATTTGGATTCTTCCCCTTTCGTGAAGGTGTGTGCATTGCTCTCTTGTTGGTTCGAGGAAATATTCAGCGAGTCCATTGGAGACGGCATGGTCGGCGAAAAAACTGCATCGAGTCACTAGACGTTGTATTTTGATCTTGCATACTTGGACGTACAGGGAACCGAAATCATTGACTTGTAGCAATTGCACCATTATTTGTTTTTCATTGACTTTGGGCCGGGGTATATTACATTCCCCCAGATCTCGTAGGTTAATCTTCGTGATGTTGCCGTGTAGGGTTCCGCAGTCGTACCCCATTAATCCAGCAGAAGTGCCTAAGGTGATGATGATCGTGAATATCCACAACATGTTCTACATAAATATACCTTACATTAAAAATCTTATAAAACCTTATATCGACATATAGATATTTATTCGCTTCCATCACTATTCATTCTCGCAGGAATTAACCTATTTGTGGAAAGAACCTTTTCTCCGCCATTAATTCTAATTTTGGTCCTATTATTATCTAGTACTTCAATTATTTTAAAAGGACCATCTGCATAATCATCAAATTTGCCTGTTTTCAGGCCTTTCCTTGGAAACACGTATTCGTTTGCAGAAAGTCATGTTGGGTTCACATATTGATCATAATATTCTTTATATTTTTCTTTTGCTTTAATCAAATTTAGTCTAGATTCTTCTCTGATTGTATCTAACCTAGCCATGAGTTTGATCAGATATTCGTCGTAGGTATCCAATTTTTCATGACTGGGAGGAGCGTGGCTTGAAGGTAAAAGACTAGTTTTTCCGAACACAAGCTCGTATGGTGTACGACCAGTGGATTCGTGTACACTAGTATTATACGCGAACATAGCCATTTCCACCCATTGATCCCACTCTAGGTCTTCGTTTTGAAAAGTTCTTAAATAATGAACCAAAATTATATGAGTCGTTTCTAGGCTACCATTACTAGAAGGTTTGAAGGCTGTTGTTCTGAACTGTTCAATATTGAATCTTTTTGCAACAATTTTTATAAGACCTGACAGAAAATTCGTGCCTTGATCTGTGAGTATGGCTTTAGGTGGACCGAACACGCAAATCAATCTTTTTATCAAAGCGTCTTCAGTAGATACGGCGCTTGCATCTGGTATAGGAACTCCAATGCAAAACTTTGTTAATAAATCTTGTATCGTCAAAATGTATTTATTCCCTTTTTCAGTAGTCTGAAAGGGTCCTACTAAATCTAACGCGAGCTTCTCGAATGCAGTGCCCGGGGTGTCGGTAATAACCATTGGTTGTTTGATCTTTTTCCTCGTCAACTTTTTCAATTTGCAAGAGAGGCATTTTGAGATAAAATTTCTAACATCGTCGCTCATATTTTCCCAGTAGTACTCCGATCGCCGTCTAAGATAGGTCTTGTCCTCCAACTGCAGAGCAGTGAGACTCTTCATACAGTGAATACCTCTGCGAAATAGTCGGGATTTGAATCTGACCGGTACAAATAACGATTTTTATCTCATTTTTCTTGAAAATTTCATATATTTCATTTTCGAACCTTCTCCAAGGAATCTCGTTGATCACTTCAAATTTCGGAATGTTTATACTTCGGATTTCATTCTTAGTAAGGTATTCCTTCAGTCTTTCCAACCCAGTTTTTATAGTTTCCCATACAGTTTCTTTACTCTCTTTCTTCGACTTATCCTGGATACAAAACAAAAATTGATAATTTCTTCCACTCTTAACATACGTAAATTCTCCAAATCTTCATTTGTCGAATTTCTTCACTTCTCTTTTCTTAAAAAACCTTTCTGTGGCCTCGCCAACAGGTCTATTTTCGGTATCAATCAGTAAAACGCAGCTATCGTGCTTCATAAAAAGGTGGTCTTTATTTTCGAAAATATTTCTACCAAGAATAATTTTTTCTAATTCATCAGTCATTTCTTGTTCTTCTTCGGATGTCTCGTCAATATCGGTGTGGTTATCTTCATCCATAACATCATCATTTCCTATATCTTTCTCTTCGTTGGATTGTTTCTCACTCGTTTCTGACTCATCGTTATCTTGAACAACATTGCTTCTTAGGTTCTTATCGATTTCTTCTCTTTTCTTAATCGTTTTCCTCGTAATTTTTCTGTATTTTCCTTTATTCAACGTTTCTTCGTCTGTATCAGATTCCGTTGATGAAAATTCCGATTTCTTTCGCTTAAATTCTTTCTCTCTTCCCCCTTTCTTTTTAATGGGTTTTTCTATTTCTGCTTGTATTTTTTCTCTTGCCTTCTTATTCTTAATTCCTTGCTGATATAGTCGTCCCTTTTCTGTAGACTCTTTCGATTAGACCTTTCGCATATATTACAATATCATCCATGTATACAAACAATTCGTTGCCTTGTAGCCCAGATATAACCACATCCATTAGTCTTTGAAAGGTCGCGGGCGCATTTTTTAGACCAAACGGCATTCTGACAAATTCCCAGTGTCAGTGCGGCGTAGAGAAAGCCATTTTCTGTGCATCTTCGGGTTTCATTTCGATTAGATGAAAACCTGATGCAAGATCGAAGATTGAGAAGTATTTCGCTCCTCCCAACTGGTTCAGTATTTCGACAATATTGGGCAGTGGGTAAGAGTCTCTTACAGTTTTCTCATTCAATGCTCGAAAGTCGAGAACCATTCTCCAACGTGCATTCCCTTGACTGTCAGCCTTTTTAGGGACTGTCCAGACAGGTGAGTTATACGGGGAACACGAAGGTTTAACGATGTCATTTTCCAAAAGTACTCAAACTTGTTTATTCTTTTCCTCTTTTAGTACTGGGGGAAAGCGGTATTGGCGTGTGTTGATTGGCTTGTCATCTTGCGTATGGATAGAATGCTGATGTAGATCTGTACTTGTCAATTTTTCACCGGGAAGATGAAAACAATCAACTGAGTCTTTAATGAGGTTGTGAATCTCATCCTTTTCTGTAGGACCGAGATCATCCAAACGGAGCAGTTCTTTGATTTTCTCAAAACGTGATCTCGTCTCGATTTTAAAACATTTTTTTGCTATGATATTTCTTCTTTTCTTGTTTTTCTTTTTCTTGTTCTGTTTCCGATTCATTATCGGTTACCTTATTTCTTCGATTCTTGCGATTTCTTGTAATTCTTGATCAGCGATTCTTATTTCGATGTTTTCTTCTGTAGTGTTTATAAAAGGTAGAAAGATAAAACCATTTTCGTTTTTCACAACCTCATTACCTGCATATAATCCCTGTTTGGTATCGATGGAATCTATCAGTCCTGTTTCCAATGTTAAGAGTTTTTATTTTAATGCGAAATACTTTTCTTGTCCCTCGGGAATACTTATGGTATTCTCATCGTCATTTGCCATCAGAACTCGCTTTTCATTTATTTCGAAACGGTTGTTCGCCCAGTCGATTTTTGCTTCATTTTTAGCGAAAAAAGAGTTTCCTATTATTGCGTAGGTCTATGGGAAAAGAGTTCGGCACCACATGAAATTTTCCAGGTGTACCCAAGATATCTAAAATTACTGTTCCCATCGTATTGACGTATCCGGAAGTTATTTCGGTCAGTTGAATTTTTTCATTCCGGTTGATACAATGATTTCCGATATTTTTTCAGTTTTATTAGGGAAACGCTAGCTCCAGAGTCTAACATGAACATAGCGGTTTCATCTTGGATCTTCAGTTGAATTCATGGTGGTTTTATTTCTTTGAGCAGGTTAATCGAAATATTTTGAATTCTGACTATGTTTACTGGGTTTTTTGGGTCGCGCCTCCTCCATGCAGGAGGCCTTCCTCGTTTTTTGAAGGTGCACTTTCCCGTGGGTTTCCTGCCTGATTGCGGTTGTGGACGTTGAAATTTTACCCATCATTTCTGTGAGAGTCCTGGAAATCGCGGTTTGAATTTCTCCAGTTGCCAACGAAATTATTTTGACCTTGAGAGTTACCTTGATTCCAATAACCTTGAAGGTTGTTGTTGTTCGGAAATCGTGAATCTTGATTCCAAAAACGCGAATTTTGAGTCCTGAAATGGTCATTCCGAGGTTGAGGCTGGGAAGTCCAGTCTGAGAATCTATTATTTCGATTCTGATAATAGGAATCATTCTGGTTACGAGGGCGTTGACTATTTCCACCAGTACCTGTGCGTGAATTTTGTTGGTAATAGCGGTTCTCTAGAAATGAGGGGCGTTGGCCCGATGGTATGTATGTTTGAATTGCTCGCACGGGACGGTATTGGAAATTTTCGGTGGCGTGAGTAGTCTTTTTGCTTATAGTGCAGCCAACAGGTTTAAATTTCGGGCATGACAGTGCTTCGTGTCCCGGATTTCTACATATTTGGCATAAATTTGGTCTGTTCTTGGACTCGTTAATGTCCAGATTTTTCATGTTAGTGGTGAGGGCAAGTAATTTATCTTAAGTACGCAGTTTGTCTTTAATTTCAATAGCCCTTTTTCCAGCTGCTCCTATTGCTTCAATTTCAGGCATTTGTATGGATATTTCTTTACGTAATCCCAGGATAAATGCCTGAACCGTCTCTTTTTCTATTTCAGCTCTTTGCTCTTCTGAGGTAGCATTTTCGTGATCTGCTTTATATGCATCTATAATTCTTTGCCCCAAATCTCTTACTCGATTAAAATATTTCGCAACATTTTCATCATATCCATGGAATATTTGACCGAGTTCGCCTCTTGGTCGTGTTGTGGATTCTCGTGGTGCGTATACACTCTTCAATTGTTTCAGCAAAGCATTGACGTCAGCAAAATTTTCCCCACGCACAGCTTCCAATGCTCCAGCCTGTAATCGGGTTTTCATCATTTTTAATAGACTTCCTTCGGCTGCAGCGGGCAACATATCCTTGGCATCTTCACATCCAATCGAAAATTCTCTAAAGGTAACTCCAGTTGTAGGATCTCCGGAAAATTTTGGGATCATCATCACGGCGTCTTTAAGACGAATTGCATATGCTCCTCCGGGTAGTGCCATTGCGATAAGTTTTTTAAATTCAAGTTCCTTTTTATCAAGTTTCCTATCGTCAATTATTTCCTTTGGTTCTGAAACCTCTAAGTTTTCCAGACTTTTGGTATTGGAGAGAGATAATTGGCGATTCAGATAATCTTCTTGTTCTTCTTGGGATAAATTTTCTCGGCTCTTTCTTGTTAAGGGTGAGTAGTCATAAACCGGATTAAAAATGGGTTTTGACGTTTATGAGATGTATCGTGTTAGTAATTACTCCTTCAACCCGTCGTGAATTTCGTCGATATTTTATGTGTTCCGGAGTTATTCTGTGCCGTAATCATAGCCTCATATTGCCTTAACAGTGTTATTAAACGAGCACGCTCTTGTTGAATACGTTGTTCGGTGCGAGCCAAACGTTGAAATTCCCGCACTATCCTATTTATTTCTTCATTTCTTCTTACAGGAATTTCGTCTTTTGCATTAGTATGAGTGCAAGCACAAAAAAATAAAAATGAAACATTGAAGGTCATAGTTATCCCTCATTCAGAACAAAAATAGTCTTATCTTTCCTGAAGGAAATTTTTCTGGTTTCAGAGTCGTCTTTTTGAATCAATGTCGTTTTTACTAAATGTAATATTATCTAAATATTATTATCTCAAAAATGACTTGGTATCGATTATCAAAGAAAGAGAGAAAAAAAAAAGGTTTGATTTAAGGTTACTGTAACAACTGTGCCTAAACTCTATAAAAGTTATCTTTTCAAATCAGATTTCTTTCTGTAGCTCATTTTGTCAAAAGAAGATCGCTTTTAAAACATTCTATTGCCTCCAAGAAGTCCCATTACACCATTAAGATGTCCTGCCGCCTGCGCCATTTTTTTTCTCCTGTGACGAGCGAGCCCAGATCGACCAGCGACGAGATCAGGAATTCGGTCGAATCCAGCGTTGAGTTATTTCACAAAGTTCCTTTATTCAATGGTTAGACTCTGAGTCAATCGTACAGAGAAGGACCCCAATGGAAGCTCCGCCCAAGAGGACCCTTGTTTGGGACTTCCTTAAGGTGTTCAAGAATGTTTAAAGGCAATAATAGACCAGGAGTGAATTTAATCCTATAATATAACATTTATTGATCAAACATTGTTCTATACAATTTGATTTACAATGAGTTTGAATCTTCTCGTTTCTATTTCTAAGTCATAAACATTATTCCATTTCCAGTTATCATTCTCGCAAAAAGGATTTATCGATTCTCATTTATCCGCATATCCCGATAATGAAATTTTCAAATATCAATATTCGTAGCTTCACAATTTCTTGTTACGATGCACTTACTCATTTCGCATTTCCAGTCCCACATTCGTGCTCATTTGCTTATCTCCGACAACGTTCTAGAACCATAAGTCTCCCATCTCGGCTAATTCCATTATTAATGCTTCTGAAGCGTCCGAATTTCTTACTGCTGCCCCCGTTTCACTATCTAATAGCGTCAGGTGACCTAACTCCCGATCAACTGTACCCTGATTCAGACTATGGGTATGTTTATGCCCACAATGTCCGCATGTCACCGTGATTTGTTTGTTGGGAGTTATCAATGTAATCCCCAATTGTTCCGAGGTCTCTTTGGCTAACTCAATGTCTATCAGTTCCCAAGAAGTTTAAGTTTTTGGATTTAATCTCTTTAATATTCTTAGTCTATGGTACAAGTTCAATATTCTCTTTTTCTTAAATACATGTTTTTTCTCGCAAGGTTTCACTCTTTTTCTCTTGATCAGACTTTTAATAGTCCAGATCGATTCCTCCACCAAAGGCACTGCAATGAAAACTCTTTCTATATTTCGTATCATGTTTTCTTTTTCATACTTTTATTAACTCTAAATTCAAGAGCGCCTATTCAATTAAATCTTATACGCGAATTTTCTCTCTCTTGGTCTTTGATTCGTCTATTCTTTATGTTATTTAGCTACTCTTTGATCTCTTTTATAAATGTAGTTATCGTAAAATTACTATTTTATTCTATGTCTTTTCATACTATATATATTAAATTTTTTTCTCTAAATTATTCTAACATCATCGTTACGTTCAAGAGAACAAGGAATGGAGAAAATGACATGAATAATAGATTGCCTCGAGACGAGTTGCCCTGGATCTAAAGCTAGAAGGGATGAATCCCTTCCACTCGAATTTTGGCCAATCTATATTTAGCACTAAATGTGTTAAGGATAAAATTTATATTTACTTGTGAATTTCTATCCTTGTACCAACAGCTATTAGGGCCTGGAGTACAACTCCGGCTTTTGGGTCAAATTAGTACTCGGCAAGATTAGGCAGAGAGATCGTCTTCAGCTCGGATCTCTATAAGGGCCCGGGGAAGAGAAATGACCAAGACTCGTATTTTTGGGCTTCCTGTCCAGACTCAGTGAAGAGCTTTAAGGAGACTAACTTGGATTTTTCACTTCGACTACTGAGAAAAACGCGCGGGTTTATATATGTTTTTTGGTTGAGGGGAAATAGTAAAATATGTAAAGAGGAGGCAAAAACGGGTCCCGTTTTGGCTGATGATATATTGAAAATTATTTGATATCATAATTTGAATGCATTGAAGTCGTTATCGCGTGCCGATTTTAGTCCGTTTCCATCCGCTCATTATTCAAGTTAGATATCGTATTTATTCGTATCGGGGTAATTGTAAATCGCGTTATCTTATTGTTCTCTAAAGTAGCCTCTGTTAAAATTCCTGATATTTCTATGAAATAACTTTTATGTAGCTAAACTTGTTTCCCTTTTTTCTTCTTTATAATTCAATGAGACTAGAAGAGCGGTCGTACGCCGCTCGTTACACATAAATAATCATATGGGGAACGAATCTTTTATTTGAGAAAAAAATATCCATTATTGAACATTTCCCTAAATAATTATAAACATACCCTATAGTATAGGTATAGAATTCCATGCATTAACATGAGTAGTTAATTTGGGTAATAAATAAAATCCGTCGATATGCCTGACTTATTTTAATAACATTAGAATCTACATTCTTAATGTTTGTTCATCAATTTTCCGAAATATCAACTATGTAACATCACTTGCAAAAAGTTCGTAATCTCCGGAACTTTCGACAGATATAAGATTTTATGCATAACTTTCAACAATTTTTTAAAGTCACTATCTATTCCCAGGTGAACAAAAAACTTTATTATAACCTTCGTTTTCGTATGAGGAACGAGTATTATTTATTAGGAAAAAAAATTATTATAGAATAACCCCCAGGTGATTATAAACTTACCCTCTAGGATAAGTATAGAGTACCATGTATTGACAAGTTTAGATCATCTTGTGTAATTAATAAAATTCGACATAACGCCCTAATTTTATTTTTATTGTTATAACTCACATTCTCAACGTTTGTTTGCTCTTTTACCATTATATAAACTATGAAACATCGCTTTCAAAAATGTTGAAACCTCCGAAAGTTGTAAGACAACTTCGATTTTACATATAACTCTCGAAAATTTTTAAGCACCAAATATTCCCAGCTGAACACAAAACTTTGATATAACATCAACGATCATGTGGGGAATAAGTATTATTTATTAGAAAAAAATATCTATTACAGAACATCACCCAAAATAATTATAAGCATACCCTCTAGTACAGGTATAGAGTCCCATGAATTAAAACGATTTGTTTAACTCGTGAAATTAAGGAAATTCGCCATAAAGCCCTTACTTTTTTTACTATTATTATGACCCACATTCTCAACGTTTGCTGACTTTATTTTCAAAATATGAACTTCAAAACATCCCTTACAAAAATTTTGAATCCTCCTGAAGTATTGAGAGATCTTATATTTTATATACAACATGTGAAAGTTTTTTTTTGGTCACTTAATATTCACAGCTGAACACAAAACTTGAATATAACATCAATGATCATATAAGTAACGAGTATTATGTAGAAGAAAAAAATATCTATTAAAAAACGATTACCAAAACAATTATAAACATACCCTCTAGTATAGGTATAGAGTTCCATGCTTTAAAAAGATGAGTTAATGTGTGTAATTAATGAAATTCGTCGTTACACCTGAATATTTTTTAATTACATCATTATCTACATTTTTAACGTTTATTCATCAATTTCAAAAATATCAAAAATGTTTAGGATAATATACTTTAACACTGTAAATGAACCTAATTCCATTCCGAGAATCAAATGGAGGAGTTAAATAATGTAATATACAATGGTGAATCATCTTACACTTCGATAATATATGTTCCAAAATGAATAACAATGTAGTATTCTAAACAGTTAGATATGTGTATATGAAATTTACGTATTTCAATTGTTTCAATAATGTGATTGTTCATATGATAAAAAGAAATGCTAAAGAATCATGTATACATCGTTCTGAAAATTAATGTTAAATAACGTCAATACTTTTTCGTTTATTTAATTGAATGATGATATTTTTCATCTTCATTAGGAATAAGTGAGAAAAATCTATAACTTTTTAAATTTTTCATATGATTTCAATCACGCATTCAGAAAATGTAACTTTCTTGTACATTTTTAAAAAATTCAATAATTAAACTCATATCTATCATTGAAATCTCATTTTGTAGATCATAATTATTAGTTTCTTTTTGTCTTATTTCAGGTACTACTTAACGACGGAATTTTCCCTCAAATTTGTAGAGAGTGCGCTGCGAAACTCAAATCGACCTACGAATATAAACTCGAGATCAAGCAAGCCGACGAATATTTGTAATCGAAATTTGACTTCATTTTGAACGTAAAAGAAGAAATTTGTTTCCTCACCGTTAAATTCGATTGAGAGGCCGTTCATAGGAACAACACAGTACCGTGGAAAAAGTGTAATTATTATATCATAATTAGTTGAAATAATAAGATTCGAACATTTGGACGTGAATAATTAGCAAACTGTGAGTAAAATATCGTATTGTCAGTTTTGGAAATTGCCTTATATGACGAAACGAAAAATTGGCATTAAATAATCTAGCATTTCCAAAACTGTCAATAATATACTATCACTAGTATTATTTGGACAGTATATGACCCTCGCTCCCTGAGAACAACATGGAAAATGTTGCTCAATTGTTGCTCATACAAATCACATGTAGAGACAAAATATAGCTTAAAATTTGCTGGAAACGTACTTTGTAAAAAAAAAAAAAATTAACAGGATTCGCGTTGCTCTCTAAATAGATTATGTTTGGCGATAAATATGTGAAGTTAGGTTAGGTTAGGTTAGCAAGGCCTGAAGGGGTATTAATAATAAAAAATAGATCGAATGAAAGGGAGAAGAGGACAACAGTAGCGTTAATTTATCAATAAAAGATGATGGAATAATGATTTATCATTGTAATATCATGATTTTTTCTGTTTTTGACACAGCAACATTTGAGCAACAATTTAATGTTGTTCGGACGTTGTTCTCAGGGAGCGAAGGGATAAACAATGTGAATTATCATGTTTTCATTTTGAATAGGGAAAATGGATAAAAGTATTTTCATATTCTGGTACATATGCATTTGTATAATGGCGAGATTATAATCGAATTCTCGTATGTTTTATGATGTGTAAAATTATTTACTTATAAATAAATTGAATGAAAGTTTATGATTTTAACATTTGAGTTAAGTTTTCCACCGACTTGAAGGTGTATGATAAAAAACTGTGAGAGTGTTGTAAAAATTAGGGATGAAAAGTCATTGGTCTTAATCCATTATATATTTTGAGGATTTTGCTAGAGAATGTTTAGGATAATTAAGTTAAAGGATAATTTTTTTTCACTATTGTATTATGTAACAATATTGCTGTTCTATGTTATACATGATTTAATAATAAAATAACGAAGCAATTGTTCCTTTTTCCCTGTCTCAATCCCGATTGCTGTGAAATTTTGGTCCATGTTATATATGATTTGTTAATAAAATAATGAAACACTTACTGTTGTACCTTGTTTCCTGCCTCAATCCCGATTGCTGAAATATTTCGTGCTGTAGCACAATGAGAAAATTTTCATGTTTTTGACGAGAAAAGTATATTTACAAAACCGTACGCGATCAAATGTATGATAGAAAAACTTAAATTCGAATATTAATTTTCAATATATTCATAAACGAATTAATTCTGCTTTAAATCTTACTTCCAATTGTTATTGATGTTTTTCGAATTTCATTAATTCAATGTATAATTTACTGTTTATTGCATATTTGAAAGATTGAGTTCAAAAATTGTATATAAAAATGTAAATGAGAATTAATCAAGAATATTTTCCAATCATGACTAATTTACACTAAACGTAAATGTTGTAGTGATCGACGGGATGTCAATTTGAGGGTCGTATAGTTATTTGAATTCGAATGAGCGTTTCCGCCAACGTCAGAGGGCAGCACTTATGGTGCTTGCCCCGCATCTTGTAGAAAATCAGAATATCCATGAATGATCGATCTTTTTACAACGATTTTGTTAATTAAGAGGCCTGCAAAAGTTCGAATAATGATTAAACATGTTCAATTTGACAAAAACGACCTGTGTTTTTTTTAACTTTACACTTTTTATGAGTTACGAAATGTTTTTCTTACGTCCTTTTTTGCACAAAAAAGACGTAAGGGTACGTAGGAAGGACGTAATACTACATCCTTCTTACGTCCTTTTCACATCCTCTCAGCCCCGCCAGGGAATGGTTTACCTGCGGATCCCGCCACTAAAGAAACAGCAAGGAGGATAGAAATTGGAAATTTCGGACGAATGCAGTTAGGTACGGCCGCGGAGATTAGAAAGGGCACCTGGTGTATGATAGGTGTATGTATATCGGGTGAGGGTCCTGAAGATTTTGGTACGAGTTCCGGGTGTAGGTATTTGGAAAAGGCTTTTCAGGATGTGGAGAGACAAATTCAGGTTCAGGGCGTTCCGGGCGTTAGTATATCAAGGACTCAGTTGGTAAATGGTTTTCCGTGGGGGAGGATAGCTTTGGAAATCCGAAATCGGTTCAAAAGGAAGAATTTCTGGGTTACGATTTGCAATGGTCTTGTACAAATTCCGCCTATTTCCAAGAGATACGAAATCCTCGAGGAAAATCATTGTTCAGCAGTTGGGGGCGATCAGGGAATTTCAAAAAATTGTGAAAGAATAAGAAGTCATTATGTTTAGGAAAAATTGAAAGACGAAGTCATTAATTTTGTTCAACAATGTTTGATATGCATATTAAAGAAGTTGACGAGGGTTAAAATTAGACTACCTCTTACGATAACGGATACTGGGGAATTCTTTTGAGCAAATCAGTATCGATATAGTTGGGCCATTTAAATTGACCGAAGCAGGAAATAAATATACTCTTTTACGTAAGGATTTATAAAGTAAATTTGTGATTTGTGCGCCACTTTCAAATTTCACGGCCTTTTCGGTCACCGAGGCACTCGTTGAACGGGTATTTTGTGTGCATGGTGCTCCGAAAATCATATTGAGCGATCAAGGGACAAATTTTATGAACAAAATGATGAAATCTCTGTCGAAGATTTTTAAAATTCGTCAGATTCGCACGACCGCGTTTAGGCCTCAGACGAATGGGAGTTTGATAAGATGTCATAGTTAACTCGTGGAATATATCAAAACATTCATTAAATCAAACTCCGAATGGGATCGCTGGATAGAACTCGCGTGTTTCTCAGATAATACTAGCATACATGCAGCGACTCGGAAAACTCCTTTCGAATTGATCTTCAGTCGACAGGCTTTGTTACCGTCTGCACAATTTTTGCCCGAGGCGCAACGACTCGAGAGTTATGATGAATTTCTGATAAAATTATTAGCTCCGCTTCACGATTTGCAGCTCGAGGCTCGGAACAATCTAATACAGGCTGAAGAAAGGAACAAAATTCTCTACGATCGCAGAGCGAATCCTAGAGGCTTTCATTCCGGGGAATACGTGTTTCTGCGCAGGGATATAAAGACAGGGAAATTGAATGATACAGCTACAGGGCCCCATGAGATACTCGAAGTCATGGACGCTAAACGTGTTGTAATACAAATAGGCGCTGAGGCGCGTACGGTGTCTGCCGACCGTCTTATCGCGCCACGCGTCGGGTCCGAGGAAGTAGACGGGCGTATGTAGGTCACCGTCATAAGAACGTTTTATTCCGGAGAAATCCGGGCGTTGAATGATGAGGGTCTTTGTGAACGATCGGAAATTGTTTGGATGAGATATGAAGAGAGAGAATATATATGCGTGTCGGAAAAGAATGAGAATAAGTAGAGAGAAAAGGAACTATCATTTGTATTTATTTTCTGTATTTCTGTGTTGGAAGAATTGCGCAGGAAGGAGATAAGTTATTACATCAGATTCTTGTAGACGTGGGGAATTAATTTGAAACATCACAATTGCATTATTTCTATAGCATTTATCGAAATTTCAGCAAACGGGGAGAAGTCTATATTGGGCGGATATTTCGGGTATTCAGTCGGAGATAAATGTGAATTCGAGTAAGCATCTCTTTTTCTCATGTGCAATTTTCCCGGCGTCGCCTAATTTTGAATTTTGTTAGAATGTTGCTGATTGTTCTCGCTGCCATTATACCTGTGGCTGTGACACTCGTGGACTTTGATTGCGGCGCGCTTGGTTCTAATGTAACAAGCATAAATCTGAAGGACATCGAGGAGTGACGGGTTCCGACGTCGCAGGTCAACATTACGATGATATATATTCAGCTATTACAACTCTCTGATTTTTAAGATATTTTTGTACATCATTGCACAGTCGAAGTGAAGAGGAACGTTTTCTATTGTTGTATGCATTCTGATGTTTCCACCTTGGATCAGGGATTTATCGAGTACCTCCTGGACGTCACTACAGTGACGCGTTTGGTACTTGGAGCAAAGTAGTTGTGCAGGCCATAGTGAAATTGACAGTAAGAAGTTACACTGCTGAATCTTTACTTAAATCAGAAGAAGTGATGATACGGAATGGACCGAATTGCCCAGTCACGAAGGGCCATTGCACAGATTACGAGGGCGGACATGTATATTGGAACTTCATTCCGAAATATCATCGCAATTTCGATAAGTTCAGCGTTCTTTATGAGGGGCCAGCGGAACGACTACAAGATGAAGATGGGGGTTCGACTTTCAAGATACTCTACACCGTTACTTCCGAAGATGTCACGTTTGCCTTGACGAAAATTAAAATAGAATCAGTATGTTGCTATTCACTTATCACGACAGACCATCCACGCCTTTTTATTCTCGAAGGAAATATTGGGAGTTTTTTTAAATCAGTAAAGGAACCTCACTCAGAGAATCTGGACATTTTTGCGTATGTAAATTCTAAATTCGTCTATGTAGAAAGACACATCCGGAGACAATTGGAAAATTTATATCTGGATGTTCATCGGCAACGTTGTAAGTCCATACGCCGAACATTGTTGAATGCTCAAATTTTGGCCACTCTCAAGCCCGATGGATTTGCTTTAAATTCCATGAAAGAACAAGGATATATGGATTTGATCACTGGAGAAACCATACAACTGATTGAATGTATCCCTGGGGAAGTAAATTTACGAAGAACAACCTGCTGTTATCAGGAACTTCCAATAAGTCGGAACAATGAATCTTTTTTCCTAACACCGACAACAAGGATCATCGAAAGAATGGGCACCCAAATTACATGTAATGCCGCTTTTACTCCCTTATACGAAATCGATGGAAACTGGTATAAAATGTTGCCGTTCGCAGTGGAAACTAAACCACTAACACAATGATCACCAAATCAGGAACCAACTTGGAACTATTTGAATCCCGGGAACCTGGGGACAAGCGGGATCTACTCAACTCAGGATTTAGAAAAATTTGGAACACAACTACTCATGATGCCTCTGAATGGACCTAGCGTTTTAAATACTGTTGTGAGGGAGTTGACCGAGCATGAAGCCGATATTCGGGGTCTACACATGTACGGATTGATCGATTCTAATACCCTTGAGAAAATCTCTAGAAATGCGTGGAAAAAGATGTGGACTGAATTCACAAGCCTGAAAACATTTAGCGCGCGTTTGATTGGTCTGTTTTTAATTCTGAAAAGTCTTAAGATTGTCATTGATACTGCCATCCATGTTTTCGCGCTGCACAATGTTTATGGATGGTCCATATAGTTGATAGCCGCCGTGTGGGACAGTCTAACTAACCTGCTCTTACATCTGGGGAAAGGAAGAGAAAACACGGGCCCAACTCCTATTACCACGAAGCGTACTGTGTGCACGATGAGCGACCTCCAAGCTGCCGAGGAGGGAAGAAATGTTCGGGATTTCAAGAAAGAAGAATTCGCCACTGAAGAGACTTACGCCGAGATCGAGAAAAAGAACGACCTTGGGGAAACCTCCACAGAATATTTGAAATCAAAAAGAAATCCCAGCACATCAAAGAAAGATTTGAGTCAGATTTTCAGTATTTGATTCTTTTTGTTCTTCTGATTTTGAGCAATTGATGAATAAAAGAGAAAAATCAAATGAGGGGAAATAGATTGAAGAGAAGGAAGAAAAGGGACGAATTTATAGGAAATAGAGATATTAGAAAGGAATAAATTAATGAATAGATATAACTGAATCGACGTGATATAAATTACAAATCATGTTAATCACCAAGGGATAGATAATAGTTATAATAGAACTACAGTGTATAGGGATAATGATACGTATAACAGAGGAAAGAATGACATAGGGGTCGAGGGGAATATTCGACTTCTTCGGCTTTCTTTTACTCAGAGAGGAACTACGCTGTAAGCATATGGGAAGGAAAATTGGCAAAAAGTTTTTTTTGAATAATCACGAATAACAATGGTCGTAGTCGAATAATTATAAGGAAATACGTTGGACAAACAGACGTGTTCATTAACATGATTTGAAGACAGATGTGCATAGTATGTATATTTAATAATAATCAAACGGGGGGAAATAACTATGGAAATAATCATGTATATGTAATACGTAGGCATTGAAAAAAGAATCCAAGAGATACTTTTTTCAACTCAGAAAAGTGGAAGGTGTAATATCTTGCGTTTATTCGCACGATATTTGTTGCTGCCTGCACATTTTTTTTCCGCGGGTCTCACGGTAATGCGCGAAATGAGACGTCGAAGAAGTTGAGATTCCGGCAGAGGAGGGCTTCGCGGCGTGATTTCTTTGCGTTTTTGCTGAGTTTAATGCAAGTTCATGATTTTTTATACGTGTTAAAATATTTTCTCCCGCCAGGGCTTCCCTTTCCCGATTCACGCACAAATGACTCTTTAAATAGAGCAATCGCGCGTTAATCGGGGACAGTCTTTCGTTCTCGGTTCCATACCTGTAAACCTCTCGGGTCCATAAGCACTCCGGTGCCTTGGCCCTTTTTCCTCGCTTTCTTCGAGTTTTCGTTTGTTCTCGGTGGTTTTCGGTCGGATTGAATTATCGGGTTTTGTGGTTCAGTTTCATTAAGTGCCCTTTGATGCTATAAGCGGTTTTGGCACCAACGCGAGCCAAAAAGCCTCCTCGTCGCCCTAAGGCTGGGTTTTTGTCGTTCAACGACCTTGTAACTACAACGAGGAATAAAGAGTAAGTAAAAAGGGATCGAGAATAATAGAGAGGCTTTAATTGATTAAGGGAAATGTAAGAAGGGAAATTTATCGGAGCGATAGGTTCGTTGGATTAATATTCTCAATTATAAAAGACCCGGGTTCTATTTTAGTGAGCAGGGCGGAGATTTTGTCCGAAAGCGCTGAGAAAGCAAACGAGGTGGGGTTGAGAAGTAGCGACTTGAGGCAGAAATTTCTGGATAGAGGCGCCCTTGGGACCTGTGTTCGGATTCGATGGGCCAAGAGGCGGTTTCAGAACTTTCCATTTTCGTCCGGGAAAAATCCTGAGAAGGTCGTCGCGGATTACGCCAGCGCGATTTTCAGCGTCCGCTTGCGTGCGGCGGAAACAAATATCCCTTTCAAATGTCCCGAATGTAAATGTAATTTCAAACTCAGGGTTAACAAATCTCGGGAGAATAAATCTAACTTGAGAACGAAATTCGGGTTGCGTACTGAGATTCCAGATAGAATTAGACGAAGGGAAAACCGCGTCTCCCAAAAGACACTCGTAAAATCGTCTGAGTTGCCAGTTCCGAAAGGGAAAAGTACCGGGAAAAACGGTAGGTATTCAGGCGCGACAGAGCACCTGGATCTTGGTTTCGCTGGTACAGAGAAATATGTGCCTGAACGCGTTTTTGGAGAAGCGGTTGGAACTGAAATTTTTAGCGGAGATTATTTCCCAACCCCAATAAAAGTGTTAATAGACCAGACAAGATTCGCGGATCTGCTAGGAGTTTCTCCTCAGCGCGATTAAAATTCATTTTTACAAATTGGATTTAATTAGAATCTAGATTTATATATTGTGAATCAGAGGGAAAAAGGACGGAGTTCAAATTCGAATAGATTTATACTCGTATAATTATATGAGCTTTTCGTGACTCATTATGGCATTTAATCGACAATTATAATCTGATTATTCTAAAGTTAGAATAAGAATTGTAAGTTCTTGGAGTACTCTTTATAATAAGTCTGAATCCAAGTTATGAATAATAGTAAAAGATAATAGATGAAATAGATGTATACAAGTTTAATATAGGATATTTGACGTGCGTTGAATTTAAGGTATTTGTGTAATATTGGGAATTGTCTTCTATCTGATTTCATAATAAATTAACTTGAATTTTGTATATGTGTGTGTGTTAATTCGAAGTCCTGTCTTATCCTGGTGTCTGACCGGAGTGCACCTCAGATCGTGACATAAAATTTTGGCGACCACGGCAGGACTTTGTGGAGACAGGGTGAAGGAGTCGAATTACACACACTTTGTTAGAGGTGTTGATAGAGTTGATAGGAAAAGCGATTAGTTGATGATAAGATTGCTATGGAATTATTTAAGAGGGATTGTCGGAGATATAATCTAGTAGGTAGATTGGTTTAATGGGTTTGATTATTGATGAGATTAATTATATAATTGGATCTAGTTGTGATCTTGTGAATTAGTATTGAAATTAGTCATGCAGAATAGAGAAGTTAGGGAGATTAAATTACGTATTAAGCCTGGATTGAATAGATTTTTTAGCAGAGTTTCTGACAAACTCTTGTTTCCGGAGGTGCGAACGTGTACAATTCGTATTTTTTTCAGATCACGTATGTCAGAATCCAACGGAAGAAGTTTATTGTAATGAACATCGTCGTCTTCGTAGGCTCGAATGCATGAATTATCACTTTGAGAGAAACACAAGGATTTCAGATGTTGATTTGAGAATAATATCGTTTGTGGAAGTCCATCAACGGAATACATTTGCTCGGAAATATGTTTTGAGAAGTGATTCGGGACACGATAAGAGGATTCAGGTGTGAAAATTCAGGTGTGACGGGTTCCGTACGCTGGATGAAAATAGTAGGATTTGCGAGGTAGTTAGACCTTCTGTGAAAAAACTGTCTCTTCCTGAGGTCCCAAGCCGAGAGATTAGAACTCCGGAATATTGGCAACAACGTGAAAAGGACCTTGAAGAATATGAATGTGCCGAGAATTGGGATGACTTGCTTTAAAGGGCGGTGGAATTGAGTATTTTTAGTGAGGGGAATTTTCGACTTGGAAGTAAGGCCTCATATAAATGGCACAGAATAATCTGGTTTAGATATGGAGTAGCTGCTTGCTGGATTTGGTTTACATTTAATGCAGTAGAATATTAAATAGAATTTATTACACAGGATTTTTTTTTCATCGATATAGTTGTTATGATTATTGGGAAACATATAATTGTATTGTATATATAACGATAGTGATATAATATATATATATATATATATATATATATATATATATATATATATATATATATACTGTTACGATATTTTAAGGGGATGACTGAAGAGGATAAAGTCACCCGAAAAAAAAAACCGCTATTTAGATGGTGAACAAAGGGATGAATTCCTAGGAACAGGTTTACCTATCAGAAAATCACGGAAAACACAGGCAGGGTCACATAGACGTGGAAAGCATGGGAATTCCGGAATTCAATTTCCAAAAGACTCAGAACCGGTTTCAGGTAGTTCACAGATAAGGAAATATTCCAAGAAAAAAGAATTTTTGAGAAAGAAACAGCCGGATTATTCACCATCGAACATGGACAACGGAAATAGATGAGGAAACAGGGGTGAGTCCTATGAACTCAAGTTGAGGGAAGTTATTCCTCTCGTGCCTGTGTTTTCAGGAGATAGCGAAAATGCTGCTTCCTATCGTAAATTCGCAACGGGCTGTGTAGAGGCGAAAAGTCTTCTCCCGGCACGTGCCAAACAGGGTCTTACACAGTTGATAAGAGCCTGGTTGCAAGGTAGTGCCCGGCAACTTACAAGTAGCAAACAGTTGGAGACACTTGACGACTTATTGCAGGCTTTGAAGGAGATTTATGCTATCCGTAAAAATGCGACCGCTTTAAGAAGCGAGCTATCAAGGTTGTGTCAGGGTTTACATAAGCAAGTGCCTGATTTTTTGAATAGAGCAGAGGGGTTCCGTCAGAGAATTCGGGACTATCAACACTAGGAATACCCTGAGGATATAACCGAGGAACGGAAGAGATTTTTAGAAGACAACAGGAAGAATGGGATTGAGTATGAAGTGACCGAGGCATTCATTCTCGGGTTGCGCCGCGAAATCTTGAATTTGATGCTCTCAATTAATAGTCTGAGCAAAGCGGGATTAGAGGCAATTCGCATTGAAAGGAAATTGCTTGCACAGAAGGAATTGCATAGACCAAAATCGGTAACTGTTCAAAAGCCGGAAACTCGACGCCGCGCGATATGCCAACGGGATAATCATGATACGACAAATTGCCGGCTTTTCATTCAAGCACAGAATTCTAGGCCTACTCCGTTGACTCGTAATAACGTGTCGTGTCAGATTTGCTCAAGAAAGGGGCACCGAGCCGACACGTGCCGTATGCGCAGCGGTCGCGGAGTATATCATGTGACACCGCGTTGCGAGACATGTTAGAAAGAAGGACATACAAAAGAAACATGTAGCTTTATTTTGAGATGTAATATTTGCGGGAAATCAGTACAGGATCACGGTGATGGGCCGTACGTTCCTGGTTTCTCCGGGGATTCTCCTCAGACATACAGGAATACTTTTCGGGGTACTCGTTGCCAATATTGTGACGGTGTAAATCACAATCTTCGGGATTGCCCTCAATTTTTGATCCAGATTCAGCGGCCTCAGATGCCTCGAATTTCATCCCCCTCCTCTTAAACTCATTGTTTTTATTGCAACAAGGAAGAGCACATGAAATCAGATTGTGATCTGTTGCGAGAAAGAGCTCCTCGTGAATCCGGGTATCAGGGCAACACTCAGTCCTCCCTACCTTTCCAGGACCGAAGGAGAGAGTTGTCTACTCAAAATCAGCGTCCGAGTTCCCGACAGCAGTCTAGTATGAGTATACCTCAAATAACACCCCGGTCCATGTAATAAAGTTGACCACTTCTCCATAAAATTGAAGTGATGTTTTCGAAACCTGTGATTCTAATGCTTGACACTGGGGCAAATCCATGCTCGATTAAGAAGAGTTGCATCCTTCCGGATATGAAAATTGATTCTTCGAAGAAAATAGGATTGAGTGGTATCACGGAGGAGATCGTGGAGACTTTTGGGAAGGTTGATGGTGTTTTTCGGGATCGTTCGATAGATTTTCATGTGGTTCCACACAGTTTCCTGATCCGACAGAATGATATTTTGGGGAACGAATTTATTCAGAGAAACAAAGCAGATCTTCTATATTCGGAGAATCATTTTGTTTTAGATCGATATCGAATTCCTTTTTTATCTCAGTACGTAAAAGAACTAGTGGAAATTTAGGAAATAGAACCACGATCCCGGAAAATTGTATATATTAATATTAGAAATCATAATATTCGTCCTATAGGTTATATCTCTAGGTTAGAAACCAGCAAAGGCGTTTTTGCAGGGATTGCTGTAGTAAATAATGACAGAGGGAAGGCCTATTTATTTCTCGTGAATACAACCGAGGAGACTGTTCAGTTTTCTACACCCACGGTAGAATTGGAGGAGATTTTGGGAATCAGGGAAGTTGGGCAATCAGAAAAAAGATTGGAGAAACAGTCTCCAGGTTAATATAGGCAACCTTAGCAGTATAAACGTGCGAAGAAATTGGAGAAGCGGAGATGCTTAGTGGTACAAGCTACGGTTCAAGAGGAAGGTCGTATAAAAAGGACGAAAAGAGTTATTCGCACCGAACATTTGAATGAAGAAGAGAGAAGAGGTTTATTGCTTGATTGAAGAAAGTGCCGATCGTTTTCATTTAGAGTGTGATAGGCTTACGGCGACAAATTTACTCGAAAATTAACTTCGCCTAAACACGGATGCTCCTTTCTCCACTCATCAGCATCGAATTTCGCATAATCTTAAAAAAGAGGTGGATCGTCAAGTCGATGAGATGTTGGAAATGGGGTTATCGAACCTTCACATAGTCCATATTCAAGGCTTTTATGGATAGTGAAAAAGAAACCGGACTCACAGGGAAGTCCAAGATGGCGCATCGTTTTAGATTGTCGTAGGTTGAACGAGTTCACGGTAGACGATAAATATCCGTTGCCTTGTTAAGACGAGATTCTCGAACAGCTCGGAGGCTCCCAATACTTTTTTGTTTTCGATCTCGCACAAGGGTTTTTTCAGGTCTCACTCGCCGAAGCTGATCGTCACAACACTGCATTTACCATTCCTGGGGGTCATTTTCAGTACCGTTGAATGATTATGGGTCTCAAGGGCTCCCCGGCAACATTCGCCAGATTGATGAACATCGCATTATCAGGCCTCGTTAATAAGGAGTTTTTCGTTTATTTGGATGACGTCATCATTTTCGCGAAAAGCGTGCATGAACATCGTATGAAATACAGGAAGTTTATTGAGATATTACGAATAGCCGAACTGAAACTTCAGCCGGATAAGTGCGAGTTTTTGAGAAAGGAAGTGATTTATCTGGGGCATAGGATCACGAAAGACGGAATCTATCACGATTCTAAGAAATTCAACGCAGTCGCGGATTTTTCCGTGCCAAAATCACCGAAGAATATCAAACAATTTTTAGGCTTGGCCGGTTGTTATCAGAAATTTATTGAGAATTTTTCCAGGATTGTGAAACCGTTGACTTCATTAATCGTTAAAAATGCGGAATTTGTTTGGGGCCCTGAACAACAGGATGCTTTCGAGTTTTTGAATTAGTCTCTCTGCAAGGAACCGGTGTTACAATATCCACAATTCAAGAAACCTTTCGTCACAAAGACGGAGGCGTCGGAGTACGCTATCAGAGGTATTTTATTTCAGAAAACTGAGGTTGGAGAGGAGAAACCATGTGCGTATGTTTCTTGTATTTTGAATTCCACGGAGCAGAAATACAGCACGTATGAAAAGGAAGCATTGGCAATTATTTACTGTGTGAGTTATTTTAGACCACATATACATGGGCAGAAATTTACAATAAGGACTGATCATAAACCGCTGATGTATTTACATAATGCGAAAGATCCAACCACGAGACTGGCAAGGTGGAGGATGAAATTAGAAGAGTACGATTTAAAAATAGAGTATAAGGCTGAAAAAAGTACCGCTAATGTCGATGCCTTCAGCCGTAATATTGCCGAGTCGGGAGAAATCAGAGATGTCTCGGGAAACGAAGAAATCCGACCCGAGGATGGTATGCGGCAAGGGAGCGATGTGTTACTCGTAGAACGTGAACAGGCAGTAAATAAGTATTCGGACGAATATGAGGAAACGGAGGATTTGGATCTCGTGAGATTGTGGGAGGATAAGTTGGAGCAGGTTGATTATTATATTAGTAAAATAATGTCTTTGCTCACAACTGAATGTTCGGGAGAGCGCGTGAGTGACAGAAATATTCCAGAATTGGAAGTGAGATATAGGAAAAACCCGGGAAATCTAGTGAGAGAAGATAATGAAAATAAAGAATTCCCGAGGTAGGAAGAGAATTCGGAAAGTCCAGAGAGGAAGAATGAAAAACTCCTGAGATATAGGGAAAATCTGGAATATCTAGAGAGAGAAAATGAAGAAATTAAGAAATCCCGAGGTATAAAGAGGATTCGAAAAATCCAGACAGGAAAAATAAAAAATTCCTGAGATATGGGGAAAACCCGGAAAACCCAGAGAAAGGCAATAAAGACTTATCGAAGTATGAAGAAGATTCGGAAAATCTAGAGAGAGCAAAATTATGTTATGATGAAGGGAGTTTGGGAGATAGGAAAGAAGTTATTTATGATGAGAAAGGGAAACTTGAGATGAAAGCAGTAAATGTAACGAATGGACTTCGTCAATCAACAAGGATGAAAACTGGGACGTCTTAAGGGGAACAATATCGACAGGGTCTCAAAGATAAAAAGGAAAAAGAGAAAAAGAAAATGCAGAAATATAGAGTACAGGAAAATGACAATGATTGCGAACCAGAGGAGACTGTTAGACTTGGGGAAATTCAGGAAACTCCTAGAACTAAAAGAATAGAAAGGGATTTAGTCGCACCATCGATTCAGGGGAATTAGGAAGAATCGGGTTTAGAAGTGGACGAAATAGGTAATTTAGATGCACCTGAGTCAGAGAAGGAAGAAGAGAGGATTCTTGAGAAGCTTGTTTTCGGGGGAAATATTTTCGGAACATGGGATCAACAATTTATGAGAAGGGACAGTTTCAAATACTCCGCCGTTTGAATATTATTAAATATACATACTAAGCACATCTGTCTTCAAATCATGTTAATGTACACGTCTGTTTGTCCAACGTATTTCCTTATAATTATTCGACTGCGGCCATTGTTATTCGTGATTATTCAAAAAAAACTTTTTGCCAATTTTCCTTTCCATATGCTTACAGCGCAGTTCCTCTCTGAGTGAAAGAAAGCCGAAGAAGTCGAATATTCCCACCGACCCCTTCGTCATTCTTTTCTCTGTTTTACGTATCATTATCCCTACACACTGTAGTTCTATTATAACTATTATCTACCCCTTGGTGATTAACATGATTTGTAATTTATATCCCGTCGATTCAGTTATAACTATTCATTTATTTATTCTTTTCCTACTATCTCTATTTCCTATAAATTCGTCTCTTTTCTTCCTTCTCTTCAATCTATTTCCCCTCATTTGATTTTTCCCTTTTATTCATTAATAGCTCAAAATCAGAAGAACAGGAAGAATCAAATACTGAAAATCTGACTCGAATCTTTCTTTGATGTGCTAGAATTTCTTTTTGATTTCAAATAATCTGTGGAGGTTTCTCCAAGGTCGTTCTTCTTCTCGATCTCGGCGTAAGTCTCTTCAGTGGTGAATTCTTCTTTCTTGAAATCTCGAACATTTCTTCCCTCCTCGGCAGCTTGGAGGTGGCTCGTCGTGCACACAGTACGCTTCGTGGTAATAGGAGTTGGGCCCGTGTTTTCTCTTCCTTTCCCCAGATGTAAGAGCAGGTTAGTTAGACTGTCCCACACGGCGGCTATCAACTATATGGACCATCCATAAACATTGTGCAGCGCGAAAACATGGATGGCAGTATCAATGACAATTTTAAGACTTTTCAAAATTAAAAACAGACCAATCAAACCCGCGCTGACTGTTCCCAGCCCTGTGAATCCAGTCTACATCTTTCTCCACGCATTTCTAGAGATTTTCTCAAGGGTATTAGAATCGATCAATCCGTGCATGTGTAGACCCCGAATATCGGCTTCATCACTGGTCAGCTTCCTCAAAACAGTATTTAAAATGCTAGGTCAATTCAGAGGCATTATGAGAAGTTGTGTTCGACATTTTTCTAAATCCTGAGTGGAGTAGATCCCGCTTGTCGCTAGGTTCCCGTGATTCAAATAAGTCCAAGTTGGTTCCTGATTTGGTGATAATTGTGTTGGTGGTTTAGTTTCCACTGCGAAGGGCAACATTTTATACCAGTTTCCATATACAGTCCGCCCTCGTAATCTGTGCAATGGCCCTTCGTGACTGGGCAATTTGGTCCATTCCGTATCATCACTTCTTCTGATTTAAGTAAAGATTCAGCAGTGTAACTTCTTACTGTCAATTTGACTATGGCCTGCACAACCACTTTGCTCCAAGTACCAAACGCGTCACTGTAGTGTGTGCCCTCACAACTGCCATCATTTCCTACTTTTCCGGCCAAAGTAACCTGGCGTACATTTGTCGCGTTCACTTTGATTCCATCGTGAGTAGCTTGTTCTATGTAAAACCGACCAGACTCGAAAATTGTGGCGCATTGTTCTAGTGTGACGTCCAGGAGATACTCGTTAAATCCCTGAACCACGGTGGAAACATCAGAATGCATACCACAATAGAAAACGTTCCTCTTCACTTTGACTGTGCAATGATGTAAATAAATATCTTGAAAATCAGAGAGTTGTAATAGCTGAATATATATCTTTGTAATGTTGACCCGCGACGCCGGAAACCAACACTCCTCGATGTCCTTCAGATTTATGCTGGTTACATTGGAACCAGGCGCGCCGCAATCAAAGCCCACGAGTGTCACAGCGACAGGTATAATGGCAGCGAGAACAATCAGCAACATTCTAACAAAATTCAAAATAAGGCGATGCCGGGAAAATTGCACATGAGAAAAAGAGATTCTTACTCGAAGTCAAATTTATCTCCAACTGAATACCCGAAATATCCGCCCAATATAGACTTCACCCGTTTTCTGAAATTCCGATAAATGCTATAAAAATAATGCCATTGTCATGTTTCAAATTCATTCCCCACGTCTACAAAAATTTGATGTAATAACTTATCTCCTTCCTGTGCAATTCTTCCAACACAGAAATACAGAAAATAAATACAAAAGATAGTTCCTTTTCTCTCTACTTATTCTCTTTCTTTTCAGACACGCATATAAATTCTCTCTCTTCATATCTCATCCAAACAAATTCCGAACGTTCACAAAGACCCCTATTCATTCAACGCCCGGATTTCTCCGAAATAAAACGTTCTTGTGACGGTGTCCTACATACGCCCGTCTACTTTCTCGGACCCGACGCGAGGCGCGATAAGACGGTCGGCAGACACCGTACGCGCCTCAGCGCCTATTTGTATTACAACACGTTTAGCGTCAATGACTTCGAGTATCTTATGGGGCCCCGTGGCGGTACCATTCAATTTCCCCGTCTTCATACCCCTGCGCAGAAACACGTATTCCCCGGAATGAAAGCCTCTAGGATTCGCTCTGCGATCGTAGAGAATTTTGTTCCTTTCTTCAGCCTGTATTAGATTGTTCCGAGCCTCGAGCTGCAAATCGTGAAGCGGAGCTAATAATTTTATCAGAAATTCATCATAACTCTCGAGTCGTTGCGCCTCGGGCAAAAATTGTGCAGACGGTAACAAAGCCTGTCGACTGAAGATCAATTCGAAAGGAGTTTTCCGAGTCGCTGCATGTATGCTAGTATTATCTGAGAAACACGCGAGTTCTATCCAGCGATCCCATTCGGAGTCTGATTTAATGAATGTTTTGATATATTCCACGAGTGAACTATGACATCTTTCCAAACTCCCATTCGTCTGAGGCCTAAACGCGGTCGTGCGAATCTGACGAATTTTAAAAATCTTCGACAGAGATTTCATCATTTTGTTCATAAAATTTGTCCCTTAATCGCTCAATATGATTTTCGGGGCACCATGCACACAAAATACCCGTTCAACGAGTGCCTCGGTGACCGAAGAGGCCGTGAAATTTGAAAGTGGCACACAAATCACAAATTTACTTAATAAATCCTGACATGAAAGAATATATTTATTTCCTGCTTCGGTCAATTTAAATGGCCCAACTATATCGATACTGATTTGCTCGAAAGAATTCCCCGGAGTATCCGTTATCGTAAGAGGTAGTCTAATTTTAACCCTCGTCAATTTCTTTAATATGCATATCAAACATTGTTAAACAAAATTAATGACTTCGTCTTTCAATTTTTACCAAAGATAATGACTTCTTATTCTTTCACAATTTTTTGAAATTCCCTGATCGCCCCTAACTGCTGAACAATGATTTTCCACGAGGATTTCGTATCTCTTGGAAATAGGCGGAATTTGTACAAGACCATTGCAAATCGTAACCCAGAAATTCTTCCTTTTGAACCGATTTCGGATTTCCAAAGCTATCCTCTCCCACGGAAAACCATTTACCGACTGAGTCCTTGATATACTAACGCCCGGAATGCCCTGAATCTGAATTTGTCTCTCCGCATCCTGAAAAGCCTTTTCCAAATACCTACACCCGGAACTCGTACCAAAATCTTCAGGACCCTCACCCGATATACATACACCTATCATACACCAGGTGCCCTTTCTAATCTCCGCGGCCGTACCTAACTGCATTCGTCCGAAATTTCCAATTTCTATCCTCCTTGCTGTTTCTTTAGTGGCGGGATCCGCAGGTAAACCATTCCCTGGCGGGGCTGAGAGGATGTAAAAAGGACGTAAGAAGGATGTAGTATTACGTCCTTCCTACGTACCCTTACGTCTTTTTTGTGCAAAAAAGGACGTAAGAAAAACATTTCGTAACTCATAAAAAGTGTAAAGTTAAAAAAAACACAGGTCGTTTTTGTCAAATTGAACATGTTTAATCATTATTCGAACTTTTGCAGGCCTCTTAATTAACAAAATCGTTGTAAAAAGATCGATCATTCATGGATATTCTGATTTTCTACAAGATGCGGGGCAAGCACCATAAGTGCTGCCCTCTGACGTTGGCGGAAACGCTCATTCGAATTCAAATAACTATACGACCCTCAAATTGACATCCCGTCGATCACTACAACATTTACGTTTAGTGTAAATTAGTCATGATTGGAAAATATTCTTGATTAATTCTCATTTACATTTTTATATACAATTTTTGAACTCAATCTTTCAAATATGCAATAAACAGTAAATTATACATTGAATTAATGAAATTCGAAAAACATCAATTACTACTCGAAATAAGTTTTAAAGCTGAATTAATTTGTTTAAAAATATATTGAAAATTTATATACGAATTCAAGTTTTTCTATCATACTTTCGATCGCGTACGGTTTTGAAAATATACTTTTCTCGTCAAAAACATGAAAATTTTCTCATTTCGCTTCAGCACAAAATATTTCAGCAATCGGAATTGAGACAGGAAACAAGGTACAACAGTAATTGTTTCATTATTTTATTAACAAACCATACATAACATGGAACGAAATTTTTGAGCAATCGGGATTGAGGCAGGAAAAAAGGAACTATTGCTTCGTTTTTTTATTAACAATTCGTGTATAACATAGAACAGCAATATTGTTACATAATACAACACTGTAAAAAAAATATCCTTTAACTTAATTATCCTAAACTATCTTTAGCAAAATCCTTAAAATATATAATGGATTGAGACCAATGACTTTTCATCCCTAATTTTCACAAAACTGTCACAGTTTTTTATCATACACCTTCAAGTCGGTGAAACAATTAACTCAAATGGTACAATTATCAACTTTTATTCAATTTATTTATAAGTAAATAATTTTATACTTCATCAAACATACGAGAATTCGATAATTATCTCGCCATTATACAAATGCATATGTACCAGAATATGTAAATACTTTTATGCATTTTCCCTATTCAAAATAAAAATATGATAATTCAAATTGTTCATCCCTTCGCTCCCTGAGAACAACGTCCGAACAACATTAAATTGTTGCTCAAATGTTGCTGTGTCAAAAACAGACAAAATCATGATCTTACAATGATAAATCATTATTCCATCATCTTTTATTGATAAATTAACGCTACTGTTGCCCTCTTCTCCCTTTCAATCGTTCTTTTTTTTATTTTCGATACGCCTTCCTAACCTAACCTAACCTAACTCTTCACATATTTATAGCCAAACATACTCTATTTAGAGAGCAACGAATCCTTTTACTTTTTTTTTTCACAAAGTACGTTTCCAGCAAATTTTAAGTATTTATTTTGTCTCCACATGTTATTTGTATGAGCAACATTTGAGCAACATTTTCCATGTTGTTCTCAGGGAGCGAGCGTCATATACTGTCCAAATAATACTAGTGATAGTATATTATTGACAGTTTTGTAAATGCTAGATTATTTAATGCCAATTTTTCGTTTCGTCATATAAGGCAATTTCCAAAACTGACAATACGATATTTTACTCACAGTTTGCTAATTATTCACGTCCAAATGTTCGAATCTTATTATTCCAACTAATTATGATATAATAATTACACTTTTTCCACGGTACTGTGTTGTTCCTATGAACGTCCTCTCAATCGAATTTAACGGTGAGGAAACAAATTTCTTCTTTTACGTTCAAAATGAAGTCAAATTTCGATTACAAATATTCGTCGGCTTGCTTGATCTCGAGTTTATATTCGTAGGTCGATTTGAGTTTCGCAGCGCACTCACTACAAATTTGAGGGAAAATTCCGTCGTTAAGTAGTACCTGACATAAGACAAAAAGAAACTAATAATTACGATCTACAAAATGAGATTTCAATGATAGATAAGAGTTTAATTATTGAATATTTTAAAAATGTACAATTAAGTTACATTTTCTGAATGCGTGATTGAAATCATATGAGAAATCAAAAAAGTTATCAATTTTTTTCAATTATTCTTAATGAAGATAAAAAAATTCATCATTCAATTATATAAACGAAAAAGTATTGACGTTATTTGACATTAATTTTCAGAAGGATGTATACATGATTCTTTAGCATATCTTTTGATCATATGAACAATGACATTATAGAAACGATTGAAATACTAAATTTCATATACACATATCTAACTTATTAGAATACTACACTGTTATTCATTTTGGAACATTATTATCGAAGTGTTAGATGATTCACTAGTGTATATTATATTATTTAACTCCTCTATTTGATTCTCGGAATGGAATTAGTTTCATTTATAGTGTTAAAATATATAATCCAAAACATTTTTGATATTTTTTAAATTGATGAATAAACGTTCAGAATGTAGATTATAATGTTATTAAAAAATATTCAGGTGTAACGACGAATTTCATTAATTACATACATTACCTTATCTTTTTAAAGCATGGAACTTTATACCTATACTAGAGGTTATGTTTATAATTGTTTTGGTAATCGTTCTTCAATAGATATTTTTTTCAAATACATAATACTCGATACTTATATGATTATTGATGTTATATTCAAGTTTTGTGTTCAGCTGTGAATATTAAGTGACCAAAAAAAACTTTCACATGTTGTATATGAAATCGAAGATCTCTCAATACTTCAGGAGGATTTAAAATTTTTGCAAGGGATCTTTTGAAGTTCATATTTTGAAAATAAAATAAACAAATGTTGAGAATGTGGGTCATAATTATAGTAAAAAAAGTTAGGACTTTTTGGCGAATTTCATTAATTTCACGAGATAAACAAATCGGTTTAATGCATGGGACTCCATACCTGTACTAGAGGGTATGCTTATAATTATTTTGAGGGATGTTCTGTAACAGATATATGTTTCTAATAAATAATACTCTTTTCCCACATGATTTTTGATGTTATATTAAAGTTTCGTGTCCAGATGGGAATATTTGGTGCTTAAAAATTTTCGAGAGTTATATGTAAAATCGGAGTTGTCTTACAACTTTCGGAGGTTTCAACATTTATGAAAGCGATGTTTCATAGTTCATATAATGGTAAAAGAGCGAACAAATGTTGAGAATGTAAGCTATAACAATAAAAATAAAATTAGGGCGTTATGTCGAATTTTATTAATTACACACGATAATCTAAACTTGTTAATACATGCGACTCTATACTTATACTAGAGGGTATGTTTATAATCACCTGGGGGTTATTCTATAATAATTTTTTGTCCTAATAAAAAATACTCGTTCCTCATACGATAATTGAGGTTATTATAAAGTTTTTTGTTCAGCTGCGAATAGATAGTGACTCAAAAAAATTTTTGAATATTATGCATGAAATCTAATATCTGACGATAGTTCCGGAGATTACGAATTTTTTGCAAGTGATGTTATATAGTTGAAATTTTGGAAAATTGATAAACAAATATTATATGTAATATATATTAATATATGTAATAGTATATATAAAAAAATTCAGGCATTTCGACGAATTTTATTTATTACGCAAATTAACTACTCCTGTTAATGCATGCAACTCTATACCTATACTATAGGGTATGTTTATAATTATTTTGAAGAATGTTCAATAATGGATATTGTTTTCTAAAAAAAAATACTCGTTCCTCATATGATTATTTATGTTATATTCAATTTTTGTGTTCAGCTGGGAATATTGAATGACTTAAAAAAACTTCCGAATGTTCTATATAAAATCGAAAATCTCTTAATACTTCAGGACGATTTGAAATTTTTGCAAGGGATGTTTTAAAGTTCATATTTTGGAAATAAAGTAAACAAACGTTGAGAATGTGGGTTATGACAATACTTGAAAAAATTAGGGCGTTATGACGAATTCCATTAATTACACGAGATAAACTAATCGTGTTTATGCATGGGACTTTATACCGGTACTAGAGGATATGTTCATAATTACTTGGGGGATGTTTCAGTAAAGATATTTTTTTCTAATAAATAATACTCGCTCCTTTATGGTTATTGATGTTGTATTCGAGTTTTGTGTTCAGCGGAGAGTATTTAGTAACTAAAAAATATTTTCGAAAGTTATATATCACATTAAAGTTCTTCGAATACTTCAGGAGGTTTCAAAATTTCTTCTAGGGTTGTTTTATGGTTTATATCAGGGAAAAATAGTAAACAAACGTTGATAATGTGGGTTATAACACTATAAAATAAAGTAGGGCGGTATGTCGAATTTGACTAATTACACATAATTAACATAATCTAATCTTTTTAATGCGTGGGACTCTATACCTATACTAGAGGGTATGTTTATAATTACTTGGGGGTTGTTCTATAATAGATATTTTTGTATAATAAATCATTCTTGTTCCTCAAATGATAATTGATGTTATATTTAAGTTTTGTGTTCAACTGGGGATATTTAGTAAGTGAAAAAAATTTACGAAAGTTATATATAAAATCGAAGATCTCTTAATACTTTAGAAGGTTTAAAAATTTTTGCGAGGGATGTTTCATAGTCTATGTATTGGAAGATTGATAAACAAACGTTGAGAATATTAGTTATAACAATACTTAAAAAAAAGGGCGTCATGACGAATTTTTTTATTGACACAAGATGATCTAAACTTGTTAATACATGGGACTCAATACCTATATCGGATGGTATGTTTATAATTACTTTTAGGGATATCTTATAATAGATATTTTTCTGTAATAAATAATACTGGTTCCTGTTATGATTTTTGATGTCATATTCAAATTTTGTGTTAATCTGGGAAGATTTAGTGAAAAAAATTTACGAAAGTTTTATATAAAATCGAAGTTTTCGTCATACTTCAAGATGTTTCCAAATTTTATCAATTTTAATAATTACACAAATTACGGAAATATCAAAATGTTTGCTAGTGATGTTTTATAAAAAGTCGTTTACCTAGTTAATTATGATTATTTGAGGTTATGAATTCACAGTTTTACGAGTGAAGAACGTCTGCCAAGATGCTGCAAGTTTTCCAGCTTCGACTTTGTCACAACACCACCCTTAGCACGTATTTACGTGAGAAAATTAACGCCTGAAGCTTTGTTTGTATTTTTTTATTTAATCGACCCGACGAGAACACGCGCGTATTAGGACGTATTAAAATAACAACAAATAACAAAGCTTAATGACAGTGAGCTTAGCAAAGTCACGACGAGGCGGCGCCACTTAGCGATGAAAACTGCATTTGCTCCCGTGTTACGTATTGAGGTACGCCACCAGGTGTCTCCTGAGAGACTCTCGTGGAGGAGAGGGGGTGGTCAATGAATCACCGTTCATATACACAGAATTTCCATTTATTAGTAGCTTATAATAGGTCGTATTTCATTTTCCACTCATTTAGTCGTAGTTAATGATGAGCTGATATAATTAGGTCGATATAAGTCGTTCAGGGTCGGATTTTTGATGTCCCAAACAGTGTCTTGTAGGAGAGTGGGGACCTTACGTCGGCCCCAGGTCTGAGCAAGGACGGGGTGGCCGGCCCGTTATCTTCCTCTAGGAGGCAGGCTTTTATTGGAGGGGATGGGTATGGTGAGGGGGTCCGGGGTGGCAGGCGGGACCGCCTTCTGGCCAGCGAAGCGGTCTCTTCCCTCGAGGGGGAATCGACTGTCAAATCGATCAGAACCGGAGGTTGCTGAACCGAGTTAGTACGTCGCCGGCGGTTAAGACGCAGGATGTCCCGAACTGACTTAGATAATCCAAATGGAAGATTTATTGGCCGGGAGTCTATGATTCTGGGCCGTACTCGGTTGAAACTCGGGGCCAGGGAAGTGTTCGCTTATAGCGTAGGAACAAATAACCCATGGCTAGCCAGCCATTCCGCCACGCGCTCGTCCAAAGTGTGTTGTCTCGGGCCCTGCCAAAGTTGCTCACTCTCTCCTGCGGGTCGGGCAGAAGATGAAGCTATAGGCTGAACCGTGGGTCTCTTGGAGGGGGCCTCGCCTAGTCGTTGAAGTATGAAGGGGATTGCTTCCTGAAGGTCGGTAGGGAAGGTGTAGAACTCTGGTATCCTCCCGCTGTGGTATTTCAATTCCACCCACACTTCGGGGTCGCCTTTCCTCTGGAAGTCACGCAACCCCGCTCGCACACACAACCCCAAACTCCGTGCCTTAGCTCTGGCCTCGTACAGGTTTGTCGACAAACTCCTCACTCCGGAGGGATAGGGAAAAATAGAATATTAAAAAAAAAATGGCTACGCAAGCCTCAAAGTCAAAAACAAATAATGAGAAAATAAATTTTAGCAACAAAGAAATTAAATCGAGAATCCAAATCCAATCTTGCTTCGCACGCAGCTATTTGGAAATAAAAGAAATTAAATCAGAAATCAAAACCCGAAATGCTACGAAAGCAACTATTAAAAACTAGGAAAACAAAACGAAGTTGCCGCGAAAGCAACTATGTATACAATATTAAAAGAATATAACAAGTGAACAAAGTTGCTACGTAAGCAACTATATAAAAAAAACAAAAACTGTAAACCAATTCGGATTTGCTACGGAAGCAACTGTCAAAAACTAGGAAAACAAAACGAAATTGCTGCGTAAGCAACTATACTAAATAAGAAAAACCGGAAATCAAAAACGAAATTGACCGAAATACAAAATTACGCAAAGACCAAATTCAAGATTGGATATTCCACTTACTTTTCGTAACCTGGTATTATTTTCAATGAAAATTATTGTTCCGGCAAAGGGTGGTTTTCACGGCTTCCAAAAATGCGCAGACCGTACCGAAATTAACTTGTAAGGCGTAACCGGATTCCCAACCCGTTTACTAATTTTTAACTGGACTGACTCCCGATTTTTAGACGCGGTGGTTTTTATATTTTCTTCAAATTTCAAGTTTCGTGTGCAAAAAGCCCGATGAAACTCAGCATGAGGTACCCTTGACCGGAATTGCGTAAAATAATTCTTGTTTGCTTTGAATAAAAGGTTGATTGGTATCTATTATCTTTTCCTATGAATTTATTTTGCTTGTTCTTATGTTTCATTTACGAATCATTATCGATCAAAGGCGTTCACTGGAAGTAATTTGTTTAATCTTCGTTATCCCATTGTTTCACATATTCTCTTAGTTTTTATTTGCTATAACGAAACCTTCCCATCAAAAGGGTTTTTCTTTGTTATTTCAATTTGATCGACTCGTGAATTAATAGTATTGTTTTAAATTCACCTGTTTTTTACTTATTTGAGAAGATATGGAACTCGAAAAATGTACAAGGTTTAAGGTTTTCTTTCTTTTTATAACGATATAAAGGTGTTTTAGTCCGTTTATTTTGATCGTTTGATGTTAGATCGACGTGACGATTATCTTAATCTGGATATTTTCTAAATTCACTGATTTGGAAGTTTTTTTATCGGTCGAGAGTTATTGAAGTGGAACGAAACGACAATCGGAATCTTGAAAATGTTAGATATAATCAATGTGGCTATTTCTCAAGGAAAGAAAAAAAAGAATATCACGTAACTAGGTTTATGGTACAAAAAAAATTTACTTGGAGGGCCCGAATTTAATAGATTGGGAAAAACTTTATCCCAAACATATGCATATATTCTCGATATATGACACCTCCCCAGATTTTTAGTCAAATGCTAATCACGTTTGGCTCATTTTAAACCTCGAGAATTAAACGTTAAATTTGCTTTCTTCCTTTTATCCTTTTTACATACTGTGAATTATTGAACCCTGCTTGCTATCTTTGATATAGAACGTTAACGACATCTTAAATCCAGTCATTTTCCATCTGTTATGAAGTACTATCAGACGTACTATGATCAATGATTGTTAATTATAATTTCCCCTTGTTTATTTGCGATCACTGTTAACCTCCTCTGCTACTACTCATTTTACTTTCCATCCTATGAGTTTTCTGTGTTTTTTTAACCAACAGCAACATAGAGCCAATAGGTTGGAGGTGTGTCCCCTCAATTCCAGGTAGTTGAAGACCGTTTCGATGAACAGTTTAAATAACCGGAACGTTACGTAAGCCCCCAGGAAGCTGTCGGATAGATTGCCAAATATTGTTACTTTATCCCAGATGTGTTTCAACGTACCCTGTGTGATTTTACTGAGCATATCTCAGTCCAGTAGGTTTATCATGGATACCCCGGAGGTGCTGACATCGTACCCTGCTAGTCGGTGTGTGATCACATTTAGAATACTGGGTTGTTCTAGAGGGAAGAGTATCCTTTCTCGAAAACGATCTAAATCTTCAGCAGTGTATATTCCGGTGGCGGCCAGATTTCCAGGGTTTTGATACTTCTATGTTGCCTTGGTCTGGGGATTCATGGGCTGTGGAGCTTCACTCTCTACTGGTTGTGGTAGGAATTTGTACCACTGACCGTGAATTTCGTACATAGGAGGAAGCGCAGCATTACATTTTACCTCAGTTCCCGTTTTTTTTTAAGATGTGAGTCCGGGGTGTCAAGAAGTACGATTCATTCCTCCAAACTACCGGCAACTCATGGTAGCATTCTTGAGTCTGCCGTAGTTTGACATTCACAGGGGTGCAATGTATTATTTGTACTACTCCCCCGACAGTAAATGCAAGGTAACCTGGTCCACCCATGAGATTGTATGCGAATTCGTCAGCCTTGTTGGTTGCTATTCCCTGGGCGTGCGCATGATCCTTTGTTCCAACTCGCACTATTTCTCCAAAATATCTCGATACATGTCTCTTAGTTGGTAGCGGATATGTTTTTCAAAATAGACGAATTTTGCATTGATGTAGAGAAACAGGTCGATCTCGTTTGGTGCTATCACCGACATTTCTTTGAAGTATCCTGTGTTGCCTTTTTCCAGAATCAGCAGTTTTGGGTGTTCGGTTTCAAACAATTGATATCCACAGTGATTGGTAGGCTACTTTATGGTCAGCGCGAAGGTTGCGTCACCGCTTTTTACCGCATAGACCGTAGCAGCGTCTGGTAGTCCAGTGCCAACGATCTTTTGGGCCCATCCTTCATACAGAACTCCATATTGGTTAAAGCCGCAGCGATCCTTAGGTATTAAATTCAAGAAGGCATTTCCGCCGCTGGAGGTTGTGCAATGTCTTTATTGGTAATCGCAAGTTGTTCCTGTAGCCAGTCGCATTTGATTGGTTCTTTGCTGTATAATCCCACTGTAATCCGCGAGAGTGATGGTGACACTGGCGTGTACTAGCACGTTCTCCCGACTTTTCCCGTCTGCTGAGTATGTGGCCCCTGTACAACTTCCGTCGGAATTGAGTTGCCCGGTCAAATATATCCCTTTTGTACCAATGCTATATCTTTGAAGACGATCCAGAGTGGCTCTGTCGATTATGTACCGTCGACTTTCGTACAAAGATAGGCACTCACGTCGGTCTATCTCTTGAGGATATACGTCCTCGCCCTGAGGAGCTAACTTTATATAGGAAAGAAAACCACAAATGTATATCATACGATGTACTTTCACGCGGCAATCCAAGACGTGAGTTTTGTCAAATTCCATCTTCTGTAGTAGTTGAATTTGCACTGATGTTTGATTCACTGGTATTTCCGGAATGTCGCAATTACCCACGTCTTTGATATTGATCCTGGTTACATTGACTGATGGCGATCCGCAATCGTAGGCAATAATCCCCAATCCTGACACTCCATGTATCCATAATATGGAAAAAATCCAGGGAGTAAACATCTCTGCAAGTAGACAAAGGTTTCCCGGATTGTCATTTCACTCAACGAGTCGATGGGAGCAGAGTTTTGCTATTTTCCCCTATTTTCCTTATGTATATATTCCTTAATTGATCATTTCCTAAACATACTAAGAGCAAGTTTCCTTATTTGAGTCTATTCTATGTCATCGGTATCGATGTGAGAGTGGATGAGCCTATCTACCGATACAATTTTCTCTTTATTCCTTATTTGGAGTTTTACAGTTTTTTCATCAGTAACTTCTATTATCTTGTATGGACCCTCAGCGTGGTTTCCGAATTTTCCTATTTTATGCCCTTTTCTAAGAAACACATTGTCTCCGGCGTAGAATTCGCTGCTCCTTGCCGTTTGGTCGTAACGGCTTTTTGAAGCTTCTTAAGAAGAAATAAGGTTTGTTCGAGCTTCTTTTTGCAGGTTGTGTAGTCGAGCAAGTAGTTTGATTAGGTAGTTGTCGTAAGTTTCCAACTGCTCGAAAGGTAGGAGAGGAATCACCGACGGAAGAAGTGCTATCCGACCATATACCAGTTCGAAGGGCGTTTTCTTGGTTCCACTGTGAATGCTTGTATTATATGCGTACATAGTTAGTTCTACCCAATTATCCCATTCTTGATCTTCATCAATAAACGATTTAAGGTATTCCACGAGTAAATGGTGGTACCTTTCTCTTGATCCATTGCTTTGGGGATGAAATGCAGTGGTTTTAATTTGATGAATCTTAAAAAGCTTTGCCACCTCTTTTAACGTCTTACTGAGGAAATTGGCTCCCTGATCACTTAAGATTACCTTAGGTGTCCCGTAGATGCAAAATATTCGTTTTACCAGGGCTTCTGCAACGCTTGCTGCTGTCATTGTTTTCAGAGGTACGACTACCGCGTATTTTGTTGGGAGGCACATAGCAGTAAGGGCATAGCGATTACCATTTTCCGTCATGGTTAAAGGTCCCACAATATCTGTACTCATCTTTTCAAAGGCAGTTCCTGGAGTATCAGTGATGGTGAGGGGCTGGCGAATTTTGGTTCTTGTGAGTTTTCGAAGATTGCACCGTAGACAATAAAATTCTCCACGTCGTCCCGGAGATGATCCCAGTGATACCGCGTTCTTATACGTCGATATGTTTTCACTATTCCTTGGTGGCCCCCAATTGCTGAGCAATGACCTTTTTCTATAATCTCGTATCTTTTGGAAATTGATAGCACGGAGACGATTCCTTGACAGAGGGTTACTTTAATGGGACTCTTATAGAAAACGGTTTTGATTTCTGTCAGAATTTCAAGTCACAACATTTGGCCAAGTTCGTCTGGACAAGGAACGTTGATTTCAAAAATTCCTCGCTGTAGAAGTTGGACGTGCGCTTCCCTTAGGGCTTTCGAAAAATTTTCACACATGTCCTCTGGATTGTGGTCAGTCGCAAAGTCATATACACAGATTCCAAGGTGGAACGTGTTCCCTTTCTTCATGACCTTTCCTTTTCCCAGGGGTAAGGTGCCAATTTTTCCCAGGTCACGCCTTAATAGCAGCTGTCTAGAATGAGGGTCAGCAGCTTTCCCGGTGGCATCAAGAAACAACAAACAGCTCCCCTTTCGTAAAAACAAGGGGTCCCTTGTTTCGAATATGTTTTGTCCAGAGATTAGTTTGGTCAGTTCGGGAATCTCATCGTCTCGTATCTGATCCAGGTTGTCGTCCAAGTCTAAATCTTTTGAACCCTTATTACCAAGTTCGAAGTATTCCGCCCTTTTATTACCGATTTCAACACTCTCGAAAATTCCATTGTTACAGTCCAAATTTTCTTGATCTTCATTAATAATGTCCAAGGCTTCTAGATCTGTATTACGAAGTTTCAGATTTTTCAATTTCTCCTTACTAAGTACCAAGTCTTCCAGATTTCCATTACCAAGTCCCAAATTTTCCAAATTGTCGTTACCAAATTCCATACTGTCATTACCAAATTCGAAATTTTCTAAATTGCCGTTACCAAATTCCAAATTGTTATTACCAAATTCCAAATTTCCCAAATTGTCGTTAACAAATTCCAAATTGTTATTACCAAATTCCAAATTTTCCAAATCGTCATAACCAAGTACCAAATTTTCCAAATTTCCATTTTCCGAATTTTTTTATGTACTTGGTGTTATTCTCTTAGGTCTCCCTGGTCTCTTATTCATTGGTCCTGTGTCAAAAAGGAATTTTAGGTCTGCTAAGGTGTATGCAGCAGGGCTTTGTTGCCCATTTTCCGATCCAGCACATTGCTTGGCATGGCGCTTCTTCTCCAACGCGTCTCGATATTGTTGAACACGTTCTCTTGGCTTGATTTCGCGTCCGGATCGCCGAGGTTGAGTGATGAGTACAGGTGAGGGGTATTTTTCCTGGGTCTCCTCTAAGTCCTCTACTCCTTCAGGTGTTCCTGGGATAGGGTTTCTGGACAGAGCGTCAGCATTGCAATTCATTTTACCTGCCTTGTGGACGATGTCAAAATCAAACTCTCCCAGTTTCAACCGCCATTTTGCAAGCCTGGAGGTGGGATCTGCCGCCGTTCGCATCCATACTAGCGGTTTGTGATCGGTAACGATGGTGAATTTTCGACCGTAAAGATATGGCCTAAAATACCACACACAATACATGATGACGAGGGCTTCTTTCTCGTATACCGAATAGTTTCTTTCTGCTTGGTTGAGTAGTCTTGATAAGTAGGCACAAGGTCGGTCCTTTCCAATAGTCCCTTGTGAGAGTATCCCACCGATAGCGTAGCCACTGGCGTCTGTTGTCAAAATAAAGGGTTTATCATAGTCAGGATACTGAAGTACAGGTTCCTCGCAGAGATTCTTTTTCAAGGCCTCGAATGATTCCTATTGGTCGTTTCCCCATATAAAAGGGGCGTTCTTTTGAAGAAGGCTAGTTAATGGCCTAGTTATTTGAGCATATTTGTGAATAAACCTTCTATAGTAGTTGCAGAGTCCCAACTATTGTCGCACTTGTCTCTCTGTTTTGGGCCTGGGAAAATTCTGGACGGCTTCCAATTTTCTTACATCAGGTTTATTCCATCTTCTGTAATATGATCTCCCAAATATGTGCATTCACGTCTCAGGAACTCGCATTTGTCTGGTTGGAGCTTCAGGTTGGCCTTTCGTAGTCGATCCACGAGGCGAAGAAATTTTTTTCTATGTTCTGAGATATCTCTGGCAAAGAGTATAATATCGTCTAAGTAGACAAATAACTCCTCGTCTTTTAAACCAGCCAGAGCGATAGACATTAACCGAGAAAATGTTTGAGGGGCTGTTTTGAGACCCATTGCCATACGTGCGTATTCAAAATGCCCCTTACTGGTGCTGAAGGCCGTTTTTTCTGCATGGCCATCTGCCATTGATACCTTATAGAAACCTGATTCTAGATCGAACACCGAGAAGAAACGAGCGCCCCCAAGGGCGTCAAGGATATCTTCAATTCTACCGAGGGGCCACTGGGTCATCAGGGTTTTTTCGTTCAATTTTCTGAAGTCCAGCACTAGCCTCCATCGTGGGTTTCCTTGGCTATCGGGCTTTTTCTTCACAATCCAGGCTGGACTGTTGTACGGGCTGGTACTGGGGCGGACGATTCCGCTGTCCAACATCTCGTCGACTTGGCGATTTAGTTCGGCCTTCAGAATTGGCGGGAATCGGTATTGTTTAACTGTGATGGGTTCAGGGTCTGTTAGGTGTATTTCGTGTTTGAGGAGGGTGGTAGCGGTTAGTTGCTCTCCGGGCAGGTGAAAGCAATCGGCACTTTCTTCAATGAGTTTCTGTATTTCTTCTTGCTCCTCGGAATGTAGGTGTTCCAGGCGTAGGAGATCCAATACCTGTGAAATCCGGGACTCGGACTGTATGCTGAGGCAGGCGTGTCACTTTTGTTTCCCCAACAACCTTTTCCCCCTTCCAGTGACTCGGACACGGTGTTCTTTTGGAATATCGGCTTGCACTTCCGTTACCTCTTCTAACTCAACCCAGGGAATGTTCACTTCCTGAGAAGACTCTGTGGTGTTAATAATAGGTACATATGTTTTGCCTCCCATTTGTTTTACAATAGCATTCCCGAAAAATACACCCTCTTCCAAGTGGGTTAGAGGCACGTAACCCTCCTGTAAGTTAGTCCTTTTTACATTTATACAAACTACTTGCCTAGTCCTAGGTGCGATGGTCTGGGTATTTTGGTTCACGAAGCCAAACTGCACATCCAAAAATTCAAGTTTCGAATCCTTATAGTTGATTTGGGCTTCCGACTTTCGAAAGAAATCGTTCCCTTCTATTCCATCTTGTTCTATAGGAAATTGATCGGGAATGACATGGAACGTCGTGCAAAGTCCCGCGAAGTCTATATCTAGTTTTCCTAGTGTTTTTACAATGTCGGTAGTGATTCCGCTCAGAAATAATTTTTCTCGACTATCTAATTCATACCTTGGCTTAATTAATTTTTTTTTAATAAGCTAGGTCCTGATCCGGTATCCAATAATAGTGTAGAAGTTCCCTCGAAATCGACTATTATGCTCGGGGATTGGTCTGATAAATTTATTTTGACTGATGCTGATGGTTCTGCCCTGTAGTCGTTCCCATTCGTGGCGGAGAATATGTCCCTTGGGGTTGATGTGGTTGTGTGGCCTCCCGGTTTTCCGGGAGGCCAGGCAAGTTTCCCGGCTGCGCTTTCCGATTTTCGTTACAAATTCTCGTCTCGCATTCATTTTTCCAGTGTCCTGGTTGTTTGCAGTAGTTGCATATTCCTGGTGTAGTTGGTCTCGTTCTCCAATTTGGAGTCTCTAAACGAGAAGAATCTCTGCCCGCTGGTCTTTGAGAATAATTTGGCCTTTGAATTGGTCTGGTGAATCTTGGGCAACTTCCCGCCATGTGATCGTAGCTTCCACACAGTTGGCATTCCGTTGCACGACGGTTGTCTACTGGTTGGGTGATTCGAACACTTTTCAACATATAACAATCCTTACTAGCGTGGTTGGTACGAGAGCAGATGGAACATGCTTCCTTCTTTTTGGTTAGCGGGCACGCGGTGGCCAGATGGTCTTCCTTTGAACAGAGCTGACAAGCCAATGTCTTACGTAGCTTGTCACACACCAAGGCTTTGTGTGCCTTACTGCCACATATCACACACTCTGGTTTGTGACTTTCCCCTGGGTTGTCTCGTAATCGGTCCTGTGCGCGTAGCTTTTCCTCAATTTCAATGGCTTTCTTACCAGCGGTTCCTATGGCTTCAAGTTCCGGCATCAATGCAGAAATTTCCTTCCTAAGTCCAAGGATAAATGACTGAGTAGTTTCCTTTTCTATTTCTGTTTTTTGCTCTGCAGGAATGGCTCCTCTGTGATCCGCCTTGTATACATCCACGATTCTTTGGCCTAACTCTCGTGCCCTATTGAAATATTTAGCGACACTTTCGTCATATCCCTGAAAAAGTCTACCCACTTCGCCGCGTAATTGGGTAGTGGATTCGCGGGGAGCGAATATTCCTTTTAAGTGTTTCAGCAGGGCTTCCAAGTTTTCAAATTCTTCACTCCGTACCGATTCCAGCGATCCACCTTCTAATCGAGTTTTCAACATTTTTAGCAGCCCTGATTCTGCCGCGTCTGGCAGCATCTCCTTGGCATCTCTGCAACCTATAGAAAATTGTTGGAAGGTAGTTCCAGTTGTTGAATCTCCGGAAAAGCGAGGTACCATCATCACCGCATCCTTGAGGCGAATCGTGTAGGCTCCTCCTCCTGGTTGCGCCATGTTAACAGGGTGGTTCCTCTGGTGTTCCGGCCCTGGAATGAGTGGCTGAATAGGCTCCTCAAAATTTTAGATACATAGTTTTTGCGCTTGCAGATGAAGCAGGAGATCCTTTAGGCTGGAATCCGCTTTTTGCGCAGATTTTCTCGAATAACTTGCATTCTTCTTCACTGTCAGGTGTTAATCCTGCGTCCAGAATTTTCCGACGGATGTGCTCCGGGAATTCTCGCAATTGACTCCGAGTAATTGGGGGAACCGACATAAGGGTAGAAGTCTTAACTAAGGAAGACTATGTTATTTTTCAAGTCCCATATGTTCAGTGTGTCCATCTCTCTTATACGTGATTCCTGTATATTTTACCTACTCGTCCAATTCTTGGTGTGTCGTTTTATTCCATACCTGATACCACTCATTCGTCCTGATTTCCCGCAGTATCCGTATTGGTGACAGATGTGTTAGTGGGCGAGTTTAGTGTCTCCGCATATCTCCTAAATTGGCTTCCAAGATGCCTCGTTGTCGATGGATTTCATCTTCCTGTTGCATCAAGTATCGCAGTCGGAATCGAATTGCCAGTAGAGCGGGATTCTCAGAAATTGAAATTTTAGGGGTGATTTCCTTCGTCGGGGGTGTGCAGAAAAACGTAACTAGAGCTGCGAGAATGCTGAACATCATAAACTGTAACGCCGTCAAGATATAAACAGCCCTATCTATCTTGCTAATAATCCTCGGTGATTCGTGTTGTAAGTTGCTAAATCCTCTCAAAGAAAAATGGCCAGTGACCTCCAGTGTCCAATTTTATTCTGAATTGAATCTTCATTCCCGAATTTCTGTCCATTTCATTGACCACTTATTTAAACTGTCCTGCCGACTGCGCCAAAAATGTTCCCACCTGTTACGTATTGAGGTACGCAACCAGGTGTCTCCTGAGAGACTCTCGTGGAGGAGAGGGGGTGGCCAATGAATCACCGTTCATAAACACAGAATTTCCATTTATTAGTAGCTTATAATAGGTCGTATTTCATTTTCCACTCATTTAGTCGTAGTTAATGATGAGCTGATATAATTAGGTCGATATAAGTCATTCAGGGTCGGATTTTTGAGGTCCCAAACAGTGTCTCGTAGGAGAGTGGGGATCCTACATCGGCCCCAGGTCTGAGCAAGGACGGGGTGGCCGGCCCGTTATCTTCCTCTAGGAGGCAGGCTTTTATTGGAGGGGATGGGTATGGTGAGGGGGTCCGGGGTGGCAGGCGGGACCGTCTTCTGGCCAGCGAAGCGGTCTCTTCCCTCGAGGGGGAATCGACTGTCAAATCGATCAGAACCGGAGGTTGCTGGGCCGAGTTAGTACGTCGCCGGCGGTTACGACGCAGGATGTCCCGAACTGACTTAGCCAATCCAAATGGAAGATTTATTGGCCGGGAGTCTATGATTCTGGGCCGTACTCGGTTGGAACTCGGGGCCAGGGAAGTGTTCGCTAATGGTGTAGAAACAAATAACCCATGGCTAGCCAGTCATTTCGCCACGCGCTCGTCCAAAGTTTGTTGTCTCGAGCCCCGCCGAAGTTTGTCACTCTCTCCTGCGGGTTGGGCGGAGGATGAAGCTATAGGCTGAACCGTGGGTCTCTTGGAGGGGGCCTCGCCAAGTCGTTGAAGTATGAAGGGGATTGCTTCCTGAAGGTCAGGAGGGAAGGTGTCGAAGCCTGGTTTCCTCCCGCTGTAGTATTTCAATTCCACCCACACTTTGGGGTCTACTTTCCTTTGGAAGTCACGCAACCCCGCTCGCACACACAACCCCAGACTCCGTGCCTTAGCTCTAGCCTCGTACAGGTTTGTCGACAAACTCCTCACTCCGGAGGGATAGGGAAAAAGGAAATATTGAAAATAGAATGGCCACGCAAGCTTCCAAGTCAAAAACAAATAATGAGAAAATAAATTTTAGCAACAAAGATATTACATCGAAAATCCAAAACCAAACTTGCTTCGCACTCAGCTATTCGGAAATAAAAGAAATTAAATCAGAAATCAAAACCCGAATTGCTACGAAAACAACTAAATTAAATTAAAAAAGTAAAGCGAAATCAAATTGCTGCGAAAGCAACGATTAAAAGAAAATAAAAAGTTAACAAGTTGCTACGTAAGCAACTATCAAAAACTAGGAAAACAAAACGAAGTTGCTGCGACAGCAACTACACTAAATTAAAAGAATATAACAAGTGAACAAAGTTGCTACGTAAGCAACTATAAAAAAAAAATAAAAACTGTAAACCAAATCGGATTTGCTACGGACGCAACAATCAAAAATAGGAAAACAAAACGAAGTTGCTGCGTAAGCAACTATACTAAATAAAAAAAAAACCGGAAATCAAAAACGAAATTGACCAAAATACACAATTACGCAAAGACCAAATTCAAGATTGGATATTCCACTTACTTTTCGTAACCTGGTATTATTTTCATTGAAAATTATTGTTCCGGCAAACGGTGGTTTTGATGGCTTCCAAAAATGCGCAGACCGTACTGAAATTTACTTGTAAGGCGTAACCGGATTCCCAACCCGTTTACGAATTTTTAACTGGACTGACTCCCGATTTTTAGACGCGGTGGTTTTTATATTTTCTTCCAATTTCAAGTTTCGTGTGCAAAAAGCCCGATGAAACTCAGCATGTGGTACCCTTGACCGGAATTGCGTAAAATAATTCTTCTTTGCTTTGAATAAAAGGTTGATTGGTATCTATTATCTTTTCCTATGAATTTATTTTGCTTATTCTTATGTTGTATTTACGAATCATTATCGATCAAAGGCGTTCACTGGAAGTAATTTGTTTGTTCTTCGTTATCCCATTGTTTCACATATTCTCTTAGTTTTTATTTGCTATAACGAAACCTTCCTATCAAAAGGGTTTTTCTTTGTTATTTTAATTTGATCGACTCGTGAATTAATACTATTGTTTTAAATTCACCTGTTTTTTACTTATTTGAGAAGATATGGAACTCGAGAAATGTACAACGTGTAAGGTTTTCTTTCTTTTCATAACGATATAAAGGTGTTTCAGTCCGTTCATTTTGATCGTTTGATGTTAGATCGACGTGACGATTATCTTAATCTGGATATTTTCTGAATTCACTGATTTGGAAGTTTCTCTATCGGTCAAACGATATTGAAGTGGAACTAAACGACAATCGGAACCTTGAAAATGTCAGATATAATCGATGTGGCTATTTCTCAAGGAAAGAAAAAAAAGAATGTCACGTAACTAAGTTTGTGATACAAGAAAAATTTACTTGGAGGGCCTGAATTTAATAGATTAGGAAAAACTTTATTCCAAACATATGCATATATTCTAAATATATAACACCCGTATCGGCCGAATAGAATCCACTTTTCAAATATTTGCGTCACAAATCTGGAATCCACTTCGTATTTCGGTACACGCGCAATTTTACGAATTATCATGTACCACACTATTGTTAGCCCTCGTTTTACTGCTTTTTAAAAACAATCTGGCTATTATTTATAAAATTGCTAATAGTATACGGTTAATAAACTCGTTCAACTGCACAGAAATTATTTTCGTTAATATTTCTAGTTCATATTTTCGCTTTAATAGTGTTTTTGCTTACGTCCTTTTCTTGCACAAAAAGGACGTAACGGTACGTAAGCGGGACGTAATGTTACGTCCAGTAGCTCCGCCAGGGTTGGTATTCAGAAATAACATGAAACTGTCCTTTCTTATGAATTGTTGATCCCGTGTTTCGAAAATATTTCCCCCGAAAACAAGCCTTTCAAGAATCCTCTCTACTTCCTTCTCTGACTCAGGAGCATCTTAATTATCTATCTCATCCACTTCTGAACCCGCTCCTTCCTTATTCCCCTGAATCGATGGTACGACTAAATCCCTTTCTATTCTATTCGTTCCAGGAGTTTCCTGAATTTCCCTAAGTCCAACAGTCTCCTCTGGTTTGAAATCATTGTCATTCTCCTGTACTCTATATTTCTGCATTTTCTTTTTCTCTTTTTCCTCTTTCTCTTTGAGACCCTGTCGATATTGTTCCCCTTCAGAAGTCCAAGTTTTCATCCTTGTTGATCGACGAAGTCCATTCGTTACATTCACTGCTTTTATCTCAAGTTTCCCTTTCTCATCATAAATAAATTCTTTTTAATCTCCCAAACTCCCTTCATCATAACATAATTTTTCTCTCTCTAGATTTTCTAAATCTTCTTCATACTTTGATAAGTCTTTATTTCCTCTCTCCGGGTTTTCCAGGTTTTCCTCATGTTTCAGGAGTTTTTCAATTATCCTCTCTGGATTTTCCGAATCCTTTTTATACCTCGGGAATTCTTTATTTTCTTCATTTTCTCTCTCTGGATTTTTCGAATCCTCTTGATACCTCGGGAATTCTTTATTTTCTTTATTTTCTCTCTCTGGATTTACCGAATCCACTTTATATCTCGGGAATTCTTTATTTTCTTTATTTTCTCTATCTGGATTTTCCATGTTTTTCCCATATCTCAGGAGGTTTTTATTTTTCCTCTCTGGATTTTCCGAATCCTCTTTATACCTCGGGAATTCTTTATTGTCTCTATTTTCTCTCTCTGGATTTTCCGGGTTTTCTCTATATCTCAGGAGTTTTTCATTCTTCCTGTCTGGATTTTCCGGGTTTTTCCCATATCTCAGGAGGATTCCATTTTTTCCTTTCTGGATTATCCGAATCCTATTAATACTTTGGGAATTCTTTATTTTCTTTATTTTCCCTCTCTGGATTTCCCGGGTAATTCCTATATCTCACTTCCAATTCTGGAATATTTCTGTCACTCACGCGCTCTCCCGAACATCCAGTTGTGAGCAAAGACATTATCCTACTAATATAATAATCAACCTGCTCCAACTTATCCTCCCAAAATCTCACAAGATCCAAATCCTCCGTTTCCTCATATTCGTCCGAATACTTATTTACTGCCTGTTCACGTTCTACGAGTAACTCATCGCTCCCTTGCCGCATACCATCCTCAGGTCGGATTTCTTCGTTCCCCGAGACATCTCTGATTTCTCCCGACTTGGCGACATTACGGCTAAGGGCATCGACATTAGCGATACTTTTTCCAGCCTTATACTCTATTTTAAAATCGTACTCCTCTAATTTCAACCTCTACCTGGCCAGTCTCGAGGTGCGATCTGTCGCATTATGTAAATACATCAGCGGTCTATGATCAGTCCTTATTGTTAATGTCTGCCCATATATATGTGGTCTAAAATAACTTTCACATTAAATTATTGCCAATGCATCCTTTTCATACGTGCTGTATTACTGCTCCGTGGAATTCAAAATACGAGAAACATACGCACATGGTTTCTCCTCTCCAACCTCAGTTTTCTGAAATAAAATACCTCTGATAGCGTACTCCGACGCATCCGTCGTTGTGACGAAAGTTTTCTCGGATTGTGGATATTGTAACACCGGTTCCTTGCAGAGAGCCTGTTTCAAAAACTGAAAAGCATCCTGTTGTTCAGGGCCCCAAACAAATTCCGCTTTTTTTACGAATAATGAAGTCAACGGTTTCACAATCCTGGAAAAATTCTCAATAAATTTCCGATAATAACCGGCCAACCCTAAAATTTGTTCGATATTCTTCGGCGATTTTGGCACGGGAAAATCCGTGACTGCGTTGAGTTTCTTAGAATCAGGATAGATTCTGTCTTTCGCGATCCTATGCTCCAGATAAATCACTTCCTTTCTCAAAAACTCGCACTCATCCGGCTGAAGTTTCAGTTCGGCTACTCGTAATTTCTCAATAAACTTCCTGTATTTCATAAGATGTTCATGCACGCTTTTCGCGAAAATGATAATTTCATCCAAATAAACGAACAACTCCTCATTAACGAGGCCTGGTAATGCGATTTTCATCAATCTGGCGAATGTTGCCGGGCAGCCCTTGAGACCCATAGTCATTCGAGCGTAATGAAAATGACCCCCAGGAATGGTAACTGCAGTTTTCTGACGATCAGCTTCGGCGAGTAGGACCTGAAAAAACCCTTGTGCGCGATCGAAAACAGAAAAGTACTGGCGCCTCCGAGCTGTTCGAGAATCTCGTCTTTACGAGGCAACGGATATTTATCGTCTACCGTGAACTCGTTCAACCTACGAAACTCTAAAACGATGCGCCATCTTGGACTTCCCTCTGAGTCTGGTTTTATTTTTCAATATCGATAAAGGACTTGAATATGGACTAAGTGAGGGTTCGATAACCCCATTTTCCAACATCTCATTGACTTGACGATCCACCTCTTTTTTAAGATTATGCGGAATTCGATACTGATGAGTGGAGAAAGGAGCATCCGTGTTTAAGCAAATTTTATGTTCGAGTAAATTTTTCGCCGTAAGCCTATCACCCTCTAAATGAAAACGGTCGGCATTTTCTTCAATCAAGCGATAAACCTCTTCTCTCTCTTCTTCATTCAAATGTTCCGTGTGAATAAACCTTTTCGTCCATTCTATACGACCTTCCTCTTGAACCGTAGCTTGTAACACTAAGCATCTCCGCTTCTACAATTTTTTCGCGCGTTTATTCTGTCAAGGTTATATATTAATATAGTCTCTATATTGACCTAGAGACTGTTTCTCCAATCTTTTTTCTGATTGCCTAACTTCTCTGATTCCCAAAATCTCCTCCAATTCTACCGTAGGAGTAGGAAACTGAACAATCTCCTCTGTTGTATTCACGAGAAATAAATAAGCCTTCCCTCTGTCATTATTTACTACAGCATTCCCTGCGAAAACGCCTTAGCTGGTTTCTCACCTAGATATATAACCTATAGGACGATAAGTATGATTTCTAAGATTAATATATACAATTTTCCGGGTTCGTGGTTCTATTTCCTGACTTTCCACTTGTTCTTTTACGTACTGAGATAAAAAAGAACTCGATATCCATCTAAAACGAAACGATACTCCGAATATAGAAGATCGGCTTTGTTTCTCTGAATAAATTCGTTCCTCAATATACCATCCTGTCTGATCGGGAGACTGTCTCGAACCACATGAAAATCCATCGAACGATCAAGAAAAACACCTTCAGCCTTCCCAAGAGTCTCCACGATCTCCTCCGTGATACCACTCATTCCTATTTTCTTCGAAGAATAAATTTTTATATCCGCAAGAATGCAACTCTTCTTAATCAAGTATAGATTAGCCCCAGTGTCAAGCATTAGAATCACAGGGTTCGAAAACATTATTTCAATTTCTGGAGAAGTTGTCAACTTTATTACATGGACCTGGGTGTTATTTGAGGTATACTCGTACTGAACTGCTGTCGGGAACTCGGACGATGATTTTGAGAATACACCCCCCTCCTTCGGTCCTGAAAAGGTAGGGAGGGCTGAGCGTTTCCCTAATACCCGGAATCACGAGGAGCTCTTTCTCGCAACAGATCACAATCTCTTTTCATGTGCCCTTCCTTGTTGCAATAAAAACAGCGAGTTCGAGAGGAGGGGGACGAAATTCGAGGCATCTGATTTCGCTAAATCTGTGTCAAAAATTGAGGGCGATCCCGAAGATTGTGAATTACAGCGTCACAATATTGGCGACGAGTACCCCGATAAGTATTCCTGTATGTCTAAGGAGAATCCCCGGAGATGCCAGACCGCACGGCTCATCACCGTGATCCTGTACTAGTTTCCCACTAATATTACATCTCAAAATAAAGCTACATGTTTCTCTTGTATGTCCTTCTTTCTATCATGTCTCACAACGCGGTGTCACGTGATATACTCCGCGACCACCGCGCATATGGCACGTGTCGGCTCGGTGCCCCTTTCTTCAGCAAATCTGACACGACACGATATTACAAGTCAACGGAGTAGGCCGAGAATTCTGTGCTTGAATCAAAAGCCGGCAATTTGTCGTATCATGATTATCCCGTTGGCAAATCGCGCAGCGTCGAGTTTCCGGCCTTTGAAAAGTTACCGATTTTGATCTATGCAATTTCTCCTGTGCAAGCAATCTCCCTTAAATGCGAATTGCCTCTAATCCCGCTTCGCTCAGACTATTAAGTGAGGGCATCAAATTTGAGATTTCGTGGCGCAACTCGAGAATGAATGCCTCGGTTACTTCATACTCAATCTCATTCTTCCTGTTGTCCTCTAATAATCTCTTCCGTTCCTCGGTTATATCCTCAGGGTATTCCTCGTGTTGAGAGTCCCGAATTCTCTGACCGATCTCCCGTGCTCTATTCAAAAAATCAGGCAGTTGCTCATGTCAACACTGACACGGCCTTGCTAGCTGGCTTCTTAAAGCGGTCACATTTTCACGGGGAGCATAAATCTCCTTCAAAGCATGCAATAAGTCGTCAAGTGTCTCCAACTGTTTGCTACTTGTAAGTTGCCGGGCACTTCCTTGCAACCTGGCTCTTATCAACTGTGTAAGACCCTGTTCGGCACGTGCCGGGAGGAGACTTTTCGCCTCTACACAGCCCGTTGCAAATTGACGATAGGAAGAACCATTTTTGCTATCTTCTGAAAACACAGGCACGAGAGGAATAACATCCCCCAACTTGAGTTCATAGGACTCACCCCTATATCCTTGTTGATTTCCGTTGTCCATGTTCGATGGTGAATAATCCCGCTGTTTGTTTCTCAAAAATTCCCTTTTCTTGGAATATTCCCTTATCTGAGAACTACCTGGACCCGTTTCTGAGTCTTCTGAAAATTGAATTCCGGAATCCCCATGCTTTTCACGTCTATGTGACCCTGCTGTCTCTTTTGTAATTTCCTGCTAGGTATACCTGTTCCTTGGAGTTCATCCCTTTGTTCATCGTCTAAATGTGCGGTTTTATTTCGAGTGACTTTATCCTCTTCAGTCGTCCCCTTCAAATATCGTACCAGTTTATATATATATATAACACCACTATCGTTTTATATACCATACTACTATATGTTTCCTAATAAGCATAACAACTATATCAAAAAAAACCGAAATCCTGTGTAATAAATCCTATTCAATATTCCACTGCATTCAATGTAAACCAAATCCAGCAAGCAGCTACTCCATATCTAAACCAGATTATTGTGTGCCATTTATATGAGGCCTTTCTTCCAAGTCGAAAATTCCCCTCACTAAAAATACTCAATTCCACAGCCCTTTAAAGCAAGTCATCCCAATTCTCGGCACATTCATATTCTTGAAGGTCCTTTTCACGTTGTTGCCAATATTCCGGAGTTCTAATCTCTCGGCTTGGGACCTCAGGAAGAGACAGTTTTTTCACAGAAGGTCTAACTACCTCGCAATTCCTACTATTTTCATCCAGCGTCAGGAACCCGTCACACCTAAATTTTTACACCCGAATCCTCATATCATGTCCCGAATCTCTTTTCAAAACATATTACCGAGCAAATCTTTTCCGTTGATGGACTTCCACAAACGATATTGTTCTCAAATCAACATCTGAAATCCTTGTGTGTCTCTCAAAGTGATAATTCATGCATTCGAGCATAAGAAGACGACGATGTTCATTACAATAATCTTTTTCCGTTGGATTCTGACATACGTGATCTGAAGAAAATACAAATTGTACACGTTCGCACCTCCGGAAACAAGAGTTTGTCAGAAAATCTACTAAAAAATCTATTCAATCCAGGCTTAATACGTAATTTAATCTCCCTAACTTCTCTATTCTGCATGACTAATTTCAATACTAATTCACAAGATCACAACTAGATCCAATTATATAATTAATCTAATCAATTATTAAAACCATTAAATCAATCTACCTACTAGATTATATCTCCGACAATCCCTCTTAAATAATTACATAGTAATCTTATCATCAACTTATCGCTTTTCCTATCAACCCTATCAACACCTCTAACAGAGTGTGTGTGATTCGACTCCTGAACCCTGTCTTCATAAAGTCCTGCCGAGGTCGCGAAAATTTTATGTCACGATCTGAGGTGAACTCTGATCGGATACCACGATAAGACGGGACTTAGAATTAACACACACACATATACAAAATTGAAGTTGATTTATTATGAAATCAGATAGAAGACAATTCCAAAAATTACACAAATACCTTAAATTGAACGCACGCAAAATAACCTATATTCTACTTGTATACATCTATTTCATCTATCATCTCTTACTATTATTCATTACTTGGATTCAGACTTATTATAAAGAGAACTCCAAGAACTTACAATTCTTATTCTAACTTTAGAATAATCAGATTATAATTGTCGATTAAATGCCATAATGAGTCACGAAAAGCTCATATAATTATACGAGTATAAATCTATTCGAATTTGAACTCCGTCCTTTTTCCCTCTGATTCACAATATATAAATCTAGATTCTAATTAAATCCAATTTGTAAAAATGAATTTTAATCGCGCTGAGGAGAAACTCCTAGCAGATCCGCGAATCTTGTCTGGTCTATTAACACTTTTATTGGGGTTGGGAAATAATCTCCGCTAAAAATTTCAGTTCCAACCGCTTCTCCAAAAACGCGTTCAGGCACATATTTCTCTGTACCAGCGCAACCAAGATCCAGTTGCTCTGTCGCCCCTGAATTTCTACCGTTTTTCCCGGTACTTTTCCCTTTTGGAACTGACAACTCAGCCGATTTTACGAGTGTCTTTCGGGAGACGCGGTTTTCCCTTCGTCTAATTCTATCTGGAATCTCAGTACGCAACCCGAATTTCGTTCTCAAGTCAGATTTATTCTCCCGCGATTTGTTAACCGTGAGTTTTAAATTACATTTACATCCGGGACATTAGACAGGGATATTTGTTTCCGCCGCACGCAAGCGGACGCCGAAAATCGCGCTGGCGTAATCCGCGACGACCTCCCTAGAGTCTTTCCCGGAAGAAAATGGAAAGTTCTGAAACCGTCTCTTGGCCCATCGAATCCGAACCCAGGTGCCAAGGGCGCTTCTATCCAGAAATTTGTGCCTCCAGTCGCTACTTCTCAACCCCACCTCGTTAGCTTTTTCAGCGCTTTCGGACAAAATCTCCGCCCTGCTCACTAAAAGACAACCCGGGTCTTTTATAATTAAGAATTTTAATCCAACGAATCTATCTCTCTGATAAATTTTCCTTAATACATTTCCTTTAATAAATTAAAGCCTCACTATTATTCCCGATCCCTTTTTACTTACTCTCTATTCCTCGTTGTAGTTAAAAGGTCGTTGAACGACAAGAACCCAGCCTTAGGGCGACGAGGCGGCTTTTTGGCCCGCGTTGGTGCCGAAACCGTTTATAGCATCGAAGGGCACTTGATGAAACTGAACCACAAAACTCGATAATTCAATCCCACCGAAAACCACCGAGAACGAACGGAAACTCGAAAAAAGCGAGGAAAAGTGGCCAAAGCACCGGAGTGCTTATGGACCGGAGAGGTTTCAAGGTATGGAAACGAGAACAAAAAAGTGTCCCCGAGTAACGCGCGATTGCTCTATTAAAGAGTCATTTTTGGCGTGAATCGGGAAAGGGAAGCCTTGGCGGGAGAAAATATTTTCACACGTATAAAAAATCATGAACTTGCATTAAACTCAGCAAAAACGCAAAGAAATTACGCCGCGAAGCCCTCCTCTGCCCGAATCTTAACTTCTGCGGAGTCTCTTTTCACGCATTACCGTGAGACCCGCGGAAAAAAAATGTGCAAGCAGCAACAAATATCGTGCGAATAAATGCAAGATATTACACCTTCCCATTTTCTGAGTTGAAAAAAGTACCTCTTGAAATCTTTTTTCAATTCCTATGTATTACATATACATGAATATTTCGATAGTCATTTCTCCCCGTTTGATTATTATTAAATATACATACTATGCACATCTGTCTTCAAATCATGTTAATGAACACGTCTGTTTGTCCAACGTATTTCCTTATAATTATTCGACTACGGCCATTGTTATTCGTGATTATTCAAAAAAAACTTTTCGCCAATTTTCCTTTTCATATGCTTACAGCTCAGTTCCTCTCTGAGTGAAAGAAAGCCGAAGAAGTCGAATATTCCCACCGACCCCTTCGTCATTTTTTCCTCTGTTATACGTATCATTATCCCTCTACACTGTAGTTCTATTATAACTGTTATCTACCCCTTGGTGATTAACATGATTTGTAATTTATATCCCGTCGATTCAGTTATATCTATTCATTTATTTATTTATTTCATACTATCTCTATTTCCTATAAATTCGTCCCTTTTCTTCCTTCTCTTCAATCTATTTTCCCTCATTTGATTTTTTCCTTTTATTCATTAATAGCTCAAAATCAGAAGAACAGGAAGAATCAAATACTGAAAATCTGACTTAAATCTTTCTTTGATGTGCTAGAATTTCTTTTTGATTTCAAATAATCTGTGGAGGTTTCTCCAAGGTCGTTCTTCTTCTCGATCTCAGCGTAAGTCTCTTCAGTGGCGAATTCTTCTTTATTGAAATCCCGAAAATTTCTTCTCTCCTCGGCAGCTTGGAGGTCGCTCATCGTAAACATAGTACGCTTCGTGGGAATAAGAGTTGGGCCCGTGTTTTCTCTTCCTATCCCCAGATGTAAGAGCAGGTTAGTTAGACTGTCCCACACGGCAGCTATCAACCATATGGACCATCCATAAACATTGTGCAGCGCGAAAACATGGATGGCAGTATCAATGACAATTTTAAGACTTTTCAGAATGAAAAAAAAGACCAATCAAACCCGCGCTGAATGTTCCATTGCTTGTGAATCCAGTCCACATCTTTTTCCACGCATTTCTAGAAATTTTCTCAAGGGTAGTAGAATCGATTAATCCGTACATGTGTAGACCTCAAATATCGGCTTCATCCCAGGTCAACTTCCTCAAAACAGTATTTAAAATGCTAGGTCCATTCAGAGGCATCATAAGTAGTTGTGTTCGAAATTTTTCTAAATCCTGAGTGGAGTAGATCCCGCTTGTCGCCAGGTTCCCGGGATTCAAATAGTTCCAAGTTGGTTCCTGATTTGGTGATAATTGTGTTGATGGTTGAGTTTCCACTGCGTAGGGCAACATTTTATACCAGTTTCCATCGATTTCGTATAAGGGAGTAAAAGCGGCATTACATGTAATTTCGGTGCCCGTTCTTTCGATGATCCTTGTTTTCGGTGTCGGGAAGAAAGAATCATTGTTCCGAATTATTGGAAGTTCCTGATAACAGCTGGTTGTTCTGCGTAAGTTTACTTCCACAGGGATACATTTAATCAGTTGTATGGCTTCTCTAGTGATCAAAGCCATATATCCTTGTTCTTTCATAAAATTTAAAGCAAATTCATCGGGCTTGAGAGTGGCCAGAATTTGAGCATTCAACAATGGTCGGCGTATAGTCTCACAACGTTGCCGAAGAACATCCTGATATAAATTTTTCAATTCACTCCGGATGTGTCTTTCCACATAGACGAATTTAGAATTAACATACAATATATTATACAATGGCCCTTCGTGACTGGGCAAATCGGTCCATTCCGTATCATTACTTCTTCTGAATTAAGTAAAGATTCAGCAGTGTAACTTCTCACTGTCAATTTCACTATGGCCTGCACAACACTTTGCTCCAAGTACCAAACGCGTCACTGTAGTGTGTGCCCTCACAACTGCCATCATTTCCCACTTTTCCGGCCAAAGTAACCTGGCGTACATTTGTCGCGTTCACTTTGATTCCATCGAGAGTAGCTTGTCGTATGTAAAACCGACCAGACTCGAAAATTGTAGCGCATTGTTCTCGTGTGACGTCCAGGAGGTACTCGATAAATCCCTGATCCACGGTGGAAACATGAGAATGCATACCACAATAAAAAACGTTCCTCTTTAATTCGACTGTGCAATGATGTACATAAATATCTTTAAAATCAGAGAGTTGTAATAGCTGAATATATACCTTCGCAATGTTGATCCGCGACGTCGGAACCCGACACTCCTCGATGTCCTTCAGATTTATGCTGGTTACATTGGAACCAGGCGTGCCGCAATCAAAGCCAACGACTGTCACAGCCACAGGTATAATGGCAGCGAGAACAATCAGCAACATTCTAACAAAATTCAAAATTAGGCGATGCCGGGAAAATTGCACGTGAGAAAAAGAGATGCTTACTAGAAGTCCAATTTATCTCCGACCGAATACCCGAAATATCCGCCCAATTTAGACTTCTCCCCGTTTTCTGAAATTCTGATAAATGCTATTAATATAATGCCATTGTGATTTTTCGAATTAATTCCCCACGTCTACAAGAATCTGATGTAATAACTTATCTCCTTCCTGTGCAATTCTTCCAACACAGAAATACAGAAAATAAATACAAGAGATAGTTCCTTTTCTCTCTACTTATTCTCATTCTTCTCCGACACGCATGTATATTCTCTCTCTTCATGACTCATCCAAACAAATTACGAACGTTTACAAAGGCCCCTATTCATTCAACGCCCGGATTTCTCCGAAATAAAACGTCCTTGTGACGGTGACCTACATACGCCCGTCTACTTCCTTGGACCCGAGGCGAGTCGCGATAAGACGATCGGCAGACACCGTACGCTTCTGATTTTAACCCTCGTCAATTTCTTTAATTTGCATATCAAACATTGTTGCACAGAATTAATGACGTCGTCTTTCAATTTTTCCCAAAAATAATGACTTTTTATTCTTCAATAAGTCTTTGAAATTCCCTGATGGCCCCCAACTGCTGAACAATGATTTTCCTCGAGGATTTCGTATCTCTTGTAAATAGGCGGAATTTGTACAAGACCATTGCAAATCGTAACCCGGAAATTCTTCCCTTTGAACCGATTTCGGATTTCCAAAGCTACCTTCTCCCACGGAAAACCATTTGCCAACTGAGTCCTTGATATAATAACGCCCGTAATTCCCTGAACCTGAATTTGTCTCTCCGCATCCTGAAAAGCCTTTTCCAAATACCTCCACCCGGAACTCGTACCAAAATCTTCAGGACCCTCACCCGATATACATACACCTATCATATACCGGATGCCCTTTCTGATCACCACGGCCGTATCTAACTGCATTCGTCCGAAATGCCGAATATCAATCCTCCTTGCTGTTTCTTTAGTGGCGGGATCCGCAGGTAAACCATTCCCTGGCGGAGCTGAGAAGATGTAAAAAGGACGTAGTATAATGTCCTTCTTACGTAACTTACGTCTTTTTTGTGCAAAAAAAGGACGTAAGAAAAACGTTTCGTATGTCATGAAAAGTGTAAAGTTATAAAGAACACAGGTCGTTTCTGTCAAATTGAACATTTTTAATCATTAATCGAACTTTTGCAGGCCTCTTAATTAACAAAATCGTTGTAAAAAGACCTATCATTCAAGGATATTCTGATTTTCTACAAGATGCGGGCTAAGCACCATGAGTGCTGCCCTTTGTCGTTGGCGGGAACGCTCATTTGAATTCAAATAACTATACGACCCTCAAATTGACATCCCGTCGATCACTACAACATTTATGTTTAGTGTAAATTAGTGATGATTGGAAAATATTCTTGATTTATTCTCATTCACATTTTTTTATACAATTTTTGAACTCAATCTATTAAATATGCAATTAAAAGTAAATTGTACATTGAATTTTTGAAATTCGAAAAACATCAATTACAATTCGAAGTTAGTTTTAAAGCTGAATTGATTCGTTCAGAAAAAGATTAAAAACTAATATACAAATTTATGTTTTTGAATCATAATTTTGATCGCGTACGGTTTTGTAAATTTATTTTTCTCGTGAAAAACATGAAAATTTTCTCATTTTGCTTCAGCACAAAATATTACAGCAATCGAGATTGAGGCAGGAAACAAGGTACAACAGTAATTGTTTCATTATTTTATTAACAAATCATATTTAACATGGAACAAAATTTTTGAGTAAGCGGGATTGAGGCAGGAAAAAAGGAACGATTGCTTCGTTATTTTATTAACAAATCATGTATAACATAGAACAGCAATATTGTTACATAATACAACACTGTAAAAAAAATATCCTTCAACTTAATTATCCTAAACTTTCTTTAGCAAAATCCTTAAAATACATAATGGATTAAGACCAATGACTTTTCATCCCTTATTTATACAAAACTGTTACAGTTTTTTATCATACACCTTCAAGTCGGTGAAACAATTAATTCAAATGTTAAAATTATCAACTTTAATTCATTTTATTTATAAGTAAATAATTTTCTACTTCATAAAACATACGAGAATTCGATTATAATCTCGCCATTATACAAATGCATATGTACCAGAATATGAAAATACTTTTATGCATTTTCCCTATTCAAAATGAAAATATGATAATTCACATTGTTCATCCCTTCGCTTACTGAGAAGAACGTCCGAAAAACATCAAAATGTTGCTCAAATGTTGCTGTGTCAAAAACAGAAAAAATCATGATCTTACAATGATAAATCATTTTTCCATCATCTTTTATTGATAAATTAACGCTACTGTTGCCATCTTCTCCCTTTCATTCGGTCTATTTTTTATTTTCAATACCCCTTCAGGCCTTCCTAACCTAACCTAACTCTTCACATATTTATCGCCAAACATACTCTATTTAGAGAGCAACGAATCCTTTTACTTTTTTTTTTCACAAAGTACGTTTCCAGCAAATTTTAAGCATTTATTTTGTCTCTACATGTTATTTGTATGAGCAACATTTGAGCAACATTTTCCATGTTGTTCTCAGGGAGCGAGGGTCATATACTGTCCAATTAATACTAGTAATAGTATATTATTGACGGTTTTGGTAATGCCTAGATTATTTAACGCCAATTTTTCGTTTTGTCATAAAAGGCAATTTCCAAAACTGACAATACGGTATTTTACTTACAGTTTGCTAATTATTCACGTCCAAATGTTCGAATCTTATTATTCCAACTAATTATGATATAATAATTACACTTTTCCCACGGTACTGTGTTGTTCCTATGAACGTCCTCTCAATCGAATTTAACAGTGAGGAAACAAATTTCTTCTTTTACGCTCAAAATGAAGTCAAATTTCGATTACAAATATTCGTCGGCTTGCTTGATCTCGAGTTTATATTCGTAGTTCGATTTGAGTTTCGCAGCGCACTCACTACAAATTTGAGGGAAAAGTCCGTCGTTAAGTAGTACCTGAAATAAGACAAAAAGAAACTAATAATTACGATCTACAAAATGAGATTTCAATGATAGATAAGAGTTTAAGTATTGAATATTTTTAAAATGTACAATAAAGTTACATTTTCTGAATGTGTGATTGAAATCATATGAGAAATCAAAAAAGTTATCAATTTTTTTCAATTATTCTTAATGAAGATAAAAAAATTCATCATTCAATTATATAAACGAAAAAGTATTGACGTTATTTGACATTAATTTTCAGAAGGATGTATACATGATTCTTTAGCATATCTTTTGATCATATGAACAATCACATCATAGAAACGATTGAAATACTAAATTTCATATACACATATCTAACTTATCAGAATACTACATTGTTATTCATTTTGGAACATTATTATCGAAGTGTTAGATGATTCACCAGTGTATATTATATTATTTAACTCCTCTATTTGATTCTCGGAATGGAATTAGTTTCATTTATAGTGTTAAAATATATAATCCAAAACATTTTTGATATTTTTTAAATTGATGAATAAACGTTCAGAATGTAGATTATAATGTTAATAAAAAATATCCAGGTGTAACGACGAATTTCATTAATTACATACATTACCTTATCTTTTTAATGCATGGAACTCTATACTTATACTAGAGGGTATGTTTATAATTGTTTTGGTAATCGTTCTTTAATGGATATTTTTTTCTAATACGTAATACTCGATACTTATATGATTATTGATGTTATATTCAAGTTTTGTGTTCAGCTGTGAATATTAAGTGACCAAAAAAAACTTTCGCATGTTGTATATAAAATCGAAGATCTCTCAATACTTTCGGAGGGTTCAAAATTTTTGCAAGGGATGTTTTGAAGTTCATATTTTGAAATTAGGGCGATATGTCAAATTTTATTAATTATACAAGATCATCTAATCTTGTTAATACATGGGACTCTATACTTATACTAGAGGGTATGTTTATAATCACCTGGGGGTTATTCTATAAGAATTTTTTTCCCTAATTAATAATACACGTTCCTCATACGAAAATTTAGGTTATAATAAAGTTTTTTGTTCAGCTGGGAATAAATAGTGACTTAAAAAAATGGAACAATGTTTATGACTTGGAAATAGAAACGAGAAGGTACAAACCCGTTGTAAATCAAATTGTACAGAACAATGTTTGATCAATAAATGTTATATTATAGTATTAAATTCACTCCTGGTCTATTATTGCCTTTAAACATTCTTGAACACCTTAAGGAAGTCCCAAACAAGGGTCCTCTTGGGCGGAGCTTCCATTGGGGTCCTTCTCTGTACGATTGACTCAGAGTCTAACCATTGAATAAAGGAACTTTGGGAGATAACTCAACGCTGGATTCGACCAAATTCCTGATCTCGTCGCTGGTTGATCTGGGCTCGCTCGTCACAGGAGAAAAAAAATGGCGCAGGCGGCAGGACATCTTAATGGTGTTATGGGACATCTTGGAGGCAAAATAATGTTTTAAGAGCGATCTTCTTTTGACAAAATAAGTGTGGCGACGCACTAAGGATTCATTTTTATTCTACGATTTAACAATGACTTTGAACCTATTATATTTGAAACGAATTAGTACTTAATTACCATTTCGAACCTTCCAGATTCTTCCATTCATTCACATCTCGAACTTTCTAGACATTCCCATTCATTCTCGCATTTTTCCATTCATCTAGAGAATTCCATTTCCCGAAGATTCCATCAATAAGGGTATAAATAATGGGTCTCAAGGCCCACTCAGTTAGTTAATTCGTTCCGAGAGCCGTACCCAAAAACATCATTACTCAAACGCTTATCTCGGTTTTTGTCACGCGCTACGAAAACGATCCTTCGCTGTAACCTAGTATTCGGTTTTGAATAAAGTATTTACTTTTGTAAAACACTTTCGATTTTTTTGGTCAACCTTCCCGCAATTGGTGACCCCGACGTGATCGCAAAAGGTGCTCGACGACGCGACCGCGAACATTTCCTACCGTGACCTCGAAAAAATCGCTCAGTGCGATTCGCAGCGCGTGTGAACAAGTGCGCGAAAATTTCGACGACAAGTGCAGTGCGCGAGTGCAACCCGACGTTCCTTTTTCGCGTGCCTAGACCGGGTGCACCTGTTTCGGCAACCTGGACCCCTCACTTCTCAACAACTCGCTCATAACCGACGACGAAGACGAAATGCCCGGCCCCAGCGACCAGAGCATCCACGCCGTGGGAGTGCGAATTCCACCCTTCAACGCGGACGACCCGGAGCTATGGTTCGCCGTCGTGGAGAAGAGCTTCCAGGCATCAAAAATCACGCAAGATGCCACGAAATTCGGTTATGTGCTAGGCGTTTTGGACCAGAAATACCAGGTTGAAATTCGAGACATCATCCTCAACCCCCCCGAGCAAGACACCTAACACAGCTGAAGACGCAGTTAATAAAACGACTGAGCACCTCTCAAGAAAAAAAGACGCTCCAACTTCTTGAAAAAGAAACACCTGGGGACCGCAAGCCGTCACAGTTCCTCAGGTATATTCGGGACCTCGCTGGAAAAAATGTACCTGACTCAATGCTTCGAACTATTTGGATAAGCCGCCTACCGCAATCAATGCAAGTCGCCCTAGCAGTACAAAAAGACGCCGACCTTGACAAACTCTCCGAACTCGCCGACGCCATCGCAGATGCCATAAGCTCGCCTCCTCAGATCGCCGAAACCAGCAACTCCCAGAACATCAACGCACAGATCGACGCCCTGCTGAATATCAAAATGGCTCAACTCACACTCAGCCTACGACAGGAAATTTCGGCCCTCGCTGACCGAGTTTCTCGCAGTAGAGATCGCAACGACTTCCCCGACCGCGCAAGGTATCGCTCACGCTCCTCGTCTCGTCCTCGTTCCTCGCAACAATCTCAAAGCGAGTTCTGCTGGTACCACGAAAACTACGGCAACCGTGCAAGGAAGTGTCGTGAGCCGTGCAAATTCAAACAGGGAAACGAACTGGGCAGTCATTAGACGCGGCAGAAAATGACGGAAGCCAAAAAACGAGCCGCCTGTTTGTAAACGACACAACCACGAAACTCCGATTCCTCATCGACACCGGCGCCGACCTATGCGTTTTTCCCCGCTCCCGCATCGCTGGACGCCCTCAACGCTCGACATACGCCCTAAGCGCCGCGAACGGTTCCGAGATCGCAACTTACGGAGGGGTCAACTTAAATCTGAACCTCGGTTTGCAACGAGACTTCCCCTGGCGTTTCATTACCGCGGACGTATCGAAACCAATAATAGGGGCGGATTTCCTCAGACATTACGGGCTTCTCGTTGACCTACGAAACCGGCGCCTCATCGACCTCAGCACTTCATTAATCACGCCTGCCATACCTGTCGACAGCTGCACAGTGCCTCAAATAAAAGTTCTGTGCGTGGGTGGGTCGCGTTATCACCAGCTCCTGCAAAAATACCCTGGTTTGACACGGCCCAGCGGAATACCCAACGAAGTCAAGCACAACACGGTTCACCATATTCACACGACACCCGGGCAACCCGTCTCCTGCAAACCACGAAGGCTCGCCCCTGACAAGTATAAAATCGCCAAAAAGGAATTTGAGATGATGGTCAAAATGGGCATCGCACGACCCTCGGATAGTAGCTGGTCTTCGGCATTGCACCTCGCACCGAAAAAAAGCTGACGAATGGCGACCGTGCGGCGACTACAGGGCCCTGAATGCGCGCACCACCCCTGACCGCTATCCAGTTCCACACATAGAGGATTTTTCCCAAGGCCTCGCGAAAAAGAAGATTTTTTCGAAAATCGACCTGATACGCGCATATCATCAAATTCCTGTGGCTGAAGATGACATAAAAAAAACCGCAATAACGACCTCCTTCGGACTGTTCGAATTTCCGCTCATGAATTTCGGACTCCGCAACGCGGCGCAGACTTTCCAACGTTTCCTCGACGAAGTTCTCCGGGGCCTCGACTTCGCCTACGCGTACATCGACGACATTATGATTGCATCAGAAAACGAAGACGAACACGAGAATCATCTCCGTCAAGTTTTTGAAAGACTCGAAAAATACGGCCTCATAATCAACGCGTCAAAAAGTGTTTTTGGGGCACGCAAAATCGAATTTCTCGGATACCAGGTCGATGCCACCGGAGTCAGGCCACCAGCATCGAAAGTCGAAGACATCCTAAATTACGAAAAACCGAAATCAATCAAGGCGCTACGCAGGTTTCTTGGGATGATAAATTTCTACCGACGATTTATCCCCAGAGCCGCCGAAATCCAGTCACCGCTACACGATTATCTGCGCGGCAACGACGCCCGTGGTAATAAGCCGATCCCTTGGACGCCCGAAGGAGACCAGGCCTTTGAAAAGTGCAAGCGCGCTCTCGCCGATGCGATTCTTCTCTCTCACCCGGACCCGACACTCCACCTAGGACTTTTCACCGACGCCTCCGACGTGACCATCGGCGCAGTACTTCAACAACACACGACCCAGGGATGGCAACCACTCGCATTCTTTTCTCGTAAATTATGCCCCGCACAAACGAAATACAGCGCATTCAACCGAGAGCTACTCGCAATCTACAAATCGATTCGTCAATTTCGTCATATGCTTGAAGGTCGCAATTTTACCATTTTTACTGATCAAAAACCTCTCACTTTCGCCTTTCGTCAAAAACCAGAAAAATGCTCGCCCCGCCAATTTCGACACCTAGATTACATCGCATAGTTTACGACCGATATACACCACATTTCTGGAAAAGACAACATAGTCGCCGACGCCATGTCCCGCATCGACGCCATTTCCGAAGGAATTAACTATGACGACCTTGCATCATCTCAAGAAAACGACAAAGAACTTCAGAAATTCCTCAAACCGAACGGGCCACTACAAATCAAACAAATACTAATTCCGGGGTCGACGAAAATGATCTATTGCGACACGTCAACAAAAAGAGCGCGCCCATTTGTGACACAGCCTTTCCGCAAGCAGGTATTCCGGTCCCTTCATGGATTGTCACACCCCGGCGCACGTGCCACGACGAAACTGATTACTGAACGATTTGTCTGGCCATCAATTAACAAGGAATGCAAAACATGGGCCAAGGAATGTATCACTTGTCAAAGGAGCAAGATCCATCGCCACACGCACGCACCCCCAGGGAATTTCGAGCTCGCCAGCTCTCGTTTTGAGCATATCAACGTCGACATCGTAGGACCGCTGCCTTATTGCCAAGGATTTCGCTACCTGCTAACATGCATCGACCGCTTTTCCCGCTGGCCCGAAGCTTTCCCAATGGAAAATATGACAGCCGACACAGTCGCGAAAACCATCTTCAACGGCTGGATCTCTCGATACGGCGTTCCGCTACGAATTACAACCGACCAAGGACGTCAGTTTGAAGGTGAAATTTTCAAATCCCTCTCCGATCTTATAGGCTCAAAACACCTACGAACTACAGCCCGGCATCCAGAAGCCAATGGCCTTATCGAACGACTACACCGACAACTCAAGTCATCATTAAGGTGCCACGAAACCGAGGATTGGGTAGAACAACTTCCTGTCGTCCTCATGGGTATACGCGTGGCTTGGAAAGACGACCTAAAAACAACAGCAGCCGAACTCGTCTTTGGAGAACCAATCCGATTACCTGGAGAATTCCTCGCCGAACGCACATCTGCAAAATCGCACGATCCGACACTATATGTTAACCGCCTCCGCCGATACTTCGCAGAACTCAAACCCAAGCCGACCTCGAACCACAGCAACAGGCCAACTTTCGTTTTTAAAGACCTACCCGCATCAACACACGTTTTCATCTATCGCAACGCGCCAAAAGGACCCCTAGAAAACCCATATGAGGGGCCTTTTCCAGTCATCTCCCGGCACCCTCGACATTACGTCGTCCAAATACGTAATCGAGTGGTACCAGTTTCTGTCGACCGATTGAAACCCGCCTACACCGACGTCGAAGAACCTGCCGACCAACGAGAAAACCCTGGCCGACTGACGCAAGAGAATGGCAACCCTCCTGATACACCACGAAGCCCGTCTCACGAAAGCCCGACGACACGTTCCGGAAGAAAAGTTAGATTTACCCTGCGCTATCAAGCTTGAACATTATTCAATACGTTTTTTTTGTAAAATTTCGTGATTTCATCACTGGCAAGGGGGTGATGTGGCGACGCACTAAGGATTCATTTTTATTCTACGATTTAACAATGACTTTGAACCTATTATATTTGAAACGAATTAGTACTTAATTACCATTTCGAACCTTCCAGATTCTTCCATTCATTCACATCTCGAACTTTCTAGACATTCCCATTCATTCTCGCATTTTCCCATTCATCTAGAGAATTCCATTTCCCGAAGATTCCATCAATAAGGGTATAAATAATGGGTCTCAAGGCCCACTCAGTTAGTTAATTCGTTCCGAGAGCCGTACCCGAAAACATCATTACTCAAACCCTTATCTCGGTCTTTGTCACGCGCTACGAAACGATCCTTCGCTGTAACCTAGTATTCGGTTTTGAATAAAGTATTTACTTTTGTAACACACTTTTGATTTTTGTGGTCAACCTTCCCGCATAAGCTACAGAAAGAAATCTGATTTGAAGATAACTTTTATAGAGTTTAGGCACATTTGTTACAGTCGGCTTAAATCAAACCTTTTTTTTTTCTCTCTTTCTTTGATAATCAATACCAAGTCATTTTTGAGATAATAATATGTAGATAATATTACATTTAGTAAAAACAACATTGATTCGGAAAGACGTCTCTGAAACCAGAAAAATTTTCTTCAGGGAAGATAAGACTATTTTCTTTCTGAATGAGAGATAACTATGACCTTCAATGTTTCATTTTTATTTTTTTGTGCTTTCGCCTATAAAAATGCAAAAGACGAAATTCCTGTAAGAAGAAATGAAGAAATAAATAGGATAGTGCGGGAATTTCAACGTTTGGCTCGCACCGGACAACGTATTCAACAAGAGCGTGCTCGTTTAATAACACTGTTAAGGCAATATGAGGCTATGATAACGGCACAGAATAACTCCGGAACACATAAAATATCGACGGAATTCACGACGGGTTGAAGGAGTAATTACAAGCACGAGACATCTCCTGAATGTCAAAACCCAATTTTAATCCGGTTTATGACTACTCACCCTTAACAAGAAAGCGCCGGGAAAATTTATCCCAAGAAGAACAAGAAGATTATCTGAATCGCCAATTATCTCTCTCCAATACCAAAAGTCTGGAAAACTTGAAAGTTTCAGAACCAAAGAAAATAATAGACGATAGGAAACTTGATAAAAAGGAACTTGAATTTAAAAAACTTATCGCAATGGCACTACCCGGAGGAGCATATGCAATTCGTCTTAAAGACGCCGTGATGATGATCCCAAAATTTTCCGGAGATCCTACAACTGGAGTTACCTTTAGAGAATTTTCGATTGGATGTGAAGATGCCAAGGATATGTTGCCCGCTGCAGCCGAAGGAAGTCTATTAAAAATGATGAAAACCCGATTACAGGCTGGAGCATTGGAAGCTGTGCGTGGAGAAAATTTTGCTGACGTCAATGCCTTGCTGAAACAATTGAAGAGTGTATACGCACCACGAGAATCTACAACACGACTAAGAGGCGAACTCGGTCAAATATTCCAAGGATATAATAAAATGTTGCGAAATATTTCAATCGAGTAAGAGATTTGGAGCAAAGAATTATAGATGCATATAAAGCAGATCACGAAAATGCTATCTCAGAAGAGCAAAGAGCTGAAATAGAAAAAGAGACGGTTCAGGCATTTATCCTGGGATTACGTAAAGAAATATCCATACAAATGCCTGAAATTGAAGCAATAGGAGCAGCTGGAAAAAGGGCTATTTAAATTAAAGACGAATTGCGTACTCAAGATAAATTACTTGCCCTCACCACTAACATGAAAAATCTGGACATAAACGAGTCCAAGAACAGACCGAATTTATGCCAAATATGTAGAAATCCGGGACACGAAGCCCTGTCATGCCCGAAATTTAAACCTGTTGGCTGCACTATAAGCATAAAGGCTACTCACGCCACCGAAAATTTCCAATACCGTCCCGTGCGAGCAATTCAAACATACACACCATCGGGCCGACGCCCCTCATTTCTAGAGAACCGCCATTACCAACAAAATTCACGCCCAGGTACTGGTGGAAATAGTCAACGCCCTCGTTACCAGAATGATTCCTATTATCAGAATCGAAATAATAGATTCTCAGACTGGACTTTCCAGCCTTAACCTCGGAATGACCATTTCAGGACTCAAAATTCGCGTTTTTGGAATCAAGATTCACGATTTCCGAACAACAACAACCTTCAAGGTTATAGGAATCAAGGTAACTCTCAAGGTCAAAATAATTTCGGTGGCAACTGGAGAAATTAAATCCGCGATTTCCAGGACTCCCACAGAAATGATGGGCGGAATTTCAACGTCCACAACCGCAATCAGGCGGGAAACCCACGGGAAAGTGCAACCTCAAAAAACGAGGAAGGCCTCCTGCATGGGGGAGGCGAGACCCAAAAAACCCAGTAAACACTGTCAGAATTCAAAATATTTCGATAAACCTGCTCAAAGAAATAGAACCACCATGCATTCAACTGAAGATCCAAGATGAAACCGCTATGTTTATGTTAGAATCTGGAGCTAGCGTTTGCCTAATATAACTGAAAAAAAAAATCGGAAATCATTGTATCAACCGGAATTCAAAAATCCAACTGACCGGAATAACTTCCGGATACGTCAATACGATGGGAACAGTAATTTTAGATATCTCGGGTACACCTGGAAAATTTCATGTGGTGCCGAACTCTTTTCCCATAGACCCACACGACGCAATAATAGGAAACTCTTTTTTCGCTAAAAATAAAGCAAAAACCGACTGGGCGAACAACCGTTTCGAAATAAATGAAAAGCGAGTTCTGATGGCAAACGACGATGAGAATACCATAAGTATTCCCGCAAGGACAAGAAAAGTATTTCGCATTAAAATAAAACCCACAACATTGGAAACAGGACTGATAGAATCCATCGATACCAAACAGGGATTATATGCAGGTAATGTGGTTGTGAAAAACGAAAATGGTTTTATCTTTCTACCTTTTATTAACACTACAGAAGAAAACAAAGAAAAAAAAATCGCTGATCAAGAATTACAAGAAATCGCAAGAATCGAAGAAAGAAGGAAACCGACGATGAATCGGAAACAGAACAAGAAAAAGAAAAACAAGAAAAGAAGAAATATCATAGCAAAAAAATGTTTCAAAAACGAGACGAGATCACGTTTTGAGAAAATCAAAGAACTGCTCCATTTGGATGATCTCGGTCCTACAGAAAAGGATGAGATTCATAACCTCATTAAAGACTCAGTTGATTGTTTTCATCTTCCCGGTGAAACATTGACAAGTACACATCTACATCAGCATTCTATCCATACGCAAGATGACAAGCCAATCAACACACGCCACTACCGCTTTCCCCCAGTACTAAAAGAGGAATTGAATAAACAAGTTGGAGAGCTTTTGGAAAATGACATCGTTAAACCTTCGTGTTCCCCGTATAACACACCTGTCTTGATAGTCCCTAAAAAGGCTGACAGTAAAGGGAATGCACGTTGGAGAATGGTTCTCGACTTTCGAGCATTGAATGAGAAAACTGTAAGAGACTCTTACCCACTGCCCAATATTGTCGAAATACTGGACCAGTTGGGAGGAGCGAAATACTTCTCTATCTTCGATCTTGCATCAGGTTTCATCGAATCGAAATGAAAACCGATGATGCACAGAAAACGGCTTTCTCTACGCCGCACAAACACTGGGAATTTGTCAGAATGCCGTTTGGTCTAAAAAATGCGCCCGTGACCTTTCAAAAACTAATGGATGTGGTTCTATCTGGGCTACAAGGCAACGAATTGTTTGCATACATGGACGATATTGTAATATATGCCAAAGATCTAAGTGAACAACGAAGAAAATACAATTAATTGATCGAAAGGCTGCGGGAAGCCAATTTAAAAATGCAACCAGACAAATGCGAGTTTCTAAGAAGAGATGCTATCTTTTTGGGACACCAAATCACGGACGATGGGCTCAGACCAGACCCTAAGAAAATTGAAGCTGTACAAAAATTTTCCAGACCAAAAAACGTCAAAAATATACGACAATTTTTAGGACTAGCATCATACTATCGACGATTCATAGAAAACTTCGCAAAAATTTCAAAACCCCTGACAAAGCTACTGGAAAAAGACTCAGAATTCAAATGGGAAAACGAACAAGAAGAAGCATTTTTGGCCCTCGAAAGGATACTTTGCAGCGAGCCTGTTTTGCAATACCCAAGATTTGACGAACCATTCATCTTGACCACAAACGCGAGCCAGTATGCAGTAGGAGGAATATTGAGTCAAGAAAAAATTGGACAAAATAGGCCTTGCGCTTATGTCTCTCGCCATCTGAATAAAGCTGAAAAGAACTACAGCACATATGTAAAAGAAGCCCTTGCGATAGTTTTTTGCGTTTCTCACTTTAGACCGTACTTATATGGTAGAAAATTCACTGTTGTAACGGATCATAAGCCCCTCTGTTGGATGAAAACTGCAAAAGTACCTACAAGTCGCCTAACCAGATGGAAATAGCGTCTAGAAGAATATGATTATGAAGCTCAACATAAATCTGGAGCTAAAAACATTAATGCGGATGCTTAATCAAGACATCCAGTACCCCAAACAGAAGACATCTTTTCAGAAGCTATAAACATGATAACAACAACAGAGCCAAGACGTTCGACGAGAGTAAAAGAGTCTACAGAAAAGGGACGACTATATCAGCAAGGAATTGAGAATAAAAAGGCAAGAGAAAAAATACAAGCAGAAATAGAAAAACCCATTCAAAAGAAAGGAGGAAGAGAGAGAGAATTTAAGCGAAAGAAATCGGAATTTTCATCAACAGATTTGATACAGACGAAGAAACGTTGAATAAAGAAAATGCAGAAAAATTACGAGGAAAACGACTAAGAAAAAAGAAGAAATCGATAAGAACCTAAGAAGCAATGTTGTTCAAGATAACGATGAGTTAGAAACGAATGAGAAACAATCCAACGAAGAGAAAGATATAGGAAATGATGATGTTATGGATAAAGATAACCACACCGATATTGACGAGACATCCGACAAAGAACAAGAAATGACTGATGAAGTGGAAAAAATTATTCTTGGTAGAAATATTTTTGAAAATAAAGACCACCTTTTTATGAAGCACGATAGCTGCGTTTTACTGATTGATACCGAAAATAGAACTGTTGGCGAGGCCACAGAAAGGTTTTTGAAGAAAAGAGAAGTGAAGAAATTCGGCAAATTAAGATTTAGAGAATTGACGTATGTTAGGAAAGGAAGAAATTATCAATTTTTGTTTTGTATCCAGGATAAGTCGAAAAAAGAGAGTAAAGAAACTGTATGGGAAACTATAAAAACTGGGTTGGAAAGACTGAAGTAATACCTTACTAAGAATGAAATCCGAAGTATAAACATTCCGAATTTTGAAGTGATCAACGAGATTCCTTGGAGAAGGTTCGCAAATAAAATATATGAAATTTTCAAGAAAGATAAGATAAAAATCGTTATTTGTACCGGTCAGATTCGACAGACATTCAAAAAAATCAAGGAATAGCTCTATATATTCACATAAAAATGTTAATTGATTTAAAAAGTAATTCGAAAAGTTACTTCATTAAGATTGCATTTTGATCGTTGTTTTCAATGTCTGTAAGAAATACCTGATGTCTTCAGATAATATTTCGCAAAAAATATACTGCGCCTCAATCGCAAGAATCTATTGATTACACGAATTTACGTGATGGAATAAAAAATGTTGATTTCTGTATCTATTCGCTTTCAGTCATTTAAAATTTCAATTCGCTAAATAGTTAAATTTAGATCGCGAGTATTTATGGATGACTTGCTCGCTACAGGACTTAAAAATATTGCAAAATTAAAAAATGAGCATATTTTGCTGCGTGGTTATAAAAGTGCTTAAATAAATCCATGACTCCTGGGAAAAATCTAGAAATCGCTCTATATATTGACATAATAACGTTAATTGATTTAAAAATTCAATTCGAAAAAATACTCTATTGAGATTGCATTTTGGTTTTTGTTTTTAATGTCTGTAGGAAATACCTGATGTCTTCAGATGATATTTCAGGGAAAATATACTGCGCCATACTCGCAAGAACCTAATGATGACACGGATTAACGTGATAGAATATAATATGTTAATTTCTGTAACTGTTCGCTTTCAGTCATTAAAAAAATTCCCATTCGCTAAAAAGTTAAATTTGGATCGCGAGTATTCATGGATGACCTGCTCGCTACAGAACTTGGTAATATTTCAAAATTAAAAAATAACCATATTTTGCTGCGTGGTTATAAAAGTGCTCAAATAAATTCATGACTCCTAGGAAAAATCAAGAAATCGCTCAATATAGTGACAAAATAACGTTAAATGATTTAAAAATTCAATTCGAAAAGTTACTCTGTTGAGATTGCATTTTGATTTTTGTCTTTAATGTCTGTAAGAAATACCTGATGTCTTCAGATGATATTTCAAGAAAAATATACTGCCCCTCAATCGCAAGAATCTAATGATTACACGAATTAACGTGATAGAATATAAGAAGTTAATTTCTGTAACTGTTCGCTTTCAGTCATTTAAAAAATTTCAATTCGCTGAAAAGTTAAATTTGGATCTCGAGTATTCATGGATGACCTGCTCGCTACAAAACTTGGTAATATTTCAAAATTGAAAAATGACCATCTTTTGCTGCGTAATTATAAGAGTGCTAAAATAAATTCATGACTCCTGGGAAAAATCAAGGAATCGCTCTATATATTTACATCATAACGTTAATTGATTTAAAAATTCAATTCGTAAAAATACTCTATTGAGAATGCATTTTGATATTTGTTTTTAATGTCTGTAAGAAATACCTGATGTTTTCAGATGATTTTCGGGGAAAATATACTGCGCCTAAATCGCAAGAATCTAATGATTACACGAATATACGTGACAGAATATAAGATGTTGATTTCTGTATCTGTTCGCTTTCAGACATTTAAAAAATTTCGATTCGCTGATTAGTTATATTTAGATCGCAAGTATCCATGGATGAACTGCTCGATACAGAACTTGATAATATTGAAAAATTGAAAAATAAGCATATTATGCTGGGTGGTTATAAGAGTGCGAATATAAATTCATGAATCCTGGGAAAAACCGAGGAATCGCTCTAGATATTGACATAATAACGTTAATTGATTTAAAAATTCAATTCGAAAAGTAACTCTATTGAGATTGTATTTTGATTGTTGTTTTCAATGTCTGTAAGAAATACCTGATACCTTCAGATGACATTTCGGGTCAGATATACTGCGCCACAATCGCAACAATCTAATGATTACACGAATATACGTGACAGAATATAAGATGTTTATTTCTGTGTCTGTTCGCTTTCAGTCATTTAAAAAATTTGGATTCGCTGATTAGTTAAATTTAGAACGCAAGTATTCATGGATGACCTGCTCAATACAGAACTTGATGATATTTCAAAATTGGATAATGACGATATTTTGCTGCGTGGTTATAAGCGTGATAAAATAAATTCATGATTCGTGGGAGAAATCAAAAAATCGCTCAATATAGTGACATAATAACGTTAAATGATTTAAAAATTTGATTCGAAAAGTAACTCTATTGAGATTGTATTTTGATTGTTGTTTTCAATGTCTGTAAGCAATACCCGATGTCTTCAGATGATATTTCAGGAAAAATATACTGCGCCTCAATCGCAAGAATCTAATGATCACACGAATTTACGAGATAGAATATAAGATGTTGATTTCTGTAACTGTTCGCTTGCAATCATTTAAAAAATTTCAATTTGCTGAAAAGTTTAATTTAGATCGCAAGTATTCATGGATCACCTGCTCGCTACAAAACTTGGTAATATTTCAAAATTGAAAAATAAGCATATTTTGCTGGGTGGTTATAAGAGTGCGAAAATAAATTCATGACTCCAGGGGAAAATCGAGGAATCGCTCTATATATTGACATAATAACGTTAAATGATTTTAAAATTCAATTCGAAAAGTAACTCTATTGAGATTGTATTTTGATTGTTGTTTTCAATGTCTGTAAGAAATACCTGATGTCTTCAGATGATTTTCGGGGAAAATATACTGCTCCTCAATCGCAAGAATCCAATGATTACACGAATATACGTGATAGAATAAAAGATGTTGATTTCTGTATCTGTTCGCTTTCAGTCATTTAAAATTTCAATTCGCTAAATAGTTAAATTTGGATCGCTAGTATTGATGGATAACTTGCTCGCTACAGGACTTAAAAATATTGAAAAATTAAAGAATGAGCATATTTTGCTGCGTGGTTATAAAAGTGCTGAAATAAATTCATGACTCCTGGTAAAAATCAAGAAATAGCTCAATATAGTGACAAAATAGCGTTGAATGATTTAAAAATTCAATTCGAAAAGTTACTCTATGGAGATTGCATTTTGATTGTTGTTTTCAATGTCTGTAAGAAATACCTGATGTCTTGAGATGATATTTCAAGAAAAATATACTGCGCCTCAATCGCAAGAATCTAATGATCACACGATTTTACGTGATAGAATATAAGATGTTGATTTCGGTAACTGTTTGCTCTCAGTCATTTGACAAATTTCAATTTGCTTTAAAGTTTAATTAAGATCGCAATTAATCATGGATCACCTGCTCGCTACAAAACTTGGTAATATTTCAAAATTGAAAAATGACCATATTTTGCCGAGTAATTATAAAAGTGCTAAAATAAATCCATGACTCCTGGGAAAAATCGAGGAATCGCTCTATATATTGACATAATAACGTTAATTGATTTATAAATTCAATTCGAAAAAATACTCTATTGAGATTGCATTTCGATTTTTGTTTTTAATGTCTGTAAGAAATACCTGATGTTTTCAGATGATTTTCGGGGAAAATATACTGCGCCCCAATTGCAAATATCTAATGATTACACGAATATACGTGACAGAAAATGAGATGTTTAGTTCTATATCTGTTCCCTTTAAGACATTTAAAAAATTTCGTTTTGCTGATTAGTTAAATTTAGATCGCAAGTATTCATGGATGACCTGCTCGCTACAGGACCTGATTATATTGAAAAATTGAAAAATAAGCATATTTTGGTGGGTGGTTATAAGAGTGCTAAAATAAATTCATGACTTCTGGGGAAAATCGAGGAATCACTCTATGTATTGACATAATAACGTTAATTGATTTAAACATTCAATTCGAAAAGAAACTCTATTGAGATTGTATCATGATTGTTGTTTTCAATGTCTGTAAGAAATACCTGATGTCTTCAGATGACACTTAGAGGAAGATATACTGCGCCTCAATCGCAAGAATCTAATGAGTACACGAATTCACGTGATAGAATATAAGATGTTGATTTCTGTAACTGTTTACTTTCAGTCATTCAAAATTCAATTCGCTGAATAGTTAAATTTAGATCACAAGAATTCATGAATGACCTGCTTGCTACAGAACCTAGTGATATTTCAAAATTGGATAATGACCATATTTTGCTGCCTGGTCATAAGAGTGCTCAAATAAATTCATGACTCCTAGGAAAAATCAAGTAATCGCTCAATATAGTGACGAAATAACGTTAAATGATTTAAAAAATCAATTCGAAAAGTTACTCTATTTAGATTCAATTTTAATTGTTGTTTTCAATGTCTGTAAGCAATACCTGATGTCTTTAGATGATATTTCAGGGAAAATATACTGCGCGGCAATCGCAAGAATCTAATGATCACACGAATTTACGTGATAGAATATAAGATGTTGATTTCTGTAACTGTTCGCTTTCAGTCATTTAAAAAATTTCAATTTTCCAAAAAGTTAAATTTAGATCGCAAGTATTAGCGAATCACCTGCTCGATACAGAACTTGGTGATATTTTCAAATTGAAAAATGACCATATTTTGCTGCGTGGTTATAAAAATGCTAAAATAAATTCATGACTCCTGGGAAAAATCAAGGAATCGCTCCATATATTAACATAATAACGTTAATTGATTTAAAAATTCAATTCGAAAAGTTACTCTATTGAGATTGTATTTCGATTGTTGTTTTCAATGTCTGTAAGAAATACTTGATGTCTTCAGATGACATTTAGGGGAAGATATACTGCGCCTCAATCGCAAGAATCTAATGATTACACGAATTCACGTGATAGAATATAAGATGTTGTTTTCTGTATCTGTTCGCCTTGAGTCATTTAAAATTTCAATTCGCTGAATAGTTGAATTTCGATCGCAAGTTCTCATGGACCACCTGCTCGCTACAGAACTTGGTAATATTTGGAAAATTGAAAAATGACCATATTTTGCTGCGTGGTTATAAGAGTGCTAAAATAAATTCATGACTCTTGGGAAAAATCAAGAAATCGCTCAATATAGTGACAAAATAACGTTAAATAATTGAAAAATTCAATTTGAAAAGTTACTCTATTTAGATTACATTTTTATTGTTGTTTTCAATGTCTGTAAGCAATACCTGATGTCTTCAGATGATATTTCAGGGAAAATATACTGCGCCTCAATCGCAAGAATCTAATGATCAAACGAATTTACGTGATAGAATATAAGATGTTGATTTCTGTAACTGTTCGCTTTCAGTCATTTAAAAAATTTCGATTCGCTGATTAGTTAAATTGAGATCGCATGTATTCATGGATGACCTGCTCGCTACAGGACTTGATAATATTGAAATATTGAAAAATAAGCATTTTTTGCTGGGTTGTGATAAGAGTGCGAAAATAAATTCATGACTCGTGGGGAAAATCGAGGAATCGCTCTATATATTGACATAATAACGTTAATTGATTTAAAAATTCATTTCGAAAAGTAACTCTATTGAGATTGTATTTTGATTGATGTTTTCAATGTCTGTAAGAAATACCTGATGTCTTCAGATGACATTTCGGGGAAAATATACTGCGCCTCAATCGCAAGAATCTAATGATTACACGAATTCTCGTAATAGAATATAAGATGTTAATTTCTGTATCTGTTCGCCTTCAGTCATTTAAAATTTCAATTCGCTGAATAGTTAAATTTAGATCTCAAGTATTTATGGATGACCTGCTCGCTACAGAACTTAGTAATATTGCAAAATTGGATAATGACAATATTTTTCTGCGTGGTTATAAAAGTGCTAAAATAAATTCATGACACCTGGAAAAAATCGAGGAATCGCTCTATATATTGACATAATAACGTTTAATGATTTGAAAAATCAATTCGAAAAGTTACTGATAGTTAGATTTAATTTTAATTGTTGTTTTCAATGTCTGTAAGCAATACCTGATGTCTTCAGATGATATTTCAGGAAAAATATACTGCGCCTCAATCGCAAGAATCTAATGATCACACGATTTTACGTGATAGAATATAAGATGTTGATTTCTGTAACTGTTTGCTCTCAGTCATTTGACAAATTTCAATTTGCTGAAAAGTTTAATTAAGATCGCATTTAATCATGGATCACCCGCTCGCTACAAAACTTGGTAATATTTCAAAATTGAAAAATGACAATATTTTGCCGAGTATTTATAAAAGTGCTAAAATAAATCCATGACTCCTGGGAAAAATCGAGGAATCGCTCTATATATTGACATAATAACGTTAATACATTCAAAAATTCAATTCGAAAAAATACTCTATTGAGATTACATTTTGATTTTTGTTTTAAATGTCTGTAAGAAATACCTGATGTTTTCAGATGATTTTCGGGGAAAATATACTGCGCCTCAATTGCAAGAATCTAATGATTACACGAATATACGTGACAGAAAATGAGATGTTTATTACTGTATCTGTTCCCTTTAAGACATTTAAAAAATTTCGTTTTGCTGATTAGTTAAATTTAGATCGCAAGTATTCATGGATGACCTGCTCGCTACAGGACCTGATTATATTGAAAAATTAAAAAATAAGCATATTTTGGTGGGTGGTTATAAGAGTGGTAAAATAAATTCATGACTCCTGGGGAAAATCGAGGAATCACTCTATGTATTGACATAATAACGTTAATTGATTTAAACATTCAATTCGAAAAGTTACCTTATTTAGATTACATTTTTATTGTTGTTTTCAATGTCTGTAAGCAATACCTGATGTCTTCAGATGATATTTCAGGGAAAATATACTGCGCCTCAATCGCAAGAATCTAATGATCAAACGAATTTACGTGATAGAATATAAGATGTTGATTTCTGTAACTGTTCGCTTTCAGTCATTTAAAAAATTTCGATTCGCTGATTAGTTAAATTGAGATCGCATGTATTCATAGATGACCTGCTCGCTACAGGACTTGATAATATTGAAATATTGAAAAATAAGCATTTTTTGCTGGGTTGTGATAAGAGTGCGAAAATAAATTCATGACTCGTGGGGAAAATCGAGGAATCGCTCTATATATTGACATAATAACGTTAATTGATTTAAAAATTCATTTCGAAAAGTAACTCTATTGAGATTGTATTTTGATTGATGTTTGTTAATGTCTGTAAGAAATACCTGATGTCTTCAGATGACATTTCGGGGAAAATATACTGCGCCTCAATCGCAAGAATCTAATGATTACACGAATTCTCGTAATAGAATATAAGATGTTAATTTCTGTATCTGTTCGCCTTCAGTCATTTAAAATTTCAATTCGCTGAATAGTTAAATTTAGATCTCAAGTATTTATGGATTACCTGCTCGCTACAGAACTTAGTAATATTGCAAAATTGGATAATGACAATATTTTTCTGCGTGGTTATAAAAGTGCTAAAATAAATTCATGACACCTGGAAAAAATCGAGGAATCGCTCTATATATTGACATAATAACGTTTAATGATTGAAAAATTTAATTCGAAAAGTAACTCTATTGAGATTGTATTTTGATTGTTGTTTTCAATGTCTGTAAGCAATACCTGATGTCTTCAGATGATATTTCAGGAAAAATATACTGCGCCTCAATCGCAAGAATCTAATGATCACACGATTTTACGTGATAGAATATAAGATGTTGATTTCTGTAACTGTTTGCTCTCAGTCATTTGACAAATTTCAATTTGCTGAAAAGTTTAATTAAGATCGCATTTAATCATGGATCACCCGCTCGCTACAAAACTTGGTAATATTTCAAAATTGAAAAATGACAATATTTTGCCGAGTATTTATAAAAGTGCTAAAATAAATCTATGACTCCTGGGAAAAATCGAGGAATCGCTCTATATATTGACATAATAACGTTAATTGATTTATAAATTCAATTCGAAAAAATACTCTATTGAGATTGCATTTCGATTTTTGTTTTTAATGTCTGTAAGAAATACCTGATGTTTTCAGATGATTTTCGGGGAAAATATACTGCGCCCCAATTGCAAATATCTAATGATTACACGAATATACGTGACAGAAAATGAGATGTTTAGTTCTATATCTGTTCCCTTTAAGACATTTAAAAAATTTCGTTTTGCTGATTAGTTAAATTTAGATCGCAAGTATTCATGGATGACCTGCTCGCTACAGGACCTGATTATATTGAAAAATTGAAAAATAAGCATATTTTGGTGGGTGGTTATAAGAGTGCTAAAATAAATTCATGACTCCTGGGGAAAATCGAGGAATCACTCTATGTATTGACATAATAACGTTAATTGATTTAAACATTCAATTCGAAAAGAAACTCTATTGAGATTGTATTTTGATTGTTGTTTTCAATGTCTGTAAGAAATACCTGATGTCTTCAGATGACACTTAGGGGAAGATATACTGCGCCTCAATCGCAAGAATCTAATGAGTACACGAATTCACGTGATAGAATATAAGATGTTGATTTCTGTAACTGTTTACTTTCAGTCATTCAAAATTCAATTCGCTGAATAGTTAAATTTAGATCACAAGAATTCATGAATGACCTGCTTGCTACAGAACCTAGTGATATTCCAAAATTGGATAATGACCATATTTTGCTGCCTGGTCATAAGAGTGCTCAAATAAATTTATGACTCCTAGGAAAAATCAAGTAATCGCTCAATATAGTGACGAAATAACGTTAAATGATTTAAAAAATCAATTCGAAAAGTGACTCTATTTAGATTCAATTTTAATTGTTGTTTTCAATGTCTGTAAGCAATACCTGATGTCTTTAGATGATATTTCAGGGAAAATATACTGCGCGGCAATCGCAAGAATCTAATGATCACACGAATTTACGTGATAGAATATAAGATGTTGATTTCTGTAACTGTTCGCTTTCAGTCATTTAAAAAATTTCAATTTTCCAAAAGGTTAAATTTAGATCGCAAGTATTAGCGAATCACCTGCTCGATACAGAACTTGGTGATATTTTCAAATTGAAAAATGACCATATTTTGCTGCGTGGTTATAAAAATGCTAAAATAAATTCATGACTCCTGGGAAAAATCAAGGAATCGCTCCATATATTAACATAATAACGTTAATTGATTTAAAAATTCAATTCGAAAAGTTACTCTATTGAGATTGTATTTCGATTGTTGTTTTCAATGTCTGTAAGAAATACCTGATGTCTTCAGATGACATTTAGGGGAAGATATACTGCGCCTCAATCGCAAGAATCTGATGATTACACGAATTCACGTGATAGAATATAAGATGTTGTTTTCTGTATCTGTTCGCCTTGAGTCATTTAAAATTTCAATTCGCTGAATAGTTGAATTTAGATCGCAAGTTCTCATGGACCACCTGCTCGCTACAGAACTTGGTAATATTTGGAAAATTGAAAAATGACCATATTTTGCTGCGTGGTTATAAGAGTGCTAAAATAAATTCATGACTCTTGGGAAAAATTAAGAAATCGCTCAATATAGTGACAAAATAACGTTAAATAATTTAAAAATTCAATTCGAAAAGTTACTCTATTTAGATTACATTTTTATTGTTGTTTTCAATGTCTGTAAGCAATACCTGATGTCTTCAGATGATATTTCAGGGGAAATATACTGCGCCTCAATCGCAAGAATCTAATGATCAAACGAATTTACGTGACAGAATATAAGATGTTGATTTTTGTAACTGTTCGCTTTCAGTCATTTAAAAAATTTCGATTCGCTGATTAGTTAAATTGAGATCGCATGTATTCATGGATGACCTGCTCGCTACAGGACTTGATAATATTGAAATATTGAAAAATAAGCATTTTTTGCTGGGTTGTGATAAGAGTGCGAAAATAAATTCATGACTCGTGGGGAAAATCGAGGAATCGCTCTATATATTGACATAATAACGTTAATTGATTTAAAAATTCATTTCGAAAAGTAACTCTATTGAGATTGTATTTTGATTGATGTTTGTTAATGTCTGTAAGAAATACCTGATGTCTTCAGATGACATTTCGGGGAAAATATACTGCGCCTCAATCGCAAGAATCTAATGATTACACGAATTCTCGTAATAGAATATAAGATGTTAATTTCTGTATCTGTTCGCCTTCAGTCATTTAAAATTTCAATTCGCTGAATAGTTAAATTTAGATCTCAAGTATTTATGGATGACCTGCTCGCTACAGAACTTAGTAATATTGCAAAATTGGATAATGACAATATTTTTCTGCGTGGTTATAAAAGTGCTAAAATAAATTCATGACACCTGGAAAAAATCGAGGAATCGCTCTATATATTGACATAATAACGTTTAATGATTTGAAAAATCAATTCGAAAAGTTACTGATAGTTAGATTTAATTTTAATTGTTGTTTTCAATGTCTGTAAGCAATACCTGATGTCTTCAGATGATATTTCAGGAAAAATATACTGCGCCTCAATCGCAAGAATCTAATGATCACACGATTTTACGTGATAGAATATAAGATGTTGATTTCTGTAACTGTTTGCTCTCAGTCATTTGACAAATTTCAATTTGCTGAAAAGTTTAATTAAGATCGCATTTAATCATGGATCACCCGCTCGCTACAAAACTTGGTAATATTTCAAAATTGAAAAATGACAATATTTTGCCGAGTATTTATAAAAGTGCTAAAATAAATCCATGACTCCTGGGAAAAATCGAGGAATCGCTCTATATATTGACATAATAACGTTAATACATTTAAAAATTCAATTCGAAAAAATACTCTATTGAGATTACATTTTGATTTTTGTTTTAAATGTCTGTAAGAAATACCTGATGTTTTCAGATGATTTTCGGGGAAAATATACTGCGCCTCAATTGCAAGAATCTAATGATTACACGAATATACGTGACAGAAAATGAGATGTTTATTACTGTATCTGTTCCCTTTAAGACATTTAAAAAATTTCGTTTTGCTGATTAGTTAAATTTAGATCGCAAGTATTCATGGATGACCTGCTCGCTACAGGACCTGATTATATTGAAAAATTAAAAAATAAGCATATTTTGGTGGGTGGTTATAAGAGTGGTAAAATAAATTCATGACTCCTGGGGAAAATCGAGGAATCACTCTATGTATTGACATAATAACGTTAATTGATTTAAACATTCAATTCGAAAAGTTACCTTATTTAGATTACATTTTTATTGTTGTTTTCAATGTCTGTAAGCAATACCTGATGTCTTCAGATGATATTTCAGGGAAAATATACTGCGCCTCAATCGCAAGAATCTAATGATCAAACGAATTTACGTGATAGAATATAAGATGTTGATTTCTGTAACTGTTCGCTTTCAGTCATTTAAAAAATTTCGATTTGCTGATTAGTTAAATTGAGATCGCATGTATTCATAGATGACCTGCCCGCTACAGGACTTGATAATATTGAAATATTGAAAAATAAGCATTTTTTGCTGGGTTGTGATAAGAGTGCGAAAATAAATTCATGACTCGTGGGGAAAATCGAGGAATCGCTCTATATATTGACATAATAACGTTAATTGATTTAAAAATTCATTTCGAAAAGTAACTCTATTGAGATTGTATTTTGATTGATGTTTGTTAATGTCTGTAAGAAATACCTGATGTCTTCAGATGACATTTCGGGGAAAATATACTGCGCCTCAATCGCAAGAATCTAATGATTACACGAATTCTCGTAATAGAATATAAGATGTTAATTTCTGTATCTGTTCGCCTTCAGTCATTTAAAATTTCAATTCGCTGAATAGTTAAATTTAGATCTCAAGTATTTATGGATGACCTGCTCGCTACAGAACTTAGTAATATTGCAAAATTGGATAATGACAATATTTTTCTGCGTGGTTATAAAAGTGCTAAAATAAATTCATGACACCTGGAAAAAATCGAGGAATCGCTCTATATATTGACATAATAACGTTTAATGATTGAAAAATTTAATTCGAAAAGTAACTCTATTGAGATTGTATTTTGATTGTTGTTTTCAATGTCTGTAAGCAATACCTGATGTCTTCAGATGATATTTCAGGAAAAATATACTGCGCCTCAATCGCAAGAATCTAATGATCACACGATTTTACGTGATAGAATATAAGATGTTGATTTCTGTAACTGTTTGCTCTCAGTCATTTGACAAATTTCAATTTGCTGAAAAGTTTAATTAAGATCGCATTTAATCATGGATCACCCGCTCGCTACAAAACTTGGTAATATTTCAAAATTGAAAAATGACAATATTTTGCCGAGTATTTATAAAAGTGCTAAAATAAATCCATGACTCCTGGGAAAAATCGAGGAATCGCTCTATATATTGACATAATCACGTTAATACATTTAAAAATTCAATTCGAAAAAATACTCTATTGAGATTGCATTTTGATTTTTGTTTTAAATGTCTGTAAGAAATACCTGATGTTTTCAGATGATTTTCGGGGAAAATATACTGCGCCTCAATTGCAAGAATCTAATGATTACACGAATATACGTGACAGAAAATGAGATGTTTATTACTGTATCTGTTCCCTTTAAGACATTTAAAAAATTTCGTTTTGCTGATTAGTTAAATTTAGATCGCAAGTATTCATGGATGACCTGCTCGCTACAGGACCTGATTATATTGAAAAATTGAAAAATAAGCATATTTTGGTGGGTGGTTATAAGAGTGGTAAAATAAATTCATGACTCCTGGGGAAAATCGAGGAATCACTCTATGTATTGACATAATAACGTTAATTGATTTAAACATTCAATTCGAGAAGAAACTCTATTGAGATTGTATTTCGATTGTTGTTTTCAATGTCTGTAAGAAATACCTGATGTCTTCAGATGACATTTAGGGGAAGATATACTGCGCCTCAATCGCAAGAATCTAATGAGTACACGAATTCACGTGATAGAATATAAGATGTTGATTTCTGTAACTGTTTACTTTCAGTCATTCAAAATTCAATTCGCTGAATAGTTAAATTTAGATCACGAGTATTCATGAATGACCTGCTTGCTACAGTACCTCGTGATATTCCAAAATTGGATAATGACCATATTTTTCTGCGTGGTCATAAGAGTGCTAAAATAAATTCATGACTCCTGGGAGAAATCTAGAAATCGCTCTATATATTGACATAATAACGTTAAATGATTTAAAAAATCAATTCGAAAAGTTACTCTATTTAGATTCAATTTTAATTGTTGTTTTCAATGTCTGTAAGCAATACCTGATGTCTTTAGATGATATTTCAGGGAAAATATACTGCGCGGCAATCGCAAGAATCTAATGATCACACGAATTTACGTGATAGAATATAAGATGTTGATTTCTGTAACTTTTCGCTTTCAGTCATTTAAAAAATTTCAATTTGCCAAAAAGTTAAATTTAGATCGCAAGTATTAGCGAATCACCTGCTCGATACAGAACTTGGTGATATTTTCAAATTGAAAAATGACCATATTTTGCTGCCTGGTTATAAAAATGCTAAAATAAATTCATGACTCCTGGGAAAAATCAAGGAATCGCTCCATATATTAACATAATAACGTTAATTGATTTAAAAATTCAATTCGAAAAGTTACTCTATTGAGATTTCGTTTTAATTGTTGTTTTCAATGTCTGTAAGCAATACCTAATGCTTTCGGACGATATTTCAGGGAAAATATACTGCGCCTCAATCGCAAGAATCTAATGATCAAACGAATTTACGTGATAGAATATAAGATGTTGATTTCTGTAACTGTTCGCTTTCAGTCATTTAGAAAATTCCGATTCGCTGATTAGTTAAATTGAGATCGCATGTATTCATGGATGACCTGCTCGCTACAGGACTTGATAATATTGAAATATTGAAAAATAAGCACTTTTTGCTGGGTTGTTATAAGAGTGCGAAAATAAATTCATGACTCCTGGGTAAATCGAGGAATCGCTCTATATATTGACATAATAACGTTAATTGATTTAAAAATTCATTTCGAAAAGTAACTCTATTGAGATTGTATTTTGATTGATGTTTTCAATGTCTGTAAGAAATACCTGATGTCTTCAGATGATATTTAAGAGGAAATATACTGCGCCTCAATCGCAAGGATCTAATGATTACACGAATATACGTGACAGAATAAAAGATGTTGATTTCTGTATCTGTTCGCTTTCACACATTTGAAAAATTTCGATTCGCTGATTGGTTATATTTAGATCGCGAGTATTCATGGATGACCTGTTCGACACAGAACTTGATAATATTGAAAAATTCAAAAATAAGCATATTTTACTGGGTGGTTATAAGAGTGCGAATATGAATTCATGACTCCTGGGAAAAACCGAGGAATCGCTCTATATATTGACATAATAACGTTAATTGATTTAAAAATTCGATTCGAAAAGTAACTCTATTGAGATTGTATTTGGATTGTTGTTTTCAATGTCTGTAAGAAATACCTGATGTCTTCAGATGACATTTCGGGAAATATATACTGCGCCTCAATCGCAAGAATCTAATGATTACACGAATTCACGTAATAGAATATAAGATGTTGATTTCTGTATCTGTTCGCCTTCAGTCATTTAAAATTTCAATTCGCTGAATAGTTAAATTTAGATCTCACGTATTCATGGATGACCTGCTCGCTACAGAACTTGATCATATTTCAAAATTGGATAATGACTATATTTTGCTGCGTGGTCATAAAAGTGCTAAAATAAATTCATGACTACTGGAAAAAATCGAGGAATCGCTCTATATATTGACATAATAACGTTAATTGATTTAAAAATTCAATTCGAAAAGTAACTCTATTGAGATTGTATTTTGATTGTTGTTTTCAATGTCTGTAAGAAATACCTGATGTCTTCAGATGACGTTTCGGGAAAAATATACTGCGCCTCATCGCAAGAATCTCATGATTACACGAATTCACGTGATAGAATATAAGATGTTGATTTCTGTATCTGTTCGCCTTCAGTCATTTAAAATTTCAATTCGCTGTATGGTTAAATTTAGATCTCAAGAATTCATGGATGACTTGCTCGCTACAGAAATTGGTAATATTTCAAAATTGGATAATGACCATATTTTGCTGCGTGGTTATAAGAGTGCTAAAATAAATTCATGACTCCTTGAAAAAATCGAGGAATCGCTCTATATATTGACATAATAACGTTTAATGCTTAAAAAATTTAATTCGAAAAGGAACTCTATTGAGATTGTATTTTGATTGTTGTTTTCAATGTCTGTAAGCAATACCTGATGTCTTCAGATGATATTTAAGAGAAAATATACTGCGCCACAATCGCAAGGATCTAATGATCACACGAATTTACGTGATAGAATATAAGATGTTTATTTCTATAACTGTTTACATTCAGTCATTCAAAAATTTCAATTTGCCGAAAAGTTAAATTTAGATCGCAAGTATTCATGAATCACCTGCTCGCTACAGAACTTGGTAATATTTTAAAATTGAAAAATGACCATATTTTGCGGCGTGGTTATAAAAGTGATAAAATACATTCATGAATCTTGGGAAAAATCAAGGAATTGCTCAATATAGTGACAAAATAAAAAATAATTTAAAAATTCAATTCGAAACGTTACTCTATTTAGATTTCATTTTAATTGTTGTTTTCAATGTCTGTAAGCAATACCTAATGTCTTAAGATGATATTTCAGGGAAAATATACTGCGCCTCAATCGCAAGAATCTAATGATCACACGAATTTGCGTGATCGAATATAAGATGTTGATTTCTGTAACTGTTTAAATTCACTCATTTCAAATTTCAATTCGCTGAATAGTTAAATTAAGATCTCAAGTATTCATGGATGACTTGCTCGCTACAGAAATTGGTAATATTTCAAAATTGGATAATGACCATATTTTGCTGCGTGGTTATAAAAGTGCTTAAATAAATTCATGACTCCTAGGAAAAATCAAAAAATCACTCAATATAGTGATAAAATAACGTTTAATGATTTGAAAAATCAATTCAATAAGTTACTGATAGTTAGATTTAATTTTAATTGTTGTTTTCAATGTCAGTAAGCAATACCTGATGTCTTCAGGTGAAATTTCAGGGAAAATATACTGCGCCTCAATCGCAAGAATCTAATAATCACACGAATTTACGTGATAGAATATAAGATGTTGATTTCTGTAACTGTTCGCTTTCAGTCATTTGAAAAATTTCAATTTGCTGAAAAGTTGAATTTGGATCGCAAGTTCTCATGGATCACCTGCTCGCTACAAAATTTGGTAATATTTCAAAATTGAATAATGACTATATTTTTCTGCGTGGTTATAACAGTGCTAAAATAAATTCATGACTCCTGGGAAAAATCAAGGAATCGCTCCATATATTGACATAATAACGTTAATTGATTTAAAAATTCAATTCGAAAAAATACTCTATTGAGATTCCATTTTGATTTTTGTTTTTAATGTCTGTAAAAAATACCTGATGTCTTGAGATAATATTTCAGGAAAAATATACAGCGCCTCAATCGGAAGAATCTAAAATTCACACGAATTTACGTGATAGAATATAAGATGTTGATTTCTGTAACTGTTTACTTTCAGTCATTCAAAAATTTCAATTTGCCGGAAAGTTAAATTTAGATCGCAAGTATTTATGAATCACCTGCTCGCTACAGGACTTGGTAATATTTTAAAATTTAAAAATGACCATATTTTGCTGCGTGGTTATAAGAGTGCTAAAATAAATTCATGACTCTTGGGAAAAATCAAGAAATTGCTCAATATAGTGACAAAATAACGTGAAATAATTTAAAAATTCGATTCGAAAAGTAACTCTATCGAGATTGTATTTTGATTGTTGTTTTCAATGTCTGTAAGAAATACCTGGGGTCTTCAGATGACATTTCGGGAAAAATATACTGCGCCTCAATCGCAAGAATCTAATGATTACACGAATATACGTGACAGAATAAAAGATGTTGATTTCTGTATCTGTTCGCTTTCACACATTTGAAAAATTTCGATTCGCTGATTAGTTATATTTAGATCGCGAGTATTCATGGATGACCTGCTCGACACAGAACTTGATAATATTGAAAAATTGAAAAATAAGCATATTTTACTGGGTGGTTATAAGAGTGCGAATATGAATTCATGACTCCTGGGAAAAACCGAGGAATCGCTCTATATATTGACATAATAACGTTAATTGATTTAAAAATTCGATTCGAAAAGTAACTCTATTGAGATTGTATTTTGATTGTTGTTTTCAATGTCTGTAAGAAATACCTGATGTCTTCAAATGACATTTCGGGAAAAATATACTGCGCCTCAATCGCAAGAATCTAATGATTACACGAATTCACGTAATAGAATATAAGATGTTGATTTCTGTATCTGTTCGCCTTCAGTCATTTAAAATTTCAATTCGCTGAATAGTTAAATTTAGATCTCACGTATTCATGGATGACCTGCTCGCTACAGAACTTGATAATATTTCAAAATTGGATAATGACTATATTTTGCTGCGTGGTCATAAAAGTGCTAAAATAAATTCATGACTACTGGAAAAAATCGAGGAATCGCTCTATATATTGACATAATAACGTTAATTGATTTAAAAATTCAATTCGAAAAGTAACTCTATTGAGATTGTATTTTGATTGTTGTTTTCAATGTCTGTAAGAAATACCTGATGTCTTCAGATGACATTTCGGGAAAAATATACTGCGCCTCATCGCAAGAATCTAATGATTACACGAATTCACGTGATAGAATATAAGATGTTGATTTCTGTATCTGTTCGCCTTCAGTCATTTAAAATTTCAAATCGCTGTATGGTTAAATTTAGATCTCAAGTATTCATGGATGACTTGCTCGCTACAGAAATTGGTAATATTTCAAAATTGGATAATGAACATATTTTGCTGCGTGGTTATAAGAGTGCTAAAATAAATTCATGACTCCTTGAAAAAATCGAGGAATCGCTCTATATATTGACATAATAACGTTTAATGCTTAAAAAATTTAATTCGAAAAGTAACTCTATTGAGATTGTATTTTGATTGTTGTTTTCAATGTCTGTTAGCAATACCTGATGTCTTCAGATGATATTTAAGAAAAAATATACTGCGCCACAATCGCAAGGATCTAATGATCACACGAATTTACGTGATAGAATATAAGATGTTTATTTCTATAACTGTTTACATTCAGTCATTCAAAAATTTCAATTTGCCGAAAAGTTAAATTTAGATCGCAAGTATTCATGAATCACCTGCTCGCTACAGAAATCGGTAATATTTTAAAATTGAAAAATGACCATATTTTGCTGCGTGGTTATAAAAGTGATAAAATACATTCATGAATCTTGGGAAAAATCAAGAAATTGCTCAATATAGTGACAAAATAAAAAATAATTTAAAAATTCAATTCGAAACGTTACTCTATTTAGATTTCATTTTAATTGTTGTTTTCAATGTCTGTAAGCAATAACTGATGTCTTAAGATGATATTTCAGGGAAAATATACTGCGCCTCAATCGCAAGAATCTAATGATCACACGAATTTGCGTGATCGAATATAAGATGTTGATTTCTGTAACTGTTTAAATTCACTCATTTCAAATTTCAAATCGCTGAATAGTTAAATTAAGATCTCAAGTATTCATGGATGACTTGCTCGCTACAGAAATTGGTAATATTTCAAAATTGGATAATGACCATATTTTGCTGCGTGGTTATAAAAGTGCTTAAATAAATTCATGACTCCTAGGAAAAATCAAAACATCACTCAATATAGTGATAAAATAACGTTTAATGATTTGAAAAATCAATTCGAAAAATTACTGATAGTTAGATTTAATTTTAATTGTTGTTTTCAATGTCAGTAAGCAATACCTGATATCTTCAGGTGATATTTCAGGGAAAATATACTGCGCCTCAATCGCAAGAATCTAATAATCACACGAATTTACGTGATAGAATATAAGATGTTGATTTCCGTAACTGTTCGCTTTCAGTCATTTGAAAAATTTCAATTTGCTGAAAAGTTGGATTTAGATCGCAAGTTCTCATGGATCACCTGCTCGCTACAAAATTTGGTAATATTTCAAAATTGAATAATGACTATATTTTTCAGCGTGGTTATAACAGTGCTAAAATAAATTCATGACTCCTGGGAAAAATCAAGGAATCGCTCCATATATTGACATAATAACGTTAATTGATTTAAAAATTCAATTCGAAAAAATACTCCATTGAGATTCCATTTTGATTTTTGTTTTTAATGTCTGTAAGAAATACCTGATGTCTTTAGATGAGATTTCAGGAAAAATATACAGCGCCTCAATCGGAAGAATCTAAAATTCACACGAATTTACGTGATAGAATATAAGATGTTGATTTCCGTAACTGTTCGCTTTCAGTCATTTGAAAAATTTCAATTTGCTGAAAAGTTGGATTTAGATCGCAAGTTCTCATGGATCACCTGCTCGCTACAAAATTTGGTAATATTTCAAAATTGAATAATGACTATATTTTTCAGCGTGGTTATAACAGTGCTAAAATAAATTCATGACTCTTGGGAAAAATCAAGAAATTGCTCAATATAGTGACAAAATAACGTGAAATAATTTAAAAATTCGATTCGAAAAGTAACTCTATTGAGATTGTATTTTGATTGATGTTTTCAATGTCTGTAAGAAATACCTGATGTCTTCAGATGATATTTAAGAGGAAATATACTGCGCCTCAATCGCAAGGATCTAATGATTACACGAATATACGTGACAGAATAAAAGATGTTGATTTCTGTATCTGTTCGCTTTCACACATTTGAAAAATTTCGATTCGCTGATTGGTTATATTTAGATCGCGAGTATTCATGGATGACCTGTTCGACACAGAACTTGATAATATTGAAAAATTCAAAAATAAGCATATTTTACTGGGTGGTTATAAGAGTGCGAATATGAATTCATGACTCCTGGGAAAAACCGAGGAATCGCTCTATATATTGACATAATAACGTTAATTGATTTAAAAATTCGATTCGAAAAGTAACTCTATTGAGATTGTATTTGGATTGTTGTTTTCAATGTCTGTAAGAAATACCTGATGTCTTCAGATGACATTTCGGGAAATATATACTGCGCCTCAATCGCAAGAATCTAATGATTACACGAATTCACGTAATAGAATATAAGATGTTGATTTCTGTATCTGTTCGCCTTCAGTCATTTAAAATTTCAATTCGCTGAATAGTTAAATTTAGATCTCACGTATTCATGGATGACCTGCTCGCTACAGAACTTGATCATATTTCAAAATTGGATAATGACTATATTTTGCTGCGTGGTCATAAAAGTGCTAAAATAAATTCATGACTACTGGAAAAAATCGAGGAATCGCTCTATATATTGACATAATAACGTTAATTGATTTAAAAATTCAATTCGAAAAGTAACTCTATTGAGATTGTATTTTGATTGTTGTTTTCAATGTCTGTAAGAAATACCTGATGTCTTCAGATGACGTTTCGGGAAAAATATACTGCGCCTCATCGCAAGAATCTCATGATTACACGAATTCACGTGATAGAATATAAGATGTTGATTTCTGTATCTGTTCGCCTTCAGTCATTTAAAATTTCAATTCGCTGTATGGTTAAATTTAGATCTCAAGAATTCATGGATGACTTGCTCGCTACAGAAATTGGTAATATTTCAAAATTGGATAATGACCATATTTTGCTGCGTGGTTATAAGAGTGCTAAAATAAATTCATGACTCCTTGAAAAAATCGAGGAATCGCTCTATATATTGACATAATAACGTTTAATGCTTAAAAAATTTAATTCGAAAAGGAACTCTATTGAGATTGTATTTTGATTGTTGTTTTCAATGTCTGTAAGCAATACCTGATGTCTTCAGATGATATTTAAGAGAAAATATACTGCGCCACAATCGCAAGGATCTAATGATCACACGAATTTACGTGATAGAATATAAGATGTTTATTTCTATAACTGTTTACATTCAGTCATTCAAAAATTTCAATTTGCCGAAAAGTTAAATTTAGATCGCAAGTATTCATGAATCACCTGCTCGCTACAGAACTTGGTAATATTTTAAAATTGAAAAATGACCATATTTTGCGGCGTGGTTATAAAAGTGATAAAATACATTCATGAATCTTGGGAAAAATCAAGGAATTGCTCAATATAGTGACAAAATAAAAAATAATTTAAAAATTCAATTCGAAACGTTACTCTATTTAGATTTCATTTTAATTGTTGTTTTCAATGTCTGTAAGCAATACCTAATGTCTTAAGATGATATTTCAGGGAAAATATACTGCGCCTCAATCGCAAGAATCTAATGATCACACGAATTTGCGTGATCGAATATAAGATGTTGATTTCTGTAACTGTTTAAATTCACTCATTTCAAATTTCAATTCGCTGAATAGTTAAATTAAGATCTCAAGTATTCATGGATGACTTGCTCGCTACAGAAATTGGTAATATTTCAAAATTGGATAATGACCATATTTTGCTGCGTGGTTATAAAAGTGCTTAAATAAATTCATGACTCCTAGGAAAAATCAAAAAATCACTCAATATAGTGATAAAATAACGTTTAATGATTTGAAAAATCAATTCAATAAGTTACTGATAGTTAGATTTAATTTTAATTGTTGTTTTCAATGTCAGTAAGCAATACCTGATGTCTTCAGGTGAAATTTCAGGGAAAATATACTGCGCCTCAATCGCAAGAATCTAATAATCACACGAATTTACGTGATAGAATATAAGATGTTGATTTCTGTAACTGTTCGCTTTCAGTCATTTGAAAAATTTCAATTTGCTGAAAAGTTGAATTTGGATCGCAAGTTCTCATGGATCACCTGCTCGCTACAAAATTTGGTAATATTTCAAAATTGAATAATGACTATATTTTTCTGCGTGGTTATAACAGTGCTAAAATAAATTCATGACTCCTGGGAAAAATCAAGGAATCGCTCCATATATTGACATAATAACGTTAATTGATTTAAAAATTCAATTCGAAAAAATACTCTATTGAGATTCCATTTTGATTTTTGTTTTTAATGTCTGTAAAAAATACCTGATGTCTTGAGATAATATTTCAGGAAAAATATACAGCGCCTCAATCGGAAGAATCTAAAATTCACACGAATTTACGTGATAGAATATAAGATGTTGATTTCTGTAACTGTTTACTTTCAGTCATTCAAAAATTTCAATTTGCCGGAAAGTTAAATTTAGATCGCAAGTATTTATGAATCACCTGCTCGCTACAGGACTTGGTAATATTTTAAAATTTAAAAATGACCATATTTTGCTGCGTGGTTATAAGAGTGCTAAAATAAATTCATGACTCTTGGGAAAAATCAAGAAATTGCTCAATATAGTGACAAAATAACGTGAAATAATTTAAAAATTCGATTCGAAAAGTAACTCTATCGAGATTGTATTTTGATTGTTGTTTTCAATGTCTGTAAGAAATACCTGGGGTCTTCAGATGACATTTCGGGAAAAATATACTGCGCCTCAATCGCAAGAATCTAATGATTACACGAATATACGTGACAGAATAAAAGATGTTGATTTCTGTATCTGTTCGCTTTCACACATTTGAAAAATTTCGATTCGCTGATTAGTTATATTTAGATCGCGAGTATTCATGGATGACCTGCTCGACACAGAACTTGATAATATTGAAAAATTGAAAAATAAGCATATTTTACTGGGTGGTTATAAGAGTGCGAATATGAATTCATGACTCCTGGGAAAAACCGAGGAATCGCTCTATATATTGACATAATAACGTTAATTGATTTAAAAATTCGATTCGAAAAGTAACTCTATTGAGATTGTATTTTGATTGTTGTTTTCAATGTCTGTAAGAAATACCTGATGTCTTCAAATGACATTTCGGGAAAAATATACTGCGCCTCAATCGCAAGAATCTAATGATTACACGAATTCACGTAATAGAATATAAGATGTTGATTTCTGTATCTGTTCGCCTTCAGTCATTTAAAATTTCAATTCGCTGAATAGTTAAATTTAGATCTCACGTATTCATGGATGACCTGCTCGCTACAGAACTTGATAATATTTCAAAATTGGATAATGACTATATTTTGCTGCGTGGTCATAAAAGTGCTAAAATAAATTCATGACTACTGGAAAAAATCGAGGAATCGCTCTATATATTGACATAATAACGTTAATTGATTTAAAAATTCAATTCGAAAAGTAACTCTATTGAGATTGTATTTTGATTGTTGTTTTCAATGTCTGTAAGAAATACCTGATGTCTTCAGATGACATTTCGGGAAAAATATACTGCGCCTCATCGCAAGAATCTAATGATTACACGAATTCACGTGATAGAATATAAGATGTTGATTTCTGTATCTGTTCGCCTTCAGTCATTTAAAATTTCAAATCGCTGTATGGTTAAATTTAGATCTCAAGTATTCATGGATGACTTGCTCGCTACAGAAATTGGTAATATTTCAAAATTGGATAATGAACATATTTTGCTGCGTGGTTATAAGAGTGCTAAAATAAATTCATGACTCCTTGAAAAAATCGAGGAATCGCTCTATATATTGACATAATAACGTTTAATGCTTAAAAAATTTAATTCGAAAAGTAACTCTATTGAGATTGTATTTTGATTGTTGTTTTCAATGTCTGTTAGCAATACCTGATGTCTTCAGATGATATTTAAGAAAAAATATACTGCGCCACAATCGCAAGGATCTAATGATCACACGAATTTACGTGATAGAATATAAGATGTTTATTTCTATAACTGTTTACATTCAGTCATTCAAAAATTTCAATTTGCCGAAAAGTTAAATTTAGATCGCAAGTATTCATGAATCACCTGCTCGCTACAGAAATCGGTAATATTTTAAAATTGAAAAATGACCATATTTTGCTGCGTGGTTATAAAAGTGATAAAATACATTCATGAATCTTGGGAAAAATCAAGAAATTGCTCAATATAGTGACAAAATAAAAAATAATTTAAAAATTCAATTCGAAACGTTACTCTATTTAGATTTCATTTTAATTGTTGTTTTCAATGTCTGTAAGCAATAACTGATGTCTTAAGATGATATTTCAGGGAAAATATACTGCGCCTCAATCGCAAGAATCTAATGATCACACGAATTTGCGTGATCGAATATAAGATGTTGATTTCTGTAACTGTTTAAATTCACTCATTTCAAATTTCAAATCGCTGAATAGTTAAATTAAGATCTCAAGTATTCATGGATGACTTGCTCGCTACAGAAATTGGTAATATTTCAAAATTGGATAATGACCATATTTTGCTGCGTGGTTATAAAAGTGCTTATATAAATTCATGACTCCTAGGAAAAATCAAAACATCACTCAATATAGTGATAAAATAACGTTTAATGATTTGAAAAATCAATTCGAAAAATTACTGATAGTTAGATTTAATTTTAATTGTTGTTTTCAATGTCAGTAAGCAATACCTGATATCTTCAGGTGATATTTCAGGGAAAATATACTGCGCCTCAATCGCAAGAATCTAATAATCACACGAATTTACGTGATAGAATATAAGATGTTGATTTCCGTAACTGTTCGCTTTCAGTCATTTGAAAAATTTCAATTTGCTGAAAAGTTGGATTTAGATCGCAAGTTCTCATGGATCACCTGCTCGCTACAAAATTTGGTAATATTTCAAAATTGAATAATGACTATATTTTTCAGCGTGGTTATAACAGTGCTAAAATAAATTCATGACTCCTGGGAAAAATCAAGGAATCGCTCCATATATTGACATAATAACGTTAATTGATTTAAAAATTCAATTCGAAAAAATACTCCATTGAGATTCCATTTTGATTTTTGTTTTTAATGTCTGTAAGAAATACCTGATGTCTTTAGATGAGATTTCAGGAAAAATATACAGCGCCTCAATCGGAAGAATCTAAAATTCACACGAATTTACGTGATAGAATATAAGATGTTGATTTCTGTAACTGTTTACTTTCAGTCATTCAAAAATTTCAATTTGCCGGAAAGTTAAATTTAGATCGCAAGTATTTATGAATCACCTGCTCGCTACAGGACTTGGTAATATTTTAAAATTTAAAAATGACCATATTTTGCTGCGTGGTTATAAGAGTGCTAAAATAAATTCATGACTCTTGGGAAAAATCAAGAAATTGCTCAATATAGTGACAAAATAACGTGAAATAATTTAAAAATTCAATTCGAAAAGTAACTCTATCGAGATTGTATTTTGATTGTTGTTTTCAATGTCTGTAAGAAATACCTGGGGTCTTCAGATGACATTTCGGGAAAAATATACTGCGCCTCAATCGCAAGAATCTAATGATTACACGAATTCACGTGATAGAATATAAGATGTTGATTTCTGTATCTGTTCGCCTTCAGTCATTTAAAGTTTCAATTCGCTGTATAATTAAATTTAGATCTCAAGTATTCATGGATGACTTGCTCGCTACAGAAATTGGTAATATTCCAAAATTGGATAATGACCATATTTTGCTGCGTGGTCATAAGAGTGCTAAAATAAATTCATGACTCCTGGGAGAAATCTAGGAATCGCTCTATATATTCACATAATAACGTTAATTCATTTAAAAATTCAATTCAAAAAGTAACTCTATTGACATTGTATTTTGATTGTTGTTTTCAATGTCTGTAAGAAATACCTGATGTCTTCAGATGACATTTCGGGAAAAATACACTGCGCCTAAATCGCAAGAAGCTAATGATTACACGAATTTACGTGATAGAATATAAGGTGTTGATTTCTGTATCTGTTCGCCTTCAGTCATTAAAAATTTCAATTCGCTGAATAGTTAAATTTAGATCTCAAGTATTCATGAATGACTTGCTCGCTACAAAAATTGGTAATATTTCAAAATTGGATAATGACCATATCTTGCTGCGTGGTTATAAACGTGCTTAAATAAATTCATGACTCCTAGGAAAAATTAAGAAATCGCTTAATATAGTGACAAAATAACGTTAAATCATTTAAACAATCAATTCGAAAAGTTACTGATTATAAGATTTAATTTTAATTATTGTTTTCAATGTCAGTAAGCAATACTTGATGTCTTCAGATGATATTTCAGGGAAAATATACTGCGCCTCAATCGCAAGAATCTAATGATTACACGAATTTACGTGATAGAATATAAGATGTTGATTTCTGTAACTGTTCGCTTTTAGTCATTTGACAAATTTCAATTTGCTGAAAAGTTGAATTTAGATCGCAAGTTCTTATGGATCACCTGCTCGCTACAAAATTTGGTAATATTTCAAAATTGAATAATGAGCATATTTTTCTGCGTGGTTATAAGAGTGCTAAAATAAATTCATGACTTCTGGGAAAAATCAAGCAATCGCTCCATATATTGACATAATAACGTTAATTGATTTAAAAATTCAATTCGAAAAAATACTCTATTGAGATTGCATATTGATTTTTGTTTTTAAAGTCTGTAAGAAATACCTGATGTCTTCAGATGATATTTCAGGGAAAATATACTGCGCCTCAATCGCAAGAATCTAATGATCACACGAATTTACGTGATAGAATATAAGATGTTTATTTCTGTAACTGTTCGCTTTCAGTCATTTGAAAAATTTTAATTCCCTAAAAAGTTGAATTTAGATCGCAAGTTCTCATGGATCACCTGCTCGCTACAAAACTTGGTAATATTTCAAAATTGAATAATGACTATATTTTTCTGCGTGGTTATAAGAGTGCTAAAATAAATTCATGACTCCTGGGAAAAATCAAGGAATCGCTCCGTATATTAACATAATAACGTTAAAGATTAAAAAATTCAATTCGAAAAGTTATTATATTTAGATTTCATTTTAAATGTTGTTTTCAATGTCTGTAAGCAATACCTGATGTCTTCAGATCATATTTCAGGGAAAATATACTGCGCCTCAATCGCAAGAATCTAATGATCACACGAATTTACGTGATAGTATATAAGATGTTGATTTCTGTAACTGTTTACTTTCAATCATTTAAAATTTCAATTCGCTGAATAGTTAAATTTAGATCACAAGTATTCATGGATGACCTGCTTGCTAAGAACCTGGTGATATTCCGAAATTGGATAATGACCATATTTTGCTGCGTGGTCAAAAAAGTGCTAAAAGAAATTCATGACTCCTGGAAAAAATCGAGGAATCGCTCTATATATTGACATAATAACGTTTATTGATTTAAAAATTTAATTCGAAAAGTAACCCTATTGAGATTGTATTTTGATTGTAGTTTTCAATGTCTGTAAGAAATACCTGATGTCTTCAGATGACATTTCGGGAAAAATACACTGCGCCTAAATCGCAAGAAGCTAATGATTACACGAATTTACGTGATAGAATATAAGGTGTTGATTTCTGTATCTGTTCGCCTTCAGTCATTAAAAATTTCAATTCGCTGAATAGTTAAATTTAGATCTCAAGTATTCATGGATGACATGCTCGCTACAAAACTTGGTAATATTTCAAAATTGAAGAATGACCATATTTTGCTGCGTGGTTATAAATGTGGTGAAACAAATTCATGACTCCTGGGAAAAATCAAGGAATCGCTCCGTATATTGACATAATAACGTTAATTGATTAAAAAATTCAATTCGAAAAGTTACTCTATTGAGATTGTATTTTGATTGTTGTTTTCAATGTCTGTACGAAATACCTGATGTCTTCAGATGACATTTCGGGAAAAATATACTGCGCCTCAATCGCAAGAAGCTAATGATTACACGAATTCACGTGATAGAATATAAGATGTTGATTTCTGTATCTGTTAGCATTCAGTCATTGAAAATTTTAATTCGCTGAGTAGTTAAATTTAGATCTCACGTATTAATGAATGACTTGCTCGCTACAGAAATTGGTAATATTTCAAAATTGGATAATGACCATATTTTGCTGCGTGGTTATAAGAGTGCTAAAATAAATTCATGACTCGTTGAAAAAATCGAGGAATCGCTCTATATATTGACATGATAACGTTTAATGATTTAAAAATTTAATTCGAAAAGTAACTCTATTGAGATTGTATTTTAATTGTTGTTTTCAATGTCTGTTAGATATACCTGATGTCTTCAGATGACATTTCGGGAAAAATACACTGCGCCTAAATCGCAAGAAGCTAATGATTACACGAATTCACGTGATAGAATATAAGATGTTGATTTCAGTATCTGTTCGCCTTCAGTCATTTAAAATTTCAATTCGCTGAATAGTTAAATTTAGATCTCAAGTATTCATGGATGACCTGCTCGCTACAGAACTTGATAATATTTCAAAATTTGATAATGACCATATTTTGCTGCGTGGTCATAAGAGTGCTAAAATAAATTCATGACTCTTGGGAGAAATCTAGGAATCGCTCCATATATTGACATAATAACGTTAATTGATTCAAAAATTCAATTCGAAAAGTAACTCTATTGAGATTGTATTTTGATTGTTGTTTTCAATGTCTGTAAGAAATACCTGATGTCTTCAGATGACATTTCGGGAAAAATATACTGCGCCTCCATCGCAAGAAGCTAATGATTACACGAATTCACGTGATTGAATATAAGATGTTGATTTCTGTATCTGTTAGCATTCAGTCATTGAAAATTTTAATTCGCTGAGTAGTTAAATTTAGATCTCAAGTATTCATGAATGACTTGCTCGCTACAGAAATTGGTTATATTTCAAAATTAGATAATGACCATATTTTGCTGCGTGGTTATAAGAGTGCTAAAATAAATTCATGACTCCTTGAAAAAATCGAGGAATCGCTCTATATATGGACATGATAACGTTTAATGATTTAAAAATTTAATTCGAAAAGTAACTCTATTAAGATTGTATTTTGATTGTTGTTTTCAATGTCTGTAAGCAATACCTGATGTCTTCAGATGATATTTAAGAGAAAATATACTGCGCCACAATCGCAAGGATCTAATGATCACACGAATTTACGTGATAGAATATAAGATGTTGATTTCAGTAACTGTTCACTTTCAGTCAAGTGAAAATTTCTATTCGTTGGAATGTTAAATTTAGATCGCAAGTATTTATGGATCACCTGCTCGCTACAGAAGTTAGTAATATTTGAAAATTGAAAAATGACCATATTTTGCTGCGTGGTTATAAACGTGCTCAAATAAATTCATGACTTTTGGGAAAAATCAAGAAATCGATCAATATAGTGACAAAATAACGTTAAGTAATTTAAAAATTCAATTCGAAAAGTTACTATATTTAGATTTCATTTTAATTGTTGTTTTCAAAGTCTGTAAGCAATACCTGATGTCTTCAGATCATAATTCAGGGAAAATATACTGCGCCTCAATCGCAAGAATCTAATGATCACACGTATTTACGTGATAGTATATAAGATGTTGATTTCTGTAACTGTTTACTTTCAGTCATTTAAAATTTCAATTCGCTAAATAGTTAAATTTAGATCACAAGTATTCATGAATGACCTGCTTGCTACAGAACCTGGTGATATTCCGAAATTGGATAATGACCATATTTTGCTGCGTGGTCAAAAGAGTGCTAAAAGAAATTTATGACTCCTAGAAAAAATCGAGGAATCGCTCTATATATTGACATAATAACGTTAATTGATTTAAAAATTTAATTCGAAAAGTAACCCTATTGAGATTGTATTTTGATTGTAGTTTTCAATGTCTGTAAGAAATACCTGATGTCTTCAGATGACATTTCGGGAAAAATACACTGCGCCTAAATCGCAAGAAGCTAATGATTACACGAATTTACGTGATAGAATATAAAATGTTGATTTCTGTAACTGTTCGCTTTCAGTCATTTGAAAAATTTTAATTCGCTAAAAAGTTAAATTTAGATCGCAAGTTCTCATGGATCACCTGCTCGCTACAAAACTTGGTGATATTCCGAAATTGGAAAATGACCATATTTTGCTGCGTGGTCAAAAGAGTGCTAAAAGAAATTCATGACTCCTGGGGGAAATCTAGGAATCGCTATATATATTGACATAATAACGTTTATTGATTTAAAAATTTAATTCGAGAAGTAACCCTATTGAGATTGTATTTTGATTGTAGTTTTCAATGTCTGTAAGAAATACCTGATGTCTTCAGATGACATTTCGGGAAAAATACACTGCGCCTAAATCGCAAGAAGCTAATGATTACACGAATTTACGTGATAGAATATAAGGTGTTGATTTCTGTATCTGTTCGCCTTCAGTCATTAAAAATTTCAATTCGCTGAATAGTTAAATTTAGATCTCAAGTATTCATGGATGACATGCTCGCTACAAAACTTGGTAATATTTCAAAATTGAAGAATGACCATATTTTGCTGCGTGGTAATAAATGTGGTGAAACAAATTCATGACTCCTGGGAAAAATCAAGGAATCGCTCCGTATATTGACATAATAACGTTAATTGATTAAAGAATCCAATTCGAAAAGTTACTCTATTGAGATTGTATTTTGATTGTTGTTTTCAATGTCTGTACGAAATACCTGATGTCTTCAGATGACATTTCGGGAAAAATATACTGCGCCTCAATCGCAAGAAGCTAATGATTACACGAATTCACGTGATAGAATATAAGATGTTGATTTCTGGATCTGTTCGCCTTCAGTCATTGAAAATTTCAATTCGCTGAAAAGTTAAATTTAGATCACAAGTATTCATGAATGACCTGCTTGCTACAGAACCTGGTGATATTCCAAAATTGGATAATGACCATATTTTGCTGCGTGGTCATAAGAATGCTAAAATAAATTCTTGACTCCTGGGAGAAATCTAGGAATCGCTCTATATATTCACATAATAACTTTAATTCATTTAAAAATTCAATTCAAAAAGTAACTCTATTGAGATTGTATTTTGATTGTTGTTTTCAATGTCTGTAAGAAATACCTGATGTCTTCAGATGACATTTCGGGAAAAATACAGTGCGCCTAAATCGCAAGAAGCTAATGATTACACGAATTCACGTGATAGAATATAAGACGTTGATTTCTGTATCTGTTCGCCTCCAGTCATTGAAAATTTCAATTCGCTGAATAGTTTAATTTAGATCTCAAGTATTCATAGATGACCTGCTCGCTACAGAACTTGATAATATTTCGAAATTGGATAATGACCATATTTTGCTGCGTGGTCATAAGAGTGCTAAGATGAATTCATGATTCCTGGAAAAAATCGAGGAATCGCTCTATATATTAACAAAATAACGTTAATTGATTTAAAAATTCAATTCGAAAAAAAATACTCTATTGAGATTGCATTTTGATTTTTGTTTTTAATGTCTGTAAGAAATACCTGATGTCTTCAGATGATATTTCAGAGAAAATATACTGCGCCTTAATCGCAAGAATCTAATGATCACACGAATTTACGTGATAGAATATAAGATGTTGATTTCTGTAACTGTTCGCTTTCAGTCATATAAAAAATTTTAATTTGCTAAAAAGTTCAATTTAGATCGCAAGTGATCATGGATTACCTGCTTGCTACAGAACCTGGTAATATTTCAAAATTGGTTAATGACCATATTTTGCTGCGTGGTCATAAGAGTGCTAAAATAAATTCATGAGTCCTGCAAAAAATCGAGGAATCGCTCTATATATTGTGAAAATAACGTTCAATAATTTAAAAATTCAATTCGAAAAGTTACTCTATTTAGATTTTATTTTAATTGTTGTTTTTAATGTCTGTAACCAATACGTGATGTCTTCAGATCATATTTCAGGGAAAATATACTGCGCCTCAATCGCAAGAATCTAATCATCACACGAATTCACGTGATAGAATATAAGATGTTGATTTCTGTATCTGTTCGCCTTCAGTCATTGAAAATTTTAATTCGCTGAATAGTTAAATTTAGATCACAAGTATTCATGAATGACCTGCTTGCTACAGAACCTAATGATATTCCAAAATTGGATAGTGACCATATTTTTCTGCGTGGTCATAAGAGTGCTAAAAGAAAATCATGACTCCTGCGAGAAATCTAGTAATCGCTCTATATATTGACATAATAACGTTAATTGATTTAAAAATTCAATTCATAAAGTAACTCTATTGAGATTGTATTTTGATTGTTCTTCTCAATGTCTGAAAGAAATACCTGATGTCTTTTGATGACATTTCGGGAAAAATATACTGCGCCTCAATCGCAAGAATATAATGATCACACGAATTCACGTGATACAATATAAGATGTTGATTTCTGTAACTGTTCGCTTTCAGTCATTTAAAACATTTAAATTTGCTGAAAAGTTCAATTTGGATCGCAAGTAATCATGGATTTCCTGCTTGCTACAGAACCTGGTGATATTCTAAAATTGAAAAATGACCAAATTTTGCTGCGTGGTTATAAACGTGCACAAATAAATTCATGACTCCTAGGAAAAATCAAGAAATCGCTCAATATAGTGACAAAATAACGTTGAATGATTTAAACAATCAATTTGAAAAGTTACTGATGTTTAGATTTAATTTTAATTGTTGTTTTCAATGTCAGTAAGCAATACCTGATGTCTTGAGATGATATTCAAGAGGAAATATACTGCGCCTCAATCGCAAGAATCTAATGATCACACGAATTTACGTGATAGAATATAAGATGTTGATTTCTGTAACTGTTCGCTTTCAGTCATATAAAAAATTTCAATTTGCTAAAAAGTCCAATTTAGATCGCATGTAATCATGGATTACCTGCTTGCCACAGAACCTGGTAATATTTCAAAATTGGATAATGACCATATTTTGCTGCGTGGTCATAAGAGTGCTAAAATAAATTCATGACTCCTGGAAAAAATCGAGGAATCGCTATATATATTGTGAAAATAACGTTCAATAATTTAAAAATTCAATTCGAAAAGTTACTCTATTTAGATTTCATTTTAATTGTTGTTTTTAATATCTGTAACCAATACCTGATGTCTTCAGATCATATTTCAGGAAAAATATACTGCGCCTCAATCGCAAGAATCTAATCATCACACGAATTCACGTGATAGAATATAAGATGTTGATTTCTGTATCTGTTCGCCTTCAGTCATTGAAAATTTTAATTCGCTGAATAGTTAAATTTAGATCACAAGTATTCATGAATGACCTGCTTGATACAGAACCTGGTGATATTCCAAAATTGGATGATGACCATATTTTTCTGCGTGGTCATAAGAGTGCTAAAAGAAATTCATGACTCCTGGGAGAAATCTAGGAATCGCTCTATATATTGACATAATAACTTTAATTGATTTAAAAATTCAATTCGAAAAGTAACTCTATTGAGATTGTATTTTGATTGTTGTTTTCAATGTCTGTAAGAAATACCTGATGTCTTCAGATGATATTTCAGGGAAAATATACTGCGCCTCAATCGCAAGAATCTAATGATCAGACGAATTTACGTGATAGAATATAAGATGTTGATTTCTGTAACTGTTCGCTTTCAGTCATTTAAAACATTTCAATTTGCTGAAAAGTTCAATTTAGATCGCAAGTATTCATGGATTACCTGCTTGCTACAGAACCTGGTGATATACCAGAATTGAAAAATGACCATATTTTGCTGCGTGGTTATAAACGTGCTAAAATAAATTCATGACTCCTAGGAAAAATCAAGAAATCGCTCAATATAGTGACAAAATAACGTTGAATGATTTAAACAATCAATTCGAAAAGTTACTGATGTTTAGATTTAATTTTAATTGTTGTTTTCAATGTCAGTAAGCAATACCTGATGTCTTGAGATGATATTTAAGAGGAAATATACTGCGCCTCAATCGCAAGAAGCTAATGATAACACGAATTCACGTGATAGAATATAAGATGTTGATTTCTGTATCTGTTCGCCATCAGTCATTGAAAATTTCAATTCGCTGAATAGTTAAATTTAGATCACAAGTATTCATGGATGACCTGCTTGATACAGAACCTGGTGATATTCCAAAATTGGATGATGACCATATTTTTCTGCGTGGTCATAAGAGTGCTAAAAGAAATTCATGACTCCTGGGAGAAATCTAGGAATCGCTCTATATATTGACATAATAACTTTAATTGATTTAAAAATTCAATTCGAAAAGTAACTCTATTGAGATTGTATTTTGATTATTGTTTTCAATGTCTGTAAGAAATACCTGATGTCTTCAGATGATATTTCAGGGAAAATATACTGCGCCTCAATCGCAAGAATCTAATGATCAGACGAATTTACGTGATGGAATATAAGATGTTGATTTCCGTAACTGTTCGCTTTCAGTCATTTAAAATTTCAATTTGCTGAAAAGTTCAATTTAGATCGCAAGTAATCATGGATTACCTGCTTGCTACAGAACCTGGTGATATTCCAAAATTGGATAATAACCATATTTTGCTGCGTGGTCATAAGAGTGCTAAAATAAATTCATGACTCCTGGAAAAAATCGAGAAATCGCTCTATATATTGACAAAATAACGTTCAATTATTTAAAAATTCAATTCGATAAGTTACTCTATTCAGATTTCATTTTAATTGTTGTTTTTAATGTCTGTAACCAATACCTGATGTCTTCAGATCATACTTCAGGGAAAATATGCTGCGCCTCAATCGCAAGAATCTAATCATCACACGAATTGATGTGATAGAATATAAGATGTTGATTTCTGTAACTGTTTATATTCAGTCATTCCAAATTCAATTCGCTGAATAGTTAAATTTAGATCACAAGTATTCATGAATGACCTGCTTGCTACAGAACCTGGTGATATTCCAAAATTGGATAATGACCATATTTTTCTGCGTGGTCATAAGAGTGCTAAAAGAAAATCATGACTCCTGCGAGAAATCTAGGAATCGCTCTATATATTGACATAATAACGTTAATTGATTTAAAAATTCAATTCAAAAAGTAACTCTTTTGAGATTGTATTTTGATTGTTCTTCTCAATGTCTGAAAGAAATACCTGATGTCTTCAGATGACATTTCGGGAAAAATATACTGCGCCTCAATCGCAAGAAGCTAATGATAACACGAAATCACGTGATAGAATATAAGCTGTTGATTTCTGTATGTGTTCGCCTTCAGTCATTGAAAATTTCAATTCGCTTAATAGTTAAATTCAGATCACAAGTATTCATGAATGACCTGCTTGATACAGAACCTGGTGATATTCCAAAATTAGATAATGACCATATTTTTCGGCGTGGTCATAAGAGTGCTAAAAGAAATTTATGACTCCTGAAGGAAATCTAGGAATCGCTCTATATATTGACATAATAACGTTAATTGATTTAAAAATTAAATTCGAAAAGTAACTCTATTGAGATTGTATTTTGATTGTTGTTTTCAATGTCTGTAAGAAATACCTGATGTCTGTAGATGACGTTTCGGGAAAAATATACTGCGCCTCAATCGCAAGAATCTAATGATCACACGAATTTACGTGATAGAATAGAAGATGTTGATTTCTGTAACTGTTCGCTCTGAGTCATTTAAAAAATTTCAATTTGCTGAAAAGTTCAATTTAGATCGCAAGTAATCATGGATTACCTGCTTGCTACAGAACCTGGTGATATTTCAAAATTGGATAATGACCATATTTTGCTGCGTGGTCATAAGAGTGCTAAAATAAATTCATGAGTCCTGGAAAAAATCGAGGAATCGCTCTATATATTGACAAAATAACGTTCAATAATTTAAAAATTCAATTCGAAAAGTTACTCTATTTAGATTTCATTTTAATTGTTGTTTTTAATGTCTGTAACCAATACCTGATGTCTTCAGATTATACTTCAGGGAAAATATACTGCGCCTCAATCGCAAGAATCTAATCATCACACGAATTTACGTGATAGAATATAAGATGTTGATTTCTGTAACTGTTTACTTTCAGTCATTCAAAATTCAATTCGCTGAATAGTTAAATTTAGATCACAAGTATTCATGAATGACCTGCTTGCTACAGAACCTGGTGATATTCGAATATTGGATAGTGACCATATTTTTCTGCGTGGTCATAAGAGTGCTAAAATAAATTCATGACTCCTGGGAGAAATCTAGGAATCGCTCCATATATTGACATAATTACGTTAATTGATTTAAAAATTCAATTCGAAAAGTAACTCTATTGAGATTGTATTTTGATTGTTGTTTTCAATGTCTGTAAGAAATACCTGATGTCTTCAGGTGACATTTCGGGAAAAATATACTGCGCCTCAATCGCAAGAAGCTAATGATTACACTAATTCACGTGATAGAATATAAGATGTTGATTTCTGTAACTGTTTACTTTCAGTCATTCAAAATTCAATTCGCTGAATAGTTAAATTTAGATCACAAGTATTCATGAATGACCTGCTTGCTACAGAACCTGGTGATATTCCAAAATTGGATAATCACCATATTTTTCTGCGTGGTCATAAGAGTGCTAAAAGAAATTCATGACTCCTGGAAAAAATTGAGGAATCGCGCTATATATTGACATAATAACATATAATGATTTAGAAATTAATTCGGAAAGTTACTTTATTTAGATTGCATTTTGATTGTTGGTTTCAATGTCTGTGAGCAATACCTGATGTCTTCAGATGATGTTTCTGGGAAAATATACTGCGCCTCAATCGCAAGAATCTAATGATCACACGAATTTACGTGATAGAATATAAGATGTTTATTTCTGCAACTGTTTACTTTCAGTCATTTAAAATTTAAATTCGCTGAATAGTTAAATTGAGATCTCAAGTATTCATAGATGACTTGCTCGCTACAGAAATTGGTAATATTTCGAAATTGGATAATGACCATATTTTGCTGCGTGGTTATAAGAGTGCTAAAATAAATTCATGACTCCTTAAATAAATCGAGGAATCGCTCTATATATTGACATAATAACGTTTAATGATTTAAAAATTTAATTCCAAAAGTAACTCTATTAAGATTGTATTTTGATTGTTGTTTTAAATGTCTGTAAGCAATACCTAATGTCTTCAGATGATATTTAAGAGAAAATATACTGCGCCACAATCGGAAGGATCTAATGATCACACGAATTTACGTGATAGATTATAAGATGTTGATTTCAGTAACTGTTCACTTTCAGTCATTCAAAAATTTCAATTCGTTGGAATGTTAAATTTAGAGCGCGAGTATTTATGGATCACCTGCTCGCTACAGAACTTGGTAATATTTCAAAATTGAAAAATGACCATATTTCGCTGCGTAGTTATAAACGTGCTCAAATAAATTCATGCCTACTAGGAAAAATCAAGAAATCGCTCAATATAGTGACAAAATAACGTTAAATGATTTAAACAATCAATTCGAAAAGTTACTGATATTTAGATTTAATTTTTATTGTTGTTTTCAATGTCAGTAAGCAATACCTAATGTCTTCAGATGATATTTCAGGGAAAATATACTGCGCCTCAATCGCAAGAATCTAATGATTACACGAATTTACGTGATGAAATATAAGATGTTGATTTCTGTAACTGTTCGCTTTCAGTCATTTGAAAAATTTCAATTTGCTAAAAAGTTGAATTTAGATCGCAAGGTCTCCTGGATCACCTGCTCGCTACAAAATTTGGTAATATTTCAAAATTGAATAATGACTATATTTTTCTGCGTGGTTATAAGAGTGCTGAAATAAATTCACGACTCCTGGAAAAAATTAAGCAATCGCTGCATATATTGACATACTAACGTTAATTGATTTAAAAATTCAATTCGAAAAAATACTCTATTGAGATTGCATTTAATTTTTGTTTTCAATGTCTGTAAGAAATACCTGATGTCTTCAGATGATATTTCAGGGAAAATATACTGCGCCTCAATCGCAAAATCTAATGATCACACGAATTTACGTGATAGAATATAAGATGTTGATTTCTGTAACTGTTCGCTTTTAGTAATTTAAAAAATTCCAAATTGCTTAAAGTTCAATTTAGATCGCAAGTAATCATGGATTACCTGCTTGCTACAGAACCTGGTGATATTTCAAAATTGGATAATGACCATATTTTGCTGCGTGGTCATAAGAGTGCTAAAATAAATTCATGACTCCTGGAAAAAATCGAGGAATCGCTCTATATATTGACAAAATAACGTTCAATAATTTAAAAATTCAATTCGAAAAGTTACTCTATTTAGATTTCATTTTAATTGTTGTTTTTAATGTCTGTAAGAAATACCTGATGTCTTCAGATGATATTTCAGGGAAAATATACTGCGCCTCAATCGCAAGAATCTAATGATCACACGAATTTACGTGACAGAATATAAGATGTTGATTTCTGTAACTGTTTACTTTCAGTCATTCAAAATTCAATTCGCTGAATAGTTAAATTTGGATCACAAGTATTCATAAATGACCTGCTTGCTACAGAACCTGGTGATATTCCAAAATTGGATAATGACCATATTTTTCTGCGTGGTCATAAGAGTGCTAAAAGAAATTCATGACTCCTGGGAGAAATCTAGGAATCGCTCTATATATTGACATAATAACGCTAATTGATTTAAAAATTCAATTCGAAAAGACTCTCTATTGAGATTGTATTTTGATTTTTCTTCTAACTGTCTGAAAGAAATACCTGATGTCTTCAGGTGACATTTCGGGAAAAATATACTGCGCCTCAATCGCAGGAAGCTAATGATAACACGAATTCACGTGATAGAATATAAGATGTTGATTTTTTGTATCTGTTCGCCTTCAGTCATTGAAAATTTCAATTCTGAATAGTTAAATTTAGATCACAAGTATTCATGAATGACCTGCTTGATACAGAACCTGGTGATATTCCAAAATTGGATAGTGACCATATTTTTCTGCGTGGTCATAAAAGTGCTAAAAGTAAGTCATGACTCCTGGGGGAAATCTAGGAATCGCTATATATATTGACATAATAACGTTAATTGATTTCAAAATTCAATTTGAAAAGTAACTCTATTGAGATTGTATTTTGATTGTTGTTTTCAATGTCTGTAAGAAATACCTGATGTCTTCAGGTGACATTTCGGGAAAAATATACTGCGCCTCAATCGCAAGAAGCTAATGATTACACTAATTCACGTGATAGAATATAAGATGTTGATTTCTGTAACTGTTTACTTTCAGTCATTCAAAATTCAATTTGCTGAATAGTTAAATTTAGATCACAAGTATTCATGAATGTCCTGCTTGCTACAGAACCTGGTGATATTCCAAAATTGGATAATCACCATATTTTTCTGCGTTGTCATGAGAGTGCTAGAAGAAATTCATGACTCCTGGGAGAAATCTAGGAATCGCTCTATATATATTGACATAATAACGTTAATTGATTTAAAAATTCAATTCGAAAAGTAACTCTATTGAGATTGTATTTTGATTGTTCTTCTAAATGTCTGAAAGAAATACCTGATGTCTTCAGGTGACGTTTCGGGAATCATATACTGCGCCTCAATCGCAAGAAGCTAATGATTACACGAATTCACGTGATAGAATATAAGATGTTGATTTCTGTAACTGTTTACTTTCAGTCATTCAAAATTTAATTCGCTGAATAGTTAAATTTAGATCACAAGTATTCATGAATGACCTGCTTGCTACAGAACCTGGTGATATTCCAAAATTGGATAATCACCATATTTTTCCGCGTGGTCATAAGAGTGCTAAAAGAAATTCATGACTCCTGGAAAAAATCGAGGAATCGCGCTATATATTGACATAATAACATATAATGATTTAGAAATTAATTCGGAAAGTTACTTTGTTTAGATTGCATTTTGATTGTTGGTTTCAATGTCTGTGAGCAATACCTGATGTCTTCAGATAATGTTTCTGGGAAAATATACTGCGCCTCAATCGCAAGAATCTAATGATCACACGAATTTACGTGATAGAATATAAGATGTTTATTTCTGTAACTGTTTACTTTCAGTCATTTAGAATTTAAATTCGCTGAATAGTTAAATTTAGATCTCAAGTATTCATAGATGACTTGCTCGCTACAGAAATTGGTAATATTTCGAAATTGGATAATGACCATATTTTGCTGCGTGGTTATAAGAGTGCTAAACTAAATTCATGACTCCATAAATAAATCGAGGAATCGCTCTATATATTGACATAATAACGTTTAATAATTTAAAAATTTAATTCGAAAAGTAACTCTATTAAGATTGTATTTTGATTGTTGTTTTCAATGTCTGTAAGCCATACCTAATGTCTTCAGATGATATTTAAGAGAAAATATACTGCGCCACAATCGGAAGGATCTAATGATCACACGAATTTACGTGATAGATTATAAGATGTTGATTTCAGTAACTGTTCACTTTCAGTCATTTAAAAATTTCAATTCGTTGGAATGTTAAATTTAAAGCGCGAGTATTTATGGATCACCTGCTCGCTACAGAACTTGGTAATATTTCAAAATTGAAAAATGACCATATTCCGCTGCGCAGTTATAAACGTGCTCAAATAAATTCATGCCTACTAGGAAAAATCAAGAAATCGCTCAATATAGTGACAAAATAACGTTAAATGATTTAAACAATCAATTCGAAAAGTTACTGATATTTAGATTTAATTTTTATTGTTGTTTTCAATGTCAGTAAGCAATACCTGATGTCTTCAGATGATATTTCAGGGAAAATATACTGCGCCTCAATCGCAAGAATCTAATGATTACACGAATTCACGTGATAGAATATAAGACGTTGATTTCTGTATCTGTTCGCCTTCAGTCATTAAAAAAATTCCAATTTGCTGAACAGTTCAATTTAGATCGCAAGTAATCATGGATGACCTGCTTGCTGCAGAACCTGGTGATATTCCAAAATTGGATAATGACCATATTTTGCTGCGTGGTCATAAGAGTGCTAAGATGAATTCATGACTCCTGGAAAAAATCGAGGAATCGCTCTATATATTAACAAAATAACGTTAATTGATTTAAAAATTCAATTCGAAAAAAAATACTCTATTGAGATTGCATTTTGATTTTTGTTTTTAATGTCTGTAAGAAATACCTGATGTCTTCAGATGATATTTCAGAGAAAATATACTGCGCCTCAATCGCAAGAATCTAATGATCACACGAATTTACGTGATAGAATATAAGATGTTGATTTCTGTAACTGTTCGCTTTCAGTCATTGAAAATTTCAATTCGCTGAATAGTTAAATTTATATCACAAGTATTCATGAATGACCTGCTTGATACAGAACCTGGTGATATTCCAAAATTGGATAATGACCATATTTTTCTGCGTGGTCATAAGAATGCTTAAAGAAATTCATGACTCCTGGGAGAAATCAAGGAATCGCTCTATATATTGACATTATAACGTTAATTGATTGAAAAATTCAATTCAAAAAGTAACTCTATTGAGATTGTATTTTGATTGTTCTTCTTAATGTCTGAAAGAAATACCTGATGTCTTCAGATGACATTTCGGGAAAAATGTACTGCGCCTCAATCGCAAGAAGCTAATGACAACACGAATTCACGTGATAGAATATAAGATGTTGATTTCTGTATCTGTTCGCCTTCAGTCATTGAAAATTTCAATTCGCTGAATAGTTAAATTTAGATCTCAAGTATTTATGAATGACCTGCTTGATACAGAACCTGGTGATATTCCAAAATTGGATAATGACCATATTTTTCTGCGTGGTCATAAGAGTGCTAAAAGAAATTCATGACTCCTGGGAGAAATCTAGGAATCGCTCTATATATTGACATAATAACTTTAATTGATTTAAAAATTCAATTCGAAAAGTAACTCTATTGAGATTGTATATTGATTGTTGTTTTCAATGTCTGTAGAAAATACCTGATGTCTTCGGATGATATTTCAGGGAAAATATACTGCGCCTCAATCACAAGAATCTAATGATCAGACGAATTTACGTGATAGAATATAAGATGTTGATTTCTGTATCTGTTCGCCTTCAGTCATTGAAAATTTCAATTCGCTGAAAAGTTAAATTTAGATCACAAGTATTCATGAATGACCTGCTTGCTACAGAACCTGGTGATATTCCAAAATTGGATAATGACCATATTTTTCTGCGTGGTCATAAGAGTGCTAAAAGAAATTCATGACTCCTGGGGGAAATCTAGGTATCGCTATATATATTGGCATAATAACGTTAATTGATTTCAAAATTCAATTTGAAAAGTAACTCTATTGAGATTGTATTTTGATTGTTCTTCTCAATGTCTGTAAGAAATACCTGATGTCTTTAGATGACATTTCGGGAAAAATATACTGCGCCTCAATCGCAGGAAGCTAATGATAACACGAATTCACGTGATAGAATATAAGATGTTGATTTCTGTATCTGTTCGCCTTCAGTCGATGAAAATTCCAATTCGCTGAAAAGTTAAATTTAGATCACAAGTATTCATGAATGACCTGCTTGCTAAAGAACCTGGTGATATTCCAAAATTGGATAATGACCATATTTTGCTGCGTGGTCATAAGAGTGCTAAAATAAATTCATGACTCCTGGGAGAAATCTAGGAATCGCTCTATATATTCACATAAAAACGTTAATTCATTTAAAAATTCAATTTAAAAAGTAACTCTATTGAGATTGTATTTTGATTGTTGTTTTCAATGTCTGTAAGAAATACCTGATGTCTTCAGATGACATTTCGGGAAAAATACAGTGCGCCTAAATCGCAAGAAGCTAATGATTACACGAATTCACGTGATAGAATATAAGACGTTGATTTCTGTATCTGTTCGCCTTCAATCATTTAAAATTTCAATTCGCTGAATAGTTAAATTCAGATCTCAAGTATTCATGGATGACCTGCTCGCTACAGAACCTGATAATATTTCGAAATTGGATAGTGACCATATTTTGCTGCGTGGTCATAAGAGTGCTAAGATGAATTCATGACTCCTGGAAAAAATCGAGGAATCGCTCTATATATTGACAAAATAACGTTCAATAATTTAAAAATTCAATTCGAAAAGTTACTCTATTTAGATTTCATTTTAATTGTTGTTTTTAATGTCTGTAACCAATACCTGATTTCTTCAGATCATATTTCAGGGAAAATATACTGCGCCTCAATCGCAAGAATCTAATCATCACACGAATTTACGTGATAGAATATAAGATGTTGATTTCTGTATCTGTTCGCATACAGTCATTGAAAATTTTAATTCGCTGAATAGTTAAATTTAGATCACAAGTATTCATAAATGACCTGCTTGCTACTGAACCTGGTGATATTCCAAAATTGGATAATGACCATTTTTTTCTGCGTGGTCATAAGAATGCTTAAAGAAATTCATGACTCCTGGGAGAAATCTAGGAATCGCTCTATATATTGACATAATAACGTTAATTGATTGAAAAATTCAATTCAAAAAGTAACTCTATTGAGATTGTATTTTGATTGTTCTTCTTAATGTCTGAAAGGAATACCTGATGTTTTCAGATGACATTTCGGGAAAAATGTACTGCGCCTCAATCGCAAGAAGCTAATGACAACACGAATTCACGTGATAGAATATAAGATGTTGATTTCTGTATCTGTTCGCCTTCAGTCATTGAAAATTTCAATTCGCTGAATAGTTAAATTTAGATCTCAAGTATTCATGAATGACCTGCTTGATACAGAACCTGGTGATATTCCAAAATTGGATAATGACCATATTTTTCTGCGTGGTCATAAGAGTGCTAAAAGAAATTCATGACTCCTGGGAGAAATCTAGGAATCGCTCTATATATTGACATAATAACTTTAATTGATTTAAAAATTCAATTCGAAAAGTAACTCTATTGAGATTGTATATTGATTGTTGTTTTCAATGTCTGTAAGAAATACCTGATGTCTTCGGATGATATTTCAGGGAAAATATACTGCGCCTCAATCACAAGAATCTAATGATCAGACGAATTTACGTGATAGAATATAAGATGTTGATTTCTGTAACTGTTCGCTTTCAGTCATTTAAAACATTTCAATTTGCTAAAAAGTTCAATTTAGATCGCAAGTAATTATGGATAACCTGCTTGCTACAGAACCTGGTGATATTCCAAAATTGGATAATAACCATATTTTGCTGCGTGGTCATAAGAGTGCTAAAATAAATTCATGACTCCTGGAAAAAATCGAGGAATCGCTCTATATTTTTACAAAATAACGTTCGATTATTAAAAAATTCAATTCGAAAAGTTACTCTATGTAGATTTCATTTTAATTGTTGTTTTTAATGTCTGTAACCAATACCTGATGTCTTTAGATCATACTTCAGAAAAAATATGCTGCGCCTCAATCGCAAGAATCTAATCATCACACGAATTGACGTGATAGAATATAAGATGTTGATTTCTGTAACTGTTTACATTCAGTCATTCAAAATTCAATTCGCTGAATAGTTAAATTTAGATCACAAGTATTCATGAATGACCTGCTTGCTACAGAACCTAATGATATTCCAAAATTGGATAGTGACCATATTTTTCTGCGTGGTCATAAGAGTGCTAAAAGAAAATCATGACTCCTGCGAGAAATCTAGTAATCGCTCTATATATTGACATAATAACGTTAATTGATTTAAAAATTCAATTCATAAAGTAACTCTATTGAGATTGTATTTTGATTGTTCATCTCAATGTCTGAAAGAAATACCTGATGTCTTTTGATGACATTTCGGGAAAATATACTGCGCCTCAATCGCAAGAAGCTAATGACAACACGAATTCACGTGATAGAATATAAGATGTTGATTTCTGTATCTGTTCGGATTCAGTCATTGAAAATTTCAATTCGCTCAATAGTTACATTTAGATCACAAGTATTCATGAATGACCTGCTTGATCCAGAACCTGGTGATATTCCAAAATTAGATAATGACCATATTTTTCTGCGTGGTCATAAGAGTGCTAAAAGAAATTCATGACTCCTGGGAGAAATCTAGGAATCGCTCTATATATTGACAAAATAACGTTCAATAATTTAAAAATTCAATTCGAAAAGTTACTCTATTTAGATTTCATTTTAATTGTTGTTTTTAATGTCTGTAACCAATACCTGATGTCTTCAGATCATATTTCAGGGAAAATATACTGCGCCTCAATCGCAAGAAGCTAATGACAACACGAATTCACGTGATAGAATATAAGATGTTGATTTCTGTATCTGTTCGGATTCAGTCATTGAAAATTTCAATTCGCTCAATAGTTACATTTAGATCACAAGTATTCATGAATGACCTGCTTGATCCAGAACCTGGTGATATTCCAAAATTAGATAATGACCATATTTTTCTGCGTGGTCATAAGAGTGCTAAAAGAAATTCATGACTCCTGGGAGAAATCTAGGAATCGCTCTATATATTGACATAATAACTTTAATTGATTTAAAAATTCAATTCGAAAAGTAACTCTATTGAGATTGTATATTGATTGTTGTTTTCAATGTCTGTAAGAAATACCTGATGTCTTCGGATGATATTTCAGGGAAAATATACTGCGCCTCAATCACAAGAATCTAATGATCAGACGAATTTACGTGATAGAATATAAGATGTTGATTTCTGTAACTGTTCGCTTTCAGTCATTTAAAACATTTCAATTTGCTAAAAAGTTCAATTTAGATCGCAAGTAATCATGGATTACCTGCTTGCTACAGAACCTAATGATATTCCAAAATTGGATAATGACCATATTTTGCTGCGTGGTCATAAGAGTGCTAAAATAAATTCATGACTCCTGGAAAAAATCGAGGAATCGCTCTATATATTGACAAAATAACGTTCAATTATTTAAAAATTCAATTCGAAAAGTTACTCTATTTAGATTTCATTTTATTTGTTGTTTTTAATGTCTGTAACCAATACCTGATGTCTTTAGATCATACTTCAGAAAAAATATGCTGCGCCTCAATCGCAAGAATCTAATCATCACACGAATTGACGTGATAGAATATAAGATGTTGATTTCTGTAACTGTTTACATTCAGTCATTCAAAATTCAATTCGCTGAATAGTTAAATTTAGATCACAAGTATTCATGAATGACCTGCTTGCTACAGAACCTAATGATATTCCAAAATTGGATAGTGACCATATTTTTCTGCGTGGTCATAAGAGTGCTAAAAGAAAATCATGACTCCTGCGAGAAATCTAGTAATCGCTCTATATATTGACATAATAACGTTAATTGATTTAAAAATTCAATTCATAAAGTAACTCTATTGAGATTGTATTTTGATTGTTCTTCTCAATGTCTGAAAGAAATACCTGATGTCTTTTGATGACATTTCGGGAAAAATATACTGCGCCTCAATCGCAAGAATATAATGATCACACGAATTCACGTGATACAATATAAGATGTTGATTTCTGTAACTGTTCGCTTTCAGTCATTTAAAACATTTAAATTTGCTGAAAAGTTCAATTTGGATCGCAAGTAATCATGGATTTCCTGCTTGCTACAGAACCTGGTGATATTCTAAAATTGAAAAATGACCAAATTTTGCTGCGTGGTTATAAACGTGCTCAAATAAATTCATGACTCCTAGGAAAAATCAAGAAATCGCTCAATATAGTGACAAAATAACGTTGAATGATTTAAACAATCAATTTGAAAAGTTACTGATGTTTAGATTTAATTTTAATTGTTGTTTTCAATGTCAGTAAGCAATACCTGATGTCTTGAGATGATATTCAAGAGGAAATATACTGCGCCTCAATCGCAAGAATCTAATGATCACACGAATTTACGTGATAGAATATAAGATGTTGATTTCTGTAACTGTTCGCTTTCAGTCATATAAAAAATTTCAATTTGCTAAAAAGTCCAATTTAGATCGCATGTAATCATGGATTACCTGCTTGCTACAGAACCTGGTAATATTTCAAAATTGGATAATGACCATATTTTGCTGCGTGGTCATAAGAGTGCTAAAATAAATTCATGACTCCTGGAAAAAATCGAGGAATCGCTATATATATTGTGAAAATAACGTTCAATAATTTAAAAATTCAATTCGAAAAGTTACTCTATTTAGATTTCATTTTAATTGTTGTTTTTAATGTCTGTAACCAATACCTGATGTCTTCAGATCATATTTCAGGAAAAATATACTGCGCCTCAATCGCAAGAATCTAATCATCACACGAATTCACGTGATAGAATATAAGATGTTGATTTCTGTATCTGTTCGCCTTCAGTCATTGAAAATTTTAATTCGCTGAATAGTTAAATTTAGATCACAAGTATTCATGAATGACCTGCTTGATACAGAACCTGGTGATATTCCAAAATTGGATGATGACCATATTTTTCTGCGTGGTCATAAGAGTGCTAAAAGAAATTCATGACTCCTGGGAGAAATCTAGGAATCGCTCTATATATTGACATAATAACTTTAATTGATTTAAAAATTCAATTCGAAAAGTAACTCTATTGAGATTGTATTTTGATTGTTGTTTTCAATGTCTGTAAGAAATACCTGATGTCTTCAGATGATATTTCAGGGAAAATATACTGCGCCTCAATCGCAAGAATCTAATGATCAGACGAATTTACGTGATAGAATATAAGATGTTGATTTCTGTAACTGTTCGCTTTCAGTCATTTAAAACATTTCAATTTGCTGAAAAGTTCAATTTAGATCGCAAGTAATCATGGATTACCTGCTTGCTACAGAACCTGGTGATATACCAGAATTGAAAAATGACCATATTTTGCTGCGTGGTTATAAACGTGCTAAAATAAATTCATGACTCCTAGGAAAAATCAAGAAATCGCTCAATATAGTGACAAAATAACGTTGAATGATTTAAACAATCAATTCGAAAAGTTACTGATGTTTAGATTTAATTTTAATTGTTGTTTTCAATGTCAGTAAGCAATACCTGGTGTCTTGAGATGATATTTAAGAGGAAATATACTGCGCCTCAATCGCAAGAAGCTAATGATAACACGAATTCACGTGATAGAATATAAGATGTTGATTTCTGTATCTGTTCGCCATCAGTCATTGAAAATTTCAATTCGCTGAATAGTTAAATTTAGATCACAAGTATTCATGGATGACCTGCTTGATACAGAACCTGGTGATATTCCAAAATTGGATGATGACCATATTTTTCTGCGTGGTCATAAGAGTGCTAAAAGAAATTCATGACTCCTGGGAGAAATCTAGGAATCGCTCTATATATTGACATAATAACTTTAATTGATTTAAAAATTCAATTCGAAAAGTAACTCTATTGAGATTGTATTTTGATTGTTGTTTTCAATGTCTGTAAGAAATACCTGATGTCTTCAGATGATATTTCAGGGAAAATATACTGCGCCTCAATCGCAAGAATCTAATGATCAGACGAATTTACGTGATGGAATATAAGATGTTGATTTCTGTAACTGTTCGCTTTCAGTCATTTAAAATTTCAATTTGCTGAAAAGTTCAATTTAGATCGCAAGTAATCATGGATTACCTGCTTGCTACAGAACCTGGTGATATTCCAAAATTGGATAATAACCATATTTTGCTGCGTGGTCATAAGAGTGCTAAAATAAATTCATGACTCCTGGAAAAAATCGAGAAATCGCTCTATATATTGACAAAATAACGTTCAATTATTTTAAAATTCAATTCGAAAAGTTACTCTATTCAGATTTCATTTTAATTGTTGTTTTTAATGTCTGTAACCAATACCTGATGTCTTCAGATCATACTTCAGGGAAAATATGCTGCGCCTCAATCGCAAGAATCTAATCATCACACGAATTGACGTGATAGAATATAAGATGTTGATTTCTGTAACTGTTTATATTCAGTCATTCCAAATTCAATTCGCTGAATAGTTAAATTTAGATCACAAGTATTCATGAATGACCTGCTTGCTACAGAACCTGGTGATATTCCAAAATTGGATAATGACCATATTTTTCTGCGTGGTCATAAGAGTGCTAAAAGAAAATCATGACTCCTGCGAGAAATCTAGGAATCGCTCTATATATTGACATAATAATGTTAATTGATTTAAAAATTCAATTCAAAAAGTAACTCTTTTGAGATTGTATTTTGATTGTTCTTCTCAATGTCTGAAAGAAATACCTGATGTCTTCAGATGACATTTCGGGAAAAATATACTGCGCCTCAATCGCAAGAAGCTAATGATAACACGAAATCACGTGATAGAATATAAGCTGTTGATTTCTGTATCTGTTCGCCTTCAGTCATTGAAAATTTCAATTCGCTTAATAGTTAAATTCAGATCACAAGTATTCATGAATGACCTGCTTGATACAGAACCTGGTGATATTCCAAAATTAGATAATGACCATATTTTTCGGCGTGGTCATAAGAGTGCTAAAAGAAATTTATGACTCCTGAAGGAAATCTAGGAATCGCTCTATATATTGACATAATAACGTTAATTGATTTAAAAATTTAATTCGAAATGTAACTCTATTGAGATTGTATTTTGATTGTTGTTTTCAATGTCTGTAAGAAATACCTGATGTCTGTAGATGACGTTTCGGGAAAAATATACTGCGCCTCAATCGCAAGAATCTAATGATCACACGAATTTACGTGATAGAATAGAAGATGTTGATTTCTGTAACTGTTCGCTCTGAGTCATTTAAAAAATTTCAATTTGCTGAAAAGTTCAATTTAGATCGCAAGTAATCATGGATTACCTGCTTGCTACAGAACCTGGTGATATTTCAAAATTGGATAATGACCATATTTTGCTGCGTGGTCATAAGAGTGCTAAAATAAATTCATGACTCCTGGAAAAAATCGAGGAATCGCTCTATATATTGACAAAATAACGTTCAATAATTTAAAAATTAAATTCGAAAATTACTCTATTTAGATTTCATTTTAATTGTTGTTTTTAATGTCTGTAAGAAATACCTGATGTCTTCAGATGACATTTCGGGAAAAATATACTGCGCCTCAATCGCAAGAAGCTAATGATTACACGAATTCACGTGACAGAATATAAGATGTTGATTTCTGTAACTGTTTACTTTCAGTCATTCAAAATTCAATTCGCTGAATAGTTAAATTTAGATCACAAGTATTCATAAATGACCTGCTTGCTACAGAACCTGGTGATATTCCAAAATTGGATAATGACCATATTTTTCTGCGTGGTCATAAGAGTGCTAAAAGAAATTCATGACTCCTGGGAGAAATCTAGGAATTGCTCTATATATTGACATAATAACGTTAATTGATTTAAAAATTCAATTCGAAAAGTAACTCTATTGAGATTGTATTTTGATTGTTCTTCTAAATGTCTGAAAGAAATACCTGATGTCTTCAGATGACATTTCGGGAAAAATATACTGCGCCTCAATCGCAAGAAGCTAATGATAACACGAATTCACGTGATAGAATATAAGATGTTGATTTCTGTATCTGTTCGGATTCAGTCATTGAAAATTTCAATTCGCTCAATAGTTACATTTAGATCACAAGTATTCATGAATGACCTGCTTGATACAGAACCTGGTGATATTCCAAAATTAGATAATGACCATATTTTTCTGCGTGGTCATAAGAGTGCTAAAAGAAATTCATGACTCCTGGGAGAAATCTAGGAATCGCTCTATATATTGACATAATAACATTAATTGATTCAAAAATTCAATTCGAAAAGTAACTCTATTGAGATTGTATTTTGGTTGTTGTTTTCAATGTCTGTAAGAACCACCTGATGTCTTCAGATGACATTTCGGGAAAAATACACTGCGCCTAAATCGCAAGAAACTAATGATTACACAAATTCACGTGATAGAATAAAAGACGTTGATTTCTGTATCTGTTCGCCTTCAGTCATTTTACATTTCAATTCGCTGAATAGTTAAATTTAGATCTCAAGTATTCATGGATGACCTGCTCGCTACAGAACTTAATAATATTTCGAAATTGGATAATGACCATATTTTGCTGCGTGGTCATAAAAGTGCTAAAATGAATTCATGACTCCTGGAAAAAATCGAGGAATCGCTCTATATATTGAAAAATAACGTTCAATAATTTAAAAATTCAATTCGAAAAGTTACTCTATTTAGATTTCATTTTAATTGTTGTTTTTAATGTCTGTAACCAATACCTGATGTCTTCAGATTATACTTCAGGGAAAATATACTGCGCCTCAATCGCAAGAATCTAATCATCACACGAATTTACGTGATAGAATATAAGATGTTGATTTCTGTAACTGTTTACTTTCAGTCATTCAAAATTCAATTCGCTGAATAGTTAAATTTAGATCACAAGTATTCATGAATGACCTGCTTGCTACAGAACCTGGTGATATTCGAATATTGGATAGTGACCATATTTTTCTGCGTGGTCATAAGAGTGCTAAAATAAATTCATGACTCCTGGGAGAAATCTAGGAATCGCTCCATATATTGACATAATTACGTTAATTGATTTAAAAATTCAATTCGAAAAGTAACTCTATTGAGATTGTATTTTGATTGTTGTTTTCAATGTCTGTAAGAAATACCTGATGTCTTCAGGTGACATTTCGGGAAAAATATACTGCGCCTCAATCGCAAGAAGCTAATGATTACACTAATTCACGTGATAGAATATAAGATGTTGATTTCTGTAACTGTTTACTTTCAGTCATTCAAAATTCAATTCGCTGAATAGTTAAATTTAGATCACAAGTATTCATGAATGACCTGCTTGCTACAGAACCTGGTGATATTCCAAAATTGGATAATCACCATATTTTTCTGCGTGGTCATAAGAGTGCTAAAAGAAATTCATGACTCCTGGAAAAAATTGAGGAATCGCGCTATATATTGACATAATAACATATAATGATTTAGAAATTAATTCGGAAAGTTACTTTATTTAGATTGCATTTTGATTGTTGGTTTCAATGTCTGTGAGCAATACCTGATGTCTTCAGATGATGTTTCTGGGAAAATATACTGCGCCTCAATCGCAAGAATCTAATGATCACACGAATTTACGTGATAGAATATAAGATGTTTATTTCTGCAACTGTTTACTTTCAGTCATTTAAAATTTAAATTCGCTGAATAGTTAAATTGAGATCTCAAGTATTCATAGATGACTTGCTCGCTACAGAAATTGGTAATATTTCGAAATTGGATAATGACCATATTTTGCTGCGTGGTTATAAGAGTGCTAAAATAAATTCATGACTCCTTAAATAAATCGAGGAATCGCTCTATATATTGACATAATAACGTTTAATGATTTAAAAATTCAATTCCAAAAGTAACTCTATTAAGATTGTATTTTGATTGTTGTTTTAAATGTCTGTAAGCAATACCTAATGTCTTCAGATGATATTTAAGAGAAAATATACTGCGCCACAATCGGAAGGATCTAATGATCACACGAATTTACGTGATAGATTATAAGATGTTGATTTCAGTAACTGTTCACTTTCAGTCATTCAAAAATTTCAATTCGTTGGAATGTTAAATTTAGAGCGCGAGTATTTATGGATCACCTGCTCGCTACAGAACTTGGTAATATTTCAAAATTGAAAAATGACCATATTTCGCTGCGTAGTTATAAACGTGCTCAAATAAATTCATGCCTACTAGGAAAAATCAAGAAATCGCTCAATATAGTGACAAAATAACGTTAAATGATTTAAACAATCAATTCGAAAAGTTACTGATATTTAGATTTAATTTTTATTGTTGTTTTCAATGTCAGTAAGCAATACCTAATGTCTTCAGATGATATTTCAGGGAAAATATACTGCGCCTCAATCGCAAGAATCTAATGATTACACGAATTTACGTGATGAAATATAAGATGTTGATTTCTGTAACTGTTCGCTTTCAGTCATTTGAAAAATTTCAATTTGCTAAAAAGTTGAATTTAGATCGCAAGGTCTCCTGGATCACCTGCTCGCTACAAAATTTGGTAATATTTCAAAATTGAATAATGACTATATTTTTCTGCGTGGTTATAAGAGTGCTGAAATAAATTCACGACTCCTGGAAAAAATTAAGCAATCGCTGCATATATTGACATACTAACGTGAATTGATTTAAAAATTCAATTCGAAAAAATACTCTATTGAGATTGCATTTAATTTTTGTTTTCAATGTCTGTAAAAAATACCTGATGTCTTCAGATGATATTTCAGGGAAAATATACTGCGCCTCAATCGCAAAATCTAATGATCACACGAATTTACGTGATAGAATATAAGATGTTGATTTCTGTAACTGTTCGCTTTTAGTAATTTAAAAAATTCCAAATTGCTTAAAGTTCAATTTAGATCGCAAGTAATCATGGATTACCTGCTTGCTACAGAACCTGGTGATATTTCAAAATTGGATAATGACCATATTTTGCTGCGTGGTCATAAGAGTGCTAAAATAAATTCATGACTCCTGGAAAAAATCGAGGAATCGCTCTATATATTGACAAAATAACGTTCAATAATTTAAAAATTCAATTCGAAAAGTTACTCTATTTAGATTTCATTTTAATTGTTGTTTTTAATGTCTGTAAGAAATACCTGATGTCTTCAGATGATATTTCAGGGAAAATATACTGCGCCTCAATCGCAAGAATCTAATGATCACACGAATTTACGTGACAGAATATAAGATGTTGATTTCTGTAACTGTTTACTTTCAGTCATTCAAAATTCAATTCGCTGAATAGTTAAATTTGGATCACAAGTATTCATAAATGACCTGCTTGCTACAGAACCTGGTGATATTCCAAAATTGGATAATGACCATATTTTTCTGCGTGGTCATAAGAGTGCTAAAAGAAATTCATGACTCCTGGGAGAAATCTAGGAATCGCTCTATATATTGACATAATAACGCTAATCGATTTAAAAATTCAATTCGAAAAGACTCTCTATTGAGATTGTATTTTGATTTTTCTTCTAAATGTCTGAAAGAAATACCTGATGTCTTCAGGTGACATTTCGGGAAAAATATACTGCGCCTCAATCGCAGGAAGCTAATGATAACACGAATTCACGTGATAGAATATAAGATGTTGATTTTTTGTATCTGTTCGCCTTCAGTCATTGAAAATTTCAATTCTGAATAGTTAAATTTAGATCACAAGTATTCATGAATGACCTGCTTGATACAGAACCTGGTGATATTCCAAAATTGGATAGTGACCATATTTTTCTGCGTGGTCATAAAAGTGCTAAAAGAAAGTCATGACTCCTGGGGGAAATCTAGGAATCGCTATATATATTGACATAATAACGTTAATTGATTTCAAAATTCAATTTGAAAAGTAACTCTATTGAGATTGTATTTTGATTGTTGTTTTCAATGTCTGTAAGAAATACCTGATGTCTTCAGGTGACATTTCGGGAAAAATATACTGCGCCTCAATCGCAAGAAGCTAATGATTACACTAATTCACGTGATAGAATATAAGATGTTGATTTCTGTAACTGTTTACTTTCAGTCATTCAAAATTCAATTTGCTGAATAGTTAAATTTAGATCACAAGTATTCATGAATGTCCTGCTTGCTACAGAACCTGGTGATATTCCAAAATTGGATAATCACCATATTTTTCTGCGTGGTCATGAGAGTGCTAGAAGAAATTCATGACTCCTGGGAGAAATCTAGAAATCGCTCTATATATATTGACATAATAACGTTAATTGATTTAAAAATTCAATTCGAAAAGTAACTCTATTGAGATTGTATTTTGATTGTTCTTCTAAATGTCTGAAAGAAATACCTGATGTCTTCAGGTGACATTTCGGGAATCATATACTGTGCCTCAATCGCAAGAAGCTAATGATTACACGAATTCACGTGATAGAATATAAGATGTTGATTTCTGTAACTGTTTACTTTCAGTCATTCAAAATTTAATTCGCTGAATAGTTAAATTTAGATCACAAGTATTCATGAATGACCTGCTTGCTACAGAACCTGGTGATATTCCAAAATTGGATAATCACCATATTTTTCCGCGTGGTCATAAGAGTGCTAAAAGAAATTCATGACTCCTGGAAAAAATCGAGGAATCGCGCTATAGATTGACATAATAACATATAATGATTTAGAAATTAATTCGGAAAGTTACTTTATTTAGATTGCATTTTGATTGTTGGTTTCAATGTCTGTGAGCAATACCTGATGTCTTCAGATAATGTTTCTGGGAAAATATACTGCGCCTCAATCGCAAGAATCTAATGATCACACGAATTTACGTGATAGAATATAAGATGTTTATTTCTGTAACTGTTTACTTTCAGTCATTTAAAATTTAAATTCGCTGAATAGTTAAATTTAGATCTCAAGTATTCATAGATGACTTGCTCGCTACAGAAATTGGTAATATTTCGAAATTGGATAATGACCATATTTTGCTGCGTGATTATAAGAGTGCTAAAATAAATTCATGACTCCATAAATAAATCGAGGAATCGCTCTATATATTGACATAATAACGTTTAATAATTTAAAAATTTAATTCGAAAAGTAACTCTATTAAGATTGTATTTTGATTGTTGTTTTCAATGTCTGTAAGCCATACCTAATGTCTTCAGATGATATTTAAGAGAAAATATACTGCGCCACAATCGGAAGGATCTAATGATCACACGAATTTACGTGATAGATTATAAGATGTTGATTTCAGTAACTGTTCACTTTCAGTCATTTAAAAATTTCAATTCGTTGGAATGTTAAATTTAAAGCGCGAGTATTTATGGATCACCTGCTCGCTACAGAACTTGGTAATATTTCAAAATTGAAAAATGACCATATTCCGCTGCGCAGTTATAAACGTGCTCAAATAAATTCATGCCTACTAGGAAAAATCAAGAAATCGCTCAATATAGTGACAAAATAACGTTAAATGATTTAAACAATCAATTCGAAAAGTTACTGATATTTAGATTTAATTTTTATTGTTGTTTTCAATGTCAGTAAGCAATACCTGATGTCTTCAGATGATATTTCAGGGAAAATATACTGCGCCTCAATCGCAAGAATCTAATGATTACACGAATTCACGTGATAGAATATAAGACGTTGATTTCTGTATCTGTTCGCCTTCAGTCATTAAAAAAATTCCAATTTGCTGAACAGTTCAATTTAGATCGCAAGTAATCATGGATGACCTGCTTGCTGCAGAACCTGGTGATATTCCAAAATTGGATAATGACCATATTTTGCTGCGTGGTCATAAGAGTGCTAAGATGAATTCATGACTCCTGGAAAAAATCGAGGAATCGCTCTATATATTAACAAAATAACGTTAATTGATTTAAAAATTCAATTCGAAAAAAAATACTCTATTGAGATTGCATTTTGATTTTTGTTTTTAATGTCTGTAAGAAATACCTGATGTCTTCAGATAATATTTCAGAGAAAATATACTGCGCCTCAATCGCAAGAATCTAATGATCAGACGAATTTACGTGATAGAATATAAGATGTTGATTTCTGTAACTGTTCGCTTTCAGTCATTTAAAACATTTCAATTTGCTAAAAAGTTCAATTTAGATCGCAAGTAATTATGGATAACCTGCTTGCTACAGAACCTGGTGATATTCCAAAATTGGATAATGACCATATTTTTCTGCGTGGTCATAAGAGTGCTAAAAGAAATTCATGACTCCTGGGAGAAATCTAGGAATCGCTCTATATATTCACATAATAACGTTAATTCATTTAAAAATTCAATTCAAAAAGTAACTCTATTGAGATTGTATTTTGATTGTTGTTTTCAATGTCTGTAAGAAATACCTGATGTCTTCAGATGACATTTCGGGAAAAATACAGTGCGCCTAAATCGCAAGAAGCTAATGATTACACGAATTCACGTGATAGAATATAAGACGTTGATTTCTGTATCTGTTCGCCTTCAATCATTTAAAATTTCAATTCGCTGAATAGTTAAATTCAGATATCAAGTATTCATGGATGACCTGCTCGCTACAGAACCTGATAATATTTCGAAATTGGATAGTGACCATATTTTGCTGCGTGGTCATAAGAGTGCTAAGATGAATTCATGACTCCTGGAAAAAATCGAGGAATCGCTCTATATATTGACAAAATAACGTTCAATAATTCAAAAATTCAATTCGAAAAGTTACTCTATTTAGATTTCATTTTAATTGTTGTTTTTAATGTCTGTAACCAATACCTGATGTCTTCAGATCATATTTCAGGGAAAATATACTGCGCCTCAATCGCAAGAATCTAATCATCACACGAATTTACGTGATAGAATATAAGATGTTGATTTCTGTATCTGTTCGCATACAGTCATTGAAAATTTTAATTCGCTGAATAGTTAAATTTAGATCACAAGTATTCATAAATGACCTGCTTGCTACTGAACCTGGTGATATTCCAAAATTGGATAATGACCATTTTTTTCTGCGTGGTCATAAGAATGCTTAAAGAAATTCATGACTCCTGGGAGAAATCTAGGAATCGCTCTATATATTGACATAATAACGTTAATTGATTGAAAAATTCAATTCAAAAAGTAACTCTATTGAGATTGTATTTTGATTGTTCTTCTTAATGTCTGAAAGAAATACCTGATGTCTTCAGATGACATTTCGGGAAAAATGTACTGCGCCTCAATCGCAAGAAGCTAATGACAACACGAATTCACGTGATAGAATATAAGATGTTGATTTCTGTATCTGTCCGCCTTCAGTCATTGAAAATTTCAATTCGCTGAAAAGTTAAATTTAGATCACAAGTATTCATGAATGACCTGCTTGATACAGAACCTGGTGATATTCCAGAATTGGATAATGACCATATTTTTCTGCGTGGTCATAAGAGTGCTAAAAGAAATTCATGACTCCTGGGAGAAATCTAGGAATCGCTCTAGATATTCACATAATAACGTTAATTCATTTAAAAATTCAGTTCAAAAAGTAACTCTATTGAGATTGTATTTTGATTATTGTTTTCAATGTCTGTAAGAAATACTTGATGTCTTCAGATGACATTTGGGGAAAAATACAGTGCGCCTAAATCGCAAGAAGCTAATGATTACACGAATTCACGTAATAGAATATAAGACGTTGATTTCTGTATCTGTTCGCCTTCAGTCATTTAAAATTTCAATTCGCTGAATGGTTAAATTTAGATCTCAAGTATTCATGTATGACCTGCTCGCTACAGAACTTGATAATAATTCGAAATTGGATAATGACCATATTTTGCTGCGTGGTCATAAGAGTGCTAAGATGAATTCATGACTCCTGGAAAAAATCGAGGAATCGCTCTATATATTAACAAAATAACGTTAATTGATTTAAAAATTCAATTCGAAAAAAAATACTCTATTGAGATTGCATTTTGATTTTTGTTTTTAATGTCTGTAAGAAATACCTGATGTCTTCAGATGATATTTCAGAGAAAATATACAGCGCCTCAATCGCAAGAATCTAATCATCACACGAATTTACGTGATAGAATGTAAGATGTTGATTTCTGTATCTGTTCGCCTTCAGTCATTGAAAATTTTAATTCGCTGAATAGTTAAATTTAGATTACAAGTATTCATGAATGACCTGCTTGCTACAGAACCTGGTGATATTCCAAAATTGGATAATGACCATATTTTTCTGCGTGGTCATAAGAATCCTAAAAGAAATTCATGACTCCTGGGAGAAATCTAATAATCGCTCTATATATTGACATAATAACGTTAATTGATTGAAAAATTCAATTCAAAAAGTAACTCTATTGAGATTGTATTTTGATTGTTCCTCTCAATGTCTGAAAGAAATACCTGATGTCTTCAGATGACATTTCGGGAAAAATATACTGCGCCTCAATCGCAAGAAGCTAATGATAACACGAATTCACGTGATAGAATATAAGATGTTGATTTCTGTATCTGTTCTCCTTCAGTCATTGAAAATTTCAATTCGCTGAATAGTTAAATTTATATCACAAGTATTCATGAATGACCTGCTTGATACAGAACCTGGTGATATTCCAAAATTGGATAATGACCATATTTTTCTGCGTGGTCATAAGAGTGCTAAAAGAAATTCATGACTCCTGGGAGAAATCTAGGAATCGCTCTATATATTGACATAATAACTTTAATTGATTTAAAAATTCAATTCGAAAAGTAACTCTATTGAGAATGTATTTTGATTGTTGTTTTCAATGTCTGTAAGAAATTCCTGATGTCTTCAGATGATATTTCAGGGAAAATATACTGCGCTTTAATCGCAAGAATGTAATGATCAGACGAATTTACGTCATAGAATATGAGATGTTGTTTTCTGTAACTGTTCGCTTTCAGTCATTTAAAACATTTCAATTTGCTGAAAAGTTCAATTTAGATCGCAAGTAATCATGGATTACCTGCCTTCTGCAGAACCTGGTGATATTCCAAAATTGGATAATGACCATATTTTGCTGCGTGGTCATAAGAGTGCTAAAATAAATTCATGACTCCTGGAAAAAATCGAGAAATCGCTCTATATATTGACAAAATAACGTTCAATTATTTAAAAATTCAATTCGTAAAGTAACTCTACTTAGATTTCATTTTAATTGTTGTTTTTAATGTCTGTAACCAATACCTGATGTCTTCAGATCATACTTCAGGGAAAATATGCTGCGCCTCAATCGCAAGAATCTAATCATCACACGAATTGACGTGATAGAATATAAGATGTTGATTTCTGCAACTGTTTACTTTCAGACATTCAAAATTCAATTCGCTGAATAGTTAAATTTAGATCACAAGTATTCATGAATGACCTGCTTGCTACAGAACCTGGTGATATTCCAAAATTGGATAATGACCATATTTTTCTGCGCAATCATAAGAGTGCTAAAAGAAAATCATGACTCCTGCGAGAAATCTAGGAATCGCTCTATATATTGACATAATAACGTTAATTGATTTAAAAATTCAATTCAAAAAGTAACTCCATTGAGATTGTATTTTGATTGTTCTTCTCAATGTCTGAAAAAAATACCTGATGTATTCAGATGACATTTCGGGAAAAATATACTGCGCCTCAATCGCAAGAAGCTAATGATAACACGAAATGACGTGATAGAATATAAGCTGTTGATTTCTGTATCTGTTTGCCTTCAGTCATTGAAAATTTCAATTCGCTTAATAGTTAAATTTAGATCACAAGTATTCATGAATGACCTGCTTGATACAGAACCTGGTGATATTCCAAAATTAGATAATGACCATATTTTTCGGCGTGGTCATAAGAGTGCTAAAAGAAATTCATGACTCCTGAAGGAAATCTAGGAATCGCTCTATATATTGACATAATAACGTTAATTGATTTAAAAATTCAATTCGAAAAGTAACTCTATTGAAATTGTATTTCGATTGTTGTTTTCAATGTCTGTAAGAAATACCTGATGTATTCAGATGACATTTCGGGAAAAATATACTGCGCCTCAATCGCAAGAAGCTAATGATAACACGAAATGACGTGATAGAATATAAGCTGTTGATTTGTGTATCTGTTTGCCTTCAGACATTCAAAATTCAATTCGCTGAATAGTTGAATTTAGATCACAAGTATTCATGAATGACCTGCTTGCTACAGAACCTGGTGATATTCCAAAATTGGATAATGACCATATTTTTCTGCGCAATCATAAGAGTGCTAAAAGAAAATCATGACTCCTGCGAGAAATCTAGGAATCGCTCTATATATTGACATAATAACGTTAATTGATTTAAAAATTCAATTCAAAAAGTAACTCTATTGAGATTGTATTTTGATTGTTCTTCTCAATGTCTGAAAAAAATACCTGATGTCTTCAGATCATACTTCAGGGAAAATATGCTGCGCCTCAATCGCAAGAATCTAATCATCACACGAATTGACGTGATAGAATATAAGATGTTGATTTCTGCAACTGTTTACTTTCAGTCATTCAAAATTTAATTCGCTGAATAGTTAAATTTAGATCACAAGTATTCATGAATGACCTGCTTGCTACAGAACCTGGTGATATTCCAAAATTGGATAATCACCATATTTTTCCGCGTGGTCATAAGAGTGCTAAAAGAAATTCATGACTCCTGGAAAAAATCGAGGAATCGCGCTATATATTGACATAATAACATATAATGATTTAGAAATTAATTCGGAAAGTTACTTTATTTAGATTGCATTTTGATTGTTGGTTTCAATGTCTGTGAGCAATACCTGATGTCTTCAGATGATGTTTCTGGGAAAATATACTGCGCCTCAATCGCAAGAATCTAATGATCACACGAATTTACGTGATAGAATATAAGATGTTTATTTCTGTAACTGTTTACTTTCAGTCATTTAAAATTGAAATTCGCTGAATAGTTAAATTTAGATCTCAAGTATTCATAGATGACTTGCTCGCTACAGAAATTGGTAATATTTCGAAATTGGATAATGACCATATTTTGCTGCGTGGTTATAAGAGTGCTAAAATAAATTCATGACTCCATAAATAAATCGAGGAATCGCTCTATATATTGACATAATAACGTTTAATAATTTAAAAATTTAATTCGAACAGTAACTCTATTAAGATTGTATTTCGATTGTTGTTTTCAATGTCTGTAAGCAATACCTAATGTCTTCAGATGATATTTAAGAGAAAATATACTGCGCCACAATCGGAAGGATCTAATGATCACACGAATTTACGTGATAGATTATAAGATGTTGATTTCAGTAACTGTTCACTTTCAGTCATTTAAAAATTTCAATTCGTTGGAATGTTAAATTTAGAGCGCGAGTATTTATGGATCACCTGCTCGCTACAGAACTTGGTAATATTTCAAAATTGAAAAATGACCATATTCCGCTGCGTAGTTATAAACGTGCTCAAATAAATTCATGCCTACTAGGAAAAATCAAGAAATCGCTCAATATAGTGACAAAATAACGTTAAATGATTTAAACAATCAATTCGAAAAGTTACTGATATTTAGATTTAATTTTTATTGTTGTTTTCAATGTCAGTAAGCAATACCTGATGTCTTCAGATGATATTTCAGGGAAAATATACTGCGCCTCAATCGCAAGAATCTAATGATTACACGAATTTACGTGATGGAATATAAGATGTTGATTTCTGTAACTGTTCGCTTTCAGTCATTTGAAAAATTTCAATTTGCTAAAAAGTTGAATTTAGATCGCAAGTTCTCCTGGATCATCTGCTCGCTACAAAATTTGGTAATATTTCAAAATTGAATAATGACCATATTTTTCTGCGTGGTCATAAGAGTGCTAAAAGAAATTCATGACTCCTGGGAGAAATCTAGGAATCGCTCTATATATTGACATAATAACGTTAATTGATTTAAAAATTCAATTCGAAAAGTAACTCTATTGAGATTGTATTTTGATTGTTGTTTTCAATGTCTGTAAGAAATACCTGATGTCTTCAGGTGACATTTCGGGAAAAATATACTGCGCCTCAATCGCAAGAAGCTAATGATTACACTAATTCACGTAATAGAATATAAGATGTAGATTTCTGTAACTGTTTACTTTCAGTCATTAAAAATTCAATTCGCTGAATAGTTAAATTTAGATCACAAGTATTCATGAATGTCCTGCTTGCTACAGAACCTGGTGATATTCCAAAATTGGATAATCACCATATTTTTCTGCGTGGTCATAAGAGTGCTAAAAGAAATTCATGACTCCTGGAAAAAATCGAGGAATCGCGCTATATATTGACATAATAACATATAATGATTTAGAAATTAATTCGGAAAGTTACTGTATTTAGATTGCATTTTGATTGTTGGTTTCAATGTCTGTGAGCAATACCTGATGTCTTCAGATGATGTTTCTGGGAAAATATAGTGCGCCTCAATCGCAAGAATCTAATGATCACACGAATTTACGTGATAGAATATAAGATGTTTATTTCCGTAACTGTTTACTTTCAGTCATTTAAAATTTAAATTCGCTGAATAGTTAAATATAGATCTCAAGTATTCATAGATGACTTGCTCGCTACAGAAATTGGTAATATTTCGAAATTGGATAATGACCATATTTTGCTGCGTGGTTATAAGAGTGCTAAAATAAATTCATGACTCCTTAAATAAATCGAGTAATCGCTCTATATATTGACATAATAACGTTTAATGATTTAAAAATTTAATTCAAAAAATAACTCTATTAAGATTGTATTTTGATTGTTGTTTTCAATGTCTGTAAGCAATACCTAATGTCTTCAGATGATATTTAAGAGAAAATATACTGCGCCACAATCGGAAGGATCTAATGATCACACGAATTTACGTGATAGATTATAAGATGTTGATTTTAGTAACTGTTCACTTTCAGTCATTTAAAAATTTCAATTCGTTGGAATGTTAAATTTAGATCGCGAGTATTTATGGATCACCTGCTCGCTACAGAACTTGGTAATATTTCAAAATTGAAAAATGACCATATTTCGCTGCGTAGTTATAAACGTGCTCACATAAATTCATGCCTACTAGGAAAAATCAAGAAATCGCTCAATATAGTGACAAAATAACGTTAAATGATTTAAACAATCAATTCGAAAAGTTACTGATATTTAGATTTAATTTTTATTGTTGTTTTCAATGTCAGTAAGCAATACCTGATGTCTTCAGATGATATTTCAGGGAAAATATACTGCGCCTCAATCAAAAGAATCTAATGATTACACGAATTCACGTGATGGAATATAAGATGTTGATTTCTGTAACTGTTCGCTTTCAGTCATTTGAAAAATTTCAATTTGCTAAAAAGTTGAATTTAGATCGCAAGTTCTCCTGGATCACCTGCTCGCTACAAAATTTGGTAATATTTCAAAATTGAATAATGACTATATTTTTCTGCCTGGTTATAAGAGTGCTAAAATAAATTCACGACTCCTGGAAAAAATCCAGCAATCGCTGCATATATTGACATACTAACGTTAATTGATTTAATAATTCAATTCGAAAAAATTCTCTATTGAGATTGCATTTAATTTTTGTTTTCAATGTCTGTAAGAAATACCTGATGTCTTCAGATGACATTTCGGGAAAAATATACTGCGCCTCAATCGCAAGAAGCTAATGATTACACGAATTCACGTGACAGAATATAAGATGTTGATTTCTGTAACTGTTTACTTTCAGTCATTCAAAATTCAATTCGCTGAATAGTTAAATTTAGATCACAAGTATTTATAAATGACCTGCTTGCTACAAAACCTGTGATATTCCAAAATTGGATAATGACCATATTTTTCTGCGTGGTCATAAGAGTGCTAAAAGAAATTCATGACTCCTGGGAGAAATCTAGGAATCGCTCTATATATTGACATAATAACGTTAATTGATTTAAAAATTCAATTCGAAAAGTAACTCCATTGAGATTGTATTTTGATTGTTCTTCTAAATGTCTGAAAGAAATACCTGATGTGTTCAGGTGACATTTCGGGAAAAATATACTGCGCCTCAATCGCAAGAAGCTAATGATTACACGAATTCACATGATAGAATATAAGATGTTGATTTCTGTAACTGTTTACTTTCAGTCATTCAAAATTTAATTCGCTGAATAGTTAAATTTAGATCACAAGTATTCATGAATGACCTGCTTGCTACAGAACCTGGTGATATTCCAAAATTGGATAATCACCATATTTTTCCGCGTGGTCATAAGAGTGCTAAAAGAAATTCATGACTCATGGAAAAAATCGAGGAATCGCGCTATATATTGACATAATAACATATAATGATTTAGAAATTAATTCGGAAAGTTACTTTATTTAGATTGCATTTTGATTGTTGGTTTCAATGTCTGTGAGCAATACCTGATGTCTTCAGATGATGTTTCTGGGAAAATATACTGCGCATCAATCGCAGGAATCTAATGATCACACGAATTTACGTGATAGAATATAAGATGTTTATTTCTGTAACTGTTTACTTTCAGTCATTCAAAATTTAAATTCGCTGAATAGTTAAATTTAGATCTCAAGTATTCATAGATGACTTGCTCGCTACAGAAATTGGTAATATTTCGAAATTGGATAATGACCATATTTTGCTGCGTGGTTATAAGAGTGCTAAAATAAATTCATGACTCCTTAAATAAATCGAGGAATCGCTCTATATATTGACATAATAACGTTTAATAATTTAAAAATTTAATTCGAAAAGTAACTCTATTAAGATTGTATTTTGATTGTTGTTTTCAATGTCTGTAAGCAATACCTAATGTCTTCAGATGATATTTATGAGAAAATATACTGCGCCACAATCGGAAGGATCTAATGATCACACGAATTTACGTGATAGATTATAAGATGTTGATTTCAGTAACTGTTCACTTTCAGTCATTTAAAAATTTCAATTCGTTGGAATGTTAAATTTAGAGCGCGAGTATTTATGGATCACCTGCTCGCTACAGAACTTGGTAATATTTCAAAATTGAAAAATGACCATATTTCGCTGCGTAGTTATAAACGTGCCCAAATAAATTCATGCCTACTAGGAAAAATCAAGAAATCGCTCAATATAGTGACAAAATAACGTTAAATGATTTAAACAATCAATTCGAAAAGTTACTGATATTTAGATTTAATTTTTATTGTTGTTTTCAATGTCAGTAAGCAATACCTGATGTCTTCAGATGATATTTCAGGGAAAATATACTGCGCCTCAGTCGCAAGAATCTAATGATCACACGAATTTACGTGATAGAATATAAGATGTTGATTTCTGTAACTGTTCGCTTTTAGTCATTTAAAAAATTTCAATTTGCTTGAAAGTTCAATTTAGATCGCAAGTAATCATGGATTACCTGCTTGCTACAGAAACTGGTGATATTTCAAAATTGGATAATGACCATATTTTGCTGCGTGGTCATAAGAGTGCTAAAATAAATTCATGACTCCTGGAAAAAATCGAGGAATCGCTCTATATATTGACAAAATAACGTTCAATAATTTAAAAATTCAATTCGAAAAATTACTCTATTTAGATTTCATTTTAATTGTTGTTTTTAATGTCTGTAAGAAATACCTGATGTCTTCAGATGATATTTCAGGGAAAATATACTGCGCCTCAATCGCAAGAATCTAATGATTACACGAATTTATGTGATGGAATATAAGATGTTGATTTCTGTAACTGTTCGCTTTCATTCATTTGAAAAATTTCAATTTGCTAAAAAGTTGAATTTAGATCGCAAGTTTTCCTGGATCACCTGCTCGCTACAAAATTTGGTAATATTTCAAAATTGAATAATGACTATATTTTTCTGCGTGGTTATAAGAGTGCTAAAATAAATTCACGACTCTTGGAAAAAATCAAGCAATCGCTGCATATATTGACATACTAACGTTAATTGATTTAAAAATTCTATTCGAAAAAATACTCTATTGAGATTGCATTTAATTTTTGTTTTCAATGTCTGTAAGAAATACCTGATGTCTTCAGATGATATTTCAGGGAAAATATACTGCGCCTCAATCGCAAAATCTAATGATCACACGAATTTACGTGATAGAATATAAGATGTTGATTTCTGTAACTGTTCGCTTTTAGTAATTTAAAAAATTTCAATTTGCTTAAAGTTCAATTTAGATCGCAAGTAATCATGGATTACCTGCTTGCTACAGAACCTGGTGATATTTCAAAATTGGATAATGACCATGTTTTGCTGCGTGGTCATAAGAGTGCTAAAATAAATTCATGACTTCTGGAAAAAATCGAGGAATCGCTCTATATATTGACAAAATAACGTTCAATAATTTAAAAATTCAATTCGAAAAGTTACTCTATTTAGATTGCATTTTAATTGTTTTTTTTTCATGTCTGTAAGAAATACCTGATGTCTTCAGATGACATTTCGGGAAAAATATACTGCGCCTCAATCGCAAGAAGCTAATGATTACAGGAATTCACGTGACAGAATATAAGATGTTGATTTCTGTAACTGTTTACTTTCAGTCATTCAAAATTCAATTCGCTGAATAGTTAAATTTAGATCACAAGTATTCATAAATGACCTGCCTGCTACAGAACCTGGTGATATTCCAAAATTGGATAATGACCATATTTTTCTGCGTGGTCATAAGAGTGCTAAAAGAAATTCATGACTCCTGGGAGAAATCTAGGAATCGCTCTATATATTGACATAATAACGTTAATTGATTCGAAAATTCAATTCGAAAAGTAACTCTATTAAGATTGTATTTTGATTGTTCTTCTAAATGTCTGAAAGAAATACCTGATGTCTTCAGGTGACATTTCGGGAAAAATATACTGCGCTTCAATCGCAAGAAGCTAATGATAACACGAATTCACGTGATAGAATATAAGATGTTGATTTCTGTATCTGTTCACCTTCAGTAATTGAAAATTTCAATTCGCTGAATAGTTAAATTTAGATCACAAGTATTCATGAATGACCTGCTTGATACAGAACCTGGTGATATTCAAAAATTGGATAATGACCATATTTTTCTGCGTGGTCATAAGAGTGCTAAAAGAAATTTATGACTCCTGGGGGAAATCTAGGAATCGCTATATATATTGACATAATAACGTTAATTGATTTCAAAATTCAATTTGAAAAGTAACTCTATTGAGATTGTATTTTGATTGTTGTTTTCAATGTCTGTAAGAAATACCTGATGTCTTCAGGTGACATTTCGGGAAAAATATACCGCGCCTCAATCGCAAGAAGCTAATGATTACACTAATTCACGTGATAGAATATAAGATGTTGATTTCTGTAACTGTTTACTTTCAGTCATTCAAAATTCAATTCGCTGAATAGTTAAATTTAGATCACAAGTATTCATGAATGTCCTGCTTGCTACAGAACCTGGTGATATTCCAAAATTGGATAATCACCATATTTTTCTGCGTGGTCATAAGAGTGCTAAAAGAAATTCATGACTCCCGGAAAAAATCGAGGAATCGCGCTATATATTGACATAATAACATATAATGATTTAGAAATTAATTCGGAAAGTTACTTTATTTAGATTGCATTTTGATTGTTGGTTTCAATGTCTGTGAGCAATACCTGATGTCTTCAGATGATGTTTCTGGGAAAATATACTGCGCCTCAATCGCAAGAATCTAATGATCACACGAATTTACGTGATAGAATATAAGATGTTTATTTCTGTAACTGTTTACTTTCAGTCATTTAAAATTTAAATTCGCTGAATAGTTAAATTTAGATCTCAAGTATTCATAGATGACTTGCTCGCTACAGAAATTGGTAATATTTCGAAATTGGATAATGACCATATTTTGCTGCGTGGTTATAAGAGTGCTAAAATAAATTCATGACTCCTTAAATAAATCGAGGAATCGCTCTATATATTGACATAATAACGTTTAATGATTTAAAAATTTAATTCGAAAAGTAACTCTATTAAGATTGTATTTTGATTGTTGTTTTCAATGTCTGTAAGCAATACCTAATGTCTTCAGATGATATTTAAGAGAAAATATACTGCGCTACAATCGGAAGGATCTAATGATCACACGAATTTACGTGATAGATTATAAGATGTTGATTTCAGTGACTGTTCACTTTCAGTCATTTAAAAATTTCAATTCGCTGGAATGTTAAATTTAGAGCGCGAGTATTTATGGATCACCTGCTCGCTACAGAACTTGGTAATATTTCAAAATTGAAAAATGACCATATTTCGCTGCGTAGTTATAAACGTGCTCAAATAAATTTATGCCTACTGGGAAAAATCAAGAAATCGCTCAATATAGTGACAAAATAACGTTAAATGATTTAAACAATCAATTCGAAAAGTTACTGATATTTAGATTTAATTTTTATTGTTGTTTTCAATGTCAGTAAGCAATACCTGATGTCTTCAGGTGACATTTCGGGAAAAATATACTGCGCTTTAATCGCAAGAAGCTCATGATAACACGAATTCACGTGATAGAATATAAGATGTTGATTTCTGTATCTGTTCACCTTCAGTAATTGAAAATTTCAATTCGCTGAATAGTTAAATTTAGATCACAAGTATTCATGAATGACCTGCTTGATACAGAACCTGGTGATATTCAAAAATTGGATAATGACCATATTTTTCTGCGTGGTCATAAGAGTGCTGAAAGAAATTTATGACTCCTGGGGGAAATCTAGGAATCGCTATATATATTGACATAATAACGTTAATTGATTTCAAAATTCAATTTGAAAAGTAACTCTATTGAGATTGTATTTTGATTGTTGTTTTCAATGTCTGTAAGAAATACCTGATGTCTTCAGGTGACATTTCGGGAAAAATATACCGCGCCTCAATCGCAAGAAGCTAATGATTACACTTATTCACGTGATAGAATATAAGATGTTGATTTCTGTAACTGTTTACTTTCAGTCATTCAAAATTCAATTCGCTGAATAGTTAAATTTAGATCACAAGTATTCATGAATGTCCTGCTTGCTACAGAACCTGGTGATATTCCAAAATTGGATAATCACCATATTTTTCTGCGTGGTCATAAGAGTGCTAAAAGAAATTCATGACTCCCGGAAAAAATCGAGGAATCGCGCTATATATTGACATAATAACATATAATGATTTAGAAATTAATTCGGAAAGTTACTTTATTTAGATTGCATTTTGATTGTTGGTTTCAATGTCTGTGAGCAATACCTGATGTCTTCAGATGATGTTTCTGGGAAAATATACTGCGCCTCAATCGCAAGAATCTAATGATCACACGAATTTACGTGATAGAATATAAGATGTTTATTTCTGTAACTGTTTACTTTCAGTCATTTAAAATTTAAATTCGCTGAATAGTTAAATTTAGATCTCAAGTATTCATAGATGACTTGCTCGCTACAGAAATTGGTAATATTTCGAAATTGGATAATGACCATATTTTGCTGCGTGGTTATAAGAGTGCTAAAATAAATTCATGACTCCTTAAATAAATCGAGGAATCGCTCTATATATTGACATAATAACGTTTAATGATTTAAAAATTTAATTCGAAAAGTAACTCTATTAAGATTGTATTTTGATTGTTGTTTTCAATGTCTGTAAGCAATACCTAATGTCTTCAGATGATATTTAAGAGAAAATATACTGCGCTACAATCGGAAGGATCTAATGATCACACGAATTTACGTGATAGATTATAAGATGTTGATTTCAGTGACTGTTCACTTTCAGTCATTTAAAAATTTCAATTCGCTGGAATGTTAAATTTAGAGCGCGAGTATTTATGGATCACCTGCTCGCTACAGAACTTGGTAATATTTCAAAATTGAAAAATGACCATATTTCGCTGCGTAGTTATAAACGTGCTCAAATAAATTTATGCCTACTGGGAAAAATCAAGAAATCGCTCAATATAGTGACAAAATAACGTTAAATGATTTAAACAATCAATTCGAAAAGTTACTGATATTTAGATTTAATTTTTATTGTTGTTTTCAATGTCAGTAAGCAATACCTGATGTCTTCAGATGATATTTCAGGGAAAATATACTGCGCCTCAATCGCAAGAATCTAATGATTACACGAATTTACGTGATGGAATATAAGATGTTGATTTCTGTAACTGTTCGCTTTCAGTCATTTGAAAAATTTCAATTTGCTAAAAAGTTGAATTTAGATCGCAAGTTCTCCTGGATCACCTGCTCGCTACAAAATTTGGTAATATTTCAAAATTGAATAATGACTATATTTTTCTGCGTGGTTATAAGAGTGCTAAAATAAATTCACGACTCCTGGAAAAAATCAAGCAATCGCTGCATATATTGACATACTAACGTTAATTGATTTAAAAATTCAATTCGAAACAATACTCGATTGAGATTGCATTTAATTTTTGTTTTCAATGTCTGTATGAAATACCTGATGTCTTCAGATGACATTTCGGGAAAAATATACTGCGCCTCAATCGCATGAAGCTAATGATTACACGAATTCACGTGACAGAATATAAGATGTTGATTTCTGTAACTGTTTACTTTCAGTCATTCAAAATTTAATTCGCTGAATAGTTAAATTTAGATCACAAGTATTCATAAATGACCTGCTTGCTACAGAACCTGGTGATATTCCAAAATTGGATAATGACCATATTTTTCTGCGTGGTCATAAGAGTGCTAAAAGAAATTCATGACTCCTGGGAGAAATCTAGGAATCGCTCTATATATTGACATAATAACGTTAATTGATTCAAAAATTCAATTCGAAAAGTAACTCTATTGAGATTGTATTTTGATTGTTCTGCTAAATGTCTGAAAGAAATACCTGATGTCTTCAGGTGACATTTCGGGTAAAATATACTGCGCCTCAATCGCAAGAAGCTAATGATAACACGAATTTACGTGATGGAATATAAGATGTTGATTTCTGTAACTGTTCGCTTTCAGTCATTTGAAAAATTTCAATTTGCTAAAAAGTTGAATTTAGATCGCAAGTTCTCCTGGATCACCTGCTCGCTACAAAATTTGGTAATATTTCAAAATTGAATAATGACTATATTTTTCTGCGTGGTTATAAGAGTGCTAAAATAAATTCACGACTCCTGGAAAAAATCAAGCAATCGCTGCATATATTGACATACTAACGTTAATTGATTTAAAAATTTAATTCGAAAAAATACTCTATTGAGATTCCATTCAATTTTTGTTTTCAATGTCTGTAAGAAATACCTGATGTCTTCAGATGATATTTCAGGAAAAATATACTGCGCCTCAATCGCAAGAATCTAATGATCACACGAATTTACGTGATAGAATATAAGATGTTGATTTCTGTAACTGTTCGCTTTTAGTCATTTAAAAAATTTCAATTTGCTGAAAAGTTCAATTTAGATCGCAAGTAATCATGGATTACCTGCTTGCTACAGAACCTAGTGATATTTCAAAATTGGATAATGACCATATTTTGCTGCGTGGTCATAAGAGTGCTAAAATAAATTCATGACTCCTGGAAAAAATCGAGGAATCGCTCTATATATTGACAAAATAACGTTCAATAATTTAAAAATTCAATTCGAAAAGTTACTCTATTTAGATTTCATTTTAATTGTTGTTTTTAATGTCTGTAAGAAATACCTGATGTCTTCAGATGACATTTCGGGAAAAATATACTGCGCCTCAATCGCAAGAAGCTAATGATTACACGAATTCACGTGACAGAATATAAGATGTTGATTTCTGTAACTGTTTACTTTCAGTCATTCAAAATTCAATTCGCTGAATAGTTAAATTTAGATCACAAGTATTCATAAATGACCTGCTTGCTACAGAACCTGGTGATATTCCAAAATTAGATAATGACCATATTTTTCTGCGTGGTCATAAGAGTGCTAAAAGAAATTCATGACTCCTGGGAGAAATCTAGGAATCGCTCTATATATTGACATAATAACGCTAATTGATTTAAAAATTCAATTCGAAAAGACTCTCTATTGAGATTGTATTTTGATTTTTCTTCTAAATGTCTGAAAGAAATACCTGATGTCTTCAGGTGACATTTCGGGAAAAATATACTGCGCCTCAATCGCAAGAAGCTAATGATAACACGAATTCACGTGATAGAATATAATATGTTGATTTCTGTATCTGTTCACCTTCAGTAATTGAAAATTTCAATTCGCTGAATAGTTAAATTTAGATCACAAGTATTCATGAATGACCTGCTTGATACAGAACCTGGTGATATTCAAAAATTGGATAATGACCATATTTTTCTGCGTGGTCATAAGAGTGCTAAAAGAAATTTATGACTCCTGGGGGAAATCTAAGAATCGCTATATATATTGACATAATAACGTTGATTGATTTCAAAATTCAATTTGAAAAGTAACTCTATTGAGATTGTATTTTGATTGTTGTTTTCAATGTCTGTAAGAAATACCTGATGTCTTCAGGTGACATTTCGGGAAAAATATACCGCGCCTCAATCGCAAGAAGCTAATGATTACACTAATTCACGTGATAGAATATAAGATGTTGATTTCTGTAACTGTTTACTTTCAGTCATTCAAAATTCAATTCGCTGAATAGTTAAATTTAGATCACAAGTATTCATGAATGTCCTGCTTGCTACAGAACCTGGTGATATTCCAAAATTGGATAATAACCATATTTTTCTGCGTGGTCATAAGAGTGCTAAAAGAAATTCATGACTCCCGGAAAAAATCGAGGAATCGCGCTATATATTGACATAATAACATATAATGATTTAGAAATTAATTCGAGAAATTTACTTTATTTAGATTGCATTTTGATTGTTGGTTTCAATGTCTGTGAGCAATACCTGATGTCTTCAGATGATGTTTCTGGGAAAATATACTGCGCCTCAATCGCAAGAATCTAATGATCACGCGAATTTACGTGATAGAATATAAGATGTTTATTTCTGTAACTGTTTACTTTCAGTCATTTAAAATTTAAATTCGCTGAATAGTTAAATTTAGATCTCAAGTATTCATAGATGACTTGCTCGCTACAGAAATTGGTAATATTTCGAAATTGGATAATGACCATATTTTGCTGCGTGGTTATAAGAGTGCTAAAATAAATTCATGACTCCTTAAATAAATCGAGGAATCGCTCTATATATTGACATAATAACGTTTAATGATTTAAAAATTTAATTCGAAAAGTAACTCTATTAAGATTGTATTTTGATTGTTGTTTTCAATGTCTGTAAGCAATACCTAATGTCTTCAGATGATATTTAAGAGAAAATATACTGCGCTACAATCGGAAGGATCTAATGATCACACGAATTTACGTGATAGATTATAAGATGTTGATTTCAGTGACTGTTCACTTTCAGTCATTTAAAAATTTCAATTCGCTGGAATGTTAAATTTAGAGCGCGAGTATTTATGGATCACCTGCTCGCTACAGAACTTGGTAATATTTCAAAATTGAAAAATGACCATATTTCGCTGCGTAGTTATAAACGTGCTCAAATAAATTCATGCCTACTAGGAAAAATCAAGAAATCGCTCAATATAGTGACAAAATAACGTTAAATGATTCTAACAATCAATTCGAAAAGTTACTGATATTTAGATTTAATTTTTATTGTTGTTTTCAATGTCAGTAAGCAATACCTGATGTCTTCAGATGATATTTCAGGGAAAATATACTGCGCCTCAATCGCAAGAATCTAATGATTACACGAATTTATGTGATGGAATATAAGATGTTGATTTCTGTAACTGTTCGCTTTCATTCATTTGAAAAATTTCAATTTGCTAAAAAGTTGAATTTAGATCGCAAGTTTTCCTGGATCACCTGCTCGCTACAAAATTTGGTAATATTTCAAAATTGAATAATGACTATATTTTTCTGCGTGGTTATAAGAGTGCTAAAATAAATTCACGACTCTTGGAAAAAATCAAGCAATCGCTGCATATATTGACATACTAACGTTAATTGATTTAAAAATTCTATTCGAAAAAATACTCTATTGAGATTGCATTTAATTTTTGTTTTCAATGTCTGTAAGAAATACCTGATGTCTTCAGATGATATTTCAGGGAAAATATACTGCGCCTCAATCGCAAAATCTAATGATCACACGAATTTACGTGATAGAATATAAGATGTTGATTTCTGTAACTGTTCGCTTTTAGTAATTTAAAAAATTTCAATTTGCTTAAAGTTCAATTTAGATCGCAAGTAATCATGGATTACCTGCTTGCTACAGAACCTGGTGATATTTCAAAATTGGATAATGACCATGTTTTGCTGCGTGGTCATAAGAGTGCTAAAATAAATTCATGACTCCTGGAAAAAATCGAGGAATCGCTCTATATATTGACAAAATAACGTTCAATAATTTAAAAATTCAATTCGAAAAGTTACTCTATTTAGATTGCATTTTAATTGTTTTTTTTTCATGTCTGTAAGAAATACCTGATGTCTTCAGATGACATTTCGGGAAAAATATACTGCGCCTCAATCGCAAGAAGCTAATGATTACAGGAATTCACGTGACAGAATATAAGATGTTGATTTCTGTAACTGTTTACTTTCAGTCATTCAAAATTCAATTCGCTGAATAGTTAAATTTAGATCACAAGTATTCATAAATGACCTGCCTGCTACAGAACCTGGTGATATTCCAAAATTGGATAATGACCATATTTTTCTGCGTGGTCATAAGAGTGCTAAAAGAAATTCATGACTCCTGGGAGAAATCTAGGAATCGCTCTATATATTGACATAATAACGTTAATTGATTCGAAAATTCAATTCGAAAAGTAACTCTATTAAGATTGTATTTTGATTGTTCTTCTAAATGTCTGAAAGAAATACCTGATGTCTTCAGGTGACATTTCGGGAAAAATATACTGCGCTTCAATCGCAAGAAGCTAATGATAACACGAATTCACGTGATAGAATATAAGATGTTGATTTCTGTATCTGTTCACCTTCAGTAATTGAAAATTTCAATTCGCTGAATAGTTAAATTTAGATCACAAGTATTCATGAATGACCTGCTTGATACAGAACCTGGTGATATTCAAAAATTGGATAATGACCATATTTTTCTGCGTGGTCATAAGAGTGCTAAAAGAAATTTATGACTCCTGGGGGAAATCTAGGAATCGCTATATATATTGACATAATAACGTTAATTGATTTCAAAATTCAATTTGAAAAGTAACTCTATTGAGATTGTATTTTGATTGTTGTTTTCAATGTCTGTAAGAAATACCTGATGTCTTCAGGTGACATTTCGGGAAAAATATACCGCGCCTCAATCGCAAGAAGCTAATGATTACACTAATTCACGTGATAGAATATAAGATGTTGATTTCTGTAACTGTTTACTTCCAGTCATTCAAAATTCAATTCGCTGAATAGTTAAATTTAGATCACAAGTATTCATGAATGTCCTGCTTGCTACAGAACCTGGTGATATTCCAAAATTGGATAATCACCATATTTTTCTGCGTGGTCATAAGAGTGCTAAAAGAAATTCATGACTCCCGGAAAAAATCGAGGAATCGCGCTATATATTGACATAATAACATATAATGATTTAGAAATTAATTCGGAAAGTTACTTTATTTAGATTGCATTTTGATTGTTGGTTTCAATGTCTGTGAGCAATACCTGATGTCTTCAGATGATGTTTCTGGGAAAATATACTGCGCCTCAATCGCAAGAATCTAATGATCACACGAATTTACGTGATAGAATATAAGATGTTTATTTCTGTAACTGTTTACTTTCAGTCATTTAAAATTTAAATTCGCTGAATAGTTAAATTTAGATCTCAAGTATTCATAGATGACTTGCTCGCTACAGAAATTGGTAATATTTCGAAATTGGATAATGACCATATTTTGCTGCGTGGTTATAAGAGTGCTAAAATAAATTCATGACTCCTTAAATAAATCGAGGAATCGCTCTATATATTGACATAATAACGTTTAATGATTTAAAAATTTAATTCGAAAAGTAACTCTATTAAGATTGTATTTTGATTGTTGTTTTCAATGTCTGTAAGCAATACCTAATGTCTTCAGATGATATTTAAGAGAAAATATACTGCGCTACAATCGGAAGGATCTAATGATCACACGAATTTACGTGATAGATTATAAGATGTTGATTTCAGTGACTGTTCACTTTCAGTCATTTAAAAATTTCAATTCGCTGGAATGTTAAATTTAGAGCGCGAGTATTTATGGATCACCTGCTCGCTACAGAACTTGGTAATATTTCAAAATTGAAAAATGACCATATTTCGCTGCGTAGTTATAAACGTGCTCAAATAAATTTATGCCTACTGGGAAAAATCAAGAAATCGCTCAATATAGTGACAAAATAACGTTAAATGATTTAAACAATCAATTCGAAAAGTTACTGATATTTAGATTTAATTTTTATTGTTGTTTTCAATGTCAGTAAGCAATACCTGATGTCTTCAGGTGATATTTCAGGGAAAATATACTGCGCCTCAATCGCAAGAATCTAATGATTACACGAATTTATGTGATGGAATATAAGATGTTGATTTCTGTAACTGTTCGCTTTCATTCATTTGAAAAATTTCAATTTGCTAAAAAGTTGAATTTAGATCGCAAGTTTTCCTGGATCACCTGCTCGCTACAAAATTTGGTAATATTTCAAAATTGAATAATGACTATATTTTTCTGCGTGGTTATAAGAGTGCTAAAATAAATTCACGACTCTTGGAAAAAATCAAGCAATCGCTGCATATATTGACATACTAACGTTAATTGATTTAAAAATTCTATTCGAAAAAATACTCTATTGAGATTGCATTTAATTTTTGTTTTCAATGTCTGTAAGAAATACCTGATGTCTTCAGATGATATTTCAGGGAAAATATACTGCGCCTCAATCGCAAAATCTAATGATCACACGAATTTACGTGATAGAATATAAGATGTTGATTTCTGTAACTGTTCGCTTTTAGTAATTTAAAAAATTTCAATTTGCTTAAAGTTCAATTTAGATCGCAAGTAATCATGGATTACCTGCTTGCTACAGAACCTGGTGATATTTCAAAATTGGATAATGACCATGTTTTGCTGCGTGGTCATAAGAGTGCTAAAATAAATTCATGACTTCTGGAAAAAATCGAGGAATCGCTCTATATATTGACAAAATAACGTTCAATAATTTAAAAATTCAATTCGAAAAGTTACTCTATTTAGATTGCATTTTAATTGTTTTTTTTTCATGTCTGTAAGAAATACCTGATGTCTTCAGATGACATTTCGGGAAAAATATACTGCGCCTCAATCGCAAGAAGCTAATGATTACAGGAATTCACGTGACAGAATATAAGATGTTGATTTCTGTAACTGTTTACTTTCAGTCATTCAAAATTCAATTCGCTGAATAGTTAAATTTAGATCACAAGTATTCATAAATGACCTGCCTGCTACAGAACCTGGTGATATTCCAAAATTGGATAATGACCATATTTTTCTGCGTGGTCATAAGAGTGCTAAAAGAAATTCATGACTCCTGGGAGAAATCTAGGAATCGCTCTATATATTGACATAATAACGTTAATTGATTCGAAAATTCAATTCGAAAAGTAACTCTATTAAGATTGTATTTTGATTGTTCTTCTAAATGTCTAAAAGAAATACCTGATGTCTTCAGGTGACATTTCGGGAAAAATATACTGCGCTTCAATCGCAAGAAGCTAATGATAACACGAATTCACGTGATAGAATATAAGATGTTGATTTCTGTATCTGTTCACCTTCAGTAATTGAAAATTTCAATTCGCTGAATAGTTAAATTTAGATCACAAGTATTCATGAATGACCTGCTTGATACAGAACCTGGTGATATTCAAAAATTGGATAATGACCATATTTTTCTGCGTGGTCATAAGAGTGCTAAAAGAAATTTATGACTCCTGGGGGAAATCTAGGAATCGCTATATATATTGACATAATAACGTTAATTGATTTCAAAATTCAATTTGAAAAGTAACTCTATTGAGATTGTATTTTGATTGTTGTTTTCAATGTCTGTAAGAAATACCTGATGTCTTCAGGTGACATTTCGGGAAAAATATACCGCGCCTCAATCGCAAGAAGCTAATGATTACACTAATTCACGTGATAGAATATAAGATGTTGATTTCTGTAACTGTTTACTTTCAGTCATTCAAAATTCAATTCGCTGAATAGTTAAATTTAGATCACAAGTATTCATGAATGTCCTGCTTGCTACAGAACCTGGTGATATTCCAAAATTGGATAATCACCATATTTTTCTGCGTGGTCATAAGAGTGCTAAAAGAAATTCATGACTCCCGGAAAAAATCGAGGAATCGCGCTATATATTGACATAATAACATATAATGATTTAGAAATTAATTCGGAAAGTTACTTTATTTAGATTGCATTTTGATTGTTGGTTTCAATGTCTGTGAGCAATACCTGATGTCTTCAGATGATGTTTCTGGGAAAATATACTGCGCCTCAATCGCAAGAATCTAATGATCACACGAATTTACGTGATAGAATATAAGATGTTTATTTCTGTAACTGTTTACTTTCAGTCATTTAAAATTTAAATTCGCTGAATAGTTAAATTTAGATCTCAAGTATTCATAGATGACTTGCTCGCTACAGAAATTGGTAATATTTCGAAATTGGATAATGACCATATTTTGCTGCGTGGTTATAAGAGTGCTAAAATAAATTCATGACTCCTTAAATAAATCGAGGAATCGCTCTATATATTGACATAATAACGTTTAATGATTTAAAAATTTAATTCGAAAAGTAACTCTATTAAGATTGTATTTTGATTGTTGTTTTCAATGTCTGTAAGCAATACCTAATGTCTTCAGATGATATTTAAGAGAAAATATACTGCGCTACAATCGGAAGGATCTAATGATCACACGAATTTACGTGATAGATTATAAGATGTTGATTTCAGTGACTGTTCACTTTCAGTCATTTAAAAATTTCAATTCGCTGGAATGTTAAATTTAGAGCGCGAGTATTTATGGATCACCTGCTCGCTACAGAACTTGGTAATATTTCAAAATTGAAAAATGACCATATTTCGCTGCGTAGTTATAAACGTGCTCAAATAAATTTATGCCTACTGGGAAAAATCAAGAAATCGCTCAATATAGTGACAAAATAACGTTAAATGATTTAAACAATCAATTCGAAAAGTTACTGATATTTAGATTTAATTTTTATTGTTGTTTTCAATGTCAGTAAGCAATACCTGATGTCTTCAGGTGACATTTCGGGAAAAATATACTGCGCTTTAATCGCAAGAAGCTCATGATAACACGAATTCACGTGATAGAATATAAGATGTTGATTTCTGTATCTGTTCACCTTCAGTAATTGAAAATTTCAATTCGCTGAATAGTTAAATTTAGATCACAAGTATTCATGAATGACCTGCTTGATACAGAACCTGGTGATATTCAAAAATTGGATAATGACCATATTTTTCTGCGTGGTCATAAGAGTGCTGAAAGAAATTTATGACTCCTGGGGGAAATCTAGGAATCGCTATATATATTGACATAATAACGTTAATTGATTTCAAAATTCAATTTGAAAAGTAACTCTATTGAGATTGTATTTTGATTGTTGTTTTCAATGTCTGTAAGAAATACCTGATGTCTTCAGGTGACATTTCGGGAAAAATATACCGCGCCTCAATCGCAAGAAGCTAATGATTACACTTATTCACGTGATAGAATATAAGATGTTGATTTCTGTAACTGTTTACTTTCAGTCATTCAAAATTCAATTCGCTGAATAGTTAAATTTAGATCACAAGTATTCATGAATGTCCTGCTTGCTACAGAACCTGGTGATATTCCAAAATTGGATAATCACCATATTTTTCTGCGTGGTCATAAGAGTGCTAAAAGAAATTCATGACTCCCGGAAAAAATCGAGGAATCGCGCTATATATTGACATAATAACATATAATGATTTAGAAATTAATTCGGAAAGTTACTTTATTTAGATTGCATTTTGATTGTTGGTTTCAATGTCTGTGAGCAATACCTGATGTCTTCAGATGATGTTTCTGGGAAAATATACTGCGCCTCAATCGCAAGAATCTAATGATCACACGAATTTACGTGATAGAATATAAGATGTTTATTTCTGTAACTGTTTACTTTCAGTCATTTAAAATTTAAATTCGCTGAATAGTTAAATTTAGATCTCAAGTATTCATAGATGACTTGCTCGCTACAGAAATTGGTAATATTTCGAAATTGGATAATGACCATATTTTGCTGCGTGGTTATAAGAGTGCTAAAATAAATTCATGACTCCTTAAATAAATCGAGGAATCGCTCTATATATTGACATAATAACGTTTAATGATTTAAAAATTTAATTCGAAAAGTAACTCTATTAAGATTGTATTTTGATTGTTGTTTTCAATGTCTGTAAGCAATACCTAATGTCTTCAGATGATATTTAAGAGAAAATATACTGCGCTACAATCGGAAGGATCTAATGATCACACGAATTTACGTGATAGATTATAAGATGTTGATTTCAGTGACTGTTCACTTTCAGTCATTTAAAAATTTCAATTCGCTGGAATGTTAAATTTAGAGCGCGAGTATTTATGGATCACCTGCTCGCTACAGAACTTGGTAATATTTCAAAATTGAAAAATGACCATATTTCGCTGCGTAGTTATAAACGTGCTCAAATAAATTTATGCCTACTGGGAAAAATCAAGAAATCGCTCAATATAGTGACAAAATAACGTTAAATGATTTAAACAATCAATTCGAAAAGTTACTGATATTTAGATTTAATTTTTATTGTTGTTTTCAATGTCAGTAAGCAATACCTGATGTCTTCAGATGATATTTCAGGGAAAATATACTGCGCCTCAATCGCAAGAATCTAATGATTACACGAATTTACGTGATGGAATATAAGATGTTGATTTCTGTAACTGTTCGCTTTCAGTCATTTGAAAAATTTCAATTTGCTAAAAAGTTGAATTTAGATCGCAAGTTCTCCTGGATCACCTGCTCGCTACAAAATTTGGTAATATTTCAAAATTGAATAATGACTATATTTTTCTGCGTGGTTATAAGAGTGCTAAAATAAATTCACGACTCCTGGAAAAAATCAAGCAATCGCTGCATATATTGACATACTAACGTTAATTGATTTAAAAATTCAATTCGAAACAATACTCGATTGAGATTGCATTTAATTTTTGTTTTCAATGTCCGTATGAAATACCTGATGTCTTCAGATGACATTTCGGGAAAAATATACTGCGCCTCAATCGCATGAAGCTAATGATTACACGAATTCACGTGACAGAATATAAGATGTTGATTTCTGTAACTGTTTACTTTCAGTCATTCAAAATTTAATTCGCTGAATAGTTAAATTTAGATCACAAGTATTCATAAATGACCTGCTTGCTACAGAACCTGGTGATATTCCAAAATTGGATAATGACCATATTTTTCTGCGTGGTCATAAGAGTGCTAAAAGAAATTCATGACTCCTGGGAGAAATCTAGGAATCGCTCTATATATTGACATAATAACGTTAATTGATTCAAAAATTCAATTCGAAAAGTAACTCTATTGAGATTGTATTTTGATTGTTCTGCTAAATGTCTGAAAGAAATACCTGATGTCTTCAGGTGACATTTCGGGTAAAATATACTGCGCCTCAATCGCAAGAAGCTAATGATAACACGAATTTACGTGATGGAATATAAGATGTTGATTTCTGTAACTGTTCGCTTTCAGTCATTTGAAAAATTTCAATTTGCTAAAAAGTTGAATTTAGATCGCAAGTTCTCCTGGATCACCTGCTCGCTACAAAATTTGGTAATATTTCAAAATTGAATAATGACTATATTTTTCTGCGTGGTTATAAGAGTGCTAAAATAAATTCACGACTCCTGGAAAAAATCAAGCAATCGCTGCATATATTGACATACTAACGTTAATTGATTTAAAAATTTAATTCGAAAAAATACTCTATTGAGATTCCATTCAATTTTTGTTTTCAATGTCTGTAAGAAATACCTGATGTCTTCAGATGATATTTCAGGAAAAATATACTGCGCCTCAATCGCAAGAATCTAATGATCACACGAATTTACGTGATAGAATATAAGATGTTGATTTCTGTAACTGTTCGCTTTTAGTCATTTAAAAAATTTCAATTTGCTGAAAAGTTCAATTTAGATCGCAAGTAATCATGGATTACCTGCTTGCTACAGAACCTAGTGATATTTCAAAATTGGATAATGACCATATTTTGCTGCGTGGTCATAAGAGTGCTAAAATAAATTCATGACTCCTGGAAAAAATCGAGGAATCGCTCTATATATTGACAAAATAACGTTCAATAATTTAAAAATTCAATTCGAAAAGTTACTCTATTTAGATTTCATTTTAATTGTTGTTTTTAATGTCTGTAAGAAATACCTGATGTCTTCAGATGACATTTCGGGAAAAATATACTGCGCCTCAATCGCAAGAAGCTAATGATTACACGAATTCACGTGACAGAATATAAGATGTTGATTTCTGTAACTGTTTACTTTCAGTCATTCAAAATTCAATTCGCTGAATAGTTAAATTTAGATCACAAGTATTCATAAATGACCTGCTTGCTACAGAACCTGGTGATATTCCAAAATTAGATAATGACCATATTTTTCTGCGTGGTCATAAGAGTGCTAAAAGAAATTCATGACTCCTGGGAGAAATCTAGGAATCGCTCTATATATTGACATAATAACGCTAATTGATTTAAAAATTCAATTCGAAAAGACTCTCTATTGAGATTGTATTTTGATTTTTCTTCTAAATGTCTGAAAGAAATACCTGATGTCTTCAGGTGACATTTCGGGAAAAATATACTGCGCCTCAATCGCAAGAAGCTAATGATAACACGAATTCACGTGATAGAATATAATATGTTGATTTCTGTATCTGTTCACCTTCAGTAATTGAAAATTTCAATTCGCTGAATAGTTAAATTTAGATCACAAGTATTCATGAATGACCTGCTTGATACAGAACCTGGTGATATTCAAAAATTGGATAATGACCATATTTTTCTGCGTGGTCATAAGAGTGCTAAAAGAAATTTATGACTCCTGGGGGAAATCTAAGAATCGCTATATATATTGACATAATAACGTTGATTGATTTCAAAATTCAATTTGAAAAGTAACTCTATTGAGATTGTATTTTGATTGTTGTTTTCAATGTCTGTAAGAAATACCTGATGTCTTCAGGTGACATTTCGGGAAAAATATACCGCGCCTCAATCGCAAGAAGCTAATGATTACACTAATTCACGTGATAGAATATAAGATGTTGATTTCTGTAACTGTTTACTTTCAGTCATTCAAAATTCAATTCGCTGAATAGTTAAATTTAGATCACAAGTATTCATGAATGTCCTGCTTGCTACAGAACCTGGTGATATTCCAAAATTGGATAATAACCATATTTTTCTGCGTGGTCATAAGAGTGCTAAAAGAAATTCATGACTCCCGGAAAAAATCGAGGAATCGCGCTATATATTGACATAATAACATATAATGATTTAGAAATTAATTCGAGAAATTTACTTTATTTAGATTGCATTTTGATTGTTGGTTTCAATGTCTGTGAGCAATACCTGATGTCTTCAGATGATGTTTCTGGGAAAATATACTGCGCCTCAATCGCAAGAATCTAATGATCACGCGAATTTACGTGATAGAATATAAGATGTTTATTTCTGTAACTGTTTACTTTCAGTCATTTAAAATTTAAATTCGCTGAATAGTTAAATTTAGATCTCAAGTATTCATAGATGACTTGCTCGCTACAGAAATTGGTAATATTTCGAAATTGGATAATGACCATATTTTGCTGCGTGGTTATAAGAGTGCTAAAATAAATTCATGACTCCTTAAATAAATCGAGGAATCGCTCTATATATTGACATAATAACGTTTAATGATTTAAAAATTTAATTCGAAAAGTAACTCTATTAAGATTGTATTTTGATTGTTGTTTTCAATGTCTGTAAGCAATACCTAATGTCTTCAGATGATATTTAAGAGAAAATATACTGCGCTACAATCGGAAGGATCTAATGATCACACGAATTTACGTGATAGATTATAAGATGTTGATTTCAGTGACTGTTCACTTTCAGTCATTTAAAAATTTCAATTCGCTGGAATGTTAAATTTAGAGCGCGAGTATTTATGGATCACCTGCTCGCTACAGAACTTGGTAATATTTCAAAATTGAAAAATGACCATATTTCGCTGCGTAGTTATAAACGTGCTCAAATAAATTCATGCCTACTAGGAAAAATCAAGAAATCGCTCAATATAGTGACAAAATAACGTTAAATGATTCTAACAATCAATTCGAAAAGTTACTGATATTTAGATTTAATTTTTATTGTTGTTTTCAATGTCAGTAAGCAATACCTGATGTCTTCAGATGATATTTCAGGGAAAATATACTGCGCCTCAATCGCAAGAATCTAATGATTACACGAATTTATGTGATGGAATATAAGATGTTGATTTCTGTAACTGTTCGCTTTCATTCATTTGAAAAATTTCAATTTGCTAAAAAGTTGAATTTAGATCGCAAGTTTTCCTGGATCACCTGCTCGCTACAAAATTTGGTAATATTTCAAAATTGAATAATGACTATATTTTTCTGCGTGGTTATAAGAGTGCTAAAATAAATTCACGACTCTTGGAAAAAATCAAGCAATCGCTGCATATATTGACATACTAACGTTAATTGATTTAAAAATTCTATTCGAAAAAATACTCTATTGAGATTGCATTTAATTTTTGTTTTCAATGTCTGTAAGAAATACCTGATGTCTTCAGATGATATTTCAGGGAAAATATACTGCGCCTCAATCGCAAAATCTAATGATCACACGAATTTACGTGATAGAATATAAGATGTTGATTTCTGTAACTGTTCGCTTTTAGTAATTTAAAAAATTTCAATTTGCTTAAAGTTCAATTTAGATCGCAAGTAATCATGGATTACCTGCTTGCTACAGAACCTGGTGATATTTCAAAATTGGATAATGACCATGTTTTGCTGCGTGGTCATAAGAGTGCTAAAATAAATTCATGACTCCTGGAAAAAATCGAGGAATCGCTCTATATATTGACAAAATAACGTTCAATAATTTAAAAATTCAATTCGAAAAGTTACTCTATTTAGATTGCATTTTAATTGTTTTTTTTTCATGTCTGTAAGAAATACCTGATGTCTTCAGATGACATTTCGGGAAAAATATACTGCGCCTCAATCGCAAGAAGCTAATGATTACAGGAATTCACGTGACAGAATATAAGATGTTGATTTCTGTAACTGTTTACTTTCAGTCATTCAAAATTCAATTCGCTGAATAGTTAAATTTAGATCACAAGTATTCATAAATGACCTGCCTGCTACAGAACCTGGTGATATTCCAAAATTGGATAATGACCATATTTTTCTGCGTGGTCATAAGAGTGCTAAAAGAAATTCATGACTCCTGGGAGAAATCTAGGAATCGCTCTATATATTGACATAATAACGTTAATTGATTCGAAAATTCAATTCGAAAAGTAACTCTATTAAGATTGTATTTTGATTGTTCTTCTAAATGTCTGAAAGAAATACCTGATGTCTTCAGGTGACATTTCGGGAAAAATATACTGCGCTTCAATCGCAAGAAGCTAATGATAACACGAATTCACGTGATAGAATATAAGATGTTGATTTCTGTATCTGTTCACCTTCAGTAATTGAAAATTTCAATTCGCTGAATAGTTAAATTTAGATCACAAGTATTCATGAATGACCTGCTTGATACAGAACCTGGTGATATTCAAAAATTGGATAATGACCATATTTTTCTGCGTGGTCATAAGAGTGCTAAAAGAAATTTATGACTCCTGGGGGAAATCTAGGAATCGCTATATATATTGACATAATAACGTTAATTGATTTCAAAATTCAATTTGAAAAGTAACTCTATTGAGATTGTATTTTGATTGTTGTTTTCAATGTCTGTAAGAAATACCTGATGTCTTCAGGTGACATTTCGGGAAAAATATACCGCGCCTCAATCGCAAGAAGCTAATGATTACACTAATTCACGTGATAGAATATAAGATGTTGATTTCTGTAACTGTTTACTTTCAGTCATTCAAAATTCAATTCGCTGAATAGTTAAATTTAGATCACAAGTATTCATGAATGTCCTGCTTGCTACAGAACCTGGTGATATTCCAAAATTGGATAATCACCATATTTTTCTGCGTGGTCATAAGAGTGCTAAAAGAAATTCATGACTCCCGGAAAAAATCGAGGAATCGCGCTATATATTGACATAATAACATATAATGATTTAGAAATTAATTCGGAAAGTTACTTTATTTAGATTGCATTTTGATTGTTGGTTTCAATGTCTGTGAGCAATACCTGATGTCTTCAGATGATGTTTCTGGGAAAATATACTGCGCCTCAATCGCAAGAATCTAATGATCACACGAATTTACGTGATAGAATATAAGATGTTTATTTCTGTAACTGTTTACTTTCAGTCATTTAAAATTTAAATTCGCTGAATAGTTAAATTTAGATCTCAAGTATTCATAGATGACTTGCTCGCTACAGAAATTGGTAATATTTCGAAATTGGATAATGACCATATTTTGCTGCGTGGTTATAAGAGTGCTAAAATAAATTCATGACTCCTTAAATAAATCGAGGAATCGCTCTATATATTGACATAATAACGTTTAATGATTTAAAAATTTAATTCGAAAAGTAACTCTATTAAGATTGTATTTTGATTGTTGTTTTCAATGTCTGTAAGCAATACCTAATGTCTTCAGATGATATTTAAGAGAAAATATACTGCGCTACAATCGGAAGGATCTAATGATCACACGAATTTACGTGATAGATTATAAGATGTTGATTTCAGTGACTGTTCACTTTCAGTCATTTAAAAATTTCAATTCGCTGGAATGTTAAATTTAGAGCGCGAGTATTTATGGATCACCTGCTCGCTACAGAACTTGGTAATATTTCAAAATTGAAAAATGACCATATTTCGCTGCGTAGTTATAAACGTGCTCAAATAAATTTATGCCTACTGGGAAAAATCAAGAAATCGCTCAATATAGTGACAAAATAACGTTAAATGATTTAAACAATCAATTCGAAAAGTTACTGATATTTAGATTTAATTTTTATTGTTGTTTTCAATGTCAGTAAGCAATACCTGATGTCTTCAGGTGACATTTCGGGAAAAATATACTGCGCTTTAATCGCAAGAAGCTCATGATAACACGAATTCACGTGATAGAATATAAGATGTTGATTTCTGTATCTGTTCACCTTCAGTAATTGAAAATTTCAATTCGCTGAATAGTTAAATTTAGATCACAAGTATTCATGAATGACCTGCTTGATACAGAACCTGGTGATATTCAAAAATTGGATAATGACCATATTTTTCTGCGTGGTCATAAGAGTGCTAAAAGAAATTTATGACTCCTGGGGGAAATCTAGGAATCGCTATATATATTGACATAATAACGTTAATTGATTTCAAAATTCAATTTGAAAAGTAACTCTATTGAGATTGTATTTTGATTGTTGTTTTCAATGTCTGTAAGAAATACCTGATGTCTTCAGGTGACATTTCGGGAAAAATATACCGCGCCTCAATCGCAAGAAGCTAATGATTACACTTATTCACGTGATAGAATATAAGATGTTGATTTCTGTAACTGTTTACTTTCAGTCATTCAAAATTCAATTCGCTGAATAGTTAAATTTAGATCACAAGTATTCATGAATGTCCTGCTTGCTACAGAACCTGGTGATATTCCAAAATTGGATAATCACCATATTTTTCTGCGTGGTCATAAGAGTGCTAAAAGAAATTCATGACTCCCGGAAAAAATCGAGGAATCGCGCTATATATTGACATAATAACATATAATGATTTAGAAATTAATTCGGAAAGTTACTTTATTTAGATTGCATTTTGATTGTTGGTTTCAATGTCTGTGAGCAATACCTGATGTCTTCAGATGATGTTTCTGGGAAAATATACTGCGCCTCAATCGCAAGAATCTAATGATCACACGAATTTACGTGATAGAATATAAGATGTTTATTTCTGTAACTGTTTACTTTCAGTCATTTAAAATTTAAATTCGCTGAATAGTTAAATTTAGATCTCAAGTATTCATAGATGACTTGCTCGCTACAGAAATTGGTAATATTTCGAAATTGGATAATGACCATATTTTGCTGCGTGGTTATAAGAGTGCTAAAATAAATACATGACTCCTTAAATAAATCGAGGAATCGCTCTATATATTGACATAATAACGTTTAATGATTTAAAAATTTAATTCGAAAAGTAACTCTATTAAGATTGTATTTTGATTGTTGTTTTCAATGTCTGTAAGCAATACCTAATGTCTTCAGATGATATTTAAGAGAAAATATACTGCGCTACAATCGGAAGGATCTAATGATCACACGAATTTACGTGATAGATTATAAGATGTTGATTTCAGTGACTGTTCACTTTCAGTCATTTAAAAATTTCAATTCGCTGGAATGTTAAATTTAGAGCGCGAGTATTTATGGATCACCTGCTCGCTACAGAACTTGGTAATATTTCAAAATTGAAAAATGACCATATTTCGCTGCGTAGTTATAAACGTGCTCAAATAAATTTATGCCTACTGGGAAAAATCAAGAAATCGCTCAATATAGTGACAAAATAACGTTGAATGATTTAAACAATCAATTGGAAAAGTTACTGATATTTAGATTTAATTTTTATTGTTGTTTTCAATGTCAGTAAGCAATACCTGATGTCTTCAGATGATATTTCAGGGAAAATATACTGCGCCTCAATCGCAAGAATCTAATGATTACACGAATTTACGTGATGGAATATAAGATGTTGATTTCTGTAACTGTTCGCTTTCAGTCATTTGAAAAATTTCAATTTGCTAAAAAGTTGAATTTAGATCGCAAGTTCTCCTGGATCACCTGCTCGCTACAAAATTTGGTAATATTTCAAAATTGAATAATGACTATATTTTTCTGCGTGGTTATAAGAGTGCTAAAATAAATTCACGACTCCTGGAAAAAATCAAGCAATCGCTGCATATATTGACATACTAACGTTAATTGATTTAAAAATTCAATTCGAAACAATACTCGATTGAGATTGCATTTAATTTTTGTTTTCAATGTCTGTATGAAATACCTGATGTCTTCAGATGACATTTCGGGAAAAATATACTGCGCCTCAATCGCATGAAGCTAATGATTACACGAATTCACGTGACAGAATATAAGATGTTGATTTCTGTAACTGTTTACTTTCAGTCATTCAAAATTTAATTCGCTGAATAGTTAAATTTAGATCACAAGTATTCATAAATGACCTGCTTGCTACAGAACCTGGTGATATTCCAAAATTGGATAATGACCATATTTTTCTGCGTGGTCATAAGAGTGCTAAAAGAAATTCATGACTCCTGGGAGAAATCTAGGAATCGCTCTATATATTGACATAATAACGTTAATTGATTCAAAAATTCAATTCGAAAAGTAACTCTATTGAGATTGTATTTTGATTGTTCTGCTAAATGTCTGAAAGAAATACCTGATGTCTTCAGGTGACATTTCGGGTAAAATATACTGCGCCTCAATCGCAAGAAGCTAATGATAACACGAATTTACGTGATGGAATATAAGATGTTGATTTCTGTAACTGTTCGCTTTCAGTCATTTGAAAAATTTCAATTTGCTAAAAAGTTGAATTTAGATCGCAAGTTCTCCTGGATCACCTGCTCGCTACAAAATTTGGTAATATTTCAAAATTGAATAATGACTATATTTTTCTGCGTGGTTATAAGAGTGCTAAAATAAATTCACGACTCCTGGAAAAAATCAAGCAATCGCTGCATATATTGACATACTAACGTTAATTGATTTAAAAATTTAATTCGAAAAAATACTCTATTGAGATTGCATTCAATTTTTGTTTTCAATGTCTGTAAGAAATACCTGATGTCTTCAGATGATATTTCAGGAAAAATATACTGCGCCTCAATCGCAAGAATCTAATGATCACACGAATTTACGTGATAGAATATAAGATGTTGATTTCTGTAACTGTTCGCTTTTAGTCATTTAAAAAATTTCAATTTGCTGGAAAGTTCAATTTAGATCGCAAGTAATCATGGATTACCTGCTTGCTACAGAACCTGGTGATATTTCAAAATTGGATGATGACCATATTTTGCTGCGTGGTCATAAGAGTGCTAAAATAAATTCATGACTCCTGGAAAAAATCGAGGAATCGCTCTATATATTGACAAAATAACGTTCAATAATTTAAAAATTCAATTCGAAAAGTTACTCTATTTAGATTTCATTTTAATTGTTGTTTTTAATGTCTGTAAGAAATACCTGATGTCTTCAGATGACATTTCGGGAAAAATATACTGCGCCTCAATCGCAAGAAGCTAATGATTACACGAATTCACGTGACAGAATATAAGATGTTGATTTCTGTAACTGTTTACTTTCAGTCATTCAAAATTCAATTCGCTGAATAGTTAAATTTAGATCACAAGTATTCATAAATGACCTGCTTGCTACAGAACCTGGTGATATTCCAAAATTAGATAATGACCATATTTTTCTGCGTGGTCATAAGAGTGCTAAAAGAAATTCATGACTCCTGGGAGAAATCTAGGAATCGCTCTATATATTGACATAATAACGCTAATTGATTTAAAAATTCAATTCGAAAAGACTCTCTATTGAGATTGTATTTTGATTTTTCTTCTAAATGTCTGAAAGAAATACCTGATGTCTTCAGGTGACATTTCGGGAAAAATATACCGCGCCTCAATCGCAAGAAGCTAATGATAACACGAATTCACGTGATAGAATATAATATGTTGATTTCTGTATCTGTTCGCCTTCAGTCATTGAAAATTTCAATTCGCTGAATAGTTAAATTTAGATCACAAGTATTCATGAATGACCTGCTTGCTACAGAACCTGGTGATATTCCAAAATTGGATAATGACCATATTTTTCTGCGTGGTCATAAGAGTGCTAAAAGAAATTCATGACTCCTGGGAGAAATCTAGGAATCGCTCTATATATTGACATAATAACGTTAATTGATTCAAAAATTCAATTCGAAAAGTTACTCTATTGAGATTGTATTTTGATTGTTCTGCTAAATGTCTGAAAGAAATACCTGATGTCTTCAGGTGACATTTCGGGAAAAATATACTGCGCCTCAATCGCAAGAAGCTAATGATAACACGAATTCACGTGATAGAATATAATATGTTGATTTCTGTATCTGTTCGCCTTCAGTCTTTGGAAATTTCATTTCGCTGAATAGTTAAATTTAGATCACAAGTATTCATGAATGACCTGCTTGATACAGAACCTGGTGATATTCCAAAATTGGATAATGACCATATTTTTCTGCGTGGTCATAAGAGTGCTAAAAGAAATTCATGACTCCTGGGGGAAATCTAGGAATCGCTATATATATTGACATAATAACGTTAATTGATTTCAAAATTCAATTTGAAAAGTAACTCTATTGAGATTGTATTTTGATTGTTCTTCTCAATGTCTGTAAGAAAAACCTGATGTCTTCAGATGATATTTCAGGGAAAATATACTGCCCTTCAATCGCAAGAATCTAATGATCACACGAATTTACGTGATAGAATATAAGATGTTGATTTCTGTAACTGTTCGCTTTCAGTCATTAAAAAAATTTCAATTTGCTAAAAAGTTCAATTTAGATCGCAAGTAATCATGGATTACCTGCTTGCTACAAAACCTGGTGATATTCCAAAATTGTATAATGACTATATTTTGCTGCGTGGTCATAAGAGTGCTAAAATGAATTCATGACTCCTGGGAGAAATCTAGGAATCGCTCTATATATTCACATAATAACGTTAATTCATTTAAAAATTCAATTCAAAAAGTAACTCTATTGAGATTGAATTTTGATTGTTGTTTTCAATGTCTGTAAGAAATACCTGATGTCTTCAGATGACATTTCGGGAAAAATACAGTGCGCCTAAATCGCAAGAAGCTAATCATTACACGAATTCACGTGATAGAATATAAGACGTTGATTTCTGTATCTGTTCGTCTTCAGTCATTTAAAATTTCAATTCGCTGAATAGTTAAATTCAGATCTCAAGTATTCATGGATGACCTGCTCGCTACAGAACTTGATAATATTTCGAAATTGGATAATGACCATATTTTGCTGCGTGGTCATAAGAGTGCTATGATGAATTCATGACTCCTGGAAAAAATCGAGGAATCGCTCTATATATTAACAAAATAACGTTAATTGATTTAAAAATTCAATTCGAAAAAAAATACTCTATTGAGATTGCATTTTGATTTTTGTTTTTAATGTCTGTACGAAATACCTGATGTCTTCAGATGATATTTCAGGGAAAATATACTGCGCCTCAATCACAAGAATCTAATGATCACACGAATTTACGTGATAGAATATAAGATGTTGATTTCTGTAACTGTTCGCTTTCAGTCATATCAAAAATTTCAATTTGCTAAAAAGTTCAATTTAGATCGCAAGTAATCATGGATAACCTGCTTGCTACAGAACCTGGTAATATTTCAAAATTGGATAATGACCATATTTTGCTGCGTGGTCAAAAGAGTGCTAAAATAAATTCATGACTCCTGGAAAAAATCGAGGAATCGCTCTATATATTGACAAAATAACGTTCAATAATTTAAAAATTCAATTCGAAAAGTTACTCTATTTAGATTTCATTTTAATTGTTGTTTTTAATGTCTGTAACTAATACCTGATGTCTTCAGATCATATTTCAGGGAAAATATACTGCGCCTCAATCGCAAGAATCTAATCATCACACGAATTTACGTGATAGAATATAAGATGTTGATTTCTGTATCTGTTCGCCTTCAGTCATTGGAAATTTTAATTCGCTGAATAGTTAAATTTAGATCACAAGTATTCATAAATGACCTGCTTGCTACAGAACCTGGTGATATTCCAAAATTGGATAATGACCATATTTTTCTGCGTGGTCATAAGAATGCTAAAAGAAATTCATGACTCGTTAAATAAATCGAGGAATCGCTCTATATATTGACATAATAACTTTAATTGATTTAAAAATTCAATTCGAAAAGTAACTCTATTGAGATTGTATTTTGATTGTTGTTTTCAATGTCTGTAAGCAATACCTAATGTCTTCAGATGATACTTAAGAGAAAATATACTGCGCCACAATCGGAAGGATCTAATGATCACACGAATTTACGTGATAGATTATAAGATGTTGATTTCAGTAACTGTTCACTTTCAGTCATTTAAAAATTTCAATTCGTTGGAATGTTAAATTTAGATCGCGAGTATTTATGGATCACCTGCTCGCTACAGAACTTAATAATATTTCAAAATTGAAAAATGACCATATTTCGCTGCGTAGTTATAAACGTGCTCAAATAAATTCATGCCTACTAGGAAAAATCAAGAAATCGCTCAATATAGTGACAAAATAACGTTTAATGATTTAAACAATCAATTCGAAAAGTTACTGATATTTAGATTTAATTTTTATTGTTGTTTTCAATGTCAGTAAGCAATACCTGATGTCTTCAGATGATATTTCAGGGAAAATATACTGCGCCTCAATCGCAAGAATCTAATGATTACACGAATTTACGTGATGGAATATAAGATGTTGATTTCTGTAACTGTTCGCTTTCAGTCATTTGAAAAATTTCAATTTGCTAATAAGTTGAATTTAGATCGCAAGTTCTCCTGGATCACCTGCTCACTACAAAATTTGGTAATATTTCAAAATTGAATAATGACTATATTTTTCTGCGTGGTTATAAGAGTGCTAAAATAAATTCACGACTCCTGGAAAAAATCAAGCAATCGCTGCATATATTGACATACTAACGTTAATTGATTTAAAAATTCAATTCGAAACAATACTCGATTGAGATTGCATTTAATTTTTGTTTTCAATGTCTGTATGAAATACCTGATGTCTTCAGATGATATTTCAGGGAAAATATACTGCGCCTCAATCGCAAGAATCTAATGATCACACGAATTTACGTGATAGAATATAAGATGTTGATTTCTGTAACTGTTCGCTTTTAGTCATTTAAAAAATTTCAATTTGCTGAAAAGTTCAATTTAGATCGCAAGTAATCATGGATTACCTGCTTGCTACAAAACCTGGTGATATTCCAAAATTGGATGATGACCATATTTTTCTGAGTGGTCATAAGAGTGCTAAAAGAAATTCATGACTCCTGGGAGAAATCTAGGAATCGCTCTATATATTGACATAATAACGTTAATTGATTTAAAAATTCAATTCGAAAAGTAACTCTATTGAGATTGTATTTTGATTGTTCTTCTAAATGTCTAAAAGAAATACCTGATGTCTTCAGGTGACATTTCGGGAAAAATATACTGCGCCTCAATCGCAAGAAGCTAATGATAACACGAATTCACGTGATAGAATATAAGATGTTGATTTCTGTATCTGTTCGCCTTCAGTCATTGAAAATTTCAATTCGCTGAATAGTTAAATTTAGATCACAAGTATTCATGAATGACCTGCTTGATACAGAACCTGGTGATATTCCAAAATTGGATAATGACCATATTTTTCTGCGTGGTCATAAGAGTGCTAAAAAAAAATTAATGACTCCTGGGGGAAATCTAGGAATCGCTATATATATTGACATAATAACGTTAATTGATTTTAAAATTCAATTTGAAATGTAACTCTATTGAGATTGTATTTTGATTGTTGTTTTCAATGTCTGTAAGAAATACCTGATGTCTTCAGGTGACATTTCGGGAAAAATATACTGCGCCTCAATCGCAAGAATCTAATGATCACACGAATTTACGTGATAGAATATAAGATGTTTATTTCTGTAACTGTTTACTCTCAGTCATTTAAAATTTAAATTCGCTGAATAGTTAAATTTAGATCTCAAGTATTCATAGATGACTTGCTCGCTACAGAAATTGGTAATATTTCGAAATTGGATAATGACCATATTATGCTGCGTGGTTATAAGAGTGCTAAAATAAATTCATGACTCCTTAAATAAATCGAGGAATCGCTCTATATATTGACATAATAACGTTTAATGATTTGAATATTTAATTCGAAAAGTAACTCTATTAAGATTGTATTTTGATTGTTGTTTTCAATGTCTGTAAGCAATACCTAATGTCTTCAGATGACATTTCGGGAAAAATATACTGCGCCTCAATCGCAAGAAGCTAATGATTACACGAATTCACGCGACAGAATATAAGATGTTGATTTTTGTAACTGTTTACTTTCAGTCATTCAAAATTCAATTCGCTGGATAGTTAAATTTAGATCACAAGTATTCATAAAAGACCTGCTTGCCACAGAAACTGGTGATATTCCAAAATTGGATAATGACCATATTTTTCTGCGTGGTCATAAGAGTGCTAAAAGAAATTCATGACTCCTGGGGGAAATCTAGGAATCGCTATATATATTGACATAATAACGTTAATTGATTTCAAAATTCAATTTGAAAAGTAACTCTATTGAGATTGTATTTTGATTGTTGTTTTCAATGTCTGTAAGAAATACCTGATGTCTTCAGGTGACATTTCGGGAAAAATATACCGCGCCTCAATCGCAAGAAGCTAATGATTACACTTATTCACGTGATAGAATATAAGATGTTGATTTCTGTAACTGTTTACTTTCAGTCATTCAAAATTCAATTCGCTGAATAGTTAAATTTAGATCACAAGTATTCATGAATGTCCTGCTTGCTACAGAACCTGGTGATATTCCAAAATTGGATAATCACCATATTTTTCTGCGTGGTCATAAGAGTGCTAAAAGAAATTCATGACTCCCGGAAAAAATCGAGGAATCGCGCTATATATTGACATAATAACATATAATGATTTAGAAATTAATTCGGAAAGTTACTTTATTTAGATTGCATTTTGATTGTTGGTTTCAATGTCTGTGAGCAATACCTGATGTCTTCAGATGATGTTTCTGGGAAAATATACTGCGCCTCAATCGCAAGAATCTAATGATCACACGAATTTACGTGATAGAATATAAGATGTTTATTTCTGTAACTGTTTACTTTCAGTCATTTAAAATTTAAATTCGCTGAATAGTTAAATTTAGATCTCAAGTATTCATAGATGACTTGCTCGCTACAGAAATTGGTAATATTTCGAAATTGGATAATGACCATATTTTGCTGCGTGGTTATAAGAGTGCTAAAATAAATTCATGACTCCTTAAATAAATCGAGGAATCGCTCTATATATTGACATAATAACGTTTAATGATTTAAAAATTTAATTCGAAAAGTAACTCTATTAAGATTGTATTTTGATTGTTGTTTTCAATGTCTGTAAGCAATACCTAATGTCTTCAGATGATATTTAAGAGAAAATATACTGCGCTACAATCGGAAGGATCTAATGATCACACGAATTTACGTGATAGATTATAAGATGTTGATTTCAGTGACTGTTCACTTTCAGTCATTTAAAAATTTCAATTCGCTGGAATGTTAAATTTAGAGCGCGAGTATTTATGGATCACCTGCTCGCTACAGAACTTGGTAATATTTCAAAATTGAAAAATGACCATATTTCGCTGCGTAGTTATAAACGTGCTCAAATAAATTTATGCCTACTGGGAAAAATCAAGAAATCGCTCAATATAGTGACAAAATAACGTTAAATGATTTAAACAATCAATTCGAAAAGTTACTGATATTTAGATTTAATTTTTATTGTTGTTTTCAATGTCAGTAAGCAATACCTGATGTCTTCAGATGATATTTCAGGGAAAATATACTGCGCCTCAATCGCAAGAATCTAATGATTACACGAATTTACGTGATGGAATATAAGATGTTGATTTCTGTAACTGTTCGCTTTCAGTCATTTGAAAAATTTCAATTTGCTAAAAAGTTGAATTTAGATCGCAAGTTCTCCTGGATCACCTGCTCGCTACAAAATTTGGTAATATTTCAAAATTGAATAATGACTATATTTTTCTGCGTGGTTATAAGAGTGCTAAAATAAATTCACGACTCCTGGAAAAAATCAAGCAATCGCTGCATATATTGACATACTAACGTTAATTGATTTAAAAATTCAATTCGAAACAATACTCGATTGAGATTGCATTTAATTTTTGTTTTCAATGTCTGTATGAAATACCTGATGTCTTCAGATGACATTTCGGGAAAAATATACTGCGCCTCAATCGCAAGAAGCTAATGATTACACGAATTCACGTGACAGAATATAAGATGTTGATTTCTGTAACTGTTTACTTTCAGTCATTCAAAATTTAATTCGCTGAATAGTTAAATTTAGATCACAAGTATTCATAAATGACCTGCTTGCTACAGAACCTGGTGATATTCCAAAATTGGATAATGACCATATTTTTCTGCGTGGTCATAAGAGTGCTAAAAGAAATTCATGACTCCTGGGAGAAATCTAGGAATCGCTCTATATATTGACATAATAACGTTAATTGATTCAAAAATTCAATTCGAAAAGTAACTCTATTGAGATTGTATTTTGATTGTTCTGCTAAATGTCTGAAAGAAATACCTGATGTCTTCAGGTGACATTTCGGGAAAAATATACTGCGCCTCAATCGCAAGAAGCTAATGATAACACGAATTTACGTGATGGAATATAAGATGTTGATTTCTGTAACTGTTCGCTTTCAGTCATTTGAAAAATTTCAATTTGCTAAAAAGTTGAATTTAGATCGCAAGTTCTCCTGGATCACCTGCTCGCTACAAAATTTGGTAATATTTCAAAATTGAATAATGACTATATTTTTCTGCGTGGTTATAAGAGTGCTAAAATAAATTCACGACTCCTGGAAAAAATCAAGCAATCGCTGCATATATTGACATACTAACGTTAATTGATTTAAAAATTTAATTCGAAAAAATACTCTATTGAGATTGCATTCAATTTTTGTTTTCAATGTCTGTAAGAAATACCTGATGTCTTCAGATGATATTTCAGGAAAAATATACTGCGCCTCAATCGCAAGAATCTAATGATCACACGAATTTACGTGATAGAATATAAGATGTTGATTTCTGTAACTGTTCGCTTTTAGTCATTTAAAAAATTTCAATTTGCTGAAAAGTTCAATTTAGATCGCAAGTAATCATGGATTACCTGCTTGCTACAGAACCTGGTGATATTTCAAAATTGGATAATGACCATATTTTGCTGCGTGGTCATAAGAGTGCTAAAATAAATTCATGACTCCTGGAAAAAATCGAGGAATCGCTCTATATATTGACAAAATAACGTTCAATAATTTAAAAATTCAATTCGAAAAGTTACTCTATTTAGATTTCATTTTAATTGTTGTTTTTAATGTCTGTAAGAAATACCTGATGTCTTCAGATGACATTTCGGGAAAAATATACTGCGCCTCAATCGCAAGAAGCTAATGATAACACGAATTTACGTGACAGAATATAAGATGTTGATTTCTGTAACTGTTTACTTTCAGTCATTCAAAATTCAATTCGCTGAATAGTTAAATTTAGATCACAAGTATTCATAAATGACCTGCTTGCTACAGAACCTGGTGATATTCCAAAATTAGATAATGACCATATTTTTCTGCGTGGTCATAAGAGTGCTAAAAGAAATTCATGACTCCTGGGAGAAATCTAGGAATCGCTCTATATATTGACATAATAACGCTAATTGATTTAAAAATTCAATTCGAAAAGACTCTCTATTGAGATTGTATTTTGATTTTTCTTCTAAATGTCTGAAAGAAATACCTGATGTCTTCAGGTGACATTTCGGGAAAAATATACCGCGCCTCAATCGCAAGAAGCTAATGATAACACGAATTCACGTGATAGAATATAATATGTTGATTTCTGTATCTGTTCGCCTTCAGTCATTGAAAATTTCAATTCGCTGAATAGTTAAATTTAGATCACAAGTATTCATGAATGACCTGCTTGCTACAGAACCTGGTGATATTCCAAAATTGGATAATGACCATATTTTTCTGCGTGGTCATAAGAGTGCTAAAAGAAATTCATGACTCCTGGGAGAAATCTAGGAATCGCTCTATATAATGACATAATAACGTTAATTGATTCAAAAATTCAATTCGAAAAGTTACTCTATTGAGATTGTATTTTGATTGTTCTGCTAAATGTCTGAAAGAAATACCTGATGTCTTCAGGTGACATTTCGGGAAAAATATACTGCGCCTCAATCGCAAGAAGCTAATGATAACACGAATTCACGTGATAGAATATAATATGTTGATTTCTGTATCTGTTCGCCTTCAGTCTTTGGAAATTTCATTTCGCTGAATAGTTAAATTTAGATCACAAGTATTCATGAATGACCTGCTTGATACAGAACCTGGTGATATTCCAAAATTGGATAATGACCATATTTTTCTGCGTGGTCATAAGAGTGCTAAAAGAAATTCATGACTCCTGGGGGAAATCTAGGAATCGCTATATATATTGACATAATAACGTTAATTGATTTCAAAATTCAATTTGAAAAGTAACTCTATTGAGATTGTATTTTGATTGTTCTTCTCAATGTCTGTAAGAAAAACCTGATGTCTTCAGATGATATTTCAGGGAAAATATACTGCCCTTCAATCGCAAGAATCTAATGATCACACGAATTTACGTGATAGAATATAAGATGTTGATTTCTGTAACTGTTCGCTTTCAGTCATTAAAAAAATTTCAATTTGCTAAAAAGTTCAATTTAGATCGCAAGTAATCATGGATTACCTGCTTGCTACAAAACCTGGTGATATTCCAAAATTGTATAATGACTATATTTTGCTGCGTGGTCATAAGAGTGCTAAAATGAATTCATGACTCCTGGGAGAAATCTAGGAATCGCTCTATATATTCACATAATAAAGTTAATTCATTTAAAAATTCAATTCAAAAAGTAACTCTATTGAGATTGAATTTTGATTGTTGTTTTCAATGTCTGTAAGAAATACCTGATGTCTTCAGATGACATTTCGGGAAAAATACAGTGCGCCTAAATCGCAAGAAGCTAATCATTACACGAATTCACGTGATAGAATATAAGACGTTGATTTCTGTATCTGTTCGCCTTCAGTCATTTAAAATTTCAATTCGCTGAATAGTTAAATTCAGATCTCAAGTATTCATGGATGACCTGCTCGCTACAGAACTTGATAATATTTCGAAATTGGATAATGACCATATTTTGCTGCGTGGTCATAAGAGTGCTATGATGAATTCATGACTCCTGGAAAAAATCGAGGAATCGCTCTATATATTAACAAAATAACGTTAATTGATTTAAAAATTCAATTCGAAAAAAAATACTCTATTGAGATTGCATTTTGATTTTTGTTTTTAATGTCTGTACGAAATACCTGATGTCTTCAGATGATATTTCAGGGAAAATATACTGCGCCTCAATCACAAGAATCTAATGATCACACGAATTTACGTGATAGAATATAAGATGTTGATTTCTGTAACTGTTCGCTTTCAGTCATATCAAAAATTTCAATTTGCTAAAAAGTTCAATTTAGATCGCAAGTAATCATGGATAACCTGCTTGCTACAGAACCTGGTAATATTTCAAAATTGGATAATGACCATATTTTGCTGCGTGGTCAAAAGAGTGCTAAAATAAATTCATGACTCCTGGAAAAAATCGAGGAATCGCTCTATATATTGACAAAATAACGTTCAATAATTTAAAAATTCAATTCGAAAAGTAACTCTATTGAGATTGTTTTTTGATTGTTGTTTTCAATGTCTGTAAGAAATACCTGATGTCTTCAGGTGAAATTTCGGGAAAAATATACCGCGCCTCAATCGCAAGAAGCTAATGATTACACTAATTCACGTGATAGAATATAAGATGTTGATTTCTGTATCTGTTCGCCTTCAGTCATTGGAAATTTTAATTCGCTGAAGAGTTAAATTTAGATCACAAGTATTCATAAATGACCTGCTTGCTACAGAACCTGGTGATATTCCAAAATTGGATAATGACCATATTTTTCTGCGTGGTCATAAGAATGCTAAAAGAAATTCATGACTCGTTAAATAAATCGAGGAATCGCTCTATATATTGACATAATAACTTTAATTGATTTAAAAATTCAATTCGAAAAGTAACTCTATTGAGATTGTATTTTGATTGTTGTTTGCAATGTCTGTAAGCAATACCTAATGTCTTCAGATGATACTTAAGAGAAAATATACTGCGCCACAATCGGAAGGATCTAATGATCACACGAATTTACGTGATAGATTATAAGATGTTGATTTCAGTAACTGTTCACTTTCAGTCATTTAAAAATTTCAATTCGTTGGAATGTTAAATTTAGATCGCGAGTATTTATGGATCACCTGCTCGCTACAGAACTTAATAATATTTCAAAATTGAAAAATGACCATATTTCGCTGCGTAGTTATAAACGTGCTCAAATAAATTCATGCCTACTAGGAAAAATCAAGAAATCGCTCAATATAGTGACAAAATAACGTTTAATGATTTAAACAATCAATTCGAAAAGTTACTGATATTTAGATTTAATTTTTATTGTTGTTTTCAATGTCAGTAAGCAATACCTGATGTCTTCAGATGATATTTCAGGGAAAATATACTGCGCCTCAATCGCAAGAATCTAATGATTACACGAATTTACGTGATGGAATATAAGATGTTGATTTCTGTAACTGTTCGCTTTCAGTCATTTGAAAAATTTCAATTTGCTAATAAGTTGAATTTAGATCGCAAGTTCTCCTGGATCACCTGCTCACTACAAAATTTGGTAATATTCCAAAATTGAATAATGACTATATTTTTCTGCGTGGTTATAAGAGTGCTAAAATAAATTCACGACTCCTGGAAAAAATCAAGCAATCGCTGCATATATTGACATACTAACGTTAATTGATTTAAAAATTCAATTCGAAACAATACTCGATTGAGATTGCATTTAATTTTTGTTTTCAATGTCTGAATGAAATACCTGATGTCTTTAGATGATATTTCAGGGAAAATATACTGCGCCTCAATCGCAAGAATCTAATGATCACACGAATTTACGTGATAGAATATAAGATGTTGATTTCTGTAACTGTTCGCTTTTAGTCATTTAAAAAATTTCAATTTGCTGAAAAGTTCAATTTAGATCGCAAGTAATCATGGATTACCTGCTTGCTACAAAACCTGGTGATATTTTAAAATTGGATAATGACCATATTTTGCTGCGTGGTCATAAGAGTGCTAAAATAAATTCATGACTCCTGGAAAAAATCGAGGAATCGCTCTATATATTGACAAAATAACGTTCAATAATTTAAAAATTCAATTCGAAAAGTTACTCTATTTAGATTTCATTTTAATTGTTGTTTTTAATGTCTGTAAGAAATACCTGATGTCTTCAGATGACATTACGGGAAAAATATACTGCGCCTCAATCGCAAGAAGCTAATGATTACACGAATTCACGTGACAGAATATAAGATGTTGATTTCTGTAACTGTTTACTTTCAGTCATTCAAAATTCAATTCGCTGAATAGTTAAATTTAGATCACAAGTATTCATAAATGACCTGCTTGCTACAGAACCTGGTGATATTCCAAAATTGGATAATGACCATATTTTTCTGAGTGGTCATAAGAGTGCTAAAAGAAATTCATGACTCCTGGGAGAAATCTAGGAATCGCTCTATATATTGACATAATAACGTTAATTGATTTAAAAATTCAATTCGAAAAGTAACTCTATTGAGATTGTATTTTGATTGTTCTTCTAAATGTCTAAAAGAAATACCTGATGTCTTCAGGTGACATTTCGGGAAAAATATACTGCGCCTCAATCGCAAGAAGCTAATGATAACACGAATTCACGTGATAGAATATAAGATGTTGATTTCTGTATCTGTTCGCCTTCAGTCATTGAAAATTTCAATTCGCTGAATAGTTAAATTTAGATCACAAGTATTCATGAATGACCTGCTTGATACAGAACCTGGTGATATTCGAAAATTGGATAATGACCATATTTTTCTGCGTGGTCATAAGAGTGCTAAAAGAAATTAATGACTCCTGGGGGAAATCTAGGAATCGCTATATATATTGACATAATAACGCTAATTGATTTTAAAATTCAATTTGAAATGTAACTCTATTGAGATTGTATTTTGATTGTTGTTTTCAATGTCTGTAAGAAATACCTGATGTCTTCAGGTGACATTTCGGGAAAAATATACTGCGCCTCAATCGCAAGAAACTAATGATTACACTAATTCACGTGATAGAATATAAGATGTTGATTTCTGTAACTGTTTACTTTCAGTCATTCAAAATTCAATTCGCTGAATAGTTAAATTTAGATCACAAGTATTCATGAATGACCTGCTTGCTACAGAACCTGGTGATATTCCAAAATTGGATAATCACCATATTTTTCTGCGTGGTCATAAAAGTGCTAAAAGAAATTCATGACTCCTGGAAAAAATCGAGGAATCGCGCTATATATTGACATAATAACATATAATGATTTAGAAATCAATTCGGAAAGTTACTTTATTTAGATTGCATTTTGATTGTTGGTTTCAATGTCTGTGAGCAATACCTGATGTCTTCAGATGATGTTTCTGGGAAAATATACTGCGCCTCAATCGCAAGAATCTAATGATCACACGAATTTACGTGATAGAATATAAGATGTTTATTTCTGTAACTGTTTACTCTCAGTCATTTAAAATTTAAATTCGCTGAATAGTTAAATTTAGATCTCAAGTATTCATAGATGACTTGCTCGCTACAGAAATTGGTAATATTTCGAAATTGGATAATGACCATATTATGCTGCGTGGTTATAAGAGTGCTAAAATAAATTCATGACTCCTTAAATAAATCGAGGAATCGCTCTATATATTGACATAATAACGTTTAATGATTTGAATATTTAATTCGAAAAGTAACTCTATTAAGATTGTATTTTGATTGTTGTTTTCAATGTCTGTAAGCAATACCTAATGTCTTCAGATGACATTTCGGGAAAAATATACTGCGCCTCAATCGTAAGAAGCTAATGATTACACGAATTCACGCGACAGAATATAAGATGTTGATTTTTGTAACTGTTTACTTTCAGTCATTCAAAATTCAATTCGCTGGATAGTTAAATTTAGATCACAAGTATTCATAAAAGACCTGCTTGCCACAGAAACTGGTGATATTCCAAAATTGGATAATGACCATATTTTTCTGCGTGGTCATAAGAGTGCTAAAAGAAATTCATGACTCCTGGGGGAAATCTAGGAATCGCTATATATATTGACATAATAACGTTAATTGATTTCAAAATTCAATTTGAAAAGTAACTCTATTGAGATTGTGTTTTGATTGTTGTTTTCAATGTCTGTAAGAAATACCTGATGTCTTCAGGTGACATTTCGGGAAAAATATACTGCGCCTCAATCGCAAGAAGCTAATGATTACACTAATTCACGTGATAGAATATAAGATGTTGATTTCTGTAACTGTTTACTTTCAGTCATTCAAAATTCAATTCGCTGAATAGTTAAATTTAGATCACAAGTATTCATGAATGACCTGCTTGCTACAGAACCTGGTGATATTCCAAAATTGGATAATCACCATATTTTTCTGCGTGGTCATAAGAGTGCTAAAAGAAATTCATGACTCCTGGAAAAAATCGAGGAATCGCGCTATATATTGACATAATAACATATAATGATTTAGAAATTAATTCGGAAAGTTACTTTATTTAGATTGCATTTTGATTGTTGGTTTCAATGTCTGTGAGCAATACCTGATGTCTTCAAATGATGTTTCTGGGAAAATATAGTGCGGCTCAATCGCAAGAATCTAATGATCACACGAATTTACGTGATAGAATATAAGATGTTTATTTCCGTAACTGTTTACTTTCAGTCATTTAAAATTTAAATTCGCTGAATAGTTAAATTTAGATCTCAAGTATTCATAGATGACTTGCTCGCTACAGAAATTGGTAATATTTCGAAATTAGATAATGACCATATTTTGCTGCGTGGTTATAAGAGTGCTAAAATAAATTCATGACTCCTTAAATAAATCGAGTAATCGCTCTATTTATTGACATAATAACGTTTAATGATTTAAAAATTTAATTCAAAAAATAACTCTATTAAGATTGTATTTTGATTGTTGTTTTCAATGTCTGTAAGCAATACCTAATGTCTTCAGATGATATTTAAGAGAAAATATACTGCGCCACAATCGGAAGGATCTAATGATCACACGAATTTACGTGATAGATTATAAGATGTTGATTTTAGTAACTGTTCACTTTCAGTCATTTAAAAATTTCAATTCGTTGGAATGTTAAATTTAGATCGCGAGTATTTATGGATCACCTGCTCGCTACAGAACTTGGTAATATTTCAAAATTGAAAAATGACCATATTTCGCTGCGTAGTTATAAACGTGCTCACATAAATTCATGCCTACTAGGAAAAATCAAGAAATCGCTCAATATAGTGACAAAATAACGTTAAATGATTTAAACAATCAATTCGAAAAGTTACTGATATTTAGATTTAATTTTCATTGTTGTTTTCAATGTCAGTAAGCAATACCTGATGTCTTCAGATGATATTTCAGGGAAAATATACTGCGCCTCAATCAAAAGAATCTAATGATTACACGAATTCACGTGATGGAATATAAGATGTTGATTTCTGTAACTGTTCGCTTTCAGTCATTTGAAAAATTTCAATTTGCTAAAAAGTTGAATTTAGATCGCAAGTTCTCCTGGATCACCTGCTCGCTACAAAATTTGGTAATATTTCAAAATTGAATAATGATTATATTTTTCTGCCTGGTTATAAGAGTGCTAAAATAAATTCACGACTCCTGGAAAAAATCAAGCAATCGCTGCATATATTGACATACTAACGTTAACTGATTTAATAATTCAATTCGAAAAAATTCTCTATTGAGATTGCATTTAATGTTTGTTTTCAATGTCTGTAAGAAATACCTGATGTCTTCAGATGACATTTCGGGAAAAATATACTGCGCCTCAATCGCAAGAAGCTAATGATTACACGAATTCACGTGACAGAATATAAGATGTTGATTTCTGTAACTGTTTACTTTCAGTCATTCAAAATTCAATTCGCTGAATAGTTAAATTTAGATCACAAGTATTTATAAATGACCTGCTTGCTACAAAACCTGTGATATTCCAAAATTGGATAATGACCATATTTTTCTGCGTGGTCATAAGAGTGCTAAAAGAAATTCATGACTCCTGGGAGAAATCTAGGACTCGCTCTATATATTGACATAATAACGTTAATTGATTTAAAAATTCAATTCGAAAAGTAACTCCATTGAGATTGTATTTTGATTGTTCTTCTAAATGTCTGAAAGAAATACCTGATGTGTTCAAGTGACATTTCGGGAAAAATATACTGCGCCTCAATCGCAAGATGCTAATGATTACACGAATTCACGTGACAGAATATAAGATGTTGATTTCTGTAACTGTTTACTTTCAGTCATTCAAAATTTAATTCGCTGAATAGTTAAATTTAGATCACAAGTAATCATGAATGACCTGCTTGCTACAGAACCTGGTGATATTCCAAAATTGGTTAATCACCATATTTTTCCGCGTGGTCATAAGAGTGCTAAAAGAAATTCATGACTCATGGAAAAAATCGAGGAATCGCGCTATATATTGACATAATAACATATAATGATTTAGAAATTAATTCGGAAAGTTACTTTATTTAGATTGCATTTTGATTGTTGGTTTCAATGTCAGTAAGCAATACCTGATGTCTTCAGATGATATTTCAGGGAAAATATACTGCGCCTCAATCGCAAGAATCTAATGATCACACGAATTTACGTGATAGAATATAAGATGTTGATTTCTGTAACTGTTCGCTTTTAGTCATTTAAAAAATTTCAATTTGCTTGAAAGTTCAATTTAGATCGCAAGTAATCATGGATTACCTGCTTGCTACAGAAACTGGTGATATTTCAAAATTGGATAATGACCATATTTTGCTGCGTGGTCATAAGAGTGCTAAAATAAATTCATGACTCCTGGAAAAAATCGAGGAATCGCTCTATATATTGACAAAATAACGTTCAATAATTTAAAAATTCAATTCGAAAAATTACTCTATTTAGATTTCATTTTAATTGTTGTTTTTAATGTCTGTAAGAAATACCTGATGTCTTCAGATGACATTTCGGGAAAAATATACTGCGCCTCAATCGCAAGAAGCTAATAATTACACGAATTCACGTGACAGAATATAAGATGTTGATTTCTGTAACTGTTTACTTTCAGTCATTCAAAATTCAATTCGCTGAATAGTTAAATTTAGATCACAAGTATTCATAAATGACCTGCTTGCTACAGAACCTGGTGATATTCCAAAATTGGATAATGACCATATTTTTCTGCGTGGTCATAAGAGTGCTGAAAGAAATTCATGACTCCTGGGAGAAATCTAGGAATCGCTCTATATATTGACATAATAACGTTAATTGATTTGAAAATTCAATTCGAAAAGTAACTCTATTGAGATTGTATTTTGATTGTTTTTCTAAATGTCTGAAAGAAATACCTGATGTCTTCAGGTGACATTTCGGGAAAAATATACTGCGCTTCAATCGCAAGTTGCTAATGATAACACGAATTCACGTGATAGAATATAAGATGTTGATTTCTGTATCTGTTCGCCTTTAGTCATTGAAAATTTCAATTCGCTGAATAGTTAAATTTAGATCACAAGTATTCATGAATGACCTGCTTGATACAGAACCTGGTGATATTCCAAAATTGGATAATGACCATATTTTTCTGCGTGGTCATAAGAGTGCTAAAAGAAATTCATGACTCCTGGAGGAAATCTAGGAATCGCTATATATATTGACATAATAACGTTAATTGATTTCAAAATTCAATTTGAAAAGTAACTCTATTGAGATTGTTTTTTGATTGTTGTTTTCAATGTCTGTAAGAAATACCTGATGTCTTCAGGTGAAATTTCGGGAAAAATATACCGCGCCTCAATCGCAAGAAGCTAATGATTACACTAATTCACGTGATAGAATATAAGATGTTGATTTCTGTAACTGTTTACTTGCAGTCATTCAAAATTCAATTCGCTGAATAGTTAAATTTAGATCACAAGTATTCATGAATGACCTGCTTGCTACAGAACCTGGTGATATTCCAAAATTGGATAATCACCATATTTTTCTGCGTGGTCATAAGAGTGCTAAAAGAAATTCATGACTTCTGGAAAAAATCGAGGAATCGCGCTATATATTGACATAATAACATATAATGATTTAGAAATTAATTCGGAAAGTTACTTTATTTAGATTGCATTTTGATTGTTGGTTTCAATGTCTGTGAGCAATACCTGATGTCTGCAGATGATGTTTCTGGGAAAATATACTGCGCCTCAATCGCAAGAATCTAATGATCACACGAATTTACGTGATAGAATATAAGATGTTTATTTCAGTAACTGTTTACTTTCAGTCATTTAAAATTTAAATTCGCTGAATAGTTAAATTTAGATCTCAAGTATTCATAGATGACTTGCTCGCTACAGAAATTGGTAATATTTCGAAATTGGATAATGACCATATTTTGCTGCGTGGTTATAAGAGTGCTAAAATAAATTCATGACTCCTTAAATAAATCGAGGAATCGCTCTATATATTGACATAATAACGTTTAATGATTTAAAAATTAAATTCGAAAAGTAACTCTATTAAGATTGTATTTTGATTGTTGTTTTCAATGTCTGTAAGCAATACCTAATGTCTTCAGATGATATTTAAGAGAAAATATACTGCGCCACAATCGGAAGGATCTAATGATCACACGAATTTACGTGATAGATTATAAGATGTTGATTTCAGTAACTGTTCACTTTCAGTCATTTAAAAATTTCAATTCGTTGGAATGTTAAATTTAGAGCGCGAGTATTTATGGATCACCTGCTCGCTACAGAACTTGGTAATATTTCAAAATTGAAAAATGACCATATTTCGCTGCGTAGTTATAAACGTGCTCAAATAAATTCATGCCTACTAGGAAAAATCAAGAAATCGCTCAATATAGTGACAAAATAACGTTAAATGATTTAAACAATCAATTCGAAAAGTTACTGATATTTAGATTTAATTTTTATTGTTGTTTTCAATGTCAGTAAGCAATACCTGATGTCTTCAGATGATATTTCAGGGAAAATATACTGCGCCTCAATCGCAAGAATCTAATGATTACACGAATTTACGTGATGGAATATAAGATGTTGATTTCTGTAACTGTTCGCTTTCATCCATTTGAAAAATTTCAATTTGCTAAAAAGTTGAATTTAGATCGCAAGTTTTCCTGGATCACCTGCTCACTACAAAATTTGGTAATATTTCAAAATTGAATAATGACTATATTTTTCTGCGTGGTTATAAGAGTGCTAAAATAAATTCACGACTCCTGGAAAAAATCAAGCAATCGCTGCATATATTGACATACTAACGTTAATTGATTTAAAAATTCAATTCGAAAAAATACTCTATTGAGATTGCATTTAATTTTTGTTTTCAATGTCTGTAAGAAATACCTGATGTCTTCAGATGATATTTCAGGGAAAATATACTGCGCCTCAATCGCAAAATCTAATGATCACACGAATTTACGTGATAGAATATAAGATGTTGATTTCTGTAACTGTTCGCTTTTAGTCATTTAAAAAATTTCAATTTGCTTAAAGTTCAATTTAGATCGCAAGTAATCATGGATTACCTGCTTGCTACAGAACCTGGTGATATTTCAAAATTGGATAATGACCATGTTTTGCTGCGTGGTCATAAGAGTGCTAAAATAAATTCATGACTCCTGGAAAAAATCGAGGAATCGCTCTATATATTGACAAAATAACGTTCAATAATTTAAAAATTCAATTCGAAAAGTTACTCTATTTAGATTGCATTTTAATTGTTGTTTTTAATGTCTGTAAGAAATACCTGATGTCTTCAGATGACATTTCGGGAAAAATATACTGCGCCTCAATCGCAAGAAGCTAATGATTACAGGAATTCACGTGACAGAATATAAGATGTTGATTTCTGTAACTGTTTACTTTCAGTCATTCAAAATTCAATTCGCTGAATAGTTAAATTTAGATCACAAGTATTCATAAATGACCTGCCTGCTACAGAACCTGGTGATATTCCAAAATTGGATAATGACCATATTTTTCTGCGTGGTCATAAGAGTGCTAAAAGAAATTCATGACTCCTGGGAGAAATCTAGGAATCGCTCTATATATTGACATAATAACGTTAATTGATTCGAAAATTCAATTCGAAAAGTAACTCTATTAAGATTGTATTTTGATTGTTCTTCTAAATGTCTGAAAGAAATACCTGATGTCTTCAGGTGACATTTCGGGAAAAATATACTGCGCTTCAATCGCAAGAAGCTAATGATAACACGAATTCACGTGATAGAATATAAGATGTTGATTTCTGTATCTGTTCACCTTCAGTAATTGAAAATTTCAATTCGCTGAATAGTTGAATTTAGATCACAAGTATTCATGAATGACCTGCTTGATACAGAACCTGGTGATATTCAAAAATTGGATAATGACCATATTTTTCTGCGTGGTCATAAGAGTGCTAAAAGAAATTTATGACTCCTGGGGGAAATCTAGGAATCGCTATATATATTGACATAATAACGTTAATTGATTTCAAAATTCAATTTGAAAAGTAACTCTATTGAGATTGTATTTTGATTGTTGTTTTCAATGTCTGTAAGAAATACCTGATGTCTTCAGGTGACATTTCGGGAAAAATATACCGCGCCTCAATCGCGAGAAGCTAATGATTACACTAATTCACGTGATAGAATATAAGATGTTGATTTCTGTAACTGTTTACTTTCAGTCATTCAAAATTCAATTCGCTGAATAGTTAAATTTAGATCACAAGTATTCATGAATGTCCTGCTTGCTACAGAACCTGGTGATATTCCAAAATTGGATAATCACCATATTTTTCTGCGTGGTTATAAGAGTGCTAAAAGAAATTCATGACTCCCGGAAAAAATCGAGGAATCGCGCTATATATTGACATAATAACATATAATGATTTAGAAATTAATTCGGAAAGTTACTTTATTTAGATTGCATTTTGATTGTTGGTTTCAATGTCTGTGAGCAATACCTGATGTCTTCAGATGATGTTTCTGGGAAAATATACTGCGCCTCAATCGCAAGAATCTAATGATCACACGAATTTACGTGATAGAATATAAGATGTTTATTTCTGTAACTGTTTACTTTCAGTCATTTAAAATTTAAATTCGCTGAATAGTTAAATTTAGATCTCAAGTATTCATAGATGACTTGCTCGCTACAGAAATTGGTAATATTTCGAAATTGGATAATGACCATATTTTGCTGCGTGGTTATAAGAGTGCTAAAATAAATTCATGACTCCTTAAATAAATCGAGGAATCGCTCTATATATTGACATAATAACGTTTAATGATTTAAAAATTTAATTCGAAAAGTAACTCTATTAAGATTGTATTTTGATTGTTGTTTTCAATGTCTGTAAGCAATACCTAATGTCTTCAGATGATATTTAAGAGAAAATATACTGCGCTACAATCGGAAGGATCTAATGATCACACGAATTTACGTGATAGATTATAAGATGTTGATTTCAGTGACTGTTCACTTTCAGTCATTTAAAAATTTCAATTCGCTGGAATGTTAAATTTAGAGCGCGAGTATTTATGGATCACCTGCTCGCTACAGAACTTGGTAATATTTCAAAATTGAAAAATGACCATATTTCGCTGCGTAGTTATAAACGTGCTCAAATAAATTTATGCCTACTGGGAAAAATCAAGAAATCGCTCAATATAGTGACAAAATAACGTTAAATGATTTAAACAATCAATTCGAAAAGTTACTGATATTTAGATTTAATTTTTATTGTTGTTTTCAATGTCAGTAAGCAATACCTGATGTCTTCAGATGATATTTCAGGGAAAATATACTGCGCCTCAATCGCAAGAATCTAATGATTACACGAATTTACGTGATGGAATATAAGATGTTGATTTCTGTAACTGTTCGCTTTCAGTCATTTGAAAAATTTCAATTTGCTAAAAAGTTGAATTTAGATCGCAAGTTCTCCTGGATCACCTGCTCGCTACAAAATTTGGTAATATTTCAAAATTGAATAATGACTATATTTTTCTGCGTGGTTATAAGAGTGCTAAAATAAATTCACGACTCCTGGAAAAAATCAAGCAATCGCTGCATATATTGACATACTAACGTTAATTGATTTAAAAATTCAATTCGAAACAATACTCGATTGAGATTGCATTTAATTTTTGTTTTCAATGTCTGTATGAAATACCTGATGTCTTCAGATGACATTTCGGGAAAAATATACTGCGCCTCAATCGCAAGAAGCTAATGATTACACGAATTCACGTGACAGAATATAAGATGTTGATTTCTGTAACTGTTTACTTTCAGTCATTCAAAATTTAATTCGCTGAATAGTTAAATTTAGATCACAAGTATTCATAAATGACCTGCTTGCTACAGAACCTGGTGATATTCCAAAATTGGATAATGACCATATTTTTCTGCGTGGTCATAAGAGTGCTAAAAGAAATTCATGACTCCTGGGAGAAATCTAGGAATCGCTCTATATATTGACATAATAAGGTTAATTGATTCAAAAATTCAATTCGAAAAGTAACTCTATTGAGATTGTATTTTGATTGTTCTGCTAAATGTCTGAAAGAAATACCTGATGTCTTCAGGTGACATTTCGGGAAAAATATACTGCGCCTCAATCGCAAGAAGCTAATGATAACACGAATTTACGTGATGGAATATAAGATGTTGATTTCTGTAACTGTTCGCTTTCAGTCATTTGAAAAATTTCAATTTGCTAAAAAGTTGAATTTAGATCGCAAGTTCTCCTGGATCACCTGCTCGCTACAAAATTTGGTAATATTTCAAAATTGAATAATGACTATATTTTTCTGCGTGGTTATAAGAGTGCTAAAATAAATTCACGACTCCTGGAAAAAATCAAGCAATCGCTGCATATATTGACATACTAACGTTAATTGATTTAAAAATTTAATTCGAAAAAATACTCTATTGAGATTGCATTCAATTTTTGTTTTCAATGTCTGTAAGAAATACCTGATGTCTTCAGATGATATTTCAGGAAAAATATACTGCGCCTCAATCGCAAGAATCTAATGATCACACGAATTTACGTGATAGAATATAAGATGTTGATTTCTGTAACTGTTCGCTTTTAGTCATTTAAAAAATTTCAATTTGCTGAAAAGTTCAATTTAGATCGCAAGTAATCATGGATTACCTGCTTGCTACAGAACCTGGTGATATTTCAAAATTGGATAATGACCATATTTTGCTGCGTGGTCATAAGAGTGCTAAAATAAATTCATGACTCCTGGAAAAAATCGAGGAATCGCTCTATATATTGACAAAATAACGTTCAATAATTTAAAAATTCAATTCGAAAAGTTACTCTATTTAGATTTCATTTTAATTGTTGTTTTTAATGTCTGTAAGAAATACCTGATGTCTTCAGATGACATTTCGGGAAAAATATACTGCGCCTCAATCGCAAGAAGCTAATGATTACACGAATTCACGTGACAGAATATAAGATGTTGATTTCTGTAACTGTTTACTTTCAGTCATTCAAAATTCAATTCGCTGAATAGTTAAATTTAGATCACAAGTATTCATAAATGACCTGCTTGCTACAGAACCTGGTGATATTCCAAAATTAGATAATGACCATATTTTTCTGCGTGGTCATAAGAGTGCTAAAAGAAATTCATGACTCCTGGGAGAAATCTAGGAATCGCTCTATATATTGACATAATAACGCTAATTGATTTAAAAATTCAATTCGAAAAGACTCTCTATTGAGATTGTATTTTGATTTTTCTTCTAAATGTCTGAAAGAAATACCTGATGTCTTCAGGTGACATTTCGGGAAAAATATACTGCGCCTCAATCGCAAGAAGCTAATGATAACACGAATTCACGTGATAGAATATAATATGTTGATTTCTGTATCTGTTCACCTTCAGTAATTGAAAATTTCAATTCGCTGAATAGTTAAATTTAGATCACAAGTATTCATGAATGACCTGCTTGATACAGAACCTGGTGATATTCAATAATTGGATAATGACCATATTTTTCTGCGTGGTCATAAGAGTGCTAAAAGAAATTTATGACTCCTGGGGGAAATCTAGGAATCGCTATATATATTGACATAATAACGTTAATTGATTTCAAAATTCAATTTGAAAAGTAACTCTATTGAGATTGTATTTTGATTGTTGTTTTCAATGTCTGTAAGAAATACCTGATGTCTTCAGGTGACATTTCGGGAAAAATATACCGCGCCTCAATCGCAAGAAGCTAACGATTACACTAATTCACGTGATAGAATATAAGATGTTGATTTCTGTAACTGTTTACTTTCAGTCATTCAAAATTCAATTCGCTGAATAGTTAAATTTAGATCACAAGTATTCATGAATGTCCTGCTTGCTACAGAACCTGGTGATATTCCAAAATTGGATAATCACCATATTTTTCTGCGTGGTCATAAGAGTGCTAAAAGAAATTCATGACTCCCGGAAAAAATCGAGGAATCGCGCTATATATTGACATAATAACATATAATGATTTAGAAATTAATTCGGAAAGTTACTTTATTTAGATTGCATTTTGATTGTTGGTTTCAATGTCTGTGAGCAATACCTGATGTCTTCAGATGATGTTTCTGGGAAAATATACTGCGCCTCAATCGCAAGAATCTAATGATCACACGAATTTACGTGATAGAATATAAGATGTTTATTTCTGTAACTGTTTACTTTCAGTCATTTAAAATTTAAATTCGCTGAATAGTTAAATTTAGATCTCAAGTATTCATAGATGACTTGCTCGCTACAGAAATTGGTAATATTTCGAAATTGGATAATGACCATATTTTGCTGCGTGGTTATAAGAGTGCTAAAATAAATTCATGACTCCTTAAATAAATCGAGGAATCGCTCTATATATTGACATAATAACGTTTAATGATTTAAAAATTTAATTCGAAAAGTAACTCTATTAAGATTGTATTTTGATTGTTGTTTTCAATGTCTGTAAGCAATACCTAATGTCTTCAGATGATATTTAAGAGAAAATATACTGCGCTACAATCGGAAGGATCTAATGATCACACGAATTTACGTGATAGATTATAAGATGTTGATTTCAGTGACTGTTCACTTTCAGTCATTTAAAAATTTCAATTCGCTGGAATGTTAAATTTAGAGCGCGAGTATTTATGGATCACCTGCTCGCTACAGAACTTGGTAATATTTCAAAATTGAAAAATGACCATATTTCGCTGCGTAGTTATAAACGTGCTCAAATAAATTTATGCCTACTGGGAAAAATCAAGAAATCGCTCAATATAGTGACAAAATAACGTTAAATGATTTAAACAATCAATTCGAAAAGTTACTGATATTTAGATTTAATTTTTATTGTTGTTTTCAATGTCAGTAAGCAATACCTGATGTCTTCAGATGATATTTCAGGGAAAATATACTGCGCCTCAATCGCAAGAATCTAATGATTACACGAATTTACGTGATGGAATATAAGATGTTGATTTCTGTAACTGTTCGCTTTCAGTCATTTGAAAAATTTCAATTTGCTAAAAAGTTGAATTTAGATCGCAAGTTCTCCTGGATCACCTGCTCGCTACAAAATTTGGTAATATTTCAAAATTGAATAATGACTATATTTTTCTGCGTGGTTATAAGAGTGCTAAAATAAATTCAGGACTCCTGGAAAAAATCAAGCAATCGCTGCATATATTGACATACTAACGTTAATTGATTTAAAAATTCAATTCGAAACAATACTCGATTGAGATTGCATTTAATTTTTGTTTTCAATGTCTGTATGAAATACCTGATGCCTTCAGATGACATTTCGGGAAAAATATACTGCGCCTCAATCGCAAGAAGCTAATGATTACACGAATTCACGTGACAGAATATAAGATGTTGATTTCTGTAACTGTTTACTTTCAGTCATTCAAAATTTAATTCGCTGAATAGTTAAATTTAGATCACAAGTATTCATAAATGACCTGCTTGCTACAGAACCTGGTGATATTCCAAAATTGGATAATGACCATATTTTTCTGCGTGGTCATAAGAGTGCTAAAAGAAATTCATGACTCCTGGGAGAAATCTAGGAATCGCTCTATATATTGACATAATAACGTTAATTGATTCAAAAATTCAATTCGAAAAGTAACTCTATTGAGATTGTATTTTGATTGTTCTGCTAAATGTCTGAAAGAAATACCTGATGTCTTCAGGTGACATTTCGGGAAAAATATACTGCGCCTCAATCGCAAGAAGCTAATGATAACACGAATTTACGTGATGGAATATAAGATGTTGATTTCTGTAACTGTTCGCTTTAAGTCATTTGAAAAATTTCAATTTGCTAAAAAGTTGAATTTAGATCGCAAGTTCTCCTGGATCACCTGCTCGCTACAAAATTTGGTAATATTTCAAAATTGAATAATGACTATATTTTTCTGCGTAGTTATAAGAGTGCTAAAATAAATTCACGACTCCTGGAAAAAATCAAGCAATCGCTGCATATATTGACATACTAACGTTAATTGATTTAAAAATTTAATTCGAAAAAATACTCTATTGAGATTGCATTCAATTTTTGTTTTCAATGTCTGTAAGAAATACCTGATGTCTTCAGATGATATTTCAGGAAAAATATACTGCGCCTCAATCGCAAGAATCTAATGATCACACGAATTTACGTGATAGAATATAAGATGTTGATTTCTGTAACTGTTCGCTTTTAGTCATTTAAAAAATTTCAATTTGCTGAAAAGTTCAATTTAGATCGCAAGTAATCATGGATTACCTGCTTGCCACAGAACCTGGTGATATTTCAAAATTGGATAATGACCATATTTTGCTGCGTGGTCATAAGAGTGCTAAAATAAATTCATGACTCCTGGAAAAAATCGAGGAATCGCTCTATATATTGACAAAATAACGTTCAATAATTTAAAAATTGAATTCGAAAAGTTACTCTATTTAGATTTCATTTTAATTGTTGTTTTTAATGTCTGTAAGAAATACCTGATGTCTTCAGATGACATTTCGGGAAAAATATACTGCGCCTCAATCGCAAGAAGCTAATGATTACACGAATTCACGTGACAGAATATAAGATGTTGATTTCTGTAACTGTTTACTTTCAGTCATTCAAAATTCAATTCGCTGAATAGTTAAATTTAGATCACAAGTATTCATAAATGACCTGCTTGCTACAGAACCTGGTGATATTCCAAAATTAGATAATGACCATATTTTTCTGCGTGGTCATAAGAGTGCTAAAAGAAATTCATGACTCCTGGGAGAAATCTAGGAATCGCTCTATATATTGACATAATAACGCTAATTGATTTAAAAATTCAATTCGAAAAGACTCTCTATTGAGATTGTATTTTGATTTTTCTTCTAAATGTCTGAAAGAAATACCTGATGTCTTCAGGTGACATTTCGGGAAAAATATACTGCGCCTCAATCGCAAGAAGCTAATGATAACACGAATTCACGTGATAGAATATAATATGTTGATTTCTGTATCTGTTCGCCTTCAGTCATTGAAAATTTCAATTCGCTGAATAGTTAAATTTAGATCACAAGTATTCATGAATGACCTGCTTGCTACAGAACCTGGTGATATTCCAAAATTGGATAATGACCATATTTTTCTGCGTGGTCATAAGAGTGCTAAAAGAAATTCATGACTCCTGGGAGAAATCTAGGAATCGCTCTATATATTGACATAATAACGTTAATTGATTCAAAAATTCAATTCGAAAAGTAACTCTATTGAGATTGTATTTTGATTGTTCTGCTAAATGTCTGAAAGAAATACCTGATGTCTTCAGGTGACATTTCGGGAAAAATATACTGCGCCTCAATCGCAAGAAGCTAATGATAACACGAATTCACGTGATAGAATATAATATGTTGATTTCTGTATCTGTTCGCCTTCAGTCTTTGGAATTTTCATTTCGCTGAGAAGTTAAATTTAGATCACAAGTATTCATGAATGACCTGCTTGATACAGAACCTGGTGATATTCCAAAATTGGATAATGACCATATTTTTCTGCGTGGTCATAAGAGTGCTAAAAGAAATTCATGACTCCTGGGGGAAATCTAGGAATCGCTATATATATTGACATAATAACGTTAATTGATTTCAAAATTCAATTTGAAAAGTAACTCTATTGAGATTGTATTTTGATTGTTCTTCTCAATGTCTGTAAGAAAAACCTGATGTCTTCAGATGATATTTCAGGGAAAATATACTGCCCTTCAATCGCAAGAATCTAATGATCACACGAATTTACGTGATAGAATATAAGATGTTGATTTCTGTAACTGTTCGCTTTTAGTCATTAAAAAAATTTCAATTTGCTAAAAAGTTCAATTTAGATCGCAAGTAATCATGGATTACCTGCTTGCTACAAAACCTGGTGATATTCCAAAATTGTATAATGACTATATTTTGCTGCGTGGTCATAAAAGTGCTAAAATGAATTCATGACTCCTGGGAGAAATCTAGGAATCGCTCTATATATTCACATAATAACGTTAATTCATTTAAAAATTCAATTCAAAAAGTAACTCTATTGAGATTGAATTTTGATTGTTGTTTTCAATGTCTGTAAGAAATACCTGATGTCTTCAGATGACATTTCGGGAAAAATACAGTGCGCCTAAATCACAAGAAGCTAATCATTACACGAATTCACGTGATAGAATATAAGACGTTGATTTCTGTATCTGTTCGCCTTCAGTCATTTAAAATTTCAATTCGCTGAATAGTTAAATTCAGATCTCAAGTATTCATGGATGACCTGCTCGCTACAGAACTTGATAATATTTCGAAATTGGATAATGACCATATTTTACTGCGTGGTCATAAGAGTGCTATGATGAATTCATGACTCCTGGAAAAAATCGAGGAATCGCTCTATATATTAACAAAATAACGTTAATTGATTTAAAAATTCAATTCGAAAAAAAATACTCTATTGAGATTGCATTTTGATTTTTGTTTTTAATGTCTGTACGAAATACCTGATGTCTTCAGATGATATTTCAGGGAAAATATACTGCGCCTCAATCACAAGAATCTAATGATCACACGAATTTACGTGATAGAATATAAGATGTTGATTTCTGTAACTGTTCGCTTTCAGTCATATCAAAAATTTCAATTTGCTAAAAAGTTCAATTTAGATCGCAAGTAATCATGGATAACCTGCTTGCTACAGAACCCGGTAATATTTCAAAATTGGATAATGACCATATTTTGCTGCGTGGTCATAAGAGTGCTAAAATAAATTCATGACTCCTGGAAAAAATCGAGGAATCGCTCTATATATTGACAAAATAACGTTCAATAATTTAAAAATTCAATTCGAAAAGTTACTCTATTTAGATTTCATTTTAATTGTTGTTTTTAATGTCTGTAACTAATACCTGATGTCTTCAGATCATATTTCAGGGAAAATATACTGCGCCTCAATCGCAAGAATCTAATCATCACACGAATTTACGTGATAGAATATAAGATGTTGATTTCTGTATCTGTTCGCCTTCAGTCATTGGAAATTTTAATTCGCTGAATAGTTAAATTTAGATCACAAGTATTCATAAATGACCTGCTTGCTACAGAACCTGGTGATATTCCAAAATTGGATAATGACCATATTTTTCTGCGTGGTCATAAGAATGCTAAAAGAAATTCATGACTCGTTAAATAAATCGAGGAATCGCTCTATATATTGACATAATAACTTTAATTGATTTGAAAATTCAATTCGAAAAGTAACTCTATTGAGATTGTATTTTGATTGTTGTTTTCAATGTCTGTAAGCAATACCTAATGTCTTCAGATGATACTTAAGAGAAAATATACTGCGCCACAATCGGAAGGATCTAATGATCACACGAATTTACGTGATAGATTATAAGATGTTGATTTCAGTAACTGTTCACTTTCAGTCATTTAAAAATTTCAATTCGTTGGAATGTTAAATTTAGATCGCGAGTATTTATGGATCACCTGCTCGCTACAGAACTTAATAATATTTCAAAATTGAAAAATGACCATATTTCGCTGCGTAGTTATAAACGTGCTCAAATAGATTCATGCCCACTAGGAAAAATCAAGAAATCGCTCAATATAGTGACAAAATAACGTTTAATGATTTAAACAATCAATTCGAAAAGTTACTGATATTTAGATTTAATTTTTATTGTTGTTTTCAATGTCAGTAAGCAATACCTGATGTCTTCAGATGATATTTCAGGGAAAATATACTGCGCCTCAATCGCAAGAATCTAATGATTACACGAATTTACGTGATGGAATATAAGATGTTGATTTCTGTAACTGTTCGCTTTCAGTCATTTGAAAAATTTCAATTTGCTAATAAGTTGAATTTAGATCGCAAGTTCTCCTGGATCACCTGCTCACTACAAAATTTGGTAATATTTCAAAATTGAATAATGACTATATTTTTCTGCGTGGTTATAAGAGTGCTAAAATAAATTCACGACTCCTGGTAAAAATCAAGCAATCGCTGCATATATTGACATACTAACGTTAATTGATTTAAAAATTCAATTCGAAACAATACTCGATTGAGATTGCATTTAATTTTTGTTTTCAATGTCTGTATGAAATACCTGATGTCTTCAGATGATATTTCAGGGAAAATATACTGCGCCTCAATCGCAAGAATCTAATGATCACACGAATTTACGTGATAGAATATAAGATGTTGATTTCTGTAACTGTTCGCTTTTAGTCATTTAAAAAATTTCAATTTGCTGAAAAGTTCAATTTAGATCGCAAGTAATCATGGATTACCTGCTTGCTACAAAACCTGGTGATATTTTAAAATTGGATAATGACCATATTTTGCTGCGTGGTCATAAGAGTGCTAAAATAAATTCATGACTCCTGGAAAAAATCGAGGAATCGCTCTATATATTGACAAAATAACGTTCAATAATTTAAAAATTCAATTCGAAAAGTTACTCTATTTAGATTTCATTTTAATTGTTGTTTTTAATGTCTGTAAGAAATACCTGATGTCTTCAGATGACATTACGGGAAAAATATACTGCGCCTCAATCGCAAGAAGCTAATGATTACACGAATTCACGTGACAGAATATAAGATGTTGATTTCTGTAACTGTTTACTTTCAGTCATTCAAAATTCAATTCGCTGAATAGTTAAATTTAGATCACAAGTATTCATAAATGACCTGCTTGCTACAGAACCTGGTGATATTCCAAAATTGGATAATGACCATATTTTTCTGAGTGGTCATAAGAGTGCTAAAAGAAATTCATGACTCCTGGGAGAAATCTAGGAATCGCTCTATATATTGACATAATAACGTTAATTGATTTAAAAATTCAATTCGAAAAGTAACTCTATTGAGATTGTATTTTGATTGTTCTTCTAAATGTCTAAAAGAAATACCTGATGTCTTCAGGTGACATTTCGGGAAAAATATACTGCGCCTCAATCGCAAGAAGCTAATGATAACACGAATTCACGTGATAGAATATAAGATGTTGATTTCTGTATCTGTTCGCCTTCAGTCATTGAAAATTTCAATTCGCTGAATAGTTAAATTTAGATCACAAGTATTCATGAATGACCTGCTTGATACAGAACCTGGTGATATTCCAAAATTGGATAATGACCATATTTTTCTGCGTGGTCATAAGAGTGCTAAAAGAAATTAATGACTCCTGGGGGAAATCTAGGAATCGCTATATATATTGACATAATAACGTTAATTGATTTTAAAATTCAATTTGAAATGTAACTCTATTGAGATTGTATTTTGATTGTTGTTTTCAATGTCTGTAAGAAATACCTGATGTCTTCAGGTGACATTTCGGGAAAAATATACTGCGCCTCAATCGCAAGAAGCTAATGATTACACTAATTCACGTGATAGAATATAAGATGTTGATTTCTGTAACTGTTTACTTTCAGTCATTCAAAATTAAATTCGCTGAATAGTTAAATTTAGATCACAAGTATTCATGAATGACCTGCTTGCCACAGAACCTGGTGATATTCCAAAATTGGATAATTACCATATTTTTCTGCGTGGTCATAAAAGTGCTAAAAGAAATTCATGACTCCTGGAAAAAACCGAGGAATCGCGCTATATATTGACATAATAACATATAATGATTTAGAAATCAATTCGGAAAGTTACTTTATTTAGATTGCATTTTGATTGTTGGTTTCAATGTCTGTGAATAATACCTGATGTCTTCAGATGATATTTCTGGGAAAATATACTGCGCCTCAATCGCAAGAATCTAATGATCACACGAATTTACGTGATAGAATATAAGATGTTTATTTCTGTAACTGTTTACTCTCAGTCATTTAAAATTTAAATCCGCTGAATAGTTAAATTTAGATCTCAAGTATTCATAGATGACTTGCTTGCTACAGAAATTGGTAATATTTCGAAATTGGATAATGACCATATTATGCTGCGTGGTTATAAGAGTGCTAAAATAAATTCATGACTCCTTAAATAAATCGAGGAATCGCTCTATATATTGACATAATAACGTTTAATGATTTGAATATTTAATTCGAAAAGTAACTCTATTAAGATTGTATTTTGATTGTTGTTTTCAATGTCTGTAAGCAATACCTAATGTCTTCAGATGACATTTCGGGAAAAATATACTGCGCCTCAATCGCAAGAAGCTAATGATTACACGAATTCACGCGACAGAATATAAGATGTTGATTTTTGTAACTGTTTACTTTCAGTCATTCAAAATTCAATTCGCTGGATAGTTAAATTTAGATCACAAGTATTCATAAAAGACCTGCTTGCCACAGAAACTGGTGATATTCCAAAATTGGATAATGACCATATTTTTCTGCGTGGTCATAAGAGTGCTAAAAGAAATTCATGACTCCTGGGGGAAATCTAGGAATCGCTATATATATTGACATAATAACGTTAATTGATTTCAAAATTCAATTTGAAAAGTAACTCTATTGAGATTGTGTTTTGATTGTTGTTTTCAATGTCTGTAAGAAATACCTGATGTCTTCAGGTGACATTTCGGGAAAAATATACTGCGCCTCAATCGCAAGAAGCTAATGATTACACTAATTCACGTGATAGAATATAAGATGTTGATTTCTGTAACTGTTTACTTTCAGTCATTCAAAATTCAATTCGCTGAATAGTTAAATTTAGATCACAAGTATTCATGAATGACCTGCTTGCTACAGAACCTGGTGATATTCCAAAATTGGATAATCACCATATTTTTCTGCGTGGTCATAAGAGTGCTAAAAGAAATTCATGACTCCTGGAAAAAATCGAGGAATCGCGCTATATATTGACATAATAACATATAATGATTTAGAAATTAATTCGGAAAGTTACTTTATTTAGATTGCATTTTGATTGTTGGTTTCAATGTCTGTGAGCAATACCTGATGTCTTCAGATGATGTTTCTGGGAAAATATACTGCGCCTCAATCGCAAGAATCTCTTGATCACACAAATTTACGTGATAGAATATAAGATGTTTATTTCTGTAACTGTTTACTTTCAGTCATTTAAAATTTAAATTCGCTGAATAGTTAAATTTAGATCTCAAGTATTCATAGATGACTTGCTCGCTACAGGAATTGGTAATATTTCGAAATTGGATAATGACCATATTTTGCTGCGTGGTTATAAGAGTGCTAAAATAAATTCATGACTCCTTAAATAAATCAAGGAATCGCTCTATATATTGACATAATAACGTTTAATGATTTAAAAATTTAATTCGAAAAGTAACTCTATTAAGATTGTATTTTGATTGTTGTTTTCAATGTCTGTAAGCAATACCTAATGTCTTCAGATGATATTTAAGAGAAAATATACTGCGCCACAATCGGAAGGATCTAATGATCACACGAATTTACGTGATAGATTATAAGATGTTGATTTCAGTAACTGTTCACTTTCAGTCATTTAAAAATTTCAATTCGTTGGAATGTTAAATTTAGATCGCGAGTATTTATGGATCACCTGCTCGCTACAGAACTTGGTAATATTTCAAAATTGAAAAATGACCATATTTCGCTGCGTAGTTATAAACGTGCTCAAATAAATTCATGCCTACTAGGAAAAATCAAGAAATCGCTCAATATAGTGACAAAATAACGTTAAATGATTTTAACAATCAATATGAAAAGTTACTGATATTTAGATTTAATTTTTATTGTTGTTTTCAATGTCAGTAAGCAATACCTGATGTCTTCAGATGATATTTCAGGGAAAATATACTGCGCCTCAATCGCAAGAATCTAATGATTACACGAATTCACGTGATAGAATATAAGACGTTGATTTCTGTATCTGTTCGCCTTCAGTCATTAAAAAAATTCCAATTTGCTGAAAAGTTTAATTTAGATCGCAAGTAATCATGGATGACCTGCTTGCTGCAGAACCTGGTGATATTCCAAAATTGGATAATGACCATATTTTGCTGCGTGGTCATAAGAGTGCTTAAAGAAATTCATGACTCCTGGGAGAAATCAAGGAATCGCTCTATATATTGACATAATAACGTTAATTGATTGAAAAATTCAATTCAAAAAGTAACTCTATTGAGATTGTATTTTGATTGTTCTTCTTAATGTCTAAAAGAAATACCTGATGTCTTCAGATGACATTTCGGGAAAAATGTACTGCGCCTCAATCGCAAGAAGCTAATGACAACACAAATTCACGTGATAGAATATAAGATGTTGATTTCTGTATCTGTTCGCCTTCAGTCATTGAAAATTTCAATTCGCTGAATAGTTAAATTTAGATCTCAAGTATTCATGAATGACCTGCTTGATACAGAACCTGGTGATATTCCAAAATTGGATAATGACCATATTTTTCTGCGTGGTCATAAGAGTGCTAAAAGAAATTCATGACTCCTGGGAGAAATCTAGGAATCGCTCTATATATTGACATAATAACTTTAATTGATTTAAAAATTCAATTCGAAAAGTAACTCTATTGAGATTGTATATTGATTGTTGTTTTCAATGTCTGTAAGAAATACCTGATGTCTTCGGATGATATTTCAGGGAAAATATACTGCGCCTCAATCACAAGAATCTAATGATCAGACGAATTTACGTGATAGAATATAAGATGTTGATTTCTGTATCTGTTCGCCTTCAGTCATTGAAAATTTCAATTCGCTGAAAAGTTAAATTTAGATCACAAGTATTCATGAATGACCTGCTTGCTACAGAACCTGGTGATATTCCAAAATTGGATAATGACCATATTTTTCTGCGTGGTCATAAGAGTGCTAAAAGAAATTCATGACTCCTGGGGGAAATCTAGGAATCGCTATATATATTGACATAATAACGTTAATTGATTTCAAAATTCAATTTGAAAAGTAACTCTATTGAGATTGTATTTTGATTGTTCTTCTCAATGTCTGTAAGAAATACCTGATGTCTTTAGATGACATTTCGGGAAAAATATACTGCGCCTCAATCGCAGGAAGCTAATGATAACACGAATTCACGTGATAGAATATAAGATGTTGATTTCTGTATCTGTTCGCCTTCAGTCATTGAAAATTTCAATTCGCTGAAAAGTTAAATTTAGATCACAAGTATTCATGAATGACCTGCTTGCTACAGAACCTGGTGATATTCCAAAATTGGATAATGACCATATTTTGCTGCGTGGTCATAAGAGTGCTAAAATAAATTCATGACTCCTGGGAGAAATCTAGGAATCGCTCTATATATTCACATAATAACGTTAATTCATTTAAAAATTCAATTCAAAAAGTAACTCTATTGAGATTGTATTTTGATTGTTGTTTTCAATGTCTGTAAGAAATACTTGATGTCTTCAGATGACATTTCGGGAAAAATACAGTGCGCCTAAATCGCAAGAAGCTAATGATTACACGAATTCACGTGATAGAATATAAGACGTTGATTTCTGTATCTGTTCGCCTTCAATCATTTAAAATTTCAATTCGCTGAATAGTTAAATTCAGATCTCAAGTATTCATGGATGACCTGCTCGCTACAGAACCTGATAATATTTTGAAATTGGATAGTGACCATATTTTGCTGCGTGGTCATAAGAGTGCTAAGATGAATTCATGACTCCTGGAAAAAATCGAGGAATCGCTCTATATATTGACAAAATAACGTTCAATAATTTAAAAATTCAATTCGAAAAGTTACTCTATTTAGATTTCATTTTAATTGTTGTTTTTAATGTCTGTAACCAATACCTGATGTCTTCAGATCATATTTCAGGGAAAATATACTGCGCCTCAATCGCAAGAATCTAATCATCACACGAATTTACGTGATAGAATATAAGATGTTGATTTCTGTATCTGTTCGCCTTCAGTCATTTAAAATTTTAATTCGCTGAATAGTTAAATTTAGATCACAAGTATTCATAAATGACCTGCTTGCTACAGAACCTGGTGATATTCCAAAATTGGATAATGACCATATTTTTCTGCGTGGTCATGAGAATGCTTAAAGAAATTCATGACTCCTGGGAGAAATCTACGAATCGCTCTATATATTGACATAATAACGTTAATTGATTGAAAAATTCAATTCAAAAAGTAACTCTATTGAGATTGTATTTTGATTGTTCTTCTTAATGTCTGAAAGAAATACCTGATGTCTTCAGATGACATTTCGGGAAAAATGTACTGCGCCTCAATCGCAAGAAGCTAATGACAACACGAATTCACGTGATAGAATATAAGATGTTGATTTCTGTATCTGTTCGCCTTCAGTCATTGAAAATTTCAATTCGCTGAATAGTTAAATTTAGATCTCAAGTATTCATGTATGACCTGCTCGCTACAGAACTTGATAATAATTCGAAATTGGATAATGACCATATTTTGCTGCGTGGTCATAAGAGTGCCAAGATGAATTCATGACTCCTGGAAAAAATCGAGGAATCGCTCTATATATTAACAAAATAACGTTAATTGATTTAAAAATTCAATTCGAAAAAAAATACTCTATTGAGATTGCATTTTGATTTTTGTTTTTAATGTCTGTAAGAAATACCTGATGTCTTCAGATGATATTTCAGAGAAAATATACTGCGCCTCAATCACAAGAATCTAATGATCAGACGAATTTACGTGATAGAATATAAGATGTTGATTTCTGTAACTGTTCGCTTTCAGTCATTTAAAACATTTCAATTTGCTAAAAAGTTCAATTTAGATCGCAAGTAATTATGGATTACCTGCTTGCTACAGAACCTGGTGATATTCCAAAATTGGATAATAACCATATTTTGCTGCGTGGTCATAAGAGTGCTAAAATAAATTCATGACTCCTGGAAAAAATCGAGGAATCGCTCTATATTTTTACAAAATAACGTTCGATTATTAAAAAATTCAATTTGAGATGTTACTCTATTTAGATTTCATTTTAATTGTTGTTTTTAATGTCTGTAACCAATACCTGATGTCTTCAGATCATACTTCAGAAAAAATATGCTGCGCCTCAATCGCAAGAAGCTAATGATAACACGAATTCACGTGATAGAATATAAGATGTTGATTTCTGTATCTGTCCGCCTTCAGTCATTGAAAATTTCAATTCGCTGAAAAGTTAAATTTAGATCACAAGTATTCATGAATGACCTGCTTGATACAGAACCTGGTGATATTCCAGAATTGGATAATGACCATATTTTTCTGCGTGGTCATAAGAGTGCTAAAAGAAATTCATGACTCCTGGGAGAAATCTAGGAATCGCTCTAGATATGTACATAATAACGTTAATTCATTTAAAAATTCAGTTCAAAAAGTAACTCTATTGAGATTGTATTTTGATTATTGTTTTCAATGTCTGTAAGAAATACCTGATGTCTTCAGATGACATTTCGGGAAAAATACAGTGCGCCTAAATCGCAAGAAGCTAATGATTACACGAATTCACGTAATAGAATATAAGACGTTGATTTCTGTATCTGTTCGCCTTCAGTCATTTAAAATTTCAATTCGCTGAATAGTTAAATTTAGATCTCAAGTATTCATGTATGACCTGCTCGCTACAGAACTTGATAATAATTCGAAATTGGATAATGACCATATTTTGCTGCGTGGTCATAAGAGTGCCAAGATGAATTCATGACTCCTGGAAAAAATCGAGGAATCGCTCTATATATTAACAAAATAACGTTAATTGATTTAAAAATTCAATTCGAAAAAAAATACTCTATTGAGATTGCATTTTGATTTTTGTTTTTAATGTCTGTAAGAAATACCTGATGTCTTCAGATGATATTTCAGAGAAAATATACTGCGCCTCAATCGCAAGAATCTAATCATCACACGAATTAACGTGATAGAATATAAGATGTTGATTTCTGTATCTGTTCGCCTTCAGTCATTGAAAATTTTAATTCGCTGAATAGTTAAATTTAGATTACAAGTATTCATGAATGACCTGCTTGCTACAGAACCTGGTGATATTCCAAAATTGGATAATGACCATATTTTTCTGCGTGGTCATAAGAATCCTAAAAGAAATTCATGACTCCTGGGAGAAATCTAATAATCGCTCTATATATTGACATAATAACGTTAATTGATTGAAAAATTCAATTCAAAAAGTAACTCTATTTAGATTTCATTTGAATTGTTGTTTTTAATGTCTGTAACCAATACCTGATGTCTTCAGATCATATTTCAGGGAAAATATACTGCGCCTCAATCGCAAGAATCTAATCATCACACGAATTTACGTAATAGAATATAAGATGTTGATTTCTGTAACTGTTTACTTTCAGTCATTCAAAATTCAATTCGCTAAATAGTTAAATTTCGATCACAAGTATTCATGAATCACCTGCTTGCTACAGAACCTGGTGATATTCCAAAATTCGATAATGACCATATTTTTCTGCGTGGTCATAAGAGTGCTAAAAGAAATTCATGACTCCTGGGGAAAATCTAGGAATCGATCTATATATTGACATAATAACGTTAAATAATTTAAAAATTCAATTCGAAAAGTTACTCTATTTAGATTTCATTTTAATTGTTGTTTTTAATGTCTGTAACCAATACCTGATGTCTTCAGATCATATTTCAGGGAAAATATACTGCGCCTCAATCGCAAGAAGCTTATGATAACAGGAATTCACGTGATAGAATATAAGATGTTAATTTCTGTATCTGTTCGCCTTCAGTCATTGAAAATTTCAATTCGCTGAATAGTTAAATTTAGATCACAAGTATTCATGAATGACCTGCTTGATACAGAACCTGGTGATATTCCAAAATTGGATAATGACTATATTTTTCTGCGTGGTCATAAGAGTGCTAAAAGAAATTCATGACTCCTGGGAGAAATCTAGGAATAACTTTATATATTGACATAATAACGTTATTTGATTTAAAAATTCAATTCGAAAAGTAACTCTATTGAGATTGTATTTTGATTGTTGTTTCCAATGTCTGTAAGAAATACCTGATGTCTTCAGATGATATTTCAGGGAAAATTTACTGCGCCTCAAACGCAAGAATCTAATGATTACACGAATTTACGTGATGAAATATAAGATGTTGATTTCTGTAACTGTTTACTTTCAGTCATTCAAAATTCAATTCGCTGAATAGTTAAGTTTAGATCACAAGTATTCATGAATGACCTGCTTGCTACAGAACCTGGTGATATTCCAAAATTAGATAATGACCATATTTTTCTGCGTGGTCATAAGAGTGCTAAAAGAAATTCATGACTCCTGGGAGAAATCTAGGAATCGCTCTATATATTGACATAATAACGTTAATTGATTTAAAAATTCAATTCGAAAAGGAACTCTATTGAGATTGTATTTTGATTGTTCTTCTAAATGTCTGAAAGAAATACCTGATGTCTTCAGATGACATTTCGGGAAAAATATTCTGCGCCTCAATCGCAAGAAGCTTATGATAACACGATTTCGCGTGATAGAATATAAGATGTTGATTTCTGTATCTGTTCGCCTTCAGTCATTGAAAATTTCAATTCGCTGAATAGTTAAATTTAGATCACAAGTATTCATGAATGACCTGCTTGATACAGAACCTGGTGATATTCCAAAATTGGATAATGACCATATTTTTCTGCGTGGTCATAAGAGTGCTAAAAGAAATTCATGACTCCTGGGAGAAATCTAGGAATCGCTCTATATATTGACATAATAACGTTAATTGATTTGAAAATTCAATTCGAAAAGTTACTGATATTTAGATTTAATTTTAATTGTTCTTTTCAATGTCAGTAAGCAATACCTGATGTCTTCAGATGATATTTCAGGAAAAATATACTGCGCCTCAATCGCAAGAATCTAATGATTACACGAATTTACGAGATAGAATATAATATGTTGATTTCTGTAACTGTTCGCTTTCAGTCATTTGAAAAATTTCAATTTGCTGAAAAGTTCAATGTAGATCGCAAGTAATCATGGATGACCTGCTTGCTATAGAACCTGGTGATATTCCAAAATTGGATAATGACCATATTTTGCTGCGTGGTCATAAGAGTGCTAAATGAAATTCATGACTCCTGGGAGAAATCTAGGAATCGCTCTATATATTGACATAATAACGTTAATTGATTTGAAAATTCAATTCGAAAAGTAACTCTATTGAGATTGTATTTTGATTGTTGTTTTCAATGTCTGTAAGAGATACCTGATGTCTTCAGATGATATTTCAGGTAAAATATACTGCGCCTCAATCGCAAGAAGCTAATGATTACACGAATTCACGTGATAGAATATAAGATGTTGATTTCTGTAACTGTTTACTTTCAGTCATTCAAAATTCAATTTGCTGAATAGTTAAATTTAGATCACAAGTATTCATGAATGACCTGCTTGCTACAGAACCTGGTGATATTCCAAAATTGGATAATGACCATATTTTACTGCGTGGTCATAAGAGTGCTAAAAGAAATTCATGACTCCTGGAAAAAATCGAGGAATCGCGCTATATATTGACATAATAACTTATAATGATTTAGAAATTAATTCGTAAAGTTACTTTATTTAGATTGCATTTTGATTGTTGGTTTCAATGTCTGTGAGCAATACCTGATGTCTTAAGATGATGTTTCTGGGAAAATATACTGCGCCTCAATCGCAAGAATCTAATGATCACACGAATTTACGTGATAGAATATAAGATGTTGATTTCTGTAACTGTTTACTTTCAGTGATTTAAAATTGAAATTCGCTAAATAGTTAAATTTAGATCACGAGTATTCATGAATGACCTGCTTGCTACAGAACCTGGTGATATTCCAAAATTGGATAATGACCATATTTTTCTGCGTGGTCATAAGAGTGCTAAAAGAAATTCATGACTCCTGGAAAAAATCGAGGAATCGCGCTATATATTGACATAATAACATATAATGATTTAGAAATTAATTCGTAAAGTTACTTTATTTAGATTGCATTTTGATTGTTGGTTTCAATGTCTGTAAGAAATACCTGATGTCTTCAGATCATATTTCAGGGAAAATATACTGCGCCTCAATCGCAAGAATCTAATCATCACACGAATTTACGTGATAGAATATAAGATGTTGATTTCTGTAACTGTTTACTTTCAGTCATTCAAGATTCAATTCGCTGAATAGTTCAATTTAGATCACAAGTATTCATGAATGACCTGCTTGCTACAGAACCTGGTGATATTCCAAAATTGGATAATGACCATATTTTTCTGCGTGGTCATAAGAGTGCTAAAAGAAATTCATGACTCCTGGAAAAAATTGAGGAATCGCTCTATATATTGACAAAATAACGTTAAATAATTTAAAAATTCAATTCGAAAAGTTACTGTATTTAGATTTCATTTTAATTGTTGTTTTTAATGTCTGTAACCAATACCTGATGTCTTCAGATCATATTTCAGGGAAAATATACTGCGCCTCAATCGCAAGAATCTAATCATCACACGAATTTACGTAATAGAATATAAGATGTTGATTTCTGTAACTGTTTACTTTCAGTCATTCAAAATTCAATTCGCAAAATAGTTAAATTTCGATCACAAGTATTCATGAATCACCTGCTTGCTACAGAACCTGGTGATATTCCAAAATTGAATAATGACCATATTTTGCTGCGTGGTCATAAGAGTGCTAAAATAAATTCATGACTCCTGGGAGAAATCTAGGAATCGCTCTATATATTGACAAAATAACGTTAATTGATTGAAAAATTCAATTCGAAAAGTAACTCTATTGAGATTGTATTTTGATTGTTCTTCTCAATGTCTGAAAGAAATACCTGATGTATTCAGATGACATTTCGGGAAAAATATACTGCGCCTCAATCGCAAGAAGCTCATAATAACACGAATTCACGAGATAGAATATAAGATGTTGATTTCTGTATCTGTTCGCCTTCAGTCATTGAATATTTCAATTCGCTGAATAGTTGAATTTAGATTACAAGTAATCATGAATGACCTGCTTGATACAGAACCTTGTAATATTCCAAAATTGGATAATGACCATTTTTTTCTGCGTGGTCATAAAAGTGCTAAAATAAATTCATGACTAGTGGGAGAAATCTAGGAATCGCTCTACATATTAACATAATAACGTTAATTGATTTAAAAATTCAATTCGAAAAGTAACTCTATTGAGATTGTATTTTAATTGTTGTTTTCAATGTCTGTAAGAAATACCTGATTTCTTCAGATGATATTTCAGGGAAAATATACTGCGCCTCAATCGCAAGAATCTAATGATCAGACGAATTTACGTGATAGAATATAAGATGTTGATTTCTGTAACTGTTCGCTTTCAGTCATTTAAAACATTTCAATTTGCTGGAAAGTTCAATTTAGATCGCAAGTAATCATGTATTACCTGCTTGCTACAGAACCTGGTGATATACCAAACTTGGATAATGACCATATTTTGCTGCGTGGTCATAAAAGTGCTAAAATAAATTCATGACTCCTGGAAAAAATCGAGGAATCGCTCTATATATTGACATAATAACGTTAATTGATTTGAAAATTCAATTCGAAAAGTAACTCTATTGAGATTGTATTTTGATTGTTGTTTTCAATGTCTGTAAGAAATACCTGATGTCTTCAGATGATATTTCAGGGAAAATATACTGCGCCTCAATCGCAAGAATCTAATGATCAGACGAATTTACGTGATAGAATATAAGATGATGATTTCTGTAACTGTTCGCTTTCAGTCATTTAAAACATTTCAATTTGCTGGAAAGTTCAATTTAGATCGCAAGTTATCATGGATTACCTGCTTGCTACAGAACCTGGTGATATACCAAACTTGGATAATGACCATATTTTGCTGCGTGGTCATAAGAGTGCTAAAATAAATTCATGACTCCTGGAAGAAATCGAGGAATCGCTCTATATATTGACATAATAACGTTAATTGATTTAAAAATTCAATTCGAAAAGTAACTCCATTGAGATTGTATTTTGATTGTTGTTTTTAATGTCTGTAAAAAAATACCTGATGTCTTCAGATCATATTTCAGGGAAAATATACTGCGCCTCAATCGCAAGAATCTAATCATCACACGAATTTACGTGTTAGAATATAAGATGTTGATTTCTGCAACTGTTTACTTTCAGTCATACAAAATTCAATTCGCTGAATAGTTAAATTTAGATCACATGTATTCATGAATGACCTGCTTGCTACAGAACCTGGTGATATTCCAAAATTCGATAATGACCATATTTTTCTGCGTGGTCATAAGAGTGCTAAAAGAAATTCATGACTCCTGGGGAAAATCTAGGAATCGATCTATATATTGACATAATAACGTTAAATAATTTAAAAATTCAATTCGAAAAGTTACTCTATTTAGATTTCATTTTAATTGTTGTTTTTAATGTCTGTAACCAATACCTGATGTCTTCAGATCATATTTCAGGGAAAATATACTGCGCCTCAATCGCAAGAAGCTTATGATAACAGGAATTCACGTGATAGAATATAAGATGTTAATTTCTGTATCTGTTCGCCTTCAGTCATTGAAAATTTTAATTCGCTGAATAGTTAAATTTAGATCACAAGTATTCATGAATGACCTGCTTGATACAGAACCTGGTGATATTCCAAAATTGGATAATGACTATATTTTTCTGCGTGGTCATAAGAGTGCTAAAAGAAATTCATGACTCCTGGGAGAAATCTAGGAATCGCTTTATATATTGACATAATAACGTTATTTGATTTAAAAATTCAATTCGAAAAGTAACTCTATTGAGATTGTATTTTGATTGTTGTTTTCAATGTCTGTAAGAAATACCTGATGTCTTCAGATGATATTTCAGGGAAAATTTACTGCGCCTCAAACGCAAGAATCTAATGATTACACGAATTTACGTGATGAAATATAAGATGTTGATTTCTGTATCTGTTCGCCTTCAGTCATTGAAAATTTCAATTCGCTGAATAGTTAAATTTAGATCACAAGTATTCATGAATGACCTGCTTGATACAGAACCTGGTGATATTCCAAAATTGGATAATGACTATATTTTTCTGCGTGGTCATAAGAGTGCTAAAAGAAATTCATGACTCCTGGGAGAAATCTAGGAATCGCTTTATATATTGACATAATAACGTTAATTGATTTGAAAATTCAATTCGAAAAGTAACTCTATTGAGATTGTATTTTGATTGTTGTTTTCAATGTCTGTAAGAAATACCTAATGTCTTCAGATGATATTTCAGGGAAAATATACTGCGCCTCAATCGCAAGAATCTAATGATCACACGAATTTACGTGATAGAATATAAGATGTTGATTTCTGTAACTGTTTGCTTTCAGTCATTGAAAAAATTTCAATTTGCTGAAAAGTTCAATTTAGATCGCAAGTAATCATGGATGACCTGCTTGCTACAGAACCTGGTGATATTCCAAAATCGGATAATGACCATATTTTGCTGCGTGGTCATAAGAGTGCTAAAAGAAATTCATGACTCCTTAGAGAAATCTAGGAATCGCTTTATAAATTGACATAATAACGTTAATTGATTTAAAAATTCAATTCGAAAAGTAACTCTATTGAGATTGAATTTTGATTGTTCTTCTCAATGTCTAAAAGAAATACCTGATGTCTTCAGATGACATTTCGGGAAAAATATTCTGCGCCTCAATCGCAAGAAGCTTATGATAACACGATTTCGCGTGATAGAATATAAGATGTTGATTTCTGTATCTGTTCGCCTTCAGTCATTAAAAATTTCAATTCGCTGAATAGTTAAATTTAGATCACAAGTATTCATGAATGACCTGCTTGATACAGAACCTGGTGATATTCCAAAATTGGATAATGACCATATTTTTCTGCGTGGTCATAAGAGTGCTAAAAGAAATTCATGACTCCTGGGAGAAATCTAGGAATCGCTCTATATATTGACATAATAACGTTAATTGATTTAAAAATTCAATTCGAAAAGTTACTGATATTTGGATTTAATTTTAATTGTTCTTTTCAATGTCAGTAAGCAATACCTGATGTCTTCAGATGATATTTCAGGAAAAATATACTGCGCCTCAATCGCAAGAATCTAATGATTACACGAATTTACGAGATAGAATATAATATGTTGATTTCTGTAACTGTTCGCTTTCAGTCATTTGAAAAATTTCAATTTGCTGAAAAGTTCAATGTAGATCGCAAGTAATCATGGATGACCTGCTTGCTACAGAACCTGGTGATATTCCAAAATTGGATAATGACCATATTTTGCTGCGTGGTCATAAGAGTGCTAAATGAAATTCATGACTCCTGGGAGAAATCTAGGAATCGCTCTATATATTGACATAATAACGTTAATTGATTTGAAAATTCAATTCGAAAAGTAACTCTATTGAGATTGTATTTTGATTGTTGTTTTCAATGTCTGTAAGAAATACCTGATGTCTTAGGATGATATTTCAGGGAAAATATACTGCGCCTCAATCGCAAGAATCTAATGATCACACGAATTTACGTGATAGAATATAAGATGTTGATTTCTGTAACTGTACGCTTTCAGTCATTAAAAAAATTCCAATTTGCTGAAAAGTTCAATTTAGATCGCAAGTAATCATGTATGACCTGCTTGCTACAGAACCTGGTGATATTCCAAAATTGGATAATGACCATATTTTGCTGCGTGGTCATAAGAGTGCTAAATGAAATTCATGACTCCTGGGAGAAATCTAGGAATCGCTCTATATATTGACATAATAACGTTAATTGATTTAAAAATTCAAGTCGAAAAGTAACTCTATTGAGATTGTATTTTGATATTTGTTTTCAATGTCTGTAAGAAATACCTGATGTCTTCAGATGATATTTCAGGGAAAATATACTGCGCCTCAATCGCAAGAATCTAATGATCACACGAATTTACGTGATAGAATATAAGATGTTGATTTCTGTAACTGTACGCTTTCAGTCATTAAAAAAATTCCAATTTGCTGAAAAGTTCAATTTAGATCGCAAGTAATCATGGATGACCTGCTTGCTACAGAACCTGGTGATATTCCAAAATCGGATAATGACCATATTTTGCTGCGTGGTCATAAGAGTGCTAAAAGAAATTCATGACTCCTTGGAGAAATCTAGGAATCGCTTTATAAATTGACATAATAACGTTAATTGATTTAAAAATTCAATTCGAAAAGTAACTCTATTGAGATTGTATTTTGATTGTTCTTCTCAATGTCTAAAAGAAATACCTGATGTCTTCAGATGACATTTCGGGAAAAATATACTGCGCCTCAATCGCAAGAAGCTAATGATAACACGAATTCACGTGATACAATATAAGATGTTGATTTCTGTATCTGTTCGCCTTCAGTCATTGAAAATTTCAATTCGCTGAATAGTTAAATTTAGATCACAAGTATTCATGAATGACCTGCTTGCTACAGAACCTGGTGATATTCCAAAATTGGATAATGACCATATTTTGCTGCGTGGTCATAAGAGTGCTAAATGAAATTCATGACTCCTGGGAGAAATCTAGGAATCGCTCTATATATTGACATAATAACGTTAATTGATTTAAAAATTCAAGTCGAAAAGTAACTCTATTGAGATTGTATTTTGATTGTTGTTTTCAATGTCTGTAAGAAATACCTGATGTCTTAAGATGATATTTCAGGGAAAATATACTGCGCCTCAATCGCAAGAATCTAATGATCACACGAATTTACGTGATAGAATATAAGATGTTGATTTCTGTAACTGTTCGCTTTCAGGAATTAAAAAAATTTCAATTTGCTGAAAAGTTCAATTTAGATCGCAAGTAATCATGGATGACCTGCTTGCTACAGAACCTGGTGATATTCTAAAATCGGATAAAGACTATATTTTGCTGCGTGGTCATAAGAGTGCTAAAAGAAATTCATGACTCCTGGGAGAAATCTAGGAATCGCTCTATATATTGACATAATAACGTTAATTGATTTAAAAATTCAATTCGAAAAGTAACTCTATTGAGATTGTATTTTGATTGTTCTTCTCAATGTCTAAAAGAAATACCTGATGTCTTCAGATGACATTTCGGAAGAAATATACTGCGCCTCAATCGCAAGAAGCTAATGATAACACGAATTCACGTGATAGAATATAAGATGTTGATTTCTGTATCTGTTCGCCTTCAGTCATTGAAAATTTCAATTCGCTGAATAGTTAAATTTAGATCACAAGTATTCATGAATGACCTGCTTGCTACAGAACCTGGTGATATTCCAAAATTGGATAATGACCATATTTTGCTGCGTGGTCATAAGAGTGCTAAATGAAATTCATGACTCCTGGGAGAAATCTAGGAATCGCTCTATATATTGACATAATAACGTTAATTGATTTAAAAATTCAAGTCGAAAAGTAACTCTATTGAGATTGTATTTTGATTGTTGTTTTCAATGTCTGTAAGAAATACCTGATGTCTTCAGATGATATTTCAGGGAAAATATACTGCGCCTCAATCGCAAGAATCTAATGATCAGACGAATTTACGTGATAGAATATAAGATGTTGATTTCTGTAACTGTTCGCTTTCAGTCATTTGAAAAATTTCAATTTGCTGGAAAGTTCAATTTAGATCGCAAGTAATCATGGATGACCTGCTTGGTACAGAACCTGGTGATATTCCAAAATTGGATAATGACCATATTTTGCTGCGTGGTCATAAGAGTGCTAAAAGAAATTCATGACTCCTGGGGGAAATCTAGGAATCGATCTATATATTGACATAATAACGTTAAATAATTTAAAAATTCAATTCAAAAAGTTACACTATTTACATTTAATTTAAATTGTTGTTTTTAATGTCTGTAACCAATACCTGATGTCTTCAGATCATATTTCAGGGAAAATATACTGCGCCTCAATCGCAAGAATCTAATCATCACACGAATTTACGTGTTAGAATATAAGATGTTGATTACTGTAACTGTTTACTTCCAGTCATTCAAAATTCAATTCGCTGAATAGTTAAATTTAGATCACAAGTATTCATGAATGACCTGCTTGCTACAGAACCTGGTGATATTCCAAAATTGGATAATGACCATATTTTTCTGCGTGGTCATAAGAGTGCTAGAAGAAATTCATGACTCCTGGAAAAAATCGAGGAATCGCTCTACATATTGACAAAATAACGTTAAATAATTTAAAAATTCAATTCGAAAAGTTACTCTATTTAGATTTCATTTTAATTGTTGTTTTTAATGTCTGTAACCAATATAGGATGTCTTCAGATCATATTTCAGGGAAAATATACTGCGCCTCAATCGCAAGAATCTAATCATCACACGAATTTACGTGATAGAATATAAGATGTTGATTTCTGTAACTGTTTACTTTCAGTCATTCAAAATTCAATTCGCTGAATAGTTAAATTTAGATCACAAGTATTCATGAATGACCTGCTTGCTATAGAACCTAGTGATATTCCAAAATTGGATAATGACCATATTTTTCTGCGTGGTCATAAGAGTGCTAGAAGAAATTCATGACTCCTGGAAAAAATCGAGGAATCGCGCTATATATTGACATAATAACATATAATGATTTAGAAATTAATTCGGAAAGTTACTTTATTTAGATTGCATTTTGATTGTTGGTTTCAATGTCTGTGAGCAATACCTGATGTCTACAGATGATGTTTCTGGGAAAATATACTGCGCCTCAATCGCAAGAATCTAATGATCACACGAATTTACGTGATAGAATATAAGATGTTGATTTCTGCAACTGTTTACTTTCAGTCATACAAAATTTCAATTCGCTGAATAGTTAAATTTAGATCTCCAGTATTCATAGATGACTTGCTCGCTACAGAAGTTGGTAATATTTCGCAATTGGGTACTGACCATATTTTGCTGCGTGGTTATAAGAGTGCTAAAATAAATTCATGACTCCTTAAATAAATCGAGGAATCGCGCTATATATTGACATAATAACGTTTAATGATTTAAAAATTTAATTCGAAATGTAACTCTATTAAGATTGTATTTTGATTGTTGTTTTAAATGTCTGTAAGCAATACCTGATGCCTTCAGATGATATTTAAGAGAAAATATACTGCGCCACAATCGGAAGGATCTAATGATCACACGAATTTAGGTGATAGATTATAAGATGTTGATTTCAGTAACTGTTCACTTTCAGTCATTTAAAAATTTCAATTCGTTGGAATGTTAAATTTAGAGCGCGAGTATTTATGGATCACCTGCTCGCTACAGAACTTGGTAATATTTTAAAATTGAAAAATGACCATATTTTGCTGCGTAGTTATAAACGTGCTCAAATAAATTCATGCCTACTAGGAAAAATCAAGAAATCGCGCAATATAGTGACGAAATAACGTTAAATGATTTAAACAATCAATTTGAAAAGTTACTGATATTTAGATTTAATTTTTATTGTTGTTTTCAATGTCAGTAAGCAATACCTGATGTCTTCAGATCATATTTCAGGGAAAATATACTGCGCCTCAATCGCAAGAATTAATCATCACACGAATTTACGTGATAGAATATACGATGTTGATTTCTGTAACTGTTTACTTTCAGTTATTCAAAATTCAATTCGCTGAATAGTTAAGTTTAGATCACAAGTATTCATGAATGACCTGCTTGCTACAGAACCTGGTGATATTCCAAAATTGGATAATGACCATATTTTTCTGCGTGGTCATAAGAGTGCTAAAAGAAATTCAAGACTCCTGGGAGAAATCTAGGAATCTTTCTATATATTGACATAATAACGTTAATTGATTTAAAAATTCAATTCGAAAAGTAACTCTATTGAGATTGTATTTTGATTGTTGTTTTCAATGTCTGTAAGAAATACCTGATGTCTTCAGATGATATTTCAGGGAAAATATACTGCGCCTCAATCGCAAGAATCTAATGATCAGACGAATTTACGTGATAGAATATAAGATGTCGATTTCTGTAACTGTTCGCTTTCAGTCATTTAAAAAATTTCAATTTGCTGGAAAGTTTAATGTAGATCGCAAGTAATCATGGATGACTCGCTTGGTACAGAACCTGGTGATATTCCATAATTGGATAATGACCATATTTTGCTGCGTGGTCATAAAAGTGCTAAAATACATTCATGACTCCTGGAAAAAATCGAGGAATCGCTTTATATATTGACAAAATAACGTTCAATAATTTAAAAATTCAATTCGAAAAGTTACTCTATTTAGATTTCATTTTAATTGTTGTTTTTCATGTCTGTAACCAATACCTGATGTCTTCAGATCATATTTCAGGGAAAATATACTGCGCCTCAATCGCAAGAATTAATCATCACACGAATTTACGTGATAGAATATAAGATGTTGATTTCTGTAAATGTTTACTTTCAGTCATTCAAAATTCAATTCGCTGAATAGTTAAGTTAAGATCACAAGTATTCATGAATGACCTGCTTGCTACAGAACCTGGTGATATTCCAAAATTGGATAATGACCATATTTTTCTGCGTGGTCATAAGAGTGCTAAAAGAAATTCATGACTCCTGGGAGAAATCTAGGAATCGCTCTATATATTGACATAATAACGTTAATTGATTTAAAAATTCAATTCGAAAAGTAACTCTATTGAGATTGTATTTTTATTGTTGTTTTCAATGTCTTTAAGCAATACCTGATGTCTTCAGATGATATTTCAGGGAAAATATACTGCGCCTCAATCGCAAGAATCTAATGATCAGACGAATATACGTGATAGAATATAAAATGTTGATTTCTGTAACTGTTCGCTTTCAGTCATTTAAAAAATTTCAATTTGCTGAAAAGTTCAATTTAGATCGCAAGTAATCATGGATTACCTGCTTGCTTCAGAACCTGGTGATATTCCAAAATTGGATAATGACCATATTTTGCTGCGTGGTCATAAGAGTGCTAAAATAAATTCATGACTCCTGGAAAAAATCGAGGAATCGCTCTATATATTGACAAAATAACGTTCAATAATTTAAAAATTCAATTTGAAAAGTTACTCTATTTAGATTTCATTTTAATTGTTGTTTTTAATGTCTGTAACCAATACCTGATGTCTTCAGATCATATTTCAGGGAAAATATACTGCGCCTCAATCGCAAGAAGCTTATGATAACACGAATTCACGTGATAGAATATAAGATGTTAATTTCTGTATCTGTTTGCCTTCAGTCATTGAAAATTTCAATTCGCTGAATAGTTAAATTTAGATCACAAGTATTCATGAATGACCTGCTTGATACAGAACCTGGTGATATTCCAAAATTGGATAATGACTATATTTTTCTGCGTGGTCATAAGAGTGCTAAAAGAAATTCATGACTCCTGGGAGAAATCTAGGAATCGCTCTATATATTGACATAATAACGTTAATTGATTTAAAAATTCAATTTGAAAAGTTACTCTATTTAGATTTCATTTTAATTGTTGTTTTTAATGTCTGTAACCAATACCTGATGTCTTCAGATCATATTTCAGGGAAAATATACAGCGCCTCAATCGCAAGAAGCTTATGATAACACGAATTCACGTGATAGAATATAAGATGTTAATTTCTGTATCTGTTTGCCTTCAGTCATTGAAAATTTCAATTCGCTGAATAGTTAAATTTAGATCACAAGTATTCATGAATGACCTGCTTGCTACAGAACCTGGTGATATTCCAAAATTAGATAATGACCATATTTTTCTGCGTGGTCATAAGAGTGCTAAAAGAAATTCATGACTCCTGGGAGAAATCTAGGAATCGCTCTATATATTGACATAATAACGTTAATTGATTTAAAAATTCAATTCGAAAAGTAACTCTATTGAGATTGTATTTTGATTGTTCTTCTAAATGTCTGAAAGAAATACCTGATGTCTTTAGATGACATTTCGGGAAAAATATTCTGCGCCTCAATCGCAAGAAGCTTATGATAACACGATTTCGCGTGATAGAATATAAGATGTTGATTTCTGTATCTGTTCGCCTTCAGTCATTGAAAATTTCAATTCGCTGAATAGTTAAATTTAGATCACAAGTATTCATGAATGACCTGCTTGATACAGAACCTGGTGATATTCCAAAATTGGATAATGACCATATTTTTCTGCGTGGTCATAAGAGTGCTAAAAGAAATCCATGACTCCTGGGAGAAATCTAGGAATCGCTCTATATATTGACATAATAACGTTAATTGATTTTAAAATTCAATTCGAAAAGTAACTCTATTGAGATTGTATTTTTATTGTTGTTTTCAATGTCTGTAAGAAATACCTGATGTCTTCAGATGATATTTCAGGGAAAATATACTGCGCCTCAATCGCAAAAATCTAATGATCACACGAATTTACGTTATAGAATATAAGATGTTGATTTCTGTAACTGTTCGCTTTCAGTCATTGAAAAAATTTCAATTTGCTGAAAAGTTCAATTTAGATCGCAAGTAATCATGGATGACCTGCTTGCTACAGAACCTGGTGATATTCCAAAATTGGATAATGACCATATTTTGCTGCGTGGTCATAAGAGTGCTAAAATAAATTCATGACTCGTGGAAAAAATCGAGGAATCGCTCTATATATTTACAAAATAACGTTCAATAATTTAAAAATTCAATTCGAAAAGTTACTCTATTTAGATTTCATTTTAATTGTTGTTTTTAATGTCTGTAACCAATACCTGATGTCTTCAGATCATATTTCAGGAAAAATATACTGCGCCTCAATCGCAAAAAGCTTATGATAACACGAATTCACGTGATAGAATATAAGATGTTAATTTCTGTATCTGTTCGCCTTCAGTCATTGAAAATTTCGATTCGCTGAATAGTTAAATTAAGATCACAAGTATTCATGAATGACCTGCTTGATACAGAACCTGGTGATATTCCAAAATTGGATAATGACCATATTTTGCTGCGTGGTCATAAGAGTGCTAAAATAAATTCATGACTCCTGGAAAAAATCGAGGAATCGCTCTATATATTTACAAAATAACGTTCAATAATTTAAAAATTCAATTCGAAAAGTTACTCTATTTAGATTTAATTTAAATTGTTCTTTTCAATGTCAGTAAGCAATACCTGATGTCTTCAGATGATATTTCAGGAAAAATATACTGCGCCTCAATCGCAAGAATCTAATGATTACACGAATTTACGAGATAGAATATAATATGTTGATTTCTGTAACTGTTCGCTTTCAGTCATTTGAAAAATTTCAATTTGCTGAAAAGTTCAATGTAGATCGCAAGTAATCATGGATTACCTGCTTGCTACAGAACCTGGTGATAATCCAAAATTGGATAACGACCATATTTTGCTGGGTAGTCATAAGAGTGCTAAAAGAAATTCATGACTCCTGGGAGAAATCTAGGAATCGCTCTATATATTGACATACTACCGTTAATTGATTTGAAAATTCAATTCGAAAAGTAACTCTATTGCGATTGTATTTTGATTGTTGTTTTCAATGTCTGTAAGAAATACCTGATGTCTTAAGATGATATTTCAGGGAAAATATACTGCGCCTCAATCGCAAGAATCTAATGATCACACGAATTTACGTGATAGAATATAAGATGTTGATTTCTGTAACTGTTCGCTTTCAGTCATTAAAAAAATTTCAATTTGCTGAAAAGTTCAATTTAGATCGCAAGTAATCATGGATGACCTGCTTGCTACAGAACCTGGTGATATTACAAAATCGGATAATGACCATATTTTGCTGCGTGGTCATAAGAGTGCTAAAAGAAATTCATGACTCCTGGGAGAAATCTAGGAATCGCTCTATATATTGACATAATAACGTTAATTGATTTAAAAATTCAATTCGAAAAGTAACTCTATTGAGATTGTATTTTGATTGTTCTTCTCAATGTCTAAAATAAATACCTGATGTCTTCAGATGACATTTTGGAAGAAATATACTGCGCCTCAATCGCAAGAAGCTAATGATAACACGAATTCACGTGATAGAATATAAGATGTTGATTCCTGTATCTGTTCGCCTTCAGTCATTGAAAATTTCAATTCGCTGAATAGTTAAATTTAGATCACAAGTATTCATGAATGACCTGCTTGATACAGAACCTGGTGATATTCCAAAATTGGATAATGACCATATTTTGCTGCGTGGTCATAAAAGTGCTAAATGAAATTCATGACTCCTGGGAGAAATCTAGGAATCGCTCTATATATTGACATAATAACGTTAATTGATTTAAAAATTCAATTCGAAAAGTAACTCTATTGAGATTGTATTTTGATTGTTGTTTTCAATGTCTGTAAGAAATACCTGATGTCTTCAGATGACATTTCGGGAAAAATACACTGCGCCTAAATCGCAAGAAGCTAATGATTACACGAATTCACGTGATAGAATATAAGACGTTGATTTCTGTATCTGTTCGCCTTCAGTCATTTAAAATTTCAATTCGCTGAATAGTTAAATTTAGATCTCAAGTATTCATGGATGACCTGCTCGCTACAGAACTTAATAATATTTCGAAATTGGATAATGACCATATTTTGCTGCGTGGTCATAAGAGTGCTAAAATGAATTCATGACTCCTGGAGAAAATCGAGGAATCGCTCTATATATTGACAAAATAACGTTCAATAATTTAAAAATTCAATTCGAAAAGTTACTCTATTTAGATTTCATTTTAATTGTTGTTTTTAATGTCTGTAACCAATACCTGATGTCTTCAGATTATACTTCAGGGAAAATATACTGCGCCTCAATCGCAAGAATCTAATCATCACACGAATTTACGTGATAGAATATAAGATGTTGATTTCTGTAACTGTTTACTTTCAGTCATTCAAAATTCAATTCGCTGAATAGTTAAATTTAGATCACAAGTATTAATGAATGACCTGCTTGCTACAGAACCTGGTGATATTCCAAAATTGGATAGTGACCATATTTTTCTGCGTGGTCATAAGAGTGCTAAAATAAATTCATGACTCCTGATAGAAATCTAGGAATCGCTCCATATATTGACATAATTACGTTAATTGATTTAAAAATTCAATTCGAAATGTAACTCTATTGAGATTGTATTTTGATTGTTGTTTTCAATGTCTGTAAGAAATACCTGATGTCTTCAGGTGACATTTCGGGAAAAATATACTGCGCCTCAATCGCAAGAAGCTAATGATTACACTAATTCACGTGATAGAATATAAGATGTTGATTTCTGTAACTGTTTACTTTCAGTCATTCATAATTCAATTCGCTGAATAGTTAAATTTAGATCACAAGTATTCATGAATGACCTGCTTGTTACAGAACCTGGTGATATTCCAAAATTGGATAATCACCATATTTTTCAGCGTGGTCATAAGAGTGCTAAAAGAAATTCATGACTCCTGGAAAAAATCGAGGAATCGCGCTATATATTGACATAATAACATATAATGATTTAGAAATTAATTCGTAAAGTTACTTTATTCAGATTGCATTTTGATTGTTGGTTTCAATGTCTGTGAGCAATACCTGATGTCTTAAGATGATGTTTCTGGGAAAATATACTGCGCCTCAATCGCAAGAATCTATTGATCACACGAATTTACGTGATAGAATATAAGATGTTTATTTCTGTAACTGTTTACTTTCAGTCAATTAAAATTTAAATTCGCTGAATAGTTAAATTTAGATCTCAAGTATTCATAGATGACTTGCTCGCTACAGAAATTGGTAATATTTCGAAATTGGATAATGACCATATTTTGCTGCGTGGTTATAAGAGTGCTAAAATAAATTCATGACTCCTTAAATGAATCGAGGAATCGCTCTATATATTGAGATAATAACGTTTAATGATTTAAAAATTTAATTCGAAAAGTAACTCTATTAAGATTGTATTTTGATTGTTGTTTTCAATGTCTGTAAGCAATACCTAATGTCTTCAGATGATATTTAAGAGAAAATATACTGCGCCACAATCGGAAGGATCTAATGATCACACGAATTTACGTGATAGATTATAAGATGTTGATTTCAGTAACTGTTCACTTTCAGTCATTTAAAAATTTCAATTCGTTGGAATGTTAAATTTAGATCGCGAGTATTTATGGATCACCTGCTCGCTACAGAACTTGGTAATATTTCAAAATTGAAAAATGACCATATTTCGCTGCGTAGTTATAAACGTGCTCAAATAAATTTATGCCTACTAGGAAAAATCAAGAAATCGCTCAATATAGTGACAAAATAACGTTAAATGATTTAAACAATCAATTCGAAAAGTTACTGATATTTAGATTTAATTTTTATTGTTGTTTTCAATGTCAGTAAGCAATACCTGATGTCTTCAGATGATATTTCAGGGAAAATATACTGCGCCTCAATCGCAAGAATCTAATGATTACACGAATTTACGTGATGGAATATAAGATGTTGATTTCTGTAACTGTTCGCTTTCAGTCATTTGAAAAATTTCAATTTGCTAAAAAGTTGAATTTAGATCGCAAGTTCTCCTGGATCACCTGCTCGCTACAAAATTTGGTAATATTTCAAAATTGAATAATGACTATATTTTTCTGCGTGGTTATAAGCGTGCTAAAATAAATTTACGACTCCTGGAAAAAATCAAGCAATCGCTGCATATATTGACATACTAACGTTAATTGATTTAAAAATTCAATTCGAAAAAATACTCTATTGAGATTGCATTTAATTTTTGTTTTCAATGTCTGTAAGAAATACCTGATGTCTTCAGATGATATTTCAGGGAAAATATACTGCGCCTCAATCGCAAGAATATAATGATCACACGAATTTACGTGATAGAATATAAGATGTTGATTTCTGTAACTGTTCGCTTTTAGTCATTTAAAAAATTTCAATTTGCTGAAAAGTTCAATTTAGATCGCAAGTAATCATGGATTAACTGCTTGCTACAGAACCTGGTGATATTTCAAAATTGGATAATGACCATATTTTGCTGCGTGGTCATAAGAGTGCTAAAATAAATTCATGACTCCTGGAAAAAATCGAGAATCGCTCTATATATTGACATAATAACGTTAATTGATTTTAAAATTCAATTCGAAAAGTAACTCTATTGAGATTGTATTTTTATTGTTGTTTTCAATGTCTGTAAGAAATACCTGATGTCTTCAGATGATATTTCAGGGAAAATATACTGCGCCTCAATCGCAAGAATATAATGATCACACGAATTTACGTGATAGAATATAAGATGTTGATTTCTGTAACTGTTCGCTTTTAGTCATTTAAAAAATTTCAATTTGCTGAAAAGTTCAATTTAGATCGCAAGTAATCATGGATTACCTGCTTGCTACAGAACCTGGTGATATTTCAAAATTGGATAATGACCATATTTTGCTGCGTGGTCATAAGAGTGCTAAAATGAATTCATGACTCCTGAGAGAAATCTAGGAATCGCTCCATATATTGACATAATAACGTTAATTGATTTAAAAATTCAATTTGAAAAGTAACTCTATTGAGATTGTATTTTGATTGTTGTTTTCAATGTCTGTAAGAATTACCTGATGTCTTCAGATGACATTTCGGGAAAAATATACTGCGCCTCAATCGCAAGAAGCTAATGATTACACGAATTCACGTGATAGAATATAAGATGTTGATTTCTGTAACTGTTTACTTTCAGTCATTCAAAATTCAATTCGCTGAATAGTTAAATTTAGATCACAAGTATTCATGAATGACCTGCTTGGTACAGAACCTGGTGATATTCCAAAATTGGATAATGACCATATTTTTCTGCGTGGTCATAAGAGTGCTAAAAGAAATTCATGACTCCTGGGAGAAATCTAGGAATCGCTCTATATATTGACATAATAACGTTAATTGATTTAAAAATTCAATTTGAAAAGTAACTCTATTGAGATTGTATTTTGATTGTTCTTCTAAATGTCTGAAAGAAATACCTGATGTCTTCAGGTGACATTTCGGGAAAAATATACTGCACCTCAATCGCAAGAAGCTAATGATAACACGAATTCACGTGATAGAATATAAGATGTTGATTTCTGTATCTGTTCGCCTTCAGTCTTTGAAAATTTCAATTCGCTGAATCGTTAAATTTAGATCACAAGTATTCATGAATGACCTGCTTGATACAGAACCTGGTAATATTCCAAAATTGGATAATGACCATATTTTTCTGCGTGGTCATAAGAGTGCTAAAAGAAATTCATGACTCCTGAGGGAAATCTAGGAATCGCTATATATATTGACAAAATAACGTTAATTGATTTCAAAATTCAATTTGAAAAGTAACTCTATTGAGATTGTATTTTGATTGTTGTTTTCAAAGTCTGTAAGAAATACCTGATGTCTTCAGGTGACATTTCGGGAAAAATATACTGCGCCTCAATCGCAAGAAGCTAATGATTACACTAATTCACGTGATAGAATATAAGATGTTGATTTCTGTAACTGTTTACTTTCAGTCATTCAAAATTCAATTCGCTGAATAGTTAAATTTAGATCACAAGTATTCATGAATGACCTGCTTGCTACAGAACCTGGTGATATTCCAAAATTGTATAATCACCATATTTTTCTGCGTGGTCATAAGAGTGCTAAAAGAAATTCATGACTCCTGGGGGAAATCTAGGAATCGATCTATATATTGACATAATAACGTTAAATAATTTAAAAATTCAATTCGAAAAGTTACTCTATTTAGATTTCATTTAAATTGTTGTTTTTAATGTCTGTAACCAATACCTGATGTCTTCAGATCATATTTCAGGGAAAATATACTGCGCCTCAATCGCAAGAATCTAATCATCACACGAATTTACGTGTTAGAATATAAGATGTTGATTACTGTAACTGTTTACTTTCAGTCATTCAAAATTGAATTCGCTGAATAGTTAAATTTAGATCACAAGTATTCATGAATGACCTGCTTGCTACAGAACCTGGTGATATTCCAAAATTGGATAATGACCATATTTTTCTGCGTGGTCATAAGAGTGCTAGAAGAAATTCATGACTCCTGGAAAAAATCGAGGAATCGCTCTACATATTGACAAAATAACGTTAAATAATTTAAAAATTCAATTCGAAAAGTTACTCTATTTAGATTTCATTTTAATTGTTGTTTTTAATGTCTGTAACCAATATAGGATGTCTTCAGATCATATTTCAGGGAAAATATACTGCGCCTCAATCGCAAGAATCTAATCATCACACGAAATTACGTGATAGAATATAAGATGTTGATTTCTGTAACTGTTTACTTTCAGTCATTCAAAATTTAATTCGCTGAATAGTTAAATTTAGATCACAAGTATTCATGAATGACCTGCTTCCTATAGAACCTAGTGATATTCCAAAATTGGATAATGACCATATTTTTCTGCGTGGTCATAAGAGTGCTAAAATAAATTCATAACTCCTGGAAAAAATCGAGGAATCGCGCTATATATTGACATAATAACATATAATGATTTAGAAATTAATTCGGAAAGTTACTTTATTTAGATTGCATTTTGATTGTTGGTTTCAATGTCTGTGAGCAATACCTGATGTCTACAGATGATGTTTCTGGGAAAATATACTGCGCCTCAATCGCAAGAATCTAATGATCACACGAATTTACGTGATAGAATATAAGATGTTGATTTCAGTAACTGTTCGCCTTCAGTCATTGAAAATTTCAATTCGCTGAATAGTTAAATTTAGATCACAAGTATTCATGAATGACCTGCTTGCTACAGAACCTGGTGATATTCCGAAATTAGATAATGACCATATTTTGCTGCGTCGTCAAAAGAGTGCTAAAAGAAATTTATGACTCCTTGAAAAAATCGAGGAATCGCTCTATATATTGACATAATAACGTTAATTGATTTAAAAATTCGATTCGAAAAGTAACTCTATTGAGATTGTATTTTGATTGTTGTTTTCAATGTCTGTAAGAAATACCTGATGTCTTCAGATGATATTTCAGGGAAAATATACTGCGCCTCAATCGCAAGAATCTAATGATTACACGAATTTACGTGATGGAATATAAGATGTTGATTTCTGTAACTGTTCGCCTTCAGTCATTGAAAATTTCAATTCGCTGAATAGTTAAATTTAGATCACAAGTATTCATGAATGACCTGCTTGCTACAGAACCTGGTGATATTCCAAAATTAGATAATGACCATATTTTTCTGCGTGGTCATAAGAGTGCTAAAAGAAATTCATGACTCCTGGGAGAAATCTAGGAATCGCTCTATATATTGACATAATAACGTTAATTGATTTAAAAATTCAATTCGAAAAGTAACTCTATTGAGATTGTATTTTGATTGTTCTTCTAAATGTCTGAAAGAAATACCTGATGTCTTTAGATGACATTTCGGGAAAAATATTCTGCGCCTCAATCGCAAGAAGCTTATGATAACACGATTTCGCGTGATAGAATATAAGATGTTGATTTCTGTATCTGTTCGCCTTCAGTCATTGAAAATTTCAATTCGCTGAATAGTTAAATTTAGATCACAAGTATTCATGAATGACCTGCTTGATACAGAACCTGGTGATATTCCAAAATTGGATAATGACCATATTTTTCTGCGTGGTCATAAGAGTGCTAAAAGAAATCCATGACTCCTGGGAGAAATCTAGGAATTGCTCTATATATTGACATAATAACGTTAATTGATTTTAAAATTCAATTCGAAAAGTAACTCTATTGAGATTGTATTTTTATTGTTGTTTTCAATGTCTGTAAGAAATACCTGATGTCTTCAGATGATATTTCAGGGAAAATATACTGCGCCTCAATCGCAAAAATCTAATGATCACACGAATTTACGTTATAGAATATAAGATGTTGATTTCTGTAACTGGTCGCTTTCAGTCATTGAAAAAATTTCAATTTGCTGAAAAGTTCAATTTAGATCGCAAGTAATCATGGATGACCTGCTTGCTACAGAACCTGGTGATATTCCAAAATTGGATAATGACCATATTTTGCTGCGTGGTCATAAGAGTGCTAAAATAAATTCATGACTCCTGGAAAAAATCGAGGAATCGCTCTATATATTTACAAAATAACGTTCAATAATTTAAAAATTCAATTCGAAAAGTTACTCTATTTAGATTTCATTTTAATTGTTGTTTTTAATGTCTGTAACCAATACCTGATGTCTTCAGATCATATTTCAGGAAAAATATACTGCGCCTCAATCGCAAAAAGCTTATGATAACACGAATTCACGTGATAGAATATAAGATGTTAATTTCTGTATCTGTTCGCCTTCAGTCATTGAAAATTTCGATTCGCTGAATAGTTAAATTAAGATCACAAGTATTCATGAATGACCTGCTTGATACAGAACCTGGTGATATTCCAAAATTGGATAATGACCATATTTTGCTGCGTGGTCATAAGAGTGCTAAAATAAATTCATGACTCCTGGAAAAAATCGAGGAATCGCTCTATATATTTACAAAATAACGTTCAATAATTTAAAAATTCAATTCGAAAAGTTACTCTATTTAGATTTAATTTAAATTGTTCTTTTCAATGTCAGTAAGCAATACCTGATGTCTTCAGATGATATTTCAGGAAAAATATACTGCGCCTCAATCGCAAGAATCTAATGATTACACGAATTTACGAGATAGAATATAATATGTTGATTTCTGTAACTGTTCGCTTTCAGTCATTTGAAAAATTTCAATTTGCTGAAAAGTTCAATGTAGATCGCAAGTAATCATGGATTACCTGCTTGCTACAGAACCTGGTGATATTCCAAAATTGGATAACGACCATATTTTGCTGCGTAGTCATAAGAGTGCTAAAAGAAATTCATGACTCCTGGGAGAAATCTAGGAATCGCTCTATATATTGACATAATACCGTTAATTGATTTGAAAATTCAATTCGAAAAGTAACTCTATTGCGATTGTATTTTGATTGTTGTTTTCAATGTCTGTAAGAAATACCTGATGTCTTAAGATGATATTTCAGGGAAAATATACTGCGCCTCAATCGCAAGAATCTAATGATCACACGAATTTACGTGATAGAATATAAGATGTTGATTTCTGTAACTGTTCGCTTTCAGTCATTAAAAAAATTTCAATTTGCTGAAAAGTTCAATTTAGATCGCAAGTAATCATGGATGACCTGCTTGCTACAGAACCTGGTGATATTACAAAATCGGATAATGACCATATTTTGCTGCGTAGTCATAAGAGTGCTAAAAGAAATTCATGACTCCTGGGAGAAATCTAGGAATCGCTCTATATATTGACATAATAACGTTAATTGATTTAAAAATTCAATTCGAAAAGTAACTCTATTGAGATTGTATTTTGATTGTTCTTCTCAATGTCTAAAATAAATACCTGATGTCTTCAGATGACATTTTGGAAGAAATATACTGCGCCTCAATCGCAAGAAGCTAATGATAACACGAATTCACGTGATAGAATATAAGATGTTGATTCCTGTATCTGTTCGCCTTCAGTCATTGAAAATTTCAATTCGCTGAATAGTTAAATTTAGATCACAAGTATTCATGAATGACCTGCTTGATACAGAACCTGGTGATATTCCAAAATTGGATAATGACCATATTTTGCTGCGTGGTCATAAAAGTGCTAAATGAAATTCATGACTCCTGGGAGAAATCTAGGAATCGCTCTATATATTGACATAATAACGTTAATTGATTTAAAAATTCAATTCGAAAAGTAACTCTATTGAGATTGTATTTTGATTGTTGTTTTCAATGGCTGTAAGAAATACCTGATGTCTTGAGATGACATTTCGGGAAAAATACACTGCGCCTAAATCGCAAGAAGCTAATGATTACACGAATTCACGTGATAGAATATAAGACGTTGATTTCTGTATCTGTTCGCCTTCAGTCATTTAAAATTTCAATTCGCTGAATAGTTAAATTTAGATCTCAAGTATTCATGGATGACCTGCTCGCTACAGAACTTAATAATATTTCGAAATTGGATAATGACCATATTTTGCTGCGTGGTCATAAGAGTGCTAAAATGAATTCATGACTCCTGGAGAAAATCGAGGAATCGCTCTATATATTGACAAAATAACGTTCAATAATTTAAAAATTCAATTCGAAAAGTTACTCTATTTAGATTTCATTTTAATTGTTGTTTTTAATGTCTGTAACCAATACCTGATGTCTTCAGATTATACTTCAGGGAAAATATACTGCGCCTCAATCGCAAGAATCTAATCATCACACGAATTTACGTGATAGAATATAAGATGTTGATTTCTGTAACTGTTTACTTTCAGTCATTCAAAATTCAATTCGCTGAATAGTTAAATTTAGATCACAAGTATTAATGAATGACCTGCTTGCTACAGAACCTGGTGATATTCCAAAATTGGATAGTGACCATATTTTTCTGCGTGGTCATAAGAGTGCTAAAATAAATTCATGACTCCTGATAGAAATCTAGGAATCGCTCCATATATTGACATAATTACGTTAATTGATTTAAAAATTCAATTCGAAATGTAACTCTATTGAGATTGTATTTTGATTGTTGTTTTCAATGTCTGTAAGAAATACCTGATGTCTTCAGGTGACATTTCGGGAAAAATATACTGCGCCTCAATCGCAAGAAGCTAATGATTACACTAATTCACGTGATAGAATATAAGATGTTGATTTCTGTAACTGTTTACTTTCAGTCATTCATAATTCAATTCGCTGAATAGTTAAATTTAGATCACAAGTATTCATGAATGACCTGCTTGTTACAGAACCTGGTGATATTCCAAAATTGGATAATCACCATATTTTTCTGCGTGGTCATAAGAGTGCTAAAAGAAATTCATGACTCCTGGAAAAAATCGAGGAATCGCGCTATATATTGACATAATAACATATAATGATTTAGAAATTAATTCGTAAAGTTACTTTATTCAGATTGCATATTGATTGTTGGTTTCAATGTCTGTGAGCAATACCTGATGTCTTAAGATGATGTTTCTGGGAAAATATACTGCGCCTCAATCGCAAGAATCTATTGATCACACGAATTTACGTGATAGAATATAAGATGTTTATTTCTGTAACTGTTTACTTTCAGTCAATTAAAATTTAAATTCGCTGAATAGTTAAATTTAGATCTCAAGTATTCATAGATGACTTGCTCGCTACAGAAATTGGTAATATTTCGAAATTGGATAATGACTATATTTTGCTGCGTGGTTATAAGAGTGCTAAAATAAATTCATGACTCCTTAAATAAATCGAGGAATCGCTCTATATATTGACATAATAACGTTTAATGATTTAAAAATTTAATTCGAAAAGTAACTCTATTAAGATTGTATTTTGATTGTTGTTTTCAATGTCTGTAAGCAATACCTAATGTCTTCAGATGATATTTAAGAGAAAATATACTGCGCCACAATCGGAAGGATCTAATGATCACACGAATTTACGTGATAGATTATAAGATGTTGATTTCAGTAACTGTTCACTTTCAGTCATTTAAAAATTTCAATTCGTTGGAATGTTAAATTTAGATCGCGAGTATTTATGGATCACCTGCTCGCTACAGAACTTGGTAATATTTCAAAATTGAAAAATGACCATATTTCGCTGCGTAGTTATAAACGTGCTCAAATAAATTTATGCCTACTAGGAAAAATCAAGAAATCGCTCAATATAGTGACAAAATAACGTTAAATGATTTAAACAATCAATTCGAAAAGTTACTGATATTTAGATTTAATTTTTATTGTTGTTTTCAATGTCAGTAAGCAATACCTGATGTCTTCAGATGATATTTCAGGGAAAATATACTGCGCCTCAATCGCAAGAATCTAATGATTACACGAATTTACGTGATGGAATATAAGATGTTGATTTCTGTAACTGTTCGCTTTCAGTCATTTGAAAAATTTCAATTTGCTAAAAAGTTGAATTTAGATCGCAAGTTCTCCTGGATCACCTGCTCGCTACAAAATTTGGTAATATTTCAAAATTGAATAATGACTATATTTTTCTGCGTGGTTATAAGAGTGCTAAAATAAATTTACGACTCCTGGAAAAAATCAAGCAATCGCTGCATATATTGACATACTAACGTTAATTGATTTAAAAATTCAATTCGAAAAAATACTCTATTGAGATTGCATTTAATTTTTGTTTTCAATGTCTGTAAGAAATACCTGATGTCTTCAGATGATATTTCAGGGAAAATATACTGCGCCTCAATCGCAAGAATATAATGATCACACGAATTTACGTGATAGAATATATGATGTTGATTTCTGTAACTGTTCGCTTTTAGTCATTTAAAAAATTTCAATTTGCTGAAAAGTTCAATTTAGATCGCAAGTAATCATGGATTACCTGCTTGCTACAGAACCTGGTGATATTTCAAAATTGGATAATGACCATATTTTGCTGCGTGGTCATAAGAGTGCTAAAATAAATTCATGACTCCTGGAAAAAATCGAGAATCGCTCTATATATTGACATAATAACGTTAATTGATTTTAAAATTCAATTCGAAAAGTAACTCTATTGAGATTGTATTTTTATTGTTGTTTTCAATGTCTGTAAGAAATACCTGATGTCTTCAGATGATATTTCAGGGAAAATATACTGCGCCTCAATCGCAAGAATATAATGATCACACGAATTTACGTGATAGAATATAAGATGTTGATTTCTGTAACTGTTCGCTTTTAGTCATTTAAAAAATTTCAATTTGCTGAAAAGTTCAATTTAGATCGCAAGTAATCATGGATTACCTGCTTGCTACAGAACCTGGTGATATTTCAAAATTGGATAATGACCATATTTTGCTGCGTGGTCATAAGAGTGCTAAAATGAATTCATGACTCCTGAGAGAAATCTAGGAATCGCTCCATATATTGACATAATAACGTTAATTGATTTAAAAATTCAATTTGAAAAGTAACTCTATTGAGATTGTATTTTGATTGTTGTTTTCAATGTCTGTAAGAATTACCTGATGTCTTCAGATGACATTTCGGGAAAAATATACTGCGCCTCAATCGCAAGAAGCTAATGATTACACGAATTCACGTGATAGAATATAAGATGTTGATTTCTGTAACTGTTTACTTTCAGTCATTCAAAATTCAATTCGCTGAATAGTTAAATTTAGATCACAAGTATTCATGAATGACCTGCTTGGTACAGAACCTGGTGATATTCCAAAATTGGATAATGACCATATTTTTCTGCGTGGTCATAAGAGTGCTAAAAGAAATTCATGACTCCTGGGAGAAATCTAGGAATCGCTCTATATATTGACATAATAACGTTAATTGATTTAAAAATTCAATTTGAAAAGTAACTCTATTGAGATTGTATTTTGATTGTTCTTCTAAATGTCTAAAAGAAATACCTGATGTCTTCAGGTGACATTTCGGGAAAAATATACTGCACCTCAATCGCAAGAAGCTAATGATAACACGAATTCACGTGATAGAATATAAGATGTTGATTTCTGTATCTGTTCGCCTTCAGTCTTTGAAAATTTCAATTCGCTGAATCGTTAAATTTAGATCACAAGTATTCATGAATGACCTGCTTGATACAGAACCTGGTAATATTCCAAAATTGGATAATGACCATATTTTTCTGCGTGGTCATAAGAGTGCTAAAAGAAATTCATGACTCCTGGGGGAAATCTAGGAATCGCTATATATATTGACAAAATAACGTTAATTGATTTCAAAATTCAATTTGAAAAGTAACTCTATTGAGATTGTATTTTGATTGTTGTTTTCAAAGTCTGTAAGAAATACCTGATGTCTTCAGGTGACATTTCGGGAAAAATATACTGCGCCTCAATCGCAAGAAGCTAATGATTACACTAATTCACGTGATAGAATATAAGATGTTGATTTCTGTAACTGTTTACTTTCAGTCATTCAAAATTCAATTCGCTGAATAGTTAAATTTAGATCACAAGTATTCATGAATGACCTGCTTGCTACAGAACCTGGTGATATTCCAAAATTGTATAATCACCATATTTTTCTGCGTGGTCATAAGAGTGCTAAAAGAAATTCAGGACTCCTGGAAAAAATCGAGGAATCGCGCTATATATTGACATAATAACATATAATGATTTAGAAATTAATTCGGAAAGTTACTTTATTTAGATTGCATTTTGATTGTTGGTTTCAATGTCTGTGAGCAATACCTGATGTCTTCAGATGATGTTTCTGGGAAAATATACTGCGCCTCAATCGCAAGAATCTAATGATCACACGAATTGACGTGATAGAATATAAGATGTTTATTTCTGTAACTGTTTACTTTCAGTCATTTCAAATTTAAATTCGCTGAATAGTTAAATTTAGATCTCAAGTATTCATAGATGACTTGCTCGCTACAGAAATTGGTAATATTTCGAAATTGGATAATGACCATATTTTGCTGCGTGGTCATAAGAGTGCTAAAATAAATTCATGACTCCTGGAAAAAATCGAGGAATCGCTCTATATATTGACAAAATAACGTTTAATGATTTAAAAATTCAATTCGAAAAGTAACTCTGTTGAGATTGTATTTTGATTGTTGTTTTCAATGTCTGTAAGAAATACCTGATGTCTTCAGATGACATTTCGGGAAAAATATACTGCGCCTCGATCGCAAGAAGCTAATGATTACACGAATTAACGTGATAGAATATAAGATGTTGATTTCTGTATCTGTTAGCATTCAGTCATTGAAAATTTTAATTCGCTGAGTAGTTCAATTTAGATCTCAAGTATTCATGAATGACTTGCTCGCTACAGAAATTGGTTATATTTCAAAATTAGATAATGACCATATTTTGCTGCGTGGTTATGAGAGTGCTAAAATAAATTCATGACTCCTTGAAAAAATCGAGGAATCGCTCTATATATGGACATGATAACGTTTAATGATTTAAAAATTTAATTCGAAAAGTAACTCTATTAAGATTGTATTTTGATTGTTGTTTTCAATGTCTGTAAGCAATACCTGATGTCTTCAGATGATATTTAAGAGAAAATATACTGCGCCACAATCGCAAGGATCTAATGATTACACGAATTTACGTGATAGAATATAAGATGTTGATTTCAGTAACTGTTCACTTTCAGTCAAGTGAAAATTTCTATTCGTTGGAATGTTAAATTTAGATCGCAAGTATTTATGAATCACCTGCTCGCTACAGAACTTAGAAATATTTGAAAATTGAAAAATGACCATATTTTGCTGCGTGGTTATAAACGTGCTCAAATAAATTCATGACTTCTGGGAAAAATCAAGAAATCGATCAATATAGTGACAAAATAACGTTAAGTAATTTAAAAATTCAATTCGAAAAGTTACTATATTTAGATTTCATTTTAATTGTTGTTTTCAAAGTCTGTAAGCAATACCTGATGTCTTCAGATCATAATTCAGGGAAAATATACTGCGCCTCAATCGCAAGAATCTAATGATCACACGTATTTACGTGATAGTATATAAGATGTTGATTTCTGTAACTGTTTACTTTCAGTCATTTAAAATTTCAATTCGCTAAATAGTTAAATTTAGATCACAAGTATTCATGGATGACCTGCTTGCTACAGAACCTGGTGATATTCCGAAATTGGATAATGACCATATTTTGCTGCGTGGTCAAAAGAGTGCTAAAAGAAATTTATGACTCCTAGAAAAAATCGAGGAATCGCTCTATATATTGACATAATAACGTTAATTGATTTAAAAATTTAATTCGAAAAGTAACCCTATTGAGATTGTATTTTGATTGTAGTTTTCAATGTCTGTAAGAAATACCTGATGTCTTCAGATGACATTTCGGGAAAAATACACTGCGCCTAAATCGCAAGAAGCTAATGATTACACGAATTCACGTGATAGAATATAAGATGTTGATTTCTGTATCTGTTCGCCTTCAGTCATTTAAAATTTCAATTCGCTGGATAGTTAAATTTAGATCTCAAGTAATCATGGATGACCTGCTCGCTACAGAACTTGATAATATTACAAAATTGGATATTGACCATATTTTGCTGCGTGGTCAAAAGAGTGCTAAAATGAATTCATAACTCCTGGGAGAAATCTAGGAATCGCTCTATATATTGACATAATAACGTTAATTGATTTAAAAATTTAATTCGAAAAGTAAATCTATTGAGATTGTATTTTGATTGTTGTTTTCAATGTCTGTAAGAAATACCTGATGTCTTCAGATGATATTTCTTGGAAAATATACTGCGCCTCAATCGCAAGAATCCAATGATCACACGAATTTACGTGATAGAATATAAGATGTTGATTTTTGTAACTGTTCGCTCCCAGTCATTTGAAAAATTTCAATTTGCTAAAAAGTTGAATTTAGATCGCAAGTTCTCATTGATCACCTGCTCGCTCCAAAACTTGGTAATATTTCAAAATTGAATAATGACTATATTCGCGTGGTTATAAGAGTGCTAAAATAAATTCATGACTCCTGGGAAAAATCAAAGAATCGCTCCATATATTGACATAATAACGTTTATTGATTTAAAAATTCAATTTGAAAAGATACTGTATTGAGATTGCATTTAGATTTTTGTTTCCATGTCTGTAAGCAATACCTGATGTCTTCAGATGATATTTCTGGGAAAATATACTGCCCCTCAATCGCAAGAATCTAATGATCACACGAATTTACGTGATAGAATATAAGTTGTTACTTTCTGTAACTGTTTACTTTCAGTCATTCAAAAATTTCAATTTGCCAAAAAGTTAAATTTAGATCGCAAGTATTCATGAATCACCTGCTCGCTGCAGAACTTAGTAATATTTTAAAATTAAAAAATGACCATATTTTGCTGCGTGGTTATAAGAGTGCTGAAATAAATTCATGACTCTTGGGAAAAATCAAGAAATCGATCAATATAGTGACAAAATAACGTTAAATAATTTGGAAACTCAATTCGAAAAGTTACTATATTTAGATTTCATTTGCATTGTTGTTTTCGAAGTCTGTAAGCAATACCTGATGTCTTCATATCATATTTCAGGGAAAATATACTGCGCCTCAATCGCAAGAATCTAATGATCACACGAATTTACGTGATAGTATATCAGATGTTGATTTCAGTAACTGTTCACTTTCAGTCATTTTAAAATTTCAATTTATTGGAATGTTAAATTTAGATCGCAAGTAATCATGTATTTCCTGCTTGCTACAGAACCTGGTGATATACCAAACTTGGATAATGACCATATTTTGCTGCGTGGTCATAAGAGTGCTAAAATAAATTCATGACTCCTGGAAAAAATCGAGGATTCGCTCTATATATTGACATAATAACGTTAATTGATTTAAAAATTCAATTCGAAAAGTAACTCTATTGAGATTGCATTTAATTTTTGTTTTCAATGTCTGTAAGAAATACCTGATGTCTTCAGATGATATTTCAGGGAAAATATACTGCGCCTCAATCGCAAGAATCTAATGATCACACGAATTTACGTGATAGAATATAAGATGTTGATTTCTGTAACTGTTCGCTTTTAGTCATTTAAAAAATTTCAATTTATTGGAATGTTAAATTTAGATCGCAAGTAATCATGTATTTCCTGCTTGCTACAGAACCTGGTGATATACCAAACTTGGATAATGACCATATTTTGCTGCGTGGTCATAAGAGTGCTAAAATAAATTCATGACTCCTGGAAAAAATCGAGGATTCGCTCTATATATTGACATAATAACGTTAATTGATTTAAAAATTCAATTCGAAAAGTAACTCTATTGAGATTGTATTTTGATTGTTGTTTTCAATGTCTGAAAGAAATACCTGATGTCTTCAGATGACATTTCGGGAAAAATATACTGCGCCTCAATCGCAAGAAGCTAATAATAACACGAATTCACGAGATAGAATATAAGATGTTGATTTCTGTATCTGTTCGCCTTCAGTCATTGAATATTCCAATTCGCTGAATAGTTAAATTTAGATTACAAGTATTCATGAATGACCTGCTTGATACAGAACCTTGTAATATTCCAAAATTGGATAATGACCATATTTTTCTGCGTGGTCATAAAAGTGCTAAAATAAATTCATGACTAGTGGGAGAAATCTAGGAATCGCTCTACATATTGACATAATAACGTTAATTGATTTAAAAATTCAATTCGAAAAGTAACTCTATTGAGATTGTATTTTGATTGTTGTTTTTAATGTCTGTAAAAAAATACCTGATGTCTTCAGATCATATTTCAGGGAAAATATACTGCGCCTCAATCGCAAGAATCTAATCATCACACGAATTTACGTGTTAGAATAAAAGATGTTGATTTCTGCAACTGTTTACTTTCAGTCATACAAAATTCAATTCGCTGAATAGTTAAATTTAGATCACAAGTATTCATGAATGACCTGCTTGCTACAGAACCTGGTGATATTCCAAAATTCGATAATGACCATATTTTTCTGCGTGGTCATAAGAGTGCTAAAAGAAATTCATGACTCCTGGGGGAAATCTAGGAATCGATCTATATATTGACATAATAACGTTAAATAATTTAAAAATTCAATTCGAAAAGTTACTCTATTTAGATTTCATTTAAATTGTTGTTTTTAATGTCTGTAACCAATACCTGATGTCTTCAGATCATATTTCAGGGAAAATATACTGCGCCTCAATCGCAAGAATCTAATCATCACACGAATTTACGTGTTAGAATATAAGATGTTGATTACTGTAACTGTTTACTTTCAGTCATTCAAAATTGAATTCGCTGAATAGTTAAATTTAGATCACAAGTATTCATGAATGACCTGCTTGCTACAGAACCTGGTGATATTCCAAAATTGGATAATGACCATATTTTTCTGCGTGGTCATAAGAGTGCTAGAAGAAATTCATGACTCCTGGAAAAAATCGAGGAATCGCTCTACATATTGACAAAATAACGTTAAATAATTTAAAAATTCAATTCGAAAAGTTACTCTATTTAGATTTCATTTTAATTGTTGTTTTTAATGTCTGTAACCAATATAGGATGTCTTCAGATCATATTTCAGGGAAAATATACTGCGCCTCAATCGCAAGAATCTAATCATCACACGAAATTACGTGATAGAATATAAGATGTTGATTTCTGTAACTGTTTACTTTCAGTCATTCAAAATTTAATTCGCTGAATAGTTAAATTTAGATCACAAGTATTCATGAATGACCTGCTTGCTATAGAACCTAGTGATATTCCAAAATTGGATAATGACCATATTTTTCTGCGTGGTCATAAGAGTGCTAAAATAAATTCATAACTCCTGGAAAAAATCGAGGAATCGCGCTATATATTGACATAATAACATATAATGATTTAGAAATTAATTCGAAAAGTAACCCTATTGAGATTGTATTTTGATTGTAGTTTTCAATGTCTGTAAGAACTACCTGATGTCTTCAGATGATATTTCTGGGAAAATATACTGCGCCTCAATCGCAAGAATCTAATGATCACACGAATTTACGTGATAGAATATAAGTTGTTACTTTCTGTAACTGTTTACTTTCAGTCATTCAAAAATTTCAATTTGCCAAAAAGTTAAATTTAGATCGCAAGTATTCATGAATCACCTGCTCGCTGCAGAACTTAGTAATATTTTAAAATTAAAAAATGACCATATTTTGCTGCGTGGTTATAAGAGTGCTGAAATAAATTCATGACTCTTGGGAAAAATCAAGAAATCGATCAATATAGTGACAAAATAACGTTAAATAATTTGGAAACTCAATTCGAAAAGTTACTATATTTAGATTTCATTTGCATTGTTGTTTTCAATGTCTGTAAGCAATACCTGATGTCTTCATATCATATTTCAGGGAAAATATACTGCGCCTCAATCGCAAGAATCTAATGATCACACGAATTTACGTGATAGTATATCAGATGTTGATTTCAGTAACTGTTGACTTTCAGTCATTTTAAAATTTCAATTTATTGGAATGTTAAATTTAGATCGCAAGTATTTATGAATCACATGCTCGCTACAGAACTTAGAAATATTTCAAATTTGAAAAATGACAATATTTTGCTGCGTGGTTATAAAAGTGCGTAATAAATTCATGACTTCTAGGAAAAATCAAGAAATCGCTCAATATAGTGTCAAAATAACATTAAATGATTTAAAAAATCAATTCGAAAAGTTACTGATATTTAGATTCAATTTTAATAGTTGTTTTCAATGTCAGTAAGCAATACCTGATGTCTTCAGATGATATTTCAGGGAAAATATACTGCGCCTCAATCGCAAGAATATAATGATCACACGAATTTACGTGATAAAATATAAGATGTTGATTTTTGTAACTGTTCGCTTCCAGTCATTTGAAAAATTTCAATTCGCTAAAAAGTTGAATTTAGATCGCAAGTTCTCATGGATCACCTGCTCGCTCGAAAACTTGGTAATATTTCAAAATTGAATAATGACTATATTCGCGTGGTTATAAGAGTGCTAAAATAAATTCATGACTCCTGGGAAAAATCAAAGAATCGCTCCATATATTGACATAATAACCTTTATTGATTAAAAAATTCAATTCGAAAAAATACTGTATTGAGATTGCATTTTGATTTTTGTTTCCATGTCTGTAAGCAATACCTGATGTCTTCAGATGATATTTTTGGGAAAATATACTGCGCCTCAATCGCAAGAATCTAATGATCACACGAATTTACGTGATAGAATATAAGTTGTTACTTTCTGTAACTGTTTACTTTCAGTCATTCAAAAATTTCAATTTGCCAAAAAGTTAAATTTAGATCGCAAGTATTCATGAATCACCTGCTCGCTGCAGAACTTAGTAATATTTTAAAATTGAAAAATGACCATATTTTGCTGCGTGGTTATAAGAGTGCTGAAATAAATTCATGACTCTTGGGAAAAATCAAGAAATCGATCAATATAGTGACAAAATAACGTAAAATAATTTGGAAAATCAATTCGAAAAGTTACTATAGTTAGATTTCATTTTAATTGTTGTTTTTAATGTCTGTAAGCAATACCTGATGTCTTCAGATCATATTTCAGGGAAAATATACTGCGCCTCAATCACAAGAATCTAATGATCACACGTATTTACGTGATAGTATATAAGATGTTGATTTCTGTAACTGTTTACTTTCAGTTATTTGAAAAATTTCAATTTGCTAAAAAGTTGAATTTAGATCGCAAGTTCTTATGGATCACCTGCTCGCTACAAAACTTGGTAATATTTCAAAATCGAATAATGACTATATTTTTCTGCGTAGTTATAAGGGTGCTAAAATCAATTCATGACTCCTGGGAAAAATCAAAGAATCGCTCCATATATTGACATAATAACGTTTATTGATTTAAAAATTCAATTCGAAAAAATACTGTATTGAGATTGCATTTCGATTGTTGTTTCCATGTCTGTGAGCAATACCTGATGTCTTCAGATGATATTTCTGGGAAAATATACTGCGCCTTTATCGCAAGAATCTAATGATTACACGAATTTACGTGATAGAATATAAGAGGTTGATATCTGTAACTGTTTACTTTCAGTCATTTTAAATTTCAATTCGCTGAATAGTTAAATTTAGATCACAAGTATTTATGAATGACCTGCTTGCTACAGAACTTAGTGATATTTCAAAATTGGATAATGACAATATTTTGCTGCGTGGTCATGAGAGTGCTAAAATAAATTCTTGACTCCTGGGAAAAATCTAGGAATCGCTCTATATATTGACATAATAACGTTAATTGATTTAAGAATTCAATTCGAAAAGTAACTCTATTGAGATTGTATTTTAATTGTTGTTTTCAATGTCTATTAGAAATACCTGATGTCTTCAGATGACATTTCGGGAAAAATATACTGCGCCTCAATCGCAAGAAGCTAATGATTACACGAATTCACGTGATAGAATATAAGATGTTCATTTCTGTATCTGTTCACATTCAGTCATTTAAAATTTGAATTCGCTGAGTAGTTAAATTTAGATTTCCAGTATTCATGAATGACTTGCTCGCTACAGAAATTAGTAATATTTCAAAATTGGATAATGACCATATTTTGCTGCGTGGTTATAAATGTGGTAAAATAAATTCATGACTCCTGGGAAAAATCAAGGAATCGCTCTATATATTGACATAATAACGTTAATTGATTAAAAAATTCTATTCGAAAAGTTACTCTATTGAGATTGTATTTTGATTGTTGTTTTCAATGTCTGTAAGGAATACCTGATGTCTTCAGATGATATTTAAGATAAAATATACTGCGCCACAATCGCAAGGATCTAATGATCACAGGAATTTACGTGATAGAATATAAGATGTTGATTTCGGTAACTGTTCACTTTCAGTCATTTAAAAATTTCTATTCGTTGGAATGTTAAATTTAGATCGCAAGTATTCATGAAACACCTGCTCGCTACAGAACTTGGTAATATTTCAAAATTGAAAAATGACCATATTTTGCTGCGTGGTTATAAACGTGCTCAAATAAATTCATGATTTTTGGGAAAAATCAAGAAATCGATCAATATAGTGACAAAATGACGTTAAGTAAGTTAAAAATTCAATTCGAAAAGTTACTATAGTTAGATTTCATTTTAATTGTTGTTTTCAATGTCTGTAAGCAATACCTGATGTCTTTAGATCATATTTCAGGGAAAATATACTGCGCCTCAATCACAAGAATCTAATGATCACACGTATTTACGTGATAGTATATAAGATGTTGATTTCTGTTACTGTTTACTTTCAGTTATTTGAAAAATTTCAATTTGCTAAAAAGTTGAATTTAGATCGCAAGTTCTTATGGATCACCTGCTCGCTACAAAACTTGGTAATATTTCAAAATCGAATAATGACTATATTTTTCTGCGTAGTTATAAGAGTGCTAAAATCAATTCATGACTCCTGGGAAAAATCAAGGAATCGCTCCATATATTGACATAATAACGTTTATTGATTTAAAAATTCAATTCGAAAAAATACTGTATTGAGATTGCATTTCGATTGTTGTTTCCATGTCTGTGAGCAATACCTGATGTCTTCAGATGATATTTAAGATAAAATATACTGCGCCTCAATCGCAAGAAGCTAATGATCACACGAATTCACGTGATAGAATATAAGATGTTCATTTCTGTATCTGTTCACATTCAGTCATTTAAAATTTTAATTCGCTGAGTAGTTAAAATTAGATTTCAAGTATTCATGAATGACTTGCTCGCTACAGAAATTAGTAATATTTCAAAATTGGATAAGGACCATATTTTGCTGCGAGGTTATAAATGGGGTAAAATAAATTCATGACTCCTGGGAAAAATCAAGGAATCGCTCCATATATTGACATAATAACGTTAATTGATTAAAAAATTCAATTCGAAAAGATACTCTATTGAGATTGCATTTTGATTTTTGTTTCCATGTCTGTAAGCAATACCTGATGTCTTCAGATGATATTTAAGAGAAAATATACTGCGCCACAATCGCAAGGGTCTAATGATCACAGGAATTTACGTGATAGAATATAAGATGTTGATTTCTGTAACTGTTCGCTTTCAGTCATTTGAAAAATTTCAATTTGCTAAAAAGTTGAGTTTAGATCGCAAGTTCTTATGGATCACCTGCTCGCTACAAAACTTGGTAATATTTCAAAATTGAATAATGACTATATTTTTCTGCGTGGTTATAAGAGTGCTAAAATAAATTCATGACTCTTGGGAAAAATTAAGAAATCGCTCAATATAGTGACAAAATTACGTTAAATAATTAAAAAATTCAATTCGAAAAGTTACTATATTTAGATTTCATTGTAATTGTGGTTTTCAATGTCTGTAAGCAATACCTGATGTCTTCAGATCATATTTCAGAGAAAATATGCTGCGCCTCAATCGCAAGAATCTAATGATCACACGAATTTACGTGATAGAATATAAGTTGTTAATTTCTGTCACTGTTTACTTTCAGTCATTCAAAAATTCCAATTTGCCGAAATGTTAAATTTAGATCGCAAGTATTCATAAAACACCTGCTCGCTATAGAACTTAGTAATATTTTGAAATTGAAAAATGACCATATTTTGCTGCGTGGTTATAAAAGTGCTGAAATAAATTCTTGACTCCTGGGAAATATCTAGGAATCGCTCTATATATTGACATAATAACGTTAATTGATTTAAAAATTCAATTCGAAAAGTAACTCTATTGAGATTGTATTTTGATTGTTGTTTTCAATGTCTGTTAGAAATACCTGATGTCTTCAGATGACATTTCGGGAAAAATACACTGCGCCTAAATCGCAAGAAGCTAATGATTACACGTATTCACGTGATAGAATATAAGATGTTGATTTCTGTATCTGTTCGCCTTCAGTCATTTAAAATATCAATTTGCTGAATAGTTAAATTTAGATCTCAAGTATTCATGGATGACCTGCTCGCTACAGAACTTGATAATATTTCGAAATTGGATAATGACCATATTATGCTGCGTGGTCATAAGAGTGCTAAAATAAATTCATGACTCCAGGGAGAAATCTAGGAATCGCTCCATATATTGTCATAATAACGTTAATTGATTTAAAAATTCAATTCGAAAAGGAACTCTATTAAGATTGTATTTTGATTGTTGTTTTCAATGTCTGTAAGAAATACCTGATGTCTTCAGATGACATTTCGGGAAAAATATACTGCGCCTCAATCGCAAGAAGCTAATGATCACACGAATTCACGTGATAGAATATAAGATGTTCATTTCTGTATCTGTTCACATTCAGTCATTTAAAATTTTAATTCGCTGAGTAGTTAAAATTAGATTTCAAGTATTCATGAATGACTTGCTCGCTACAGAAATTAGTAATATTTCAAAATTGGATAAAGACCATATTTTGCTGCGAGGTTATAAATGGGGTAAAATAAATTCATGACTCCTGGGAAAAATCAAGGAATCGCTCCATATATTGACATAATAACGTTAATTGATTAAAAATTCAATTCGAAAAGATACTCTATTGAGATTGCATTTTGATTTTTGTTTCCATGTCTGTAAGCAATACCTGATGTCTTCAGATGATATTTAAGAGAAAATATACTGCGCCACAATCGCAAGGGTCTAATGATCACAGGAATTTACGTGATAGAATATAAGATGTTGATTTCTGTAACTGTTCGCTTTCAGTCATTTGAAAAATTTCAATTTGCTAAAAAGTTGAGTTTAGATCGCAAGTTCTTATGGATCACCTGCTCGCTACAAAACTTGGTAATATTTCAAAATTGAATAATGACTATATTTTTCTGCGTGGTTATAAGAGTGCTAAAATAAATTCATGACTCCTGGGAAAAATGAAGGAATCGCTCCATATATTGACATAATAACGTTTATTGATTTAAAAATTCAATTCGAAAAAATACTGTATTGAGATTGCATTTTGATTGTCGTTTCCATGTCTGTAAGCAATACCTGATGTCTTCAGATGATATTTAAGAGAAAATATACTGCGCCACAATCGCAAGGGTCTAATGATCACAGGAATTTACGTGATAGAATATAAGATGTTGATTTCTGTAACTGTTCGCTTTCAGTCATTTGAAAAATTTCAATTTGCTAAAAAGTTGAGTTTAGATCGCAAGTTCTTATGGATCACCTGCTCGCTACAAAACTTGGTAATATTTCAAAATTGAATAATGACTATATTTTTCTGCGTGGTTATAAGAGTGCTAAAATAAATTCATGACTCTTGGGAAAAATTAAGAAATCGCTCAATATAGTGACAAAATAACGTTAAATAATTAAAAAATTCAATTCGAAAAGTTACTATATTTAGATTTCATTGTAATTGTGGTTTTCAATGTCTGTAAGCAATACCTGATGTCTTCAGATCATATTTCAGAGAAAATATACTGCGCCTCAATCGCAAGAATCTAATGATCACACGAATTTACGTGATAGAATATAAGTTGTTAATTTCTGTCACTGTTTACTTTCAGTCATTCAAAAATTCCAATTTGCCGAAATGTTAAATTTAGATCGCAAGTATTCATAAAACACCTGCTCGCTATAGAACTTAGTAATATTTTGAAATTGAAAAATGACCATATTTTGCTGCGTGGTTATAAAAGTGCTGAAATAAATTCTTGACTCCTGGGAAAAATCTAGGAATCGCTCTATATATTGACATAATAACGTTAATTGATTTAAAAATTCAATTCGAAAAGTAACTCTATTGAGATTGTATTTTGATTGTTGTTTTCAATGTCTGTTGGAAATACCTGATGTCTTCAGATGACATTTCGGGAAAAATACACTGCGCCTAAATCGCAAGAAGCTAATGATTACACGTATTCACGTGATAGAATATAAGATGTTGATTTCTGTATCTGTTCGCCTTCAGTCATTTAAAATATCAATTTGCTGAATAGTTAAATTTAGATCTCAAGTATTCATGGATTACCTGCTCGCTACAGAACTTGATAATATTTCAAAATTGGATAATGACCATATTATGCTGCGTGGTCATAAGAGTGCTAAAATAAATTCATGACTCCAGGGAGAAATCTAGGAATCGCTCCATATATTGTCATAATAACGTTAATTGATTTAAAAATTCAATTCGAAAAGGAACTCTATTAAGATTGTATTTTGATTGTTGTTTTCAATGTCTGTAAGAAATACCTGATGTCTTCAGATGACATTTCGGGAAAAATATACTGCGCCTCAATCGCAAGAAGCTAATGATCACACGAATTCACGTGATAGAATATAAGATGTTCATTTCTGTATCTGTTCACATTCAGTCATTTAAAATTTTAATTCGCTGAGTAGTTAAAATTAGATTTCAAGTATTCATGAATGACTTGCTCGCTACAGAAATTAGTAATATTTCAAAATTGGATAAGGACCATATTTTGCTGCGAGGTTATAAATGGGGTAAAATAAATTCATGACTCCTGGGAAAAATCAAGGAATCGCTCCATATATTGACATAATAACGTTAATTGATTAAAAAATTCAATTCGAAAAGATACTCTATTGAGATTGCATTTTGATTTTTGTTTCCATGTCTGTAAGCAATACCTGATGTCTTCAGATGATATTTAAGAGAAAATATACTGCGCCACAATCGCAAGGGTCTAATGATCACAGGAATTTACGTGATAGAATATAAGATGTTGATTTCTGTAACTGTTCGCTTTCAGTCATTTGAAAAATTTCAATTTGCTAAAAAGTTGAGTTTAGATCGCAAGTTCTTATGGATCACCTGCTCGCTACAAAACTTGGTAATATTTCAAAATTGAATAATGACTATATTTTTCTGCGTGGTTATAAGAGTGCTAAAATAAATTCATGACTCTTGGGAAAAATTAAGAAATCGCTCAATATAGTGACGAAATAACGTTAAATAATTAAAAAATTCAATTCGAAAAGTTACTATATTTAGATTTCATTGTAATTGTGGTTTTCAATGTCTGTAAGCAATACCTGATGTCTTCAGATCATATTTCAGAGAAAATATACTGCGCCTCAATCGCAAGAATCTAATGATCACACGAATTTACGTGATAGAATATAAGTTGTTAATTTCTGTCACTGTTTACTTTCAGTCATTCAAAAATTCCAATTTGCCGAAATGTTAAATTTAGATCGCAAGTATTCATAAAACACCTGCTCGCTATAGAACTTAGTAATATTTTGAAATTGAAAAATGACCATATTTTGCTGCGTGGTTATAAAAGTGCTGAAATAAATTCTTGACTCCTGGGAAAAATCTAGGAATCGCTCTATATATTGACATAATAACGTTAATTGATTTAAAAATTCAATTCGAAAAGTAACTCTATTGAGATTGTATTTTGATTGTTGTTTTCAATGTCTGTTAGAAATACCTGATGTCTTCAGATGACATTTCGGGAAAAATACACTGCGCCTAAATCGCAAGAAGCTAATGATTACACGTATTCACGTGATAGAATATAAGATGTTGATTTCTGTATCTGTTCGCCTTCAGTCATTTAAAATATCAATTTGCTGAATAGTTAAATTTAGATCTCAAGTATTCATGGATGACCTGCTCGCTACAGAACTTGATAATATTTCGAAATTGGATAATGACCATATTATGCTGCGTGGTCATAAGAGTGCTAAAATAAATTCATGACTCCAGGGAGAAATCTAGGAATCGCTCCATATATTGTCATAATAACGTTAATTGATTTAAAAATTCAATTCGAAAAGGAACTCTATTAAGATTGTATTTTGATTGTTGTTTTCAATGTCTGTAAGAAATACCTGATGTCTTCAGATGACATTTCGGGAAAAATATACTGCGCCTCAATCGCAAGAAGCTAATGATCACACGAATTCACGTGATAGAATATAAGATGTTCATTTCTGTATCTGTTCACATTCAGTCATTTAAAATTTTAATTCGCTGAGTAGTTAAAATTAGATTTCAAGTATTCATGAATGACTTGCTCGCTACAGAAATTAGTAATATTTCAAAATTGGATAAAGACCATATTTTGCTGCGAGGTTATAAATGGGGTAAAATAAATTCATGACTCCTGGGAAAAATCAAGGAATCGTTCCATATATTGACATAATAACGTTAATTGATTAAAAATTCAATTCAAAAAGATACTCTATTGAGATTGCATTTTGATTTTTGTTTCCATGTCTGTAAGCAATACCTGATGTCTTCAGATGATATTTAAGAGAAAATATACTGCGCCACAATCGCAAGGGTCTAATGATCACAGGAATTTACGTGATAGAATATAAGATGTTGATTTCTGTAACTGTTCGCTTTCAGTCATTTGAAAAATTTCAATTTGCTAAAAAGTTGAGTTTAGATCGCAAGTTCTTATGGATCACCTGCTCGCTACAAAACTTGGTAATATTTCAAAATTGAATAATGACTATATTTTTCTGCGTGGTTATAAGAGTGCTAAAATAAATTCATGACTCCTGGGAAAAATGAAGGAATCGCTCCATATATTGACATAATAACGTTTATTGATTTAAAAATTCAATTCGAAAAAATACTGTATTGAGATTGCATTTTGATTGTCGTTTCCATGTCTGTAAGCAATACCTGATGTCTTCAGATGATATTTCTGGGAAAATATACTGCGCCTCAATCGCAAGGATCTAATGATCACACGAATTTACGTGATAGAATATAAGTTGTTAATTTCTGTATCTGTTCGCCTTCAGTCATTTAAAATATCAATTTGCTGAATAGTTAAATTTAGATCTCAAGTATTCATGGATGACCTGCTCGCTACAGAACTTGATAATATTTCGAAATTGGATAATGACCATATTATGCTGCGTGGTCATAAGAGTGCTAAAATAAATTCATGACTCCAGGGAGAAATCTAGGAATCGCTCTATATATTGACATAATAACGTTAATTGATTTAAAAATTCAATTCGAAAAGTAACTCTATTGAGATTGTATTTTGATTGTTGTTTTCAATGTCTGTTAGAAATACCTGATGTCTTCAGATGACATTTCGGGAAAAATACACTGCGCCTAAATCGCAAGAAGCTAATGATTACACGTATTCACGTGATAGAATATAAGATGTTGATTTCTGTATCTGTTCGCCTTCAGTCATTTAAAATATCAATTTGCTGAATAGTTAAATTTAGATCTCAAGTATTCATGGATGACCTGCTCGCTACAGAACTTGATAATATTTCGAAATTGGATAATGACCATATTATGCTGCGTGGTCATAAGAGTGCTAAAATAAATTCATGACTCCAGGGAGAAATCTAGGAATCGCTCCATATATTGACATAATAACGTTTATTGATTTAAAAATTCAATTCGAAAAAATACTGTATTGAGATTGCATTTTGATTGTCGTTTCCATGTCTGTAAGCAATACCTGATGTCTTCAGATGATATTTCTGGGAAAATATACTGCGCCTCAATCGCAAGGATCTAATGATCACACGAATTTACGTGATAGAATATAAGTTGTTAATTTCTGTCACTGTTTACTTTCAGTCATTCAAAAATTTCAATTTGCCGAAATGTTAAATTTAGATCGCAAGTATTCATAAATCACCAGCTCGCTATAGAACTTAGTAATATTTTGAAATTGAAAAATGACCATATTTTGCTGCGTGGTTATAAAAGTGCTGAAATAAATTCATGACTCTTGGGAAAAATTAAGAAATCGCTCAATATAGTGACAAAATAACGTTAAATAATTAAAAAATTCAATTCGAAAAGTTACTATATTTAGATTTCAATGTAATTGTGGTTTTCAATGTCTGTAAGCAATACCTGATGTCTTCAGATCATATTTCAGAGAAAATATACTGCGCCTCAATCGCAAGAATCTAATGATCACACGAATTTACGTGATAGAATATAAGTTGTTAATTTCTGTCACTGTTTACTTTCAGTCATTCAAAATTCAATTCGCTGAATAGTTAAATTTAGATCACAAGTATTCATGAATGACCTGCTTGCTACAGAACCTGGTGATATTCCAAAATTGGATAGTGACCATATTTTTCTGCGTGGTCATAAGAGTGCTAAAATAAATTCATGACTCCTGAGAGAAATCTAGGAATCGCTCCATATATTGACATAATTACGTTAATTGATTTAAAAATTCAATTCGAAAAGTAACTCTATTGAGATTGTATTTTGATTGTTGTTTTCAATGTCTGTAAGAAATACCTGATGTCTTCAGGTGACATTTCGGGAAAAATATACTGCGCCTCAATCGCAAGAAGCTAATGATTACACTAATTCACGTGATAGAATATAAGATGTTGATTTCTGTAACTGTTTACTTTCAGTCATTCATAATTCAATTCGCTAAATAGTTAAATTTAGATCACGAGTATTCATGAATGACTTGCTTGCTACAGAACCTGGTGATATTCCCAAATCGGATAATCACCATATTTTTCTGCGTGGTCATAAGAGTGCTAAAAGAAATTCATGACTTCTGGAAAAAATCGAGGAATCGCGCTATATATTGACATAATAACATATAATGATTTAGAAATTAATTCGGAAAGTTACTTTATTTAGGTTGCATTTTGATTGTTGGTTTCAATGTCTGTGAGCAATACCTGATGTCTTCAGATGATGTTTCTGGGAAAATATACTGCGCCTCAATCGCAAGAATCTAATGATCACACGAATTTACGTGATAGAATATAAGATGTTTATTTCTGTAACTGTTTACTTTCAGTCATTTAAAATTTAAATTCGCTGAATAGTAAAATTTAGATCTCAAGTATTCATAGATGACTTGCTCGCTACAGAAATTGGTAATATTTCGAAATTGGATAATGACCATATTTTGCTGCGTGGTTATAAGAGTGCTAAAATAAATTCATGACTCCTTAAATAAATCGAGGAATCGCTCTATATATTGACATAATAACGTTTAATGATTTAAACAATCAATTCGAAATGTTACTGATATTTAGATTTAATTTTTATTGTTGTTTTCAATGTCAGTAAGCAATACCTGATGTCTTCAGATGATATTTCAGGGAAAATATACTGCGCCTCAATCGCAAGAATCTAATGATTACACGAATTTACGTGATGGAATATAAGATGTTGATTTCTGTAACTGTTCGCTTTCAGTCATTTGAAAAATTTCAATTTGCTAAAAAGTTGAATTTAGATCGCAAGTTCTCCTGGATCACCTGCTCGCTACAAAATTTGGTAATATTTCAAAATTGAATAATGACTATATTTTTCTGCGTGGTCATAAGAGTGCTAAAAGAAATTCATGACTCCTGGAAAAAATCGAGGAATCGCGCTTTATATTGACATAATAACATATAATGATTTAGAAATTAATTCGGAAAGTTACTTTATTTAGATTGCATTTTGATTGTTGGTTTCAATGTCTGTGAGCAATACCTGATGTCTTCAGATGATGTTTCTGGGAAAATATACTGCGCCTCAATCGCAAGAATCTAATGATCACACGAATTTACGTGATAGAATATAAGATGTTGATTTCTGTAACTGTTTACTTTCAGTCATTCAAAATTCAATTCGCTGAATAGTTAAATTTAGATCACAAGTATTCATAAATGACCGCTTGCTACAGAACCTGGTGATATTCCAATATTGGATAATGACCATATTTTTCTGCGTGGTCATAAGAGTGCTAAAAGAAATTCATGACTCCTGGGAGAAATCTAGGAATCGCTCTATATATTGACATAATAACGTTCATTGATTAAAAAATTCAATTTGAAAAGTAACTCTATTGAGATTGTATTTTGATTGTTCTTCTAAATGTCTGAAAGGAATACCTGATGTCTTCAGGTGACATTTCGGGAAAAATATACTGCGCCTCAATCGCAAGAAGCTAATGATAACACGAATTCACGTGATAGAATATAAGATGTTGATTACTGTATCTGTTCGCCTTCAGTCATTGAAAATTTCAATTCGCTGAATAGTTTAATTTAGATCACAAGTATTCATGAATGACCTGCTTGATACAAAACCTGGTGATATTCCAAAATTGGATAATGACCATATTTTTCTGCGTGGTCATAAGAGTGCTAAAAGAAATTCATGACTCCTGGGGGAAATCTAGGAATCGCTATATATATTGACATAATAACGTTAATTGATTTCAAAATTCAATTTTAAAAGTAACTCTATTGAGATTGTATTTTGATTGTTCTTCTCAATGTCTGTAAGAAATACCTGATGTCTTCAGATGATATTTCAGGGAAAATATACTGCCCTTCAATCGCAAGAATCTAATGATCACACGAATTTACGTGATAGAATATAAGATGTTGATTTCTGTAACTGTTTACTTTCAGTCATTCAAAATTCAATTCGCTGAATAGTTAAATTTAGATCACAAGTATTCATGAATGACCTGCTTGCTACAGAACCTGGTGATATTCCAAAATTCGATAATGACCATATTTTTCTGCGTGGTCATAAGAGTGCTAAAAGAAATTCATGACTCCTGGGGGAAATCTAGGAATCGCTATATATATTGACATAATAACGTTAATTGATTTCAAAATTCAATTTGAAAAGTAACTCTATTGAGATTGTATTTTGATTGTGCTTCTCAATGTCTGTAAGAAATACCTGATGTCTTCAGATGATATATCAGGGAAAATATACTGCCCTTCAATCGCAAGAATCTAATGATCACACGAATTTACGTGATAGAATATAAGATGTTGATTTCTGTAACTGTTCGCTTTCAGTCATTTGAAAAATTTCAATTTGCTAAATAGTTCAATTTAGATCGCAAGAAATCATGGATTACCTGCTTGCTACAAAACCTGGTGATATTCCAAAATTGGATAATGACTATATTTTGCTGCGTGGTCATAAAAGTGCTAAAATGAATTCATGACTCCTGGGAGAAATCTAGGAATTGCTCTATATATTGACATAATAACGTTAATTGATTTAAAAATTCAATTCGAAAAGTTACTCTATTTAAATTTCATTTTAATTGTTGTTTTCAATGTCTGTAACCAATACCTGATGTCTTCAGATCATACTTCAGAAAAAATATGCTGCGCCTCAATCGCAAGAAGCTAATGATTACACAAATTCACGTGATAGAATATAAGACGTTGATTTCTGTATCTGTTCGCCTGCAGTCATTTAAAATTTCAATTCGTGGAATAGTTAAATTTAGATCTCAAGTATTCATGGATGACCTGCTCGCTACAGAACTTGATAATATTTCGAAATTGGATAATAACCATATTTTGCTGCGTGGTCATAAGAGTGCTAAGATGAATTCATGATTCCTGAAAAAAATCGAGGAATCGCTCTGTATATTAACAAAATAACGTTAATTGATTTAAAAATTCAATTCGAAAAAAAATACTCTATTGAGATTTCATTTTGATTTTTGTTTTTAATGTCTGTAAGAAATACCTGATGTCTTCAGATGATATTTCAGAGAAAATATACTGCGCCTCAATCGCAAGAATCTAATGATCACACGAATTTACGTGATAGAATATAAGATGTTGATTTCTGTAACTGTTCGCTTTCAGTCATATAAAAAATTTCAATTTGCTAAAAAGTTCAATTTAGATCTCAAGTAATCATGGATTACTTGCTTGCTACAGAACCTGGTAATATCTCCAAATTGGTAATGACCATATTTTGCTGCGTGGTCATAAGAGTGCTAAAATAAATTCATGACTCCTGGAAAAAATCGAGGAATTGCTCTATATATTGTGAAAATAACGTTCAATAATTTAAAAATTCAATTCGAAAAGTTACTCTATTCAGATTTCATTTTAATTGTTGTTTTTAATGTCTGTAACCAATACCTGATGTCTTCAGATCATATTTCAGGGAAAATATACTGCGCCTCAATCGTAAGAATCTAATTATCACACGAATTCACGTGATAGAATATAAGATGTTGATTTCTGTATCTGTTCGCCTTCAGTCATTGAAAATTTCAATTCGCTGAATAGTTAAATTTAGATCACAAGTATTCATGAATGACCTGCTTGATACAGAACTTGATAATATTTCGAAATTGGATAATGACCATATTTTTCTGCGTGGTCATAAGAGTGCTAAAAGAAATTCATGACTCTTGGAAAAAATCGAGGAATTGCTCTATATATTGTGAAAATAACGTTCAATAATTTAAAAATTCAATTTGAAAAGTAACTCTATTGAGATTGTATTTTGATTGTTCTTCTCAATGTCTGTAAGAAATACCTGATGTCTTCAGATGATATTTCAGGGAAAATATACTGCCCTTCAATCGCAAGAATCTAATGATCACACGAATTTACGTGATAGAATATAAGATGTTGATTTCTGTGACTGTTTGCTTTCAGTCATTAAAAAAATTTCAATTTGCTAAAAAGTTCTATTTAGATCGCAAGTAATCATGGATTACCTGCTTGCTACAAAACCTGGTGATATTCCAAAATTGGATAATGACTATATTTTGCTGCGTGGTCATAAAAGTGCTAAAATGAATTCATGACTCCTGGGAGAAATCTAGGAATTGCTCTATATATTGACATAATAACGTTAATTGATTTAAAAATTCAATTCGAAAAGTAACTCTATTGAGATTGTATTTTGATTGTTCTTCTCAATGTCTGTAACCAATACCTGATGTCTTCAGATCATACTTCAGAAAAAATATGCTGCGCCTCAATCGCAAGAAGCTAATGATTACACGAATTCACAAGATAGAATATAAGACGTTGATTTCTGTATCTGTTCGCCTTCAGTCATTTAAAATTTCAATTCGCTGAATTTAAATTCAGATCTCAAGTATTCATGGATGACCTGCTCGCTACAGAACTTGATAATATTTCGAAATTGGATAATGACCATATTTTTCTGCGTGGTCATAAGAGTGCTAAAAGAAATTCATGACTCCTGGGAGAAATCTAGGAATCGCTCTATATATTAACAAAATAACGTTAATTGATTTAAAAATTCAATTCGAAAAAAAATACTCTATTGAGATTGCATTTTGATTTTTGTTTTTAATGTCTGTAAGAAATACCTGATGTCTTCAGATGATATTTCAGGGAAAATATACTGCGCCTCAATCGCAAGAATCTAATGATCAGACAAATTTACGTGATAGAATATAAGATGTTGATTTCTGTAACTGTTCGCTTTCAGTCATTTAAAACATTTCAATTTGCTGAAAAGTTCAATTTAGATCGCAAGTAATTATGGATTACCTGCTTGCTACAGAACCTGGTGATATTCCAAAATTGGATAATGACCATATTTTGCTGCGTGGTCATAAGAGTGCTAAAATAAATTCATGACTCCTGGAAAAAATCGAGGAATCGCTCTATATTTTGACAAAATAACGTTCAATTATTTGAAAATTCAATTCGAAAAGTTACTCTATTTAAATTTCATTTTAATTGTTGTTTTTAATGTCTGTAACCAATACCTGATGTCTTCAGATCATACTTCAGGAAAAATATGCTGCGCCTCAATCGCAAGAAGCTAATGTTAACACGAATTCACGTGATAGGATATAAGATGTTGATTTCTGTATCTGTTCGCCTTCAGTCATTGAAAATTTCAATTCGCTGAAAAGTTAAATTTAGATCACAAGTATTCATGAATGACCTGCTTGCTACAGAACCTGGTGATATTCTAAAATTGGATAATGACCATATTTTGCTGCGTGGTCATAAGAATGCTAAAACAAATTCATGACTCCTGGGAGAAATCTAGGAATCGCTCTATATATTCACATAATAACTTTAATTCATTTAAAAATTCAATTCAAAAAGTAACTCTATTGAGATTGTATTTTGATTGTTGTTTTCAATGTCTGTAAGAAATACCTGATGTCTTCAGATGACATTTCGGGAAAAATACAGTGCGCCTAAATCGCAAGAAGCTAATAATTACACGAATTCACGTGATAGAGTATAAGACGTTGATTTCTGTATCTGTTCGCCTTCAGTCATTTAAAATTTCAATTCGCTGAATAGTTAAATTTAGATCTCAAGTATTCATGGATGACCTGCTCGCTACAGAACTTGATAATATTTCGAAATTGGATAATGACCATATTTTGCTGCGTGGTCATAAGAGTGCTAAGATGAATTCATGATTCCTGGAAAAAAATCGAGGAATCGCTCTATATATTAACAAAATAACGTTAATTGATTTAAAAATTCAATTCGATAAAAATACTCTATTGAGATTGCATTTTGATTTTTGTTTTTAATGTCTGTAAGAAATACCTGATGTCTTCAGATGATATTTCAGAGAAAATATACTGCGCCTCAATCGCAAGAATCTAATGATCACACGAATTTACGTGATAGAATATAAGATGTTGATTTCTGTAACTGTTCGCTTTCAGTCATATAAAAAATTTCAATTTGCTAAAAAGTTCAATTAAGATCGCAAGTAATCATTGATTACCTGCTTGCTACAGAACCTGGTAATATTTCAAAATTGGATAATGACCATATTTTGCTGCGTGGTCATAAGAGTGCTGAAATAAATTCATGACTCCTGGAAAAAATCGAGGAATCGCTCTATATATTGACAAAATAACGTTCAATAATTTAAAAATTCAATTCGAAAAGTTACTCTATTTAGATTTCATTTTAATTGTTGTTTTTAATGTCTGTAACCAATACCTGATGTCTTCAGATCATATTTCAGGGAAAATATACCGCGCCTCAATCGCAAGAATCTAATCATCACACGAATTTACGTGATAGAATATAAGATGTTGATTTCTGTATCTGTTCGCCTTCAGTCATTGAAAATTTTAATTCGCTGAACAGTTAAATTTAGATCACAAGTATTCAAAAATGACCTGCTTGCTACAGAACCTGGTGATATTCCAAAATTGGATAATGACCATATTTTTCTGCGTGGTCATAAGAATGCTAAAAGAAATTCATGACTCCTGGGAGAAATCTAGGAATCGCTCTATATATTGACATAATAACGTTAATTGATTGAAAAATTCAATTCAAAAAGTAACTCTATTGAGATTGTATTTTGATTGTTCTTCTCAATGTCTGAAAGAAATACCTGATGTCTTTAGATGACATTTCCGGAAAAATATACTGCGCCTCAATCGCAAAAAGCTAATGATAACACAAATTCACGTGATAGAATATAAGATGTTGATTTCTGTATCTGTTCGCCTTCAGTCATTGAAAATTTCAATTCGCTGAATAGTTAAATTTAGATCACAAGTATTCATGAATGACCTGCTTGATACAGAACCTGGTGATATTCCAAAATTGGATAATGACCATATTTTTCTGCGTGGTCATAAGAGTGCTAAAAGAAATTCATGACTCCTGGGAGAAATCTAGGAATCGCTCTATATATTGACATAATAACTTTAATTGATTTAAAAATTCAATTCGAAAAGTAACTCTATTGAGATTGTATTTTGATTGTTGTTTTCAATGTCTGTAAGAAATACCTGATGTCTTCAGATGATATTTCAGGGAAAATATACTGCGCCTCAATCGCAAGAATCTAATGATCAGACAAATTTACGTGATAGAATATAAGATGTTGATTTCTGTAACTGTTCGCTTTCAGTCATTTAAAACATTTCAATTTGCTGAAAAGTTCAATTTAGATCGCAAGTAATTATGGATTACCTGCTTGCTACAGAACCTGGTGATATTCCAAAATTGGATAATGACCATATTTTGCTGCGTGGTCATAAGAGTGCTAAAATAAATTCATGACTCCTGGAAAAAATCGAGGAATCGCTCTATATTTTGACAAAATAACGTTCAATTATTTAAAAATTCAATTCGAAAAGTTACTCTATTTAAATTTCATTTAAATTGTTGTTTTTAATGTCTGTAACCAATACCTGATGTCTTCAGATCATACTTCAGAAAAAATATGCTGCGCCTCAATCGCAAGAAGCTAATGTTAACACGAATTCACGTGATAGGATATAAGATGTTGATTTCTGTATCTGTTCGCCTTCAGTCATTGAAAATTTCAATTCGCTGAAAAGTTAAATTTGAATCACAAGTATTCATGAATGACCTGCTTGCTACAGAACCTGGTGATATTCTAAAATTGGATAATGACCATATTTTGCTGCGTGGTCATAAGAATGCTAAAACAAATTCATGACTCCTGGGAGAAATCTAGGAATCGCTCTATATATTCACATAATAACTTTAATTCATTTAAAAATTCAATTCAAAAAGTAACTCTATTGAGATTGTATTTTGATTGTTGTTTTCAATGTCTGTAAGAAATACCTGATGTCTTCAGATGACATTTCGGGAAAAATACAGTGCGCCTAAATCGCAAGAAGCTAATGATTACACGAATTCACGTGATAGAGTATAAGACGTTGATTTCTGTATCTGTTCGCCTTCAGTCATTTAAAATTTCAATTCGCTGAATAGTTAAATTTAGATCTCAAGTATTCATGGATGACCTGCTCGCTACAGAACTTGATAATATTTCGAAATTGGATAATGACCATATTTTGCTGCGTGGTCATAAGAGTGCTAAGATGAATTCATGATTCCTGGAAAAAATCGAGGAATCGCTCTATATATTAACAAAATAACGTTAATAGATTTAAAAATTCAATTCGATAAAAATACTCTATTGAGATTGCATTTTGATTTTTGTTTTTAATGTCTGTAAGAAATACCTGATGTCTTCAGATGATATTTCAGAGAAAATATACTGCGCCTCAATCGCAAGAATCTAATGATCACACGAATTTACGTGATAGAATATAAGATGTTGATTTCTGTAACTGTTCGCTTTCAGTCATATAAAAAATTTCAATTTGCTAAAAAGTTCAATTTAGATCGCAAGTAATCATGGATTACCTGCTTGCTACAAAACCTGGTAATATCTCAAAATTGGATAATGACCATATTTTGCTGCGTGGTCATAAGAGTGCTAAAATAAATTCATGACTCCTGGAAAAAATCGAGGAATTGCTCTATATATTGTGAAAATAACGTTCAATAATTTAAAAATTCAATTCGAAAAGTTACTCTATTCAGATTTCATTTCAATTGTTGTTTTTAATGTCTGTAACCAATACCTGATGTCTTCAGATCATATTTCAGGGAAAATATACTGCGCCTCAATCGCAAGAATCTAATCATCACACGAATTCACGTGATAGAATATAAGATGTTGATTTCAGTATCTGTTCGCCTTCAGTCATTGAAAATTTTAATTCGCTGAATAGGTAAATTTAGATTACAAGTATTCATGAATGACCTGCTTGCTACAGAACCTGGTGATATTCCAAAATTGGATAATGACCATATTTTTCTGCGTGGTCATAAGAATGCTGAAAGAAATTCATGACTCCTGGGAGAAATCTAGGAATCGCTCTATATATTGACATAATAACGTTAATTGATTGAAAAATTCAATTCAAAAAGTAACTCTATTGAGATTGTATTTTGATTGTTCTTCTCAATGTCTGAAAGAAATACCTGATGTCTTCAGATGACATTTCGGGTAAAATATACTGCCCCTCAATCGCAAGAAGCAAATGATAACACGAATTCACGTGATAGAATATAAGATGTTGATTTCTGTATCTGTTCGCCTTCAGTCATTGAAAATTTCAATTCGCTGAATAATTAAATTTAGATCACAAGTATTCATGAATGACCTGCTTGATACAGAACCTGGTGATATTCCAAAATTGGATAATGACCATATTTTCATGCGTGGTCATAAGAGTGCTAAAAGAAATTCATGACTCCTGGGAGAAATCTAGGAATCGCTCTATATATTGACATAATAACTTTAATTGATTTAAAAATTCAATTCGAAAAGTAACTCTATTGAGATTGTATTTTGATTGTTGTTTTCAATGTCTGTAAGAAATACCTGATGTCTTCAGATGATATTTCAGGGAAAATATACTGCGCCTCAATCGCAAGAATCTAATGATCAGACGAATTTACGTGATAGAATATAAGATGTTGATTTCTGTATCTGTTCGCCTTCAGTCATTGAAGATTTTAATTCGCTGAATAGTTAAATTTAGATAACAAGTATTCATGAATGACCTGCTTGCTACAGAACCTGGTGATATTCCAAAATTGGATAATGACCATATTTTTCTGCGTGGTCATAAGAATGCTAAAAGAAATTCATGACTCCTGGGAGAAATCCAGGAATCGCTCTATATATTGACATAATAACGTTAATTGATTGAAAAATTCAATTCAAAAAGTAACTCTATTGAGATTGTATTTTGATTGTTCTTCTCAATGTCTGAAAGAAATACCTGATGTCTTCAGATGACATTTCCGGAAAAATATACTGCGCCTCAATCGCAAAAAGCTAATGATAACACGAATTCACGTGATAGAATATAAGATGTTGATTTCTGTATCTGTTCGCCTTCAGTCATTGAAAATTTCAATTCGCTGAATAGTTTAATTTAGATCACAAGTATTCATGAATGACCTGCTTGATACAGAACCTGGTGATATTCCAAAATTGGATAATGACCATATTTTTCTGCGTGGTCATAAGAGTGCTAAAAGAAATTCATGACTCCTGGGAGAAATCTAGGAATCGCTCTATATATTGACATAATAACTTTAATTGATTTAAAAATTCAATGCGAAAAGTAACTCTATTGAGATTGTATTTCGATTGTTGTTTTCAATGTCTGTAAGAAATACCTGATGTCTTCAGATGATATTTCAGGGAAAATATACTGCGCCTCAATCGCAAGAATCTAATGATCAGACGAATTTACGTTATAGAATATAAGATGTTGATTTCTGTAACTGTTCGCTTTCAGTCATTTAAAACATTTCAATTTGCTGAAAAGTTTAATTTAGATCGCAAGTAATTATGGATAACCTGCTTGCTACAGAACCTGGTGATATTCCAAAATTGGATAATGACCATATTTTGCTGCGTGGTCATAAGAGTGCTAAAATAAATTCATGACTCCTGGAAAAAATCGAGGAATCGCTCTATATTTTGACAAAATAACGTTCAATTATTTAAAAATTCAATTCGAAAAGTTACTCTATTTAAATTTCATTTTAATTGTTGTTTTTAATGTCTGTAACCAATACCTGATGTCTTCAGATCATACTTCAGAAAAAATATGCTGCGCCTCAATCGCAAGAAGCTAATGTTAACATGAATTCACGTGATAGGATATAAGATGTTGATTTCTGTATCTGTTCGCCTTCAGTCATTGAAAATTTCAATTCGCTGAAAAGTTAAATTTAGATCACAAGTATTCATGAATGACCTGCTTGCTACAGAACCTGGTGATATTCCAAAATTGGATAATGACCATATTTTGCTGCGTGGTCATAAGAATGCTAAAATAAATTCATGACTCCTGGGAGAAATCTAGGAATCGCTCTATATATTCACATAATAACGTTAATTCATTTAAAAATTCAATTCAAATAGTAACTCTATTGAGATTGTATTTTGATTGTTGTTTTCAATGTCTGTAAGAAATACCTGATGTCTTCAGATGACATTTCGGGAAAAATACAGTGCGCCTAAATCGCAAGAAGCTAATAATTACACGAATTCACGTGATAGAGTATAAGACGTTGATTTCTGTATCTGTTCGCCTTCAGTCATTGAAAATTTTAATTCGCTGAATAGTTAAATTTAGATCACAAGTATTCATGAATGACCTGCTTGATACAGAACCTGGTGATATTCCAAAATTGGATAATGACCATATTTTTCTGCGTGGTCATAAGAGTGCTAAAAGAAAGTCATGACTCCTGGGAGAAATCTAGGAATCGCTCTATATATTGACATAATAACTTTAATTGATTTAAAAATTCAATTCGAAAAGTAACTCTATTGAGATTGTATTTTGATTGTTGTTTTCAATGTCTGTAAGAAATACCTGATGTCTTCAGATGATATTTCAGGGAAAATATACTGCGCCTCAATCGCAAGAATCTAATGATCAGACGAATATACGTGATAGACTATAAGATGTTGATTTCTGTATCTGTTCGCCTTCAGTCATTGAAGATTTTAATTCGCTGAATAGTTAAATTTAGATTACAAGTATTCATGAATGACCTGCTTGCTACAGAACCTGGTGATATTCCAAAATTGGATGATGACCATATTTTTCTGCGTGGTCATAAGAATGCTAAAAGAAATTCATGACTCCTGGGAGAAATCTAGGAATCGCTCTATATATTGACATAATAACGTTTATTGATTGAAAAATTCAATTCAAAAAGTAACTCTCTTGAGATTGTATTTTGATTGTTCTTCTCAATGTCTGAAAGAAATACCTGATGTCTTCAGATGACATTTCCGGAAAAATATACTGCGCCTCAATCGCAAAAAGCTAATGATAACACGAATTCACGTGATAGAATATAAGATGTTGATTTCTGTATCTGTTCGCCTTCAGTCATTGAAAATTTCAATTCGCTGAATAGTTAAATTTAGATCACAAGTATTCATGAATGACCTGCGTGATACATAACCTGGTGATATTCCAAAATTGGATAATGACCATATTTTTCTGCGTGGTCATAAGAGTGCTAAAAGAAATTCATGACTCCTAAGGGAAATCTAGGAATCGCTATATATATTGACATAATAACGTTAATTGATTTCAAAATTCAATTTGAAAAGTAACTCTATTGAGATTGTATTTTGATTGTTCTTCTCAATGTCTGTAAGAAATACCTGATGTCTTCAGATGATATTTCAGGGAAAATATACTGCCCTTCAATCGCAAGAATCTAATGATCACACGAATTTACGTGATAGAATATAAGATGTTGATTTCTGTAACTGTTTACTTTCAGTCATTCGAAATGCAATTCGCTGAATAGTTAAATTTAGATCACAAGTATTCATGAATGACCTGCTTGCTACAGAACCTGGTGATATTCCAAAATTCGATAATGACCATATTTTTCTGCGTGGTCATAAGAGTGCTAAAAGAAATTCATGACTCCTGGAAAAAATCGAGGAATCGCGCTATATATTGACATAATAACATATAATGATTTAGAAATTAATTCGTAAAGTTACTTTATTTAGATTGCATTTTGATTGTTGGTTTCAATGTCTGTAAGAAATACCTGATGTCTTTAGATCATATTTCAGGGAAAATATACTGCGCCTCAATCGCAAGAAGCTAATGATAACACGAATTCACGTAATAGAATATAAGATGTTGATTTCTGTATCTGTTCGCCTTCAGTCATTGTAAATTTCAATTCGCTGAATAGTTAAATTCAGATCTCAAGTATTCATGGATGACCTGCTCGCTACAGAACTTGATAATATTTCGAAATTGGATAATGACCATATTTTGCTGCGTGGTCATAAGAGTGCTAAAAGAAATTCATGACTCCTGGAAGAAATCTAGGAATCGCTCTATATATTGACATAATAACTTTAATTGATTTAAAAATTCAATGCGAAAAGTAACTCTATTGAGATTGTATTTTGATTGTTGTTTTCAATTTCTGTAAGAAATACCTGATGTCTTCAGATGATATTTCAAAGAAAATATACTGCGCCTCAATCGCAAGAATCTAATGATCAGACGAATTTACGTGATAGAATATAAGATGTTGATTTCTGTAACTGTTTGCTTTCAGTCATTAAAAAAATTTCAATTTGCTAAAAAGTTCTATTTAGATCGCAAGTAATCATGGATTACCTGCTTGCTACAAAACCTGGTGATATTCCAAAATTGGATAATGACTATATTTTGCTGCGTGGTCATAAAAGTGCTAAAATGAATTCATGACTCCTGGGAGAAATCTAGGAATTGCTCTATATATTGACATAATAACGTTAATTGATTTAAAAATTCAATTCGAAAAGTAACTCTATTGAGATTGTATTTTGATTGTTCTTCTCAATGTCTGTAACCAATACCTGATGTCTTCAGATCATACTTCAGAAAAAATATGCTGCGCCTCAATCGCAAGAAGCTAATGATTACACGAATTCACAAGATAGAATATAAGACGTTGATTTCTGTATCTGTTCGCCTTCAGTCATTTAAAATTTCAATTCGCTGAATTTAAATTCAGATCTCAAGTATTCATGGATGACCTGCTCGCTACAGAACTTGATAATATTTCGAAATTGGATAATGACCATATTTTTCTGCGTGGTCATAAGAGTGCTAAAAGAAATTCATGACTCCTGGGAGAAATCTAGGAATCGCTCTATATATTAACAAAATAACGTTAATTGATTTAAAAATTCAATTCGAAAAAAAATACTCTATTGAGATTGCATTTTGATTTTTGTTTTTAATGTCTGTAAGAAATACCTGATGTCTTCAGATGATATTTCAGGGAAAATATACTGCGCCTCAATCGCAAGAATCTAATGATCAGACAAATTTACGTGATAGAATATAAGATGTTGATTTCTGTAACTGTTCGCTTTCAGTCATTTAAAACATTTCAATTTGCTGAAAAGTTCAATTTAGATCGCAAGTAATTATGGATTACCTGCTTGCTACAGAACCTGGTGATATTCCAAAATTGGATAATGACCATATTTTGCTGCGTGGTCATAAGAGTGCTAAAATAAATTCATGACTCCTGGAAAAAATCGAGGAATCGCTCTATATTTTGACAAAATAACGTTCAATTATTTGAAAATTCAATTCGAAAAGTTACTCTATTTAAATTTCATTTTAATTGTTGTTTTTAATGTCTGTAACCAATACCTGATGTCTGCAGATCATACTTCAGAAAAAATATGCTGCGCCTCAATCGCAAGAAGCTAATGTTAACACGAATTCACGTGATAGGATATAAGATGTTGATTTCTGTATCTGTTCGCCTTCAGTCATTGAAAATTTCAATTCGCTGAAAAGTTAAATTTAGATCACAAGTATTCATGAATGACCTGCTTGCTACAGAACCTGGTGATATTCTAAAATTGGATAATGACCATATTTTGCTGCGTGGTCATAAGAATGCTAAAACAAATTCATGACTCCTGGGAGAAATCTAGGAATCGCTCTATATATTCACATAATAACTTTAATTCATTTAAAAATTCAATTCAAAAAGTAACTCTATTGAGATTGTATTTTGATTGTTGTTTTCAATGTCTGTAAGGAATACCTGATGTCTTCAGATGACATTTCGGGAAAAATACAGTGCGCCTAAATCGCAAGAAGCTAATAATTACACGAATTCACGTGATAGAGTATAAGACGTTGATTTCTGTATCTGTTCGCCTTCAGTCATTTAAAATTTCAATTCGCTGAATAGTTAAATTTAGATCTCAAGTATTCATGGATGACCTGCTCGCTACAGAACTTGATAATATTTCGAAATTGGATAATGACCATATTTTGCTGCGTGGTCATAAGAGTGCTAAGATGAATTCATGATTCCTGGAAAAAAATCGAGGAATCGCTCTATATATTAACAAAATAACGTTAATTGATTTAAAAATTCAATTCGATAAAAATACTCTATTGAGATTGCATTTTGATTTTTGTTTTTAATGTCTGTAAGAAATACCTGATGTCTTCAGATGATATTTCAGAGAAAATATACTGCGCCTCAATCGCAAGAATCTAATGATCACACGAATTTACGTGATAGAATATAAGATGTTGATTTCTGTAACTGTTCGCTTTCAGTCATATAAAAAATTTCAATTTGCTAAAAAGTTCAATTAAGATCGCAAGTAATCATTGATTACCTGCTTGCTACAGAACCTGGTAATATTTCAAAATTGGATAATGACCATATTTTGCTGCGTGGTCATAAGAGTGCTGAAATAAATTCATGACTCCTGGAAAAAATCGAGGAATCGCTCTATATATTGACAAAATAACGTTCAATAATTTAAAAATTCAATTCGAAAAGTTACTCTATTTAGATTTCATTTTAATTGTTGTTTTTAATGTCTGTAACCAATACCTGACGTCTTCAGATCATATTTCAGGGAAAATATACCGCGCCTCAATCGCAAGAATCTAATCATCACACGAATTTACGTGATAGAATATAAGATGTTGATTTCTGTATCTGTTCGCCTTCAGTCATTGAAAATTTTAATTCGCTGAACAGTTAAATTTAGATCACAAGTATTCAAAAATGACCTGCTTGCTACAGAACCTGGTGATATTCCAAAATTGGATAATGACCATATTTTTCTGCGTGGTCATAAGAATGCTAAAAGAAATTCATGACTCCTGGGAGAAATCTAGGAATCGCTCTATATATTGACATAATAACGTTAATTGATTGAAAAATTCAATTCAAAAAGTAACTCTATTGAGATTGTATTTTGATTGTTCTTCTCAATGTCTGAAAGAAATACCTGATGTCTTTAGATGACATTTCCGGAAAAATATACTGCGCCTCAATCGCAAAAAGCTAATGATAACACGAATTCACGTGATAGAATATAAGATGTTGATTTCTGTATCTGTTCGCCTTCAGTCATTGAAAATTTCAATTCGCTGAATAGTTAAATTTAGATCACAAGTATTCATGAATGACCTGCTTGATACAGAACCTGGTGATATTCCAAAATTGGATAATGACCATATTTTTCTGCGTGGTCATAAGAGTGCTAAAAGAAATTCATGACTCCTGGGAGAAATCTAGGAATCGCTCTATATATTGACATAATAACTTTAATTGATTTAAAAATTCAATTCGAAAAGTAACTCTATTGAGATTGTATTTTGATTGTTGTTTTCAATGTCTGTAAGAAATACCTGATGTCTTCAGATGATATTTCAGGGAAAATATACTGCGCCTCAATCGCAAGAATCTAATGATCAGACAAATTTACGTGATAGAATATAAGATGTTGATTTCTGTAACTGTTCGCTTTCAGTCATTTAAAACATTTCAATTTGCTGAAAAGTTCAATTTAGATCGCAAGTAATTATGGATTACCTGCTTGCTACAGAACCTGGTGATATTCCAAAATTGGATAATGACCATATTTTGCTGCGTGGTCATAAGAGTGCTAAAATAAATTCATGACTCCTGGAAAAAATCGAGGAATCGCTCTATATTTTGACAAAATAACGTTCAATTATTTAAAAATTCAATTCGAAAAGTTACTCTATTTAAATTTCATTTAAATTGTTGTTTTTAATGTCTGTAACCAATACCTGATGTCTTCAGATCATACTTCAGAAAAAATATGCTGCGCCTCAATCGCAAGAAGCTAATGTTAACACGAATTCACGTGATAGGATATAAGATGTTGATTTCTGTATCTGTTCGCCTTCAGTCATTGAAGATTTTAATTCGCTGAATAGTTAAATTTAGATTACAAGTATTCATGAATGACCTGCTTGCTACAGAACCTGGTGATATTCCAAAATTGGATAATGACCATATTTTGCTGCGTGGTCATAAGAATGCTAAAATAAATTCATGACTCCTGGGAGAAATCTAGGAATCGCTCTATATATTCACAGAATAACGTTAATTCATTTAAAAATTCAATACAAAAAGTAACTCTATTGAGATTGTATTTTGATTGTTGTTTTCAATGTCTGTAAGAAATACCTGATGTCTTCAGATGACATTTCGGGAAAAATACAGTGCGCCTAAATCGCAAGAAGCTAATGATTACACGAATTCACGTGATAGAATATAAGACGTTGATTTCTGTATCTGTTCGCCTTCAGTCATTTAAAATTTCAATTCGCTGAATAGTTAAATTTAGATCTCAAGTATTCATGGTTGACCTGCTCGCTACAGAACTTGATATAATTTCGAAATTGGATAATGACCATATTTTGCTGCGTGGTCATAAGAGTGCTAAGATGAATTCATGATTCCTGGAAAAAATCGAGGAATCGCTCTATATATTAACAAAATAACGTTAATTGATTTAAAAATTTAATTCGAAAAAAAATACTCTATTGAGATTGCATTTTGATTTTTGTTTTTAATGTCTGTAAAAAATACCTGATATCTTCAGATGATATTTCAGAGAAAATATACTGCGCCTCAATCGCAAGAATCTAATGATCACACGAATTTACGTGATAGAATATAAGATGTTGATTTCTGTAACTGTTCGCTTTCAGTCATATAAAAAATTTCAATTTGCTAAAAAGTTCAATTTAGATCGCAAGTAATCATGGAATTACCTGCTTGCTACAGAACCTGGTAATATCTCAAAATTGGATATTGACCATATTTTGCTGCGTGGTCATAAGAGTGCTAAAATAAATTCATGACTCCAGGAAAAAATCGAGGAATTGCTCTATATATTGTGAAAATAACGTTCAATAATTTAAAAATTCAATTCGAAAAGTTACTCTATTCAGATTTCATTTTCATTGTTGTTTTTAATGTCTGTAACCAATACCTGATGTCTTCAGATCATATTTCAGGGAAAATATACTGCGCCTCAATCGCAAGAATCTTATCATCACACGAATTCACGTGATAGAATATAAGATGTTGATTTCTGTATCTGTTCGCCTTCAGTCATTGAAAATTTTAATTCGCTGAATAGTTAAATTTAGATTACAAGTATTCATGAATGACCTGCTTGCTACAGAACCTGGTGATATTCCAAAATTGGATAATGACCATATTTTTGTGCGTGGTCATAAGAATGCTGAAAGAAATTCATGACTCCTGGGAGAAATCTAGGAATCGCTCTATATATTGACATAATAACGTTAATTAATTGAAAAATTCAATTCAAAAAGTAACTCTATTGAGATTGTATTTTGATTGTTCTTCTCAATGTCTGAAAGAAATACCTGATGTCTTCAGATGACATTTCGGGAAAAATATACTGCCCCTCAATCGCAAGAAGCTAATGATAACACGAATTCACGTGATAGAATATAAGATGTTGATTTCTGTATCTGTTCGCCTTCAGTCATTGAAAATTTCAATTCGCTGAATAGTTAAATTTAGATCACAAGTATTCATGAATGACCTGCTTGATACAGAACCTGGTGATATTCCGAAATTGGATAATGACCATATTTTTCTGCGTGGTCATAAGAGTGCTAAAAGAAATTCATGACTCCCGGGAGAAATCTAGGAATCGCTCTATATATTGACATAATAACTTTAATTGATTTAAAAATTCAATTCGAAAAGTAACTCTATTGAGATTGTATTTTGATTGTTGTTTACAATGTCTGTAAGAAATACCTGATGTCTTCAGATGACATTTCGGGAAAAATACAGTGCGCCTAAATCGCAAGAAGCTAATGATTACACGAATTCACGTAATAGAATATAAGACGTTGATTTCTGTATCTGTTCGCCTTCAGTCATTTAAAATTTCAATTCGCTGAATAGTTAAATTTAGATCTCAAGTATTCATGGATGACCTGCTCGCTACAGAACTTGATATAATTTCGAAATTGGATAATGACCATATTTTGCTGCGTGGTCATAAGAGTGCTAAGATGAATTCATGATTCCTGGAAAAAATCGAGGAATCGCTCTATATATTAACAAAATAACGTTAATTGATTTAAAAATTCAATTCGAAAAAAAATACTCTATTGAGATTGCATTTTGATTTTTGTTTTTAATGTCTGTAAAAAATACCTGATGTCTTCAGATGATATTTCAGAGAAAATATACTGCGCCTCAATCGCAAGAATCTAATCATCACACGAATTCACGTGATAGAATATAAGATGTTGATTTCTGTATCTGTTCGCCTTCAGTCATTGAAAATTTTAATTCGCTGAATAGTTAAATTTAGATCACAAGTATTCATGAATGACCTGCTTGCTACAGAACCTGGTGATATTCCAAAATTGGATAATGACCATATTTTTCTGCGTGGTCATAAGAGTGCTAAAAGAAAGTCATGACTCCTGGGAGAAATCTAGGAATCGCTCTATATATTGACATAATAACTTTAATTGATTTAAAAATTCAATTCGAAAAGTAACTCTATTGAGATTGTATTTTGATTGTTGTTTTCAATGTCTGTAAGAAATACCTGATGTCTTCAGATGATATTTCAGGGAAAACATACTGCGCCTCAATCGCAAGAATCTAATGATCAGACGAATATACGTGATAGAATATAAGATGTTGATTTCTGTATCTGTTCGCCTTCAGTCATTGAAGATTTTAATTCGCTGAATAGTTAAATTTAGATTACAAGTATTCATGAATGACCTGCTTGCTACAGAACCTGGTGATATTCCAAAATTGGATGATGACCATATTTTTCTGCGTGGTCATAAGAATGCTAAAAGAAATTCATGACTCCTGGGAGAAATCTAGGAATCGCTCTATATATTGACATAATAACGTTTATTGATTGAAAAATTCAATTCAAAAAGTAACTCTCTTGAGATTGTATTTTGATTGTTCTTCTCAATGTCTGAAAGAAATACCTGATGTCTTCAGATGACATTTCCGGAAAAATATACTGCGCCTCAATCGCAAAAAGCTAATGATAACACGAATTCACGTGATAGAATATAAGATGTTGATTTCTGTATCTGTTCGCCTTCAGTCATTGAAAATTTCAATTCGCTGAATAGTTAAATTTAGATCACAAGTATTCATGAATGACCTGCGTGATACATAACCTGGTGATATTCCAAAATTGGATAATGACCATATTTTTCTGCGTGGTCATAAGAGTGCTAAAAGAAATTCATGACTCCTGGGGGAAATCTAGGAATCGCTATATATATTGACATAATAACGTTAATTAATTTCAAAATTCAATTTGAAAAGTAACTCTATTGAGATTGTATTTTGATTGTTCTTCTCAATGTCTGTAAGAAATACCTGATGTCTTTAGATGATATTTCAGGGAAAATATACTGCCCTTCAATCGCAAGAATCTAATTATCACACGAATTTACGTGATAGAATATAATGTTGATTTCTGTAACTGTTTACTTTCAGTCATTCGAAATTCAATTCGCTGAATAGTTAAATTTAGATCACAAGTATTCATGAATGACCTGCTTGCTACAAAACCTGGTGATATTCCAAAATTCGATAATGACCATATTTTTCTGCGTGGTCATAAGAGTGCTAAAAGAAATTCATGACTCCTGGGGGAAATCTAGGAATCGCTATATATATTGACATAATAACGTTAATTGATTTAGAAATTCAATTCGAAAAGTAACTCTATTGAGATTGTATTTTGATTGTTCTTCTAAATGTCTGAAAGAAATACCTGATGTCTTCAGGTGACATTTAAGGAAAAATATACTGCGCCTCAATCGCAAGAAGCTAATGATAACACGAATTCACGTGATAGAATATAAGATGTTGATTTCTGTATCTGTTCGCCTTCAGTCATTGTAAATTTCAATTCGCTGAATAGTTAAATTTAGATCACAAGTATTCATGAATGACCTGCTTGATACAGAACCTAGTGATATTCTAAAATTGGATAATGACCATATTTTTCTGCGTGGTCATAAGAGTGCTAAAAGAAATTCATGACTCCTAAGGGAAATCTAGGAATCGCTATATATATTGACATAATAACGTTAATTGATTTCAAAATTCAATTTGAAAAGTAACTCTATTGAGATTGTATTTTGATTGTTCTTCTCAATGTCTGTAAGAAATACCTGATGTCTTCAGATGATATTTCAGGGAAAATATACTGCCCTTCAATCGCAAGAATCTAATGATCACACGAATTTACGTGATAGAATATAAGATGTTGATTTCTGTAACTGTTTACTTTCAGTCATTCGAAATGCAATTCGCTGAATAGTTAAATTTAGATCACAAGTATTCATGAATGACCTGCTTGCTACAGAACCTGGTGATATTCCAAAATTCGATAATGACCATATTTTTCTGCGTGGTCATAAGAGTGCTAAAAGAAATTCATGACTCCTGGAAAAAATCGAGGAATCGCGCTATATATTGACATAATAACATATAATGATTTAGAAATTAATTCGTAAAGTTACTTTATTTAGATTGCATTTTGATTGTTGGTTTCAATGTCTGTAAGAAATACCTGATGTCTTCAGATCATATTTCAGGGAAAATATACTGCGCCTCAATCGCAAGAAGCTAATAATAACACGAATTCACGTAATAGAATATAAGATGTTGATTTCTGTATCTGTTCGCCTTCAGTCATTGTAAATTTCAATTCGCTGAATAGTTAAATTTAGATCACAAGTATTCATGAATGACCTGCTTGATACAGAACCTAGTGATATTCCAAAATTGGATAGTGACTATATTTTTATGCGTGGTCATAAGAGTGCTAAAAGAAATACATGACTCCTGGGGGAAATCTAGGAATCGCTATATATATTGACATATCAACGTTCATTAATTTCAAAATTCAATTTGAAAAGTAACTCTATTGAGATTGTATTTTGATTGTTGTTTTCAATGTCTGTAAGAAATACCTGATGTCTTCAGGTGACATTTCGGGAAAAATATACTGCGCCTCAATCGCAAGAAGCTAATGATTACACTAATTCACGTGATATAATATAAGATGTTGATTTCTGTAACTGTTTACTTTCAGTCATTCAAAATTCAATTCGCTGAATAGTTAAATTTAGATCACAAGTATTCATGAATGACCTGCTTGCTACAGAACCTGGTGATATTTCAAAATTGGAGAATCACCATATTTTTCTGCGTGGTCATAAGAGTGCTAAAAGAAATTCATGACTCCTGGAAAAAATCGAGGAATCGCGCTATATATTGACATAATAACATATAATGATTTAGAAATTAATTCGGAAAGTTACTTTATTTAGATTGCATTTTGATTGTTGGTTTCAATGTCTGTGAGCAATACCTGATGTCTTCAGATGATGTTTCTGGGAAAATATACTGCGCCCCAATCGCAAGAATCTAATGATCACACGAATTTACGTGATAGAATATAAGATGTTTATTTCTGTAACTGTTTACTTTCAGTCATTTAAAATTTAAATTCGCTGAATAGTTAAATTTAGATCTCAAGTATTCATAGATGACTTGCTCGCTACAGAAATTGGTAATATTTCGAAATTGGATAATGACCATATTTTGCTGCGTGGTTATAAGAGTGCTAAAATAAATTCATGACTCCTTAAATAAATCGAGGAATCGCTCTATATATTGACATAATAACGTTTTATGATTTAAAAATTTAATTCGAAAAGTAACTCTATTAAGATTGTATTTTGATTGTTGTTTTCTATGTCTGTAAGCAATACCTAATGTCTTTAGATGATATTTAAGAGAAAATATACTGCGCCACAATCGGAAGGATCTAATGATCACACGAATTTACGTGATAGATTATAAGATGTTGATTTCAGTAACTGTTCACTTTCAGTCATTTAAAAATTTCAATTCGTTGGAATGTTAAATTTAGATCGCAAGTTCTCCTGGATCACCTGCTCGCTACAAAATTTGGTAATATTTCAAAATTGAATAATGACTATATTTCGCTGCGTAGTTATAAACGTGCTCAAATAAATTCATGCCTACTAGGAAAAATCAAGAAATCGCTCAATATAGTGACAAAATAACGTTAAATGATTTAAACAATCAATTCGAAAAGTTACTGATATTAAGATTTAATTTTTATTGTTGTTTTCAATGTCAGTAAGCAATACCTGATGTCTTCAGATGATATTCCAGGGAAAATATACTGCGCCTCAATCGCAAGAATCTAATGATTACGAGAATTTACGTGATGGAATATAAGAAGTTGATTTCTGTAACTGTTCGCTTTCAGTCATTTGAAAAATTTCAATGTGCTAAAAAGTTGAATTTAGATCGCAAGTTCTCCTGGATCACCTGCTCGCTACAAAATTTGGTAATATTTCAAAGTTGAATAATGACTATATTTTTCTGCGTGGTTATAAGAGTGCTAAAATAAATTCACGACTTCTGGAAAAAATCAAGCAATCGCTGCATATATTGACATACTAACGTTAATTGATTTAAAAATTCAATTCGAAAAAATACTCTATTGAGATTGCATTTAATTTTTGTTTTCAATGTCTGTAAGAAATACCTGATGTCTTCAGATGATATTTCAGGGAAAATATACTGCGCCTCAATCGCAAGAATCTAATGATCACACGAATTTACGTGATGGAATATAAGATGTTGATTTCTGTAACTGTTCGCTTTTAGTCATTTAAAAAATTTCAATTTGCTGAAAAGTTCAATTTAGATCGCAAGTAATCATGGATTACCTGCTTGCTACAGAACCTGGTGATATTTCAAAGTTGGATAATGACCATATTTTGCTGCGTGGTCATAAGAGTGCTAAAATAAATTCATGACTCCTGGAAAAAATCAAGGAATTGCTCTGTATATTGACAAACTAACGTTCAATAATTTAAAAATTCAACTCGAAAAGTTACTCTATTTAGATTTCATTTTAATTGTTGTTTTTAATGTCTGCAAGGAATACCTGATGTCTTCAGATGACATTTCGGGAAAAATATACTGCGTCTCAATCGCAAGAAGCTAATGATTACACGAATTCACGTGACAGAATATAAGATGTTGATTTTTGTAACTGTTTACTTTCAGTCATTCAAAATTCAATTCGCTGAATAGTTAAATTTAGATCACAAGTATTCATAAATGACCGCTTGCTACAGAACCTGGTGATATTCCAAAATTGGATAATGACCATATTTTTCTGCGTGGTCATAAGAGTGCTAAAAGAAATTCATGACTCCTGGGAGAAATCTAGGAATCGCTCTATATATTGACATAACAACGTTAATTGATTTAAAAATTCAATTCGAAAAGTAACTCTATTGAGATTGTATTTTGATTGTTCTTCTAAATGTCTGAAAGGAATACCTGATGTCTTCAGGTGACATTTCGGGAAAAATATACTGCGCCTCAATCGCAAGAAGCTAATCATCACACGAATTTACGTGATAGAATATAAGATGTTGATTTCTGTATCTGTTCGCCTACAGTCATTGGAAATTTTAATTCGCTGAATAGTTTAATTTAGATCACAAGTATTCATGAATGACCTGCTTGCTACAGAACCTGGTGATATTCCAAAATTGGATAATGACCATATTTTTCTGGGTGGTCATAAGAATGCTAAAAGAAATTCATGACTACTGGGAGAAATCTAGGAATCGCTCTATATATTGACATAATAACGTTAATTGATTGAAAAATTCAATTCAAAAAGTAACTCTATTGAGATTGTATTTTGATTGTTCTTCTCAATGTCTGAAAGAAATACCTGATGTCTTCAGATGACATTTCGGGGAAAATATACTGCGCCTCAATCGCAAGAAGCTAATGATAACACGAATTCACGTGATAGAATATAAGATGTTGATTTCTGTATCTGTTCGCCTTCAGTCATTGAAAATTTCAATTCGATGAATAGTTAAATTTAGATCACAAGTATTCATGAATGACCTGCGTGATACTGAACCTAGTGATATTCCAAAATTGGATAATGACCATATTTTTCTGCGTGGTCATAAGAGTGCTAAAAGAAATTCATGACTCCTGGGGGAAATCTAGGAATCGCTATATATATTGACATAATAACGTTAATTGATTTCAAAATTCAATTTGAAAAGTAACTCTATTGAGATTGTATTTTGATTGTTCTTCTCAATGACTGTAAGAAATACCTGATGTCTTCAGATGATATTCCAGGGAAAATATACTGCCCTTCAATCGCAAGAATCTAATGATCACACGAATTTACGTGATAGAATATAAGATGTTGATTTCTGTAACTGTTTACTTTCAGTCATTCGAAATTTAATTCGCTGAATAGTTAAATTTAGATCACAAGTATTCATGAATGACCTGCTTGCTACAGAACCTGGTGATATTCCAAAATTCGATAATGACTATATTTTTCTGCGTGGTCATAAGAGTGCTAAAAGAAATTCATGACTTCTGGGGGAAATCTAGGAATCGATCTATATATTGACATAATAACGTTAAATAATTTAAAAATTCAATTCGAAAAGTTACTCTATTCAGATTTCATTTTCATTGTTGTTTTCAATGTCTGTAACCAATACCTGATGTCTTCAGATCATATATCAGGGAAAATATACTGCGCCACAATCGCAAGAATCTAATCATCACACGAATTTACGTGTAAGAATATAAGATGTTGATTTCTGTATCTGTTCGCCTTCAGTCATTGAAAATTTCAATTCGCTGAATAGTTAAATTCAGATCTCAAGTATTCATGGATGACCTGCTCGCTACAGAACTTGATAATATTTCGAAATTGGATAATGACCATATTTTGCTGCGTGGTCATAAGAGTGCTAAAAGAAATTCATGACTCCTGGGAGAAATCTAGGAATCGCTCTATATATTGACATAATAACTTTAATTGATTTAAAAATTCAATGCGAAAAGTAACTCTATTGAGATTGTATTTTGATTGTTGTTTTCAATTTCTGTAAGAAATACCTGATGTCTTCAGATGATATTTCAGGGAAAATATACTGCGCCTCAATCGCAAGAATCTAATGATCAGACGAATTTACGTGATAGAATATAAGATGTTGATTTCTGTAACTGTTCGCTTTCAGTCATTTAAAACATTTCAATTTGCTGAAAAGTTCAATTTAGATCGCAAGTAATTATGGATTACCTGCTTGCTACAGAACCTGGTGATATTCCAAAATTGGATAATGACCATATTTTGCTGCGTGGTCATAAGAGTGCTAAAATAAATTCATGACTCCTGGAAAAAATCGAGGAATCGCTCTATATTTTGACAAAATAACGGTCAATTATTGAAAAATTCAATTCGAAAAGTTACTCTATTTAAATTTCATTTTAATTGTTGTTTTTAATGTCTGTAACCAATACCTGATGTCTTCAGATCATACTTCAGAAAAAATATGCTGCGCCTCAATCGCAAGAAGCTAATGTTAACACGAATTCACGTGATAGGATATAAGACGTTGATTTCTGTATCTGTTCGCCTTCAGTCATTTAAAATTTCAATTCGCTGAATAGTTAAATTTAGATCTCAAGTATTCATGGATGACCTGCTCGCTACAGAACTTGATAATATTTCGAAATTGGATAATGACCATATTTTGCTGCGTGGTCATAAGAGTGCTAAGATGAATTCATGATTCCTGGAAAAAATCGAGGAATTGCTCTATATATTGACAAACTAACGTTCAATAATTTAAAAATTCAATTCGAAAAGTTACTCTATTTAGATTTCATTTTAATTGTTGTTTTTAATGTCTGCAAGGAATACCTGATGTCTTCAGATGACATTTCGGGAAAAATATACTGCGCCTCAATCGCAAGAAGCTAATGATTACACGAATTCACGTGACAGAATATAAGATGTTGATTTTTGTAACTGTTTACTTTCAGTCATTCAAAATTCAATTCGCTGAATAGTTAAATTTAGATCACAAGTATTCATAAATGACCGCTTGCTACAGAACCTGGTGATATTCCAAAATTGGATAATGACCATATTTTTCTGCGTGGTCATAAGAGTGCTAAAAGAAATTCATGACTCCTGGGAGAAATCTAGGAATCGCTCTATATATTGACATAACAACGTTAATTGATTTAAAAATTCAATTCGAAAAGTAACTCTATTGAGATTGTATTTTGATTGTTCTTCTAAATGTCTGAAAGGAATACCTGATGTCTTCAGGTGACATTTCGGGAAAAATATACTGCGCCTCAATCGCAAGAAGCTAATCATCACACGAATTTACGTGATAGAATATAAGATGTTGATTTCTGTATCTGTTCGCCTACAGTCATTGGAAATTTTAATTCGCTGAATAGTTAAATTTAGATCACAAGTATTCATGAATGACCTGCTTGCTACAGAACCTGGTGATATTCCAAAATTGGATAATGACCATATTTTTCTGGGTGGTCATAAGAATGCTAAAAGAAATTCATGACTACTGGGAGAAATCTAGGAATCGCTCTATATATTGACATAATAACGTTAATTGATTGAAAAATTCAATTCAAAAAGTAACTCTATTGAGATTGTATTTTGATTGTTCTTCTCAATGTCTGAAAGAAATACCTGATGTCTGCAGATGACATTTCGGGGAAAATATACTGCGCCTCAATCGCAAGAAGCTAATGATAACACGAATTCACGTGATAGAATATAAGATGTTGATTTCTGTATCTGTTCGCCTTCAGTCATTGAAAATTTCAATTCGATGAATAGTTAAATTTAGATCACAAGTATTCATGAATGACCTGCGTGATACAGAACCTAGTGATATTCCAAAATTGGATAATGAATATATTTTTCTGCGTGGTCATAAGAGTGCTAAAAGAAATTCATGACTCCTGGGGGAAATCTAGGAATCGCTATATATATTGACATAATAACGTTAATTGATTTCAAAATTCAATTTGAAAAGTAACTCTATTGAGATTGTATTTTGATTGTTCTTCTCAATGACTGTAAGAAATACCTGATGTCTTCAGATGATATTCCAGGGAAAATATACTGCCCTTCAATCGCAAGAATCTAATGATCACACGAATTTACGTGATAGAATATAAGATGTTGATTTCTGTAACTGTTTACTTTCAGTCATTCGAAATTCAATTCGCTGAATAGTTAAATTTAGATCACAAGTATTCATGAATGACCTGCTTGCTACAGAACCTGGTGATATTCCAAAATTCGATAATGACCATATTTTTCTGCGTGGTCATAAGAGTGCTAAAAGAAATTCATGACTTCTGGGGGAAATCTAGGAATCGATCTATATATTGACATAATAACGTTAAATAATTTAAAAATTCAATTCGAAAAGTTACTCTATTCAGATTTCATTTTCATTGTTGTTTTTAATGTCTGTAACCAATACCTGATGTCTTCAGATCATACTTCAGAAAAAATATGCTGCGCCTCAATCGCAAGAAGCTAATGTTAACACGAATTCACGTGATAGGATATAAGACGTTGATTTCTGTATCTGTTCGCCTTCAGTCATTTAAAATTTCAATTCGCTGAATAGTTAAATTTAGATCTCAAGTATTCATGGATGACCTGCTCGCTACAGAACTTGATAATATTTCGAAATTGGATAATGACCATATTTTGCTGCGTGGTCATAAGAGTGCTAAGATGAATTCATGATTCCTGGAAAAAATCGAGGAATCGCTCTATATATTAACAAAATAACGTTAATTGATTTAAAAATTCAATTCGAAAAAAAATACTCTATTGAGATTGCATTTTGATTTTTGTTTTTAATGTCTGTAAGAAATACCTGATGTCTTCAGATGATATTTCAGAGAAAATATACTGCGCCTCAATCGCAAGAATCTAATGATCACACGAATTTACGTGATAGAATATAAGATGTTGATTTCTGTAACTGTTCGCTTTCAGTCATATAAAAAATTTCAATTCGCTAAAAAGTTCAATTTAGATCGCAGGTAATCATGGATTACCTGCTTGCTACAGAACCTGGTAATATCTCAAAATTGGTAATGACCATATTTTGCTGCGTGGTCATAAGAGTGCTAAAATAAATTCATGACTCCTGGAAAAAATCGAGGAATTGCTCTATATATTGGGAAAATAACGTTCAATAATTTAAAAATTCAATTCGAAAAGTTACTCAATTCAGATTTCATTTTAATTGTTGTTTTTAATGTCCGTAACCAATACCTGATGTCTTCAGATCATATTTCAGGGAAAATATACTGCGCCTCAATCGCAAGAATCTAATCATCACACGAATTTACGTGTTAGAATATAAGATGTTGATTTCTGCAACTGTTTACTTTCAGTCATACAAAATTCAATTCGCTGAATAGTTAAATTTAGATCACAAGTATTCATGAATGACCTGCTTGCTACAGAACCTGGTGATATTCCAAAATTCGATAATGACCATATTTTTCTGCGTGGTCATAAGAGTGCTAAAAGAAATTCATGACTTCTGGGGGAAATCTAGGAATCGATCTATATATTGACATAATAACGTTAAATAATTTAAAAATTCAATTCGAAAAGTTACTCTATTTAGATTTCATTTAAATTGTTGTTTTTAATGTCTGTAACCAATACCTGGTGTCTTCAGATCATATATCAGGGAAAATATACTGCGCCACAATCGCAAGAAACTGATCATCACACGAATTTACGTGTTAGAATATAAGATGTTGATTACTGTAACTGTTTACTTTCAGTCATTCAAAATTCAATTCGCTGAATAGTTAAATTTAGATCACAAGTATTCATGAATGACCTGCTTGCTACAGAACTTGGTAATATTTCAAAATTGGATAATGACCATATTTTGCTGCGTGGTTATATGAGTGCTAAAATAAATTCATGACTCCTGGAAAAAATCGAGGAATCGCTCTATATATTGACAAAATAACGTTAAATAATTTAAAAATTGAATTCGAAAAGTTACTCTATTTAGATTTCATTTTAATTGTTGTTTTTAATGTCTGTAACCAATACCTGATGTCTTCTAATCATATTTCAGAGAAAATATACTGAGCCTCAATCGCAAGGATCTAATGATCACACGAATATACGTGATAGAATATAAGATGTTGATTTCAGTATCTGTTCACTTTCAGTCATTTAAAAATTTCAATTCCTTGGAATGTTAAATTTAGATCGCGAGTATTTCTGAATCACCTGCTCGCTACAGAACATGGTAATATTTCAAAATTGAAAAATGACCATATTTTGCTGCGTAGTTATAAACGTGCTCAAATAAATTCATGCTTCCTAGGAAAAATCAAGAAATCGCTCAATTTAGTGACAAAATAACGTTGAATGATTTAAACGATCAATTCGAAAAGTTACGGATATTTAGATTTAATTTTAATTGTTGTTTTTAATGTCAGTAAGCAATACCTGATGTCTTAAGATGATATTTCAGGGAAAATATACTGCGCCTCAATCGCAAGAATCTAATGATTACACGAATTTACGTGATAGAATGTAAGATGTTGATTTCTGTAACTGTTCGCTTTCAGTCATTTGAAAAATTTCAATTTGCTAAAAAGTTGAATTTAGATCGCAAGTTCTCCTGGATCACCTGCTCGCTACAAAATTTGGTAATATTTCAAAATTGAATAATGAGTATATTTTTCTTTGTGGTTATAAGAATGCTAAAATAAATTCATGACTCCTGGAAAAAATCAAGCATTCGCTCCATATATTGACATACTAACGTTAATTGATTTAAAAATTCAATTCGAAAAAATACTCTATTGAGATTGCATTTTGATTTTTGTTTTTAATGTCTGTAAGAAATACCTGATGTCTTCAGATGACATTTCAGGGAAAATATACTGCGCCTCAATCGCAAGAATCTAATGATCATACGAATTTACGTGATAGAATAGAAGATGTTGATTTCTGTAACTGTTCGCTCTTAGTCATTCAAAAAATTTCAATTTGCTGAAAAGTTCAATTTAGATCGCAAGTAATCATGGATTACCTGCTTGCTACAGAACCTGGTGATATTTCGAAATTGGATAATGACCATATTTTGCTGCGTGGTCATAAGAGTGCTAAAATAAATTCATGACTCCTGGAAAAAATCGAGGAATCGCTCTATATATTGACAAAATAACGTTCAATAATTTAAAAATTCAATTCGAAAAGTTACTCTATTTAGATTTCCTTTTAATTGTTGTTTTTAATGTCTGTAAGGAATACCTGATGTCTTCAGATGATATTACAGGGAAAATATACTGCCTTTCAATCGCAAGAATCTAATGATCACACGAATTTACGTGATAGAATATAAGATGTTGATTTCTGTAACTGTTTACTTTCAGTCATTCAAAATTCAATTCGCTGAATAGTTAAATTTAGATCACAAGTATTCATGAATGACCTGCTTGCTACAGAACCTGGTGATATACCAAAATTCGATAATGACCATATTTTTCTGCGTGGTCATAAGAGTGCTAAAAGAAATTCATGACTCCTGGGAGAAATCTAGGAATCAATCTATATATTGACATAATAACGTTAATTGATTTAAAAATTCAATTCGAAAAGTAACTCTATTGAGATTGTATTTTGATTGTTCTTCTAAATGTCTGAAAGAAATACCTGATGTCTTCAGATGACATTTCGGGAAAAATATACTGCGCCTCAATCGCAAGAAGCTAATGATCACACGAATTCACGTGATAGAATATAAGATGTTGATTTCTGTATCTGTTCGGATTCAGTCATTGAAAATTTCAATTCGCTCAATAGTTACATTTAGATCACAAGTATTCATGAATGACCTGCTTGCTACAGAACCTGGTGATATTCCAAAATTGGATAATGACCATATTTTTCTGCGTGGTCATAAGAGTGCTAAAAGAAATTCATGACTCCTGGGAGAAATCTAGGAATCGCTCTATATATTGACATAATAACGTTAATTGATTTAAAAATTCAATTCGAAAAGTAACTCTATTGAGATTGCATTTAATTTTTGTTTTCAATGTCTGTAAGAAATACCTGATGTCTTCAGATGATATTTCAGGGAAAATATACTGCCTTTCAATCGCAAGAATCTAATGATCACACCAATTCACGTGATAGAATATAAGATGTTGATTTCTGTAACTGTTTACTTTCAGTCATTCAAAATTCAATTCGCTGAATAGTTAAATTCAGATCACAAGTATTCATGAATGACCTGCTTGCTACAGAACCCGGTGATATTCCAAAATTCGATAATGACCATATTTTTCTGCGTGGTCATAAGAGTGCTAAAAGGAATTCATGACTCCTGGGGGAAATCTAGGAATCGCTATATATATTGACATAATAACGTTAATTGATTTCAAAATTCAATTTGAAAAGTAACTCTATTTAGATTGTATTTTGATTGTTCTTCTCAATGTCAGTAAGCAATACCTGATGTCTTCAGATGATATTTCAGGGAAAATATACTGCGCCTCAATCGCAAGAATCTAATGATCACGCGAATTTACGTGATAGAATATAAGATGTTAATTTCTGTAACTGTTTACTTTCAGTCATTTAAAATTTAAATTCGCTGAATAGTTAAATTTAGATCTAAAGTATTCATAGATGACTTGCTTGCTACAGAAATTGGAAATATTTCAAAACTGGATAATGACCATATTTTGCTGCGTGGTTATAAGAGTGCTAAAATAAATTCATGACTCCTTAAATAAATCGAGGAATCGCTCTATATATTGACATAATAACATTTAATGATTTAAAAATTTAATTCGAAAAGTAACTCTATTAAGATTGTATTTTGATTGTTGTTTTCAATGTCAGTAAGCTATACCTGATGTCTTCAGATGATATTTCAGGGAAAATATACTGCGCCTCAATCGCAAGAATCTAATGATTACACGAATTTACGTGATGGAATATAAGATGTTGATTTCTGTAACTGTTCGCTTTCAGTCATTTGAAAAATTTCAATTTGCTAAAAAGTTGAATTTAGATCGCAAGTTCTCCTGGATCACCTGCTCGCTACAAAATTTGGTAATATTTCAAAATTGAATAATGACTATATTTTTCTGCGTGGTTATAAGAGTGCTAAAATAAATTCACGACTCCTGGAAAAAATTAAGCAATCGCTGCATATATTGACATACTAACGTTAATTGATTTAAAAATTCAATTCGAAAAAATACTCTATTGAGATTGCATTTAATTTTTGTTTTCAATGTCTGTAAGAAATACCTGATGTCTTCAGATTATATTTCAGAGAAAATATACTGCCCCTCAATCGCAAGAATCTAATGATCACACGAATTTACGTGATAGAATATAAGATGTTGATTTCTGTAACTGTTCGCTTTTAGGCATTCAAAATTCAATTCGCTGAACAGTTAAATTTAGATCACAAGTATTCATAAATGACCTACTTGCTACAGAACCTGGTGATATTCCAAAATTGGATAATGACCATATTTTTCTGCGGGGTCATAAGAGTGCTAAAAGAAATTCATGACTCCTGGAATAAATCGAGGAATCGCTCTATATATTGACAAAATAACGTTCAATAATTTAAAAATTCAATTCGAAAAGTTACTCTATTTAGATTTCATTTTAATTGTTGTTTTTAATGTCTGTAAGAAATACCTGATGTCTTCAGATGACATTTCGGGAAAAATATACTGCGCCTCAATCGCAAGAAGCTAATGATTACACGAATTCACGTGACAGAATATAAGATGTTGATTTCTGTAACTGTTTACTTTCAGTCATTCAAAATTCAATTCGCTGAATAGTTAAATTTAGATCACAAGTATTCATAAATGACCTGCTTGCTACAGAACCTGGTGATATTCCAAAATTGGATATTGACCATATTTTTCTGCGTGGTCATAAGAGTGCTAAAAGAAATTCATGACTCCTGGGAGAAATCTAGGAATTGCTCTATATATTGACATAATAACGTTCATTGATTTAAAAATTCAATTCGAAAAGTAACTCTATTGAGATTGTTTTTTGATTGTTCTTCTAAATGTCTGAAAGAAATACCTGATGTCTTCAGGTGACATTTCGGGAAAAATATACTGCGCCTCAATCGCAAGAAGCTAATGATAACACGAATTCACGTGATAGAATATAAGATGTTGATTTCTGTATCTGTTCGGATTCAGTCATTGAAAATTTCAATTCGCTCAATAGTTACATTTAGATCACAAGTATTCATGAATGACCTGCTTGCTACAGAACCTGGTGATATTCCAAAATTGGATAATGACCATATTTTTCTGCGTGGTCATAAGAGTGCTAAAAGAAATTCATGACTTCTGGGAGAAATCTAGGAATCGCTCTATATATTGACATAATAACGTTAATTGATTTAAAAATTCAATTCGAAAAGTAACTCTATTGAGATTGCATTTAATTTTTGTTTTCAATGTCTGTAAGAAATACCTGATGTCTTCAGATGATATTTCAGGGAAAATATACTGCCCTTCAATCGCAAGAATCTAATGATCACACCAATTTACGTGATAGAATATAAGATGTTGATTTCTGTAACTGTTTACTTTCAGTCATTCAAAATTCAATTCGCTGAATAGTTAAATTTGAATCACAAGTATTCATGAATGACCTGCTTGCTACAGAACCTGGTGATATTCCAAAATTCGATAATGACCATATTTTTCTGCGTGGTCATAAGAGTGCTAAAAGAAATTCATGACTCCTGGGGGAAATCTAGGAATCGCTATATATATTGACATAATAACGTTAATTGATTTCAAAATTCAATTTGAAAAGTAACTCTATTTAGATTGTATTTTGATTGTTCTTCTCAATGTCTGTAAGAAATACCTGATGTCTTCAGATGATATTTCAGGGAAAATATACTGCCCTTCAATCGCAAGAATCTAATGATCACACGAATTTACGTGATAGAATATAAGATGTTGATTTCTGTAACTGTTTACTTTCAGTCATTCAAAATTCAATTCGCTGAATAGTTAAATTTAGATCACAAGTATTCATGAATGACCTGCTTGCTACAGAACCTGGTGATATTCCAAAATTGGAAAGTGACCATATTTTTCTGCGTGGTCATAAGAGTGCTAAAATAAATTCATGACTCCTGGGAGAAATCTAGGAATCGCTCCATATATTGACATAATTACGTTAATTGATTTAAAAATTCAATTCGAAAAGTAACTCTATTGAGATTGTATTTTGATTGTTGTTTTCAATGTCTGTGAGCAATACCTGATGTCTTCAGATGATGTTTCTGGGAAAATATACTGCGCCTCAATCGCAAGAATCTAATGATCACACGAATTTACGTGATAGAATATAAGATGTTTATTTCTGTAACTGTTTACTTTCAGTCATTTAAAATTTAAATTCGCTGAATAGTTAAATTTAGATCTTAAGTATTCATAGATGACTTGCTCGCTACAGAAATTGGAAATATTTCAAAATTGGATAATGACCATATTTTGCTGCGTGGTTATAAGAGTGCTAAAATAAATTCATGACTCCTTAAAAAAATCGAGGAATCGCTCTATAAATTGACATAATAACATTTAATGATTTAAAAATTTAATTCGAAAAGTAACTCTATTAAGATTGTATTTTGATTACTGTTTTCAATGTCTGTAAGCAATACCTAATGTCTTCAGATGATATTTAAGAGAAAATATACTGCGCCACAATCGGAAGGATCTAATGATCACACGAATTTACGTGATAGATTATGAGATGTTGATTTCAGTAACTGTTCACTTTCAGTCATTTAAAAATTTCAATTCGTTGGAATGTTAAATTTAGATCGCGAGTATTTATGGATCACGTGCTCGCTACAGAACTTGGTAATATTTCAAAATTGAAAAATGACCATATTTCGCTGCGTAGTTATAAACGTGCTCAAATAAATTCATGCCTACTAGGAAAAATCGAGAAATCGCTCAATATAGTGACAAAATAACGTTAAATGATTTAAACAATCAATTCGAAAAGTTACTGATATTTAGATTTAATTTTTATTGTTGTTTTCAATGTCAGTAAGCTATACCTGATGTCTTCAGATGATATTTCAGGGAAAATATACTGCGCCTCAATCGCAAGAATCTAATGTTTACACGAATTTACGTGATGGAATATAAGATGTTGATTTCTGTAACTGTTCGCTTTCAGTCATTTACAACATTTCAATTTGCTAAAAAGTTCAATTTAGATCGCAAGTTCTCCTGGATCACCTGCTCGCTACAAAATTTGGTAATATTTCAAAATTGAATAATGACTATATTTTTCTGCGTGGTTATAAGAGTGCTAAAATAAATTCACGACTCCTGGAAAAAATTAAGCAATCGCTGCATATATTGACATACTAACGTTAATTGATTTAAAAATTCAATTCGAAAAAATACTCTATTGAGATTGCATTTAATTTTTGTTTTCAATGTCTGTAAGAAATACCTGATGTCTTCAGATGATATTTCAGGGAAAATATACTGCGCCTCAATCGCAAGAATCTAATGATCACACGAATTTACGTGATAGAATATAAGATGTTGATTTCTGTAACTGTTCGCTTTTAGTCATTCAAAATTCAATTCGCTGAATAGTTAAATTTAGATCACAAGTATTCATAAATGACCTACTTGCTACAGAACCTGGTGATATTCGATAATTGGATAATGACCATATTTTTCTGCGGGGTCATAAGAGTGCTAAAAGAAATTCATGACTCCTGGAATAAATCGAGGAATCGCTCTATATATTGACAAAATAACGTTCAATAATTTAAAAATTCAATTCGAAAAGTTACTCTATTTAGATTTCATTTTAATTGTTGTTTTTAATGCCTGTAAGAAATACCTGATGTCTTCAGATGACATTTCGGGAAAAATATACTGCGCCTCAATCGCAAGAAGCTAATGATTACACGAATTCACGTGACAGAATATAAGATGTTGATTTCTGTAACTGTTTACTTTCAGTCATTCAAAATTCAATTCGCTGAATAGTTAAATTTAGATCACAAGTATTCATAAATGACCTGCTTGCTACAGAACCTGGTGATATTCCAAAATTGGATAATGACCATATTTTTCTGCGTGGTCATAAGAGTGCTAAAAGAAATTCATGACTCCTGGGAGAAATCTAGGAATCGCTCCATATATTGACATAATAACGTTAATTGATTTAAAAATTCAATTCGAAAAGTAACTCTATTGAGATTGTATTTTGATTGTTCTTCTCAATGTCTGAACGAAATACCTGATGTCATCAGATGACATTTCGGGAAAAATATACTGCGCCTCAATCGCAAGAAGCTAATGATAACACGAATTCACGTGATAGAATATAAGTTGTTGATTTCTGTATCTGTTCGCCTTCAGTCATTGAAAATTTCAATTCGCTGAAAAGTTAAATTTAGATCACAAGTATTCATGAATGACCTGCTTGCTACAGAACCTGGTGATATTCCAAAATTGGATAATGACCATATTTTGCTGCGTGGTCATAAGAGTGCTAAAATAAATTCATGACTCCTGGGAGAAATCTAGGAATCGCTCTATATATTCACATAATAACGTTAATTCATTTAAAAATTCAATTCAAAAAGTAACTCTATTGAGATTGTATTTTGATTGTTGTTTTCAATGTCTGTAAGAAATACCTGATGTCTTCAGATGACATTTCGGGAAAAATACAGTGCGCCTAAATCGCAAGAAGCTAATGATTACACGAATTCACGTGATAGAATATAAGACGTTGATTTCTGTATCTGTTCGCCTTCAGTCATTTAAAATTTCAATTCGCTGAATAGTTAAATTCAGATCTCAAGTATTCATGGATGACCTGCTCGCTACAGAACTTGATAATATTTCGAAATTGGATAATGACCATATTTTGCTGCGTGGTCATAAGAGTGCTAAGATGAATTCATGACTCCTGGAAAAAATCGAGGAATCGCTCTATATATTAACAAAATAACGTTAATTGATTTAAAAATTCAATTCGAAAAAAAATACTCTATTGAGATTGCATTTTGATTTTTGTTTTTACTGTCTGTAAGAAATACCTGATGTCTTCAGATGATATTTCAGGGAAAATATACTGCGTCTCAATCGCAAGAATCTAATGATCACACGAATTTACGTGATAGAATATAAGATGTTGATTTCTGTAACTGTTCGCTTTCAGTCATATAAAAAATTTCAATTTGCTAAAAAGTTCAATTTAGATCGCAAGTAATCATGGATTACCTGCTTGCTACAGAACCTGGTAATATTTCAAAATTGGATAATGACCATATTTTGCTGCGTGGTCATAAAAGTGCTAAAATAAATTCATGACTCCTGGAAAAAATCGAGGAATCGCTCTATATATTGACAAAATAACGTTCAATAATTTAAAAATTCAATTCGAAAAGTTACTCTATTTAGATTTCATTTTAATTGTTGTTTTCAATGTCTGTAACCAATACCTGGTGTCTTCAGATCATCCTTGAGGGAAAATATACTGCGCCTCAATCGCAAGAATCTAATCATCACACGAAGTCACGTGATAGAATATAAGATGTTGATTTCTGTATCTGTTCGCCTTCGGTCATTGACAATTTTAATTCGCTGAATAGTTAAATTTAGATTACAAGTATTCATGAATGACCTGCTTGCTACAGAACCTGGTGATATTCCAAAATTGGATAATGACCATATTTTTCTGCGTGGTCATAAGAATGCTAAAAGAAATTCATGACTCCTGGGAGAAATCCAGGAATCGCTCTATATATTGACATAATAACGTTAATTGATTAAAAAATTCAATTCAAAAAGTAACTCTATTGAGATTGTATTTTGATTGTTCTTCTCAATGTCTGAAAGAAATACCTGATGTCTTCAGATGACATTTCGGGAAAAATATACTGCGCCTCAATCGCAAGAAGCTAATGATAACACGAATTCACGTGATAGAATATAAGATGTTGATTTCTGTATCTGTTCGCCTTCAGTCATTGAAAATTTCAATTCGCTGAATAGTTAAATTTAGATCAAAAGTATTCATGAATGACCTGCTTGATACAGAACCTGGTGATATTCCAAAATTGGATAATGACCATATTTTTCTGCGTGGTCATAAGAGTGCTAAAAGAAATTCATGACTCCTGAAGGAAATCTAGGAATCGCTCTATATATTGACATAATAACGTTAATTGATTTAAAAATTCAATTCGAAAAGTAACTCTATTGAGATTGTATTTTGATTGTTGTTTTTAATGCCTGTAAGAAATACCTGATGTCTTCAGATGATATTTCAGGGAAAATATACTGCTCTTCAATCGCAAGAATCTAATGATCACACGAATTTACGTGATAGAATACAAGATGTTGATTTCTGTAACTGTTTACTTTCAGTCATTCAAAATTCAATTCGCTGAATAGTTAAATTTAGATCACAAGTATTCATGAATGACCTGCTTGCTACAGAACCTGGTGATATTCCAAAATTCGAAAATGACCATATTTTTCTGCGTGGTCATAAGAGTGCTAAAAGAAATTCATGACTCCTGGGGGAAATCTAGGAATCGCTATATATATTGACATAATAACGTTAATTGATTTCAAAATTCAATTTGAAAAGTAACTCTATTGATATTGTATTTTGATTGTTCTTCTCAATGTCTGTAAGAAATACCTGATGTCTACAGATGATATTTCAGGGAAAATATACTGCCCTTCAATCGCAAGAATCTAATGATCACACGAATTTACGTGATAGAATATAAGATGTTGATTTCTGTAACTGTTCGCTTTCAGTCATTAAAAAAATTTCAATTTGCTAAAAAGTTCAATTTAGATCGCAAGTAATCATGGATTACCTGCTTGCTACAAAACCTGGTGATATTCCAAAATTGGATAATGACCATATTTTTCTGCGTGGTCATAAGAGTGCTAAAAGAAATTCATGACTCCTGGGAGAAATCTAGGAATCGCTCCATATATTGACATAATAACGTTAATTGATTTAAAAATTCAATTCGAAAAGTAACTCTATTGAGATTGTATTTTGATTGTTCTTCTAAATGTCTGAAAGAAATACCTGATGTCTTCAGGTGACATTTCGGGAAAAATATACTGCGCCTCAATCGCAAGAAGCTAATGATAACACGAATTCACGTGATAGAATATAAGATGTTGATTTCTGTATCTGTTCGCCTTCAGTCATTGAAAATTTCAATTCGCTGAATAGTTAAATTTAGATCACAAGTATTCATGAATGACCTGCTTGATACAGAACCTGGTGATATTCCAAAATTGGATAATGACCATATTTTTCTGCGTGGTCTTAAGAGTGCTAAAAGAAATTCATGACTCCTGGGGGAAATCTAGGAATCGCTATATATATTGACATAATAACGTTAATTGATTTCAAAATTCAATTTGAAATGTAACTCTATTGAGATTGTATTTTGATTGTTCTTCTCAATGTCTGTAAGAAATACCTGATGTCTTCAGATGATATTTCAGGGAAAATATACTGCCCTTCAATCGCAAGAATCTAATGATCACACGAATTTACGTGATAGAATACAAGATGTTGATTTCTGTAACTGTTTACTTTCAGTCATTCAAAATTCAATTCGCTGAATAGTTAAATTTAGATCACAAGTATTCATGAATGACCTGCTTGCTACAGAACCTAGTGATATTCCAAAATTCGAAAATGACCATATTTTTCTGCGTGGTCATAAGAGTGCTAAAAGAAATTCATGACTCCTGGGGGAAATCTAGGAATCGCTATATATATTGACATAATAACGTTAATTGATTTCAAAATTCAATTTGAAAAGTAACTCTATTGATATTGTATTTTGATTGTTCTTCTCAATGTCTGTAAGAAATACCTGATGTCTACAGATGATATTTCAGGGAAAATATACTGCCCTTCAATCGCAAGAATCTAATGATCACACGAATTTACGTGATAGAATATAAGATGTTGATTTCTGTAACTGTTCGCTTTCAGTCATTAAAAAAATTTCAATTTGCTAAAAAGTTCAATTTAGATCGCAAGTAATCATGGATTACCTGCTTGCTACAAAACCTGGTGATATTCCAAAATTGGATAATGACCATATTTTTCTGCGTAGTCATAAGAGTGCTAAAAGAAATTCATGACTCCTGGGAGAAATCTAGGAATCGCTCCATATATTGACATAATAACGTTAATTGATTTAAAAATTCAATTCGAAAAGTAACTCTATTGAGATTGTATTTTGATTGTTCTTCTCAATGTCTGAAAGAAATACCTGATGTCATCAGATGACATTTCGGGAAAAATATACTGCGCCTCAATCGCAAGAAGCTAATGATAACACGAATTCACGTGATAGAATATAAGTTGTTGATTTCTGTTTCTGTTCGCCTTCAGTCATTGAAAATTTCAATTCGCTGAAAAGTTAAATTTAGATCACAAGTATTCATGAATGACCTGCTTGATACAGAACCTGGTGATATTCCAAAATTGGATAATGACCATATTTTTCTGCGTGGTCTTAAGAGTGCTAAAAGAAATTCATGACTCCTGGGGGAAATCTAGGAATCGCTATATATATTGACATAATAACGTTAATTGATTTCAAAATTCAATTTGAAATGTAACTCTATTGAGATTGTATTTTGATTGTTCTTCTCAATGTCTGTAAGAAATACCTGATGTCTTCAGATGATATTTCAGGGAAAAAATACTGCGCCTCAATCGCAAGAATCTAATGATCAGACGAATTTACGTGATAGAATATAAGATGTTGATTTCTGTAACTGTTCGCTTTCAGTCATTTAAAACATTTCAATTTGCTGAAAAGTTCAATTTAGATCGCAAGTAATCATGGATTACCTGCTTGCTACAGAACCTGGTGATTTTCCAAAATTGGATAATGACCATATTTTGCTGCGTGGTTATAAACGTGCTCAAATAAATTCATGACGCCTAGGAAAAATCAAGAAATCGCTCAATATAGTGACAAAATAACGTTGAATGATTTAAACAATCAATTCGAAAAGTTACTGATGTTTAGATTTAATTTTAATCGTTGTTTTCAATGTCAGTAAGCAATACCTGATGTCTTGAGATGATATTTAAGAGAAAATATACTGCGCCTCAATCGCAATAATCTAATGATCACACGAATTTACGTGATAGAATATAAGATGTTGATTTCAGTAACTGTTTACTTTCAGTCATTTAAAATTTAAATTCGCTGAATAGTTAAATTTAGATCACAAGTATTCATGAATAACCTGCTTGCTACAGAACCTGGTGATATTCCAAAATTGGATAGTGACCATATTTTTCTGCGTGGTCATAAGAGTGCTATAAATAAATTTATGACTCCTGAGAGAAATCTAGGAATCGCTCCATATATTGACATAATAACGTTCATTGATTTAAAAATTCAATTCGAAAAGTAACTCTATTGAGATTGTATTTTGATTGTTGTTTTCAATGTCTGTAAGAAATACCTGATGTCTTCAGATCACATTTCGGGAAAAATATACTGCGCCTCAATCAGAAGAAGCTAATGATTACACGAATTCACGTGATAGAATATAAGATGTTGATTTCTGTAACTGTTTACTTTCAGTCATTCAAAATTCAATTCGCTGAATAGTTAAATTTAGGTCACAAGTATTCATAAATGACCTGCTTGCTACAGAACCTGGTGATATTCCAAAATTGGATAATGACCATATTTTTCTGCGTGGTCATAAGAGTGCTAAAAGAAATTCATGACTCCTGGGAGAAATCTAGAAATCGCTCCATATATTGACATAATAACGTTAATTGATTTAAAAATTCAATTCGAAAAGTAACTCTATTGAGATTGTATTTTGATTGTTCTTCTCAATGTCTGAACGAAATACCTGATGTCATCAGATGACATTTCGGGAAAAATATACTGCGCCTCAATCGCAAGAAGCTAATGATAACACGAATTCACGTGATAGAATATAAGTTGTTGATTTCTGTATCTGTTCGCCTTTAGTCATTGAAAATTTCAATTCGCTGAAAAGTTAAATTTAGATCACAAGTATTCATGAATGACCTGCTTGCTACAGAACCTGGTGATATTCCAAAATTGGATAATGACCATATTTTGCTGCGTGGTCATAAGAGTGCTAAAATAAATTCATGACTCCTGGGAGAAATCTAGGAATCGCTCTATATATTCACATAATAACGTTAATTCATTTAAAAATTCAATTCAAAAAGTAACTCTATTGAGATTGTATTTTGATTGTTGTTTTCAATGTCTGTAAGAAATACCTGATGTCTTCAGATGACATTTCGGGAAAAATACAGTGCGCCTAAATCGCAAGAAGCTAATGATTACACGAATTCACGTGATAGAATATAAGACGTTGATTTCTGTATCTGTTCGCCTTCAGTCATTTAAAATTTCAATTCGCTGAATAGTTAAATTCAGATCTCAAGTATTCATGGATGACCTGCTCGCTACAGAACTTGATAATATTTCGAAATTGGATAATGACCATATTTTGCTGCGTGGTCATAAGAGTGCTAAGATGAATTCATGACTCCTGGAAAAAATCGAGGAATCGCTCTATATATTAACAAAATAACGTTAATTGATTTAAAAATTCAATTCGAAAAAAAATACTCTATTGAGATTGCATTTTGATTTTTGTTTTTACTGTCTGTAAGAAATACCTGATGTCTTCAGATGATATTTCAGGGAAAATATACTGCGTCTCAATCGCAAGAATCTAATGATCACACGAATTTACGTGATAGAATATAAGATGTTGATTTCTGTAACTGTTCGCCTTCGGTCATTGACAATTTTAATTCGCTGAATAGTTAAATTTAGATTACAAGTATTCATGAATGACCTGCTTGCTACAGAACCTGGTGATATTCCAAAATTGGATAATGACCATATTTTTCTGCGTGGTCATAAGAATGCTAAAAGAAATTCATGACTCCTGGGAGAAATCCAGGAATCGCTCTATATATTGACATAATAACGTTAATTGATTAAAAAATTCAATTCAAAAAGTAACTCTATTGAGATTGTATTTTGATTGTTCTTCTCAATGTCTGAAAGAAATACCTGATGTCTTCAGATGACATTTCGGGAAAAATATACTGCGCCTCAATCGCAAGAAGCTAATGATAACACGAATTCACGTGATAGAATATAAGATGTTGATTTCTGTATCTGTTCGCCTTCAGTCATTGAAAATTTCAATTCGCTGAATAGTTAAATTTAGATCACAAGTATTCATGAATGACCTGCTTGATACAGAACCTGGTGATATTCCAAAATTGGATAATGACCATATTTTTCTGCGTGGTCATAAGAGTGCTAAAAGAAATTCATGACTCCTGAAGGAAATCTAGGAATCGCTCTATATATTGACATAATAACGTTAATTGATTTAAAAATTCAATTCGAAAAGTAACTCTATTGAGATTGTATTTTGATTGTTGTTTTTAATGCCTGTAAGAAATACCTGATGTCTTCAGATGATATTTCAGGGAAAATATACTGCTCTTCAATCGCAAGAATCTAATGATCACACGAATTTACGTGATAGAATACAAGATGTTGATTTCTGTAACTGTTTACTTTCAGTCATTCAAAATTCAATTCGCTGAATAGTTAAATTTAGATCACAAGTATTCATGAATGACCTGCTTGCTACAGAACCTGGTGATATTCCAAAATTCGAAAATGACCATATTTTTCTGCGTGGTCATAAGAGTGCTAAAAGAAATTCATGACTCCTGGGGGAAATCTAGGAATCGCTATATATATTGACATAATAACGTTAATTGATTTCAAAATTCAATTTGAAAAGTAACTCTATTGATATTGTATTTTGATTGTTCTTCTCAATGTCTGTAAGAAATACCTGATGTCTACAGATGATATTTCAGGGAAAATATACTGCCCTTCAATCGCAAGAATCTAATGATCACACGAATTTACGTGATAGAATATAAGATGTTGATTTCTGTAACTGTTCGCTTTCAGTCATTAAAAAAATTTCAATTTGCTAAAAAGTTCAATTTAGATCGCAAGTAATCATGGATTACCTGCTTGCTACAAAACCTGGTGATATTCCAAAATTGGATAATGACCATATTTTTCTGCGTGGTCATAAGAGTGCTAAAAGAAATTCATGACTCCTGGGAGAAATCTAGGAATCGCTCCATATATTGACATAATAACGTTAATTGATTTAAAAATTCAATTCGAAAAGTAACTCTATTGAGATTGTATTTTGATTGTTCTTCTAAATGTCTGAAAGAAATACCTGATGTCTTCAGGTGACATTTCGGGAAAAATATACTGCGCCTCAATCGCAAGAAGCTAATGATAACACGAATTCACGTGATAGAATATAAGATGTTGATTTCTGTATCTGTTCGCCTTCAGTCATTGAAAATTTCAATTCGCTGAATAGTTAAATTTAGATCACAAGTATTCATGAATGACCTGCTTGATACAGAACCTGGTGATATTCCAAAATTGGATAATGACCATATTTTTCTGCGTGGTCATAAGAGTGCTAAAAGAAATTCATGACTCCTGGGGGAAATCTAGGAATCGCTATATATATTGACATAATAACGTTAATTGATTTCAAAATTCAATTTGAAATGTAACTCTATTGAGATTGTATTTTGATTGTTCTTCTCAATGTCTGTAAGAAATACCTGATGTCTTCAGATGATATTTCAGGGAAAATATACTGCCCTTCAATCGCAAGAATCTAATGATCACACGAATTTACGTGATAGAATACAAGATGTTGATTTCTGTAACTGTTTACTTTCAGTCATTCAAAATTCAATTCGCTGAATAGTTAAATTTAGATCACAAGTATTCATGAATGACCTGCTTGCTACAGAACCTAGTGATATTCCAAAATTCGAAAATGACCATATTTTTCTGCGTGGTCATAAAAGTGCTAAAAGAAATTCATGACTCCTGGGGGAAATCTAGGAATCGCTATATATATTGACATAATAACGTTAATTGATTTCAAAATTCAATTTGAAAAGTAACTCTATTGATATTGTATTTTGATTGTTCTTCTCAATGTCTGTAAGAAATACCTGATGTCTACAGATGATATTTCAGGGAAAATATACTGCCCTTCAATCGCAAGAATCTAATGATCACACGAATTTACGTGATAGAATATAAGATGTTGATTTCTGTAACTGTTCGCTTTCAGTCATTAAAAAAATTTCAATTTGCTAAAAAGTTCAATTTAGATCGCAAGTAATCATGGATTACCTGCTTGCTACAAAACCTGGTGATATTCCAAAATTGGATAATGACCATATTTTTCTGCGTAGTCATAAGAGTGCTAAAAGAAATTCATGACTCCTGGGAGAAATCTAGGAATCGCTCCATATATTGACATAATAACGTTAATTGATTTAAAAATTCAATTCGAAAAGTAACTCTATTGAGATTGTATTTTGATTGTTCTTCTCAATGTCTGAAAGAAATACCTGATGTCATCAGATGACATTTCGGGAAAAATATACTGCGCCTCAATCGCAAGAAGCTAATGATAACACGAATTCACGTGATAGAATATAAGTTGTTGATTTCTGTTTCTGTTCGCCTTCAGTCATTGAAAATTTCAATTCGCTGAAAAGTTAAATTTAGATCACAAGTATTCATGAATGACCTGCTTGCTACAGAACCTGGTGATATTCCAAAATTGGATAATGACCATATTTTGCTGCGTGGTCATAAGAGTGCTAAAATAAATTCATGACTCCTGGGAGAAATCTAGGAATCGCTCTATATATTCACATAATAACGTTAATTGATTTAAAAATTCAATTCGAAAAAAAATACTCTATTGAGATTGCATTTTGATTTTTGTTTTTAATGTCTGTAAGAAATACCTGATGTCTTCAGATGATATTTCAGGGAAAATATACTGCGCCTCAATCGCAAGAATCTAATGTTCACACGAATTTACGTGATAGAATATAAGATGTTGATTTCCGTAACTGTTCGCTTTCAGTCATATAAAAAATTTCAATTTGCTGAAAAGTTTAATTTAGATCGCAAGTAATCATGGATTACCTGCTTGCTACAGAACCTGGTAATATTTCAAAATTGGATAATGACCATATTTTGCTGCGTGGTCATAAGAGTGCTAAAATAAATTCATGACTCCTGGAAAAAATCGAGGAATCGCTCTATATATTGACAAAATAACGTTCAATAATTAAAAAATTCAATTCGAAAAGTAACTCTATCTAGATTTCATTTTAATTGTTGTTTATAATGTCTGTAAGAAATACCTGATGTCTACAGATGATATTTCAGGGAAAATATACTGCCCTTCAATCGCAAGAATCTAATGATCACACGAATTTACGTGATAGAATATAAGATGTTGATTTCTGTAACTGTTCGCTTTCAGTCATTAAAAAAATTTCAATTTGCTAAAAAGTTCAATTTAGATCGCAAGTAATCATGGATTACCTGCTTGCTACAAAACCTGGTGATATTCCAAAATTGGATAATGACCATATTTTTCTGCGTGGTCATAAGAGTGCTAAAAGAAATTCATGACTCCTGGGAGAAATCTAGGAATCGCTCCATATATTGACATAATAACGTTAATTGATTTAAAAATTCAATTCGAAAAGTAACTCTATTGAGATTGTATTTTGATTGTTCTTCTCAATGTCTGAAAGAAATACCTGATGTCATCAGATGACATTTCGGGAAAAATATACTGCGCCTCAATCGCAAGAAGCTAATGATAACACGAATTCACGTGATAGAATATAAGTTGTTGATTTCTGTTTCTGTTCGCCTTCAGTCATTGAAAATTTCAATTCGCTGAAAAGTTAAATTTAGATCACAAGTATTCATGAATGACCTGCTTGCTACAGAACCTGGTGATATTCCAAAATTGGATAATGACCATATTTTGCTGCGTGGTCATAAGAGTGCTAAAATAAATTCATGACTCCTGGGAGAAATCTAGGAATCGCTCTATATATTCACATAATAACGTTAATTCATTTAAAAATTCAATTCAAAAAGTAACTCTAATGAGATTGTATTTTGATTGTTGTTTTCAATGTCTGTAAGAAATCCCTGATGTCTTCAGATGACATTTCGGGAAAAATACAGTGCGCCTAAATCGCAAGAAGCTAATGATTACACGAATTCACGTGATAGAATATAAGACGTTGATTTCTGTATCTGTTCGCCTTCAGTCATTTAAAATTTCAATTCGCTGAATAGTTAAATTCAGATCTCAAGTAGTCATGGATGACCTGCTCGCTACAGAACTTGATAATATTTCGAAATTGGATAATGACCATATTTTGCTGCGTGGTCATAAGAGTGCTAAGATGAATTCATGACTCCTGGAAAAAATCGAGGAATCGCTCTATATATTAACAAAATAACGTTAATTGATTTAAAAATTCAATTCGAAAAAAAATACTCTATTGAGATTGCATTTTGATTTTTGTTTTTAATGTCTGTAAGAAATACCTGATGTCTTCAGATGATATTTCAGGGAAAATATACTGCGTCTCAATCGCAAGAATCTAATGATCACACGAATTTACGTGATAGAATATAAGATGTTGATTTCCGTAACTGTTCGCTTTCAGTCATATAAAAAATTTCAATTTGCTGAAAAGTTTAATTTAGATCGCAAGTAATCATGGATTACCTGCTTGCTACAGAACCTGGTAATATTTCAAAATTGGATAATGACCATATTTTGCTGCGTGGTCATAAGAGTGCTAAAATAAATTCATGACTCCTGGAAAAAATCGAGGAATCGCTCTATATATTGACAAAATAACGTTCAATAATTAAAAAATTCAATTCGAAAAGTAACTCTATTTGAATTTCATTTTAATTGTTGTTTATAATGTCTGTAACCAATACCTGATGTCTTCAGATCATATTTCAGGGAAAATATACTGCGCCTCAATCGCAAGAATCTAATCATCACACGAATTTACGTGATAGAATATAAGATGTTGATTTCTGTATCTGTTCGCCTTCAGTCATTGAAAATTTTAATTCGCTGAATAGTTAAATTTAGATCACAAGTATTCATAAATGACCTGCTTGCTACAGAACCTGGTGATATTCCAAAATTGGATAATGACCATATTTTTCTGCGTGGTCATAAGAGTGCTAAAAGAAATTCATGACTCCTTGGGGAAATCTAGGAATCGCTATATATATTGACATAATAACGTTAATTGATTGAAAAATTCAATTCAAAAAGTAACTCTATTGAGATTGTATTTTGATTGTTCTTCTCAATGTCTGAAAGAAATACCTGATGTCTTCAGATGACATTTCGGGAAAAATATACTGCGCCTCAATCGCAAGAAGCTAATGACAACACGAATTCACGTGATAGAATGTAAGATGTTGATTTCTGTATCTGTTCGCCTTCAGCCATTGAAAATTTCAATTCGCTGAATAGTTAAATTTAGATCACAAGTATTCATGAATGACCTGCTTGATACAGAACCTGGTGATATTCCAAAATTGGATAGTGACCATATTTTTCTGCGTGGTCATAAGAGTGCTAAAAGAAATTCATGACTCCTGGGAGAAATGTAGGAATCGCTCTATATATTGACATAATAACTTCAATTGATTTAAAAATTCAATTCGAAAAGTAACTCTATTGAGATTGTATGTTGATTGTTGTTTTCAATGTCTGTAGGAAATACCTGATGTCTTCAGATGATATTTCAGGGAAAATATACTGCGCCTCAATCGCAAGAATCTAATGATCAGACGAATTTACGTGATAGAATATAAGATGTTGATTTCTGTAACTGTTCGCTTTCAGTCATTTAAAACATTTCAATTTGCTGAAAAGTTCAATTTAGATCGCAAGTAATTATGGATTACCTGCTTGCTACAGAACCTGGTGATATTCCAAAATTGGATAATGACCATATTTTGCTGCGTGGTCATAAGAGTGCTAAAATAAATTCATGACTCCTTGAAAAAATCGAGGAATCGCTCTATATATTGACATAATAACGTTAATTGATTTAAAAATTCAATTCGAAAAGTAACTCTATTGAGATTGTATTTTGATTGTTGTTTTCAATGTCTGTAAGAAATACCTGATGTCTTCAGATGATATTTCAGGGAAAATATACTGCGCCTCAATCGCAAGAATCTAATGATCAGACGAATTTACGTGATAGAATATAAGATGTTGATTTCTGTAACTGTTCGCTTTCAGTCATTTAAAACATTTCAATTTGCTGGAAAGTTCAATTTAGATCGCAAGTAATCATGGATTACCTGGTTGCTACAGAACCTGGTGATATACCAAACTTGGATAATGACCATATTTTGCTGCGTGGTCATAAGAGTGCTAAAATAAATTCATGACTCCTGGAAAAAATCGAGAAATCGCTCTATATATTGACATAATAACGTTAATTGATTTAAAAATTCAATTCGAAAAGTAACTCTATTGAGATTGTATTTTGATTGTTGTTTTCAATGTCTGTAAGAAATACCTGATCTCTTCAGATGATATTTAAGAGAAAATATACTGCGCCACAATCGCAAGGATCTAATGATCACACAAATATACGTGATAGAATATAAGATGTTGATTTCAGTATCTGTACACTTTCAGTCATTTAAAAATTTCAATTCGTTGGAATGTTAAATTTAGATCGCGAGTATTTATGGATCACCTGCTCGCTACAGAACTTGGTAATATTTCAAAATTGAAAAATGACCATATTTCGCTGCGTAGTTATAAACGTGCTCAAATAAATTCATGCCTACTAGGAAAAATCAAGAAATCGCTCAATATAGTGACAAAATAACGTTAAATGATTTAAACAATCAATTCGAAATGTTACTGATATTTAGATTAAATTTTTATTGTTGTTTTCAATGTCAGTAAGCAATACCTGATGACTTCAGATGATATTTCAGGGAAAATATACTGCGCCTCAATCGCAAGAATCTAATGATTACACGAATTTACGTGATGGAATATAAGATGTTGATTTCTGTAACTGTTCGCTTTCAGTCATTTGAAAAATTTCAATTTGCTAAAAAGTTGAATTTAGATCGCAAGTTCTCCTGGATCACCTGCTCGCTACAAAATTTGGTAATATTTCAAAATTGAATAATGACTATATTTTTCTGCGTGGTTATACGAGTGCTAAAATAAATTCACGACTCCTAGAAAAAATCAAGCAATCGCTGCATATATTGACATACTAACGTAAATTGATTTAAAAATTCAATTCGAAAAAATACTCTATTGAGATTGCATTTAATTTTTGTTTTCAATGTCTGTAAGAAATACCTGATGTCTTCAGATGCAATTTCGGGAAAAATATACTGCGCCTCAATCGCAAGAAGCTAATGATTACACGAATTCACGTGACAGAATATAAGATGTTGATTTCTGTAACTGTTTACTTTCAGTCATTCAAAATTCAATTTGCTGAATAGTTAAATTTAGATCACAAGTATTCATAAATGACCTGCTTGCTACAGAACCTGGTGATATTCCAAAATTGGATAATGACCATATTTTTCTGCGTGGTCATAAGAGTGCTAAAAGAAATTCATGACTCCTGGGAGAAATCTAGGAATCGCTCTATATATTGACATAATAACGTTAATTGATTTAAAAATTCAATTCGAAAAGTAACTCTATTGAGATTGTATTTTGATTGTTCTTCTAAATGTCTGAAAGAAATACCTGATGTCTTCAGGTGACATTTCAGGAAAAGTATACTGCGCCTCAATCGCAAGAAGCTTATGATAACACGAATTCACGTGATAGAATATAAGATGTTGATTTCTGTATCTGTTCGCCTTCAGTCATTGAAAATTTCAATTCGCTGAATAGGTAAATTTAGATCACAAGTATTCATGAATGACCTGCTTGATACAGAACCTGGTGATATTCCAAAATTGGATAATGACCATATTTTTCTGCGTGGTCATAAGAGTGCTAAAAGAAATTCATGACTCCTGGGGGAAATCTAGGAATCGCTATATATATTGACATAATAACGTTAATTGCTTTCTAAATTCAATTTGAAAAGTAACTCTATTGAGATTGTATTTTGATTGTTCTTCTCAATGTCTGTAAGAAATACCTGATGTCTACAGATGATATTTCAGGGAAAATATACTGCCCTTCAATCGCAAGAATCTAATGATCACACGAATTTACGTGATAGAATATAAGATGTTGATTTCTGTAACTGTTCGCTTTCAGTCATTAAAAAAATTTTAATTTGCTGAAAAGTTCAATTTAGATCGCAAGTAATCATAGATTACCTGCTTGCTACAAAACCTGGTGATATTCCAAATTTGGATAATGACTATATTTTGCTGCGTGGTCATAAGAGTGCTAAAATGAATTCATGACTCCTGGGAGAAATCTAGGAATTGCTCTATATATTGACATAATAACGTTAATTGATTTAAAAATTAAATTCGAAAAGTAACTCTATTGAGATTGTATTTTGATTGTTCTTCTCAATGTCTGAACGAAAAACCTGATGTCATCAGATGACATTTCGGGAAAAATACAGTGCGCCTAAATCGCAAGGAGCTAATGATTACACGAATTCACGTGATAGAATATAACAAGTTGATTTCTGTATCTGTTCGCCTTCAGTCATTTAAAATTTCAATTCGCTGAATAGTTAAATTCAGATCTCAAGTATTCATGGATGACCTGCTCGCTACAGAACTTGATAATATTTCGAAATTGGATAATGACCATATTTTGCTGCGTGGTCATAAGAGTGCTAAGATGAATTCATGACTCCTGGAAAAAATCGAGGAATCGCTCTATATATTAACAAAATAACGTTAATTGATTTAAAAATTCAATTCGAAAAAAAATACTCTATTGAGATTGCATTTTGATTTTTGTTTTTAATGTCTGTAAGAAATACCTGATGTCTTCAGATGATATTTCAGGGAAAATATACTGCGTCTCAATCGCAAGAATCTAATGATCACACGAATTTACGTGATAGAATATAAGATGTTGATTTCCGTAACTGTTCGCTTTCAGTCATATGAAAAATTTCAATTTGCTAAAAAGTTCAATTTAGATCGCAAGTAATCATGGATTACCTGCTTGCTACAGAACCTGGTAATATTTCAAAATTGAATAATGACCATATTTTGCTGCGTGGTCATAAGAGTGCTGAAATAAATTCATGACTCCTGGAAAAAATCGAGGAATCGCTCTATATATTGACAAAATAACGTTCAATAATTTAAAAATTCAATTCGAAAAGTTACTCTATTTAGATTTCATTTTAATTGTTGTTTTGAATGTCTGTAACCAATACCTGATGTCTTCAGATCATATTTCAGGGAAAATATACTGCGCCTCAATCTCAAGAAGCTAATGATTACACTAATTCACGTGATAGAATATAAGATGTTGATTTCTGTAACTGTTTACTTTCAGTCATTCAAAATTCAATTCGCTGAATAGTTAAATTTAGATCACAAGTATTCACGAATGACCTGCTTGCTACAGAACCTGGTGATATTCCAAAATTGGATAATCACCATATTTTTCTGCGTGGTCATAAGAGTGCTAAAAGAAATTCATGACTCCTGGAAAAAATCGAGGAATCGCGCTATATATTGACATAATAACATATAATGATTTAGAAATTAATTCGGAAAGTTACTTTATTTAGATTGCATTTTGATTGTTGGTTTCAATGTCTGTGAGCAATACCTGATGTCTTCAGATGATGTTTCTGGGAAAATATACTGCGCCTCAATCGCACGAATCTAATGATCACACGAATTTACGTGATAGAATATAAGATGTTTATTTCTGTAACTGTTTACATTCAGTCATTTAAAATTTAAATTCGCTGAATAGTTAAATTTAGATCTCTAGTATTCATAGATGACTTGCTCGCTACAGAAATTGGTAATATTTCGAAATTGGATAATGACCATATTTTGCTGCGTGGTTATAAGAGTGCTAAAATAAATTCATGACTCCTTAAATAAATTGAGGAATCGCTCTATATATTGACATAATAACGTTTAATGATTTAAAAATTTAATTCGAAAAGTAACTCTATTAAGATTGTATTTTGATTGTTGTTTTCAATGTCTGTAAGCAATACCTGATGTCTTCAGATGATATTTCAGGGAAAATATACTGCCCTTCAATCGCAAGAATCTAATAATCACACGAAGTTACGTGATAGAATATAAGATGTTGATTTCTGTAACTGTTCGCTTTCAGTCATATAAAAAATTTCAATTTGCTAAAAAGTTCAATTTAGATCGCAAGTAATCATGGATTACCTGCTTGCTACAGAACCTGGTAATATTTCAAAATTGGATAATGACCATATTTTGCTGCGTGGTCATAAAAGTGCTAAAATAAATTCATGACTCCTGGAAAAAATCGAGGAATCGCTCTATATATTGACAAAATAACGTTCAATAATTTAAAAATTCAATTCGAAAAGTTACTCTATTTGGATTTCATTTTAATTGTTGTTTTCAATGTCTGTAACCAATACCTGATGTCTTCAGATCATATTTGAGGGAAAATATACTGCGCCTCAATCGCAAGAATCTAATCATCACACGAAGTCACGTGATAGAATATAAGATGTTGATTTCTGTATCTGTTCGCCTTCGGTCATTGACAATTTTAATTCGATGAATAGTTAAATTTAGATTACAAGTATTCATGAATGACCTGCTTGCTACAGAACCTGGTGATATTCCAAAATTGGATAATGACCATATTTTTCTGCGTGGTCATAAGAATGCTAAAAGAAATTCATGACTCCTGGGAGAAATCCAGGAATCGCTCTATATATTGACATAATAACGTTAATTGATTAAAAAATTCAATTCAAAAAGTAACTCTATTGAGATTGTATTTTGATTGTTCTTCTCAATGTCTGAAAGAAATACCTGATGTCTTCAGATGACATTTCGGGAAAAATATACTGCGCCTCAATCGCAAGAAGCTAATGATAACACGAATTCACGTGATAGAATATAAGATGTTGATTTCTGTATCTGTTCGCCTTCAGTCATTGAAAATTTCAATTCGCTGAATAGTTAAATTTAGATCGCAAGTATTCATGAATGACCTGCTTGATACAGAACCTGGTGATATTCCAAAATTGGATAATGACCATATTTTTCTGCGTGGTCATAAGAGTGCTAAAAGAAATTCATGACTCCTGGGAGAAATCTAGGAATCGCTCTATATAGTGACATAATAACTTTAATTGATTTAAAAATTCAATTCGAAAAGTAACTCTATTGAGATTGTATTTTGATTGTTGTTTTCAATGTCTGTAAGAAATACCTGATGTCTTCAGATGATATTTCAGGGAAAATATACTGCGCCTCAATCGCAAGAATCTAATGATCAGACGAATTTACGTGATAGAATATAAGATGTTGATTTCTGTAACTGTTCGCTTTCAGTCATTTAAAACATTTCAATTTGCTGAAAAGTTCAATTTAGATCGCAAGTAATCATGGATTACCTGCTTGCTACAGAACCTGGTGATTTTCCAAAATTGGATAATGACCATATTTTTCTGCGTGGTCATAAGAGTGCTAAAAGAAATTCATGACTCCTGGGAGAAATCTAGGAATCACTCTATATAGTGACATAATAACTTTAATTGATTTAAAAATTCAATTCGAAAAGTAACTCTATTGAGATTGTATTTTGATTGTTGTTTTCAATGTCTGTAAGAAATACCTGATGTCTTCAGATGATATTTCAGGGAAAAAATACTGCGCCTCAATCGCAAGAATCTAATGATCAGACGAATTTACGTGATAGAATATAAGATGTTGATTTCTGTAACTGTTCGCTTTCAGTCATTTAAAACATTTCAATTTGCTGAAAAGTTCAATTTAGATCGCAAGTAATCATGGATTACCTGCTTGCTACAGAACCTGGTGATTTTCCAAAATTGGATAATGACCATATTTTGCTGCGTGGTTATAAACGTGCTCAAATAAATTCATGACGCCTAGGAAAAATCAAGAAATCGCTCAATATAGTGACAAAATAACGTTGAATGATTTAAACAATCAATTCGAAAAGTTACTGATGTTTAGATTTAATTTTAATCGTTGTTTTCAATGTCAGTAAGCAATACCTGATGTCTTGAGATGATATTTAAGAGAAAATATACTGCGCCTCAATCGCAATAATCTAATGATCACACGAATTTACGTGATAGAATATAAGATGTTGATTTCAGTAACTGTTTACTTTCAGTCATTTAAAATTTAAATTCGCTGAATAGTTAAATTTAGATCACAAGTATTCATGAATAACCTGCTTGCTACAGAACCTGGTGATATTCCAAAATTGGATAGTGACCATATTTTTCTGCGTGGTCATAAGAGTGCTATAAATAAATTTATGACTCCTGAGAGAAATCTAGGAATCGCTCCATATATTGACATAATAACGTTCATTGATTTAAAAATTCAATTCGAAAGGTAACTCTATTGAGATTGTATTTTGATTGTTGTTTTCAATGTCTGTAAGAAATACCTGATGTCTTCAGATGACATTTCGGGAAAAATATACTGCGCCTCAATCAGAAGAAGCTAATGATTACACGAATTCACGTGATAGAATATAAGATGTTGATTTCTGTAACTGTTTACTTTCAGTCATTCAAAATTCAATTCGCTGAATAGTTAAATTTAGGTCACAAGTATTCATGAATGACCTGCTTGCTACAGAACCTGGTGATATTCCAAAATTGGATAATGACCATATTTTTCTGCGTGGTCATAAGAGTGCTAAAAGAAATTCATGACTCCTGGAAAAAATCGAGGAATTGCGCTATATATTGACATAATAACATATAATGATTTAGAAATTAATTCGTAAAGTTACTTTATTTAGATTGCATTTTGACTGTTTGTTTCAGTGTCTGTGAGCAATACCTGATGTCTTAAGATGATGTTTCTGGGAAAATATACTGCGCCTCAATCGCAAGAGTCTAATGATCACACGAATTTACGTGATAGAATATAAGATGTTGATTTCTGTAACTGTTTACTTTCAGTGATTTAAAATTTAAATTCGCTGAATAGTTAAATTTAGATCACAAGTATTCATGAATAACCTGCTTGCTACAGAATCTGGTGATATTCCAAAATTGGATAGTGACCATATTTTTGTGCGTGGTCATAAGAGTGCTAAAATAAATTCATGACTCCTTGAAAAAATCGAGGAATCGCTGCATATATTGACATACTAACGTTAATTGATTTAAAAATTCAATTCGAAAAAATACTCTATTGAGATTGCATTTAATTTTTGTTTTCAATGTCTGTAAGAAATACCTGATGTCTTCAGATGATATTTCAGGGAAAATATACTGCGCCTCAATCGCAAGAATCTAATGATCACACGAATTTACGTGATAGAATATAAGATGTTGATTTCTGTAACTGTTCGCTTTTAGTCATTTAAAAAATTTCAATTTGCTGAAAAGTTCAATTTAGATCGCAAGTAATTATAGATTACCTGCTTGCTACAGAACCTGGTGATATTTCAAAATTGGACAATGACCATATTTTGCTGCGTGGTCATAAGAGTGCTAAAATAAATTCACGACTCCTGGAAAAAATCGAGGAATCGCTCTATATATTGACAAAATAACGTTCAATAATTTAAAAATTCAATTCGAAAAGTTACTCTATTTAGATTTCATTTTAATTGTTGTTTTCAATGTCTGTAACCAATACCTGATGTCTTCAGATCATATTTCAGGGAAAATATACTGCGCCTCAATCGCAAGAATCTAATCATCACACGAATTCACGTGATAGAATATAAGATGTTGATTTCTGTATCTGTTCGCCTTCAGTCATTGAAAATTTTAATTCGCTGAATAGTTAAATTTAGATTACAAGTATTCATGAATGACCTGCTCGCTACAGAACTTGATAATATTTCGAAATTGGATAATGACCATATTTTGCTGCGTGGTCATAAGAGTGCTAAGATGAATTCATGACTCCTGGAAAAAATCGAGGAATCGCTCTATATATTAACAAAATAACGTTAATTGATTTAAAAATTCAATTCGAAAAAAAATACTCTATTGAGATTGCATTTTGATTTTTGTTTTTAATGTCTGTAAGAAATACCTGATGTCTTCAGATGATATTTCAGGGAAAATATACTGCGTCTCAATCGCAAGAATCTAATGATCACACGAATTTACGTGATAGAATATAAGATGTTGATTTCCGTAACTGTTCGCTTTCAGTCATATAAAAAATTTCAATTTGCTGAAAAGTTTAATTTAGATCGCAAGTAATCATGGATTACCTGCTTGCTACAGAACCTGGTAATATTTCAAAATTGGATAATGACCATATTTTGCTGCGTGGTCATAAGAGTGCTAAAATAAATTCATGACTCCTGGAAAAAATCGAGGAATCGCTCTATATATTGACAAAATAACGTTCAATAATTAAAAAATTCAATTCGAAAAGTAACTCTATTTGAATTTCATTTTAATTGTTGTTTATAATGTCTGTAACCAATACCTGATGTCTTCAGATCATATTTCAGGGAAAATATACTGCGCCTCAATCGCAAGAATCTAATCATCACACGAATTTACGTGATAGAATATAAGATGTTGATTTCTGTATCTGTTCGCCTTCAGTCATTGAAAATTTTAATTCGCTGAATAGTTAAATTTAGATCACAAGTATTCATAAATGACCTGCTTGCTACAGAACCTGGTGATATTCCAAAATTGGATAATGACCATATTTTTCTGCGTGGTCATAAGAGTGCTAAAAGAAATTCATGACTCCTTGGGGAAATCTAGGAATCGCTATATATATTGACATAATAACGTTAATTGATTGAAAAATTCAATTCAAAAAGTAACTCTATTGAGATTGTATTTTGATTGTTCTTCTCAATGTCTGAAAGAAATACCTGATGTCTTCAGATGACATTTCGGGAAAAATATACTGCGCCTCAATCGCAAGAAGCTAATGACAACACGAATTCACGTGATAGAATGTAAGATGTTGATTTCTGTATCTGTTCGCCTTCAGCCATTGAAAATTTCAATTCGCTGAATAGTTAAATTTAGATCACAAGTATTCATGAATGACCTGCTTGATACAGAACCTGGTGATATTCCAAAATTGGATAGTGACCATATTTTTCTGCGTGGTCATAAGAGTGCTAAAAGAAATTCATGACTCCTGGGAGAAATGTAGGAATCGCTCTATATATTGACATAATAACTTCAATTGATTTAAAAATTCAATTCGAAAAGTAACTCTATTGAGATTGTATGTTGATTGTTGTTTTCAATGTCTGTAGGAAATACCTGATGTCTTCAGATGATATTTCAGGGAAAATATACTGCGCCTCAATCGCAAGAATCTAATGATCAGACGAATTTACGTGATAGAATATAAGATGTTGATTTCTGTAACTGTTCGCTTTCAGTCATTTAAAACATTTCAATTTGCTGAAAAGTTCAATTTAGATCGCAAGTAATTATGGATTACCTGCTTGCTACAGAACCTGGTGATATTCCAAAATTGGATAATGACCATATTTTGCTGCGTGGTCATAAGAGTGCTAAAATAAATTCATGACTCCTTGAAAAAATCGAGGAATCGCTCTATATATTGACATAATAACGTTAATTGATTTAAAAATTCAATTCGAAAAGTAACTCTATTGAGATTGTATTTTGATTGTTGTTTTCAATGTCTGTAAGAAATACCTGATGTCTTCAGATGATATTTCAGGGAAAATATACTGCGCCTCAATCGCAAGAATCTAATGATCAGACGAATTTACGTGATAGAATATAAGATGTTGATTTCTGTAACTGTTCGCTTTCAGTCATTTAAAACATTTCAATTTGCTGGAAAGTTCAATTTAGATCGCAAGTAATCATGGATTACCTGGTTGCTACAGAACCTGGTGATATACCAAACTTGGATAATGACCATATTTTGCTGCGTGGTCATAAGAGTGCTAAAATAAATTCATGACTCCTGGAAAAAATCGAGAAATCGCTCTATATATTGACATAATAACGTTAATTGATTTAAAAATTCAATTCGAAAAGTAACTCTATTGAGATTGTATTTTGATTGTTGTTTTCAATGTCTGTAAGAAATACCTGATCTCTTCAGATGATATTTAAGAGAAAATATACTGCGCCACAATCGCAAGGATCTAATGATCACACAAATATACGTGATAGAATATAAGATGTTGATTTCAGTATCTGTACACTTTCAGTCATTTAAAAATTTCAATTCGTTGGAATGTTAAATTTAGATCGCGAGTATTTATGGATCACCTGCTCGCTACAGAACTTGGTAATATTTCAAAATTGAAAAATGACCATATTTCGCTGCGTAGTTATAAACGTGCTCAAATAAATTCATGCCTACTAGGAAAAATCAAGAAATCGCTCAATATAGTGACAAAATAACGTTAAATGATTTAAACAATCAATTCGAAATGTTACTGATATTTAGATTAAATTTTTATTGTTGTTTTCAATGTCAGTAAGCAATACCTGATGACTTCAGATGATATTTCAGGGAAAATATACTGCGCCTCAATCGCAAGAATCTAATGATTACACGAATTTACGTGATGGAATATAAGATGTTGATTTCTGTAACTGTTCGCTTTCAGTCATTTGAAAAATTTCAATTTGCTAAAAAGTTGAATTTAGATCGCAAGTTCTCCTGGATCACCTGCTCGCTACAAAATTTGGTAATATTTCAAAATTGAATAATGACTATATTTTTCTGCGTGGTTATACGAGTGCTAAAATAAATTCACGACTCCTAGAAAAAATCAAGCAATCGCTGCATATATTGACATACTAACGTAAATTGATTTAAAAATTCAATTCGAAAAAATACTCTATTGAGATTGCATTTAATTTTTGTTTTCAATGTCTGTAAGAAATACCTGATGTCTTCAGATGCAATTTCGGGAAAAATATACTGCGCCTCAATCGCAAGAAGCTAATGATTACACGAATTCACGTGACAGAATATAAGATGTTGATTTCTGTAACTGTTTACTTTCAGTCATTCAAAATTCAATTTGCTGAATAGTTAAATTTAGATCACAAGTATTCATAAATGACCTGCTTGCTACAGAACCTGGTGATATTCCAAAATTGGATAATGACCATATTTTTCTGCGTGGTCATAAGAGTGCTAAAAGAAATTCATGACTCCTGGGAGAAATCTAGGAATCGCTCTATATATTGACATAATAACGTTAATTGATTTAAAAATTCAATTCGAAAAGTAACTCTATTGAGATTGTATTTTGATTGTTCTTCTAAATGTCTGAAAGAAATACCTGATGTCTTCAGGTGACATTTCAGGAAAAGTATACTGCGCCTCAATCGCAAGAAGCTTATGATAACACGAATTCACGTGATAGAATATAAGATGTTGATTTCTGTATCTGTTCGCCTTCAGTCATTGAAAATTTCAATTCGCTGAATAGGTAAATTTAGATCACAAGTATTCATGAATGACCTGCTTGATACAGAACCTGGTGATATTCCAAAATTGGATAATGACCATATTTTTCTGCGTGGTCATAAGAGTGCTAAAAGAAATTCATGACTCCTGGGGGAAATCTAGGAATCGCTATATATATTGACATAATAACGTTAATTGCTTTCTAAATTCAATTTGAAAAGTAACTCTATTGAGATTGTATTTTGATTGTTCTTCTCAATGTCTGTAAGAAATACCTGATGTCTACAGATGATATTTCAGGGAAAATATACTGCCCTTCAATCGCAAGAATCTAATGATCACACGAATTTACGTGATAGAATATAAGATGTTGATTTCTGTAACTGTTCGCTTTCAGTCATTAAAAAAATTTTAATTTGCTGAAAAGTTCAATTTAGATCGCAAGTAATCATAGATTACCTGCTTGCTACAAAACCTGGTGATATTCCAAATTTGGATAATGACTATATTTTGCTGCGTGGTCATAAGAGTGCTAAAATGAATTCATGACTCCTGGGAGAAATCTAGGAATTGCTCTATATATTGACATAATAACGTTAATTGATTTAAAAATTAAATTCGAAAAGTAACTCTATTGAGATTGTATTTTGATTGTTCTTCTCAATGTCTGAACGAAAAACCTGATGTCATCAGATGACATTTCGGGAAAAATACAGTGCGCCTAAATCGCAAGGAGCTAATGATTACACGAATTCACGTGATAGAATATAACAAGTTGATTTCTGTATCTGTTCGCCTTCAGTCATTTAAAATTTCAATTCGCTGAATAGTTAAATTCAGATCTCAAGTATTCATGGATGACCTGCTCGCTACAGAACTTGATAATATTTCGAAATTGGATAATGACCATATTTTGCTGCGTGGTCATAAGAGTGCTAAGATGAATTCATGACTCCTGGAAAAAATCGAGGAATCGCTCTATATATTAACAAAATAACGTTAATTGATTTAAAAATTCAATTCGAAAAAAAATACTCTATTGAGATTGCATTTTGATTTTTGTTTTTAATGTCTGTAAGAAATACCTGATGTCTTCAGATGATATTTCAGGGAAAATATACTGCGTCTCAATCGCAAGAATCTAATGATCACACGAATTTACGTGATAGAATATAAGATGTTGATTTCCGTAACTGTTCGCTTTCAGTCATATGAAAAATTTCAATTTGCTAAAAAGTTCAATTTAGATCGCAAGTAATCATGGATTACCTGCTTGCTACAGAACCTGGTAATATTTCAAAATTGAATAATGACCATATTTTGCTGCGTGGTCATAAGAGTGCTGAAATAAATTCATGACTCCTGGAAAAAATCGAGGAATCGCTCTATATATTGACAAAATAACGTTCAATAATTTAAAAATTCAATTCGAAAAGTTACTCTATTTAGATTTCATTTTAATTGTTGTTTTGAATGTCTGTAACCAATACCTGATGTCTTCAGATCATATTTCAGGGAAAATATACTGCGCCTCAATCTCAAGAAGCTAATGATTACACTAATTCACGTGATAGAATATAAGATGTTGATTTCTGTAACTGTTTACTTTCAGTCATTCAAAATTCAATTCGCTGAATAGTTAAATTTAGATCACAAGTATTCACGAATGACCTGCTTGCTACAGAACCTGGTGATATTCCAAAATTGGATAATCACCATATTTTTCTGCGTGGTCATAAGAGTGCTAAAAGAAATTCATGACTCCTGGAAAAAATCGAGGAATCGCGCTATATATTGACATAATAACATATAATGATTTAGAAATTAATTCGGAAAGTTACTTTATTTAGATTGCATTTTGATTGTTGGTTTCAATGTCTGTGAGCAATACCTGATGTCTTCAGATGATGTTTCTGGGAAAATATACTGCGCCTCAATCGCACGAATCTAATGATCACACGAATTTACGTGATAGAATATAAGATGTTTATTTCTGTAACTGTTTACATTCAGTCATTTAAAATTTAAATTCGCTGAATAGTTAAATTTAGATCTCTAGTATTCATAGATGACTTGCTCGCTACAGAAATTGGTAATATTTCGAAATTGGATAATGACCATATTTTGCTGCGTGGTTATAAGAGTGCTAAAATAAATTCATGACTCCTTAAATAAATTGAGGAATCGCTCTATATATTGACATAATAACGTTTAATGATTTAAAAATTTAATTCGAAAAGTAACTCTATTAAGATTGTATTTTGATTGTTGTTTTCAATGTCTGTAAGCAATACCTGATGTCTTCAGATGATATTTCAGGGAAAATATACTGCCCTTCAATCGCAAGAATCTAATAATCACACGAAGTTACGTGATAGAATATAAGATGTTGATTTCTGTAACTGTTCGCTTTCAGTCATATAAAAAATTTCAATTTGCTAAAAAGTTCAATTTAGATCGCAAGTAATCATGGATTACCTGCTTGCTACAGAACCTGGTAATATTTCAAAATTGGATAATGACCATATTTTGCTGCGTGGTCATAAAAGTGCTAAAATAAATTCATGACTCCTGGAAAAAATCGAGGAATCGCTCTATATATTGACAAAATAACGTTCAATAATTTAAAAATTCAATTCGAAAAGTTACTCTATTTGGATTTCATTTTAATTGTTGTTTTCAATGTCTGTAACCAATACCTGATGTCTTCAGATCATATTTGAGGGAAAATATACTGCGCCTCAATCGCAAGAATCTAATCATCACACGAAGTCACGTGATAGAATATAAGATGTTGATTTCTGTATCTGTTCGCCTTCGGTCATTGACAATTTTAATTCGATGAATAGTTAAATTTAGATTACAAGTATTCATGAATGACCTGCTTGCTACAGAACCTGGTGATATTCCAAAATTGGATAATGACCATATTTTTCTGCGTGGTCATAAGAATGCTAAAAGAAATTCATGACTCCTGGGAGAAATCCAGGAATCGCTCTATATATTGACATAATAACGTTAATTGATTAAAAAATTCAATTCAAAAAGTAACTCTATTGAGATTGTATTTTGATTGTTCTTCTCAATGTCTGAAAGAAATACCTGATGTCTTCAGATGACATTTCGGGAAAAATATACTGCGCCTCAATCGCAAGAAGCTAATGATAACACGAATTCACGTGATAGAATATAAGATGTTGATTTCTGTATCTGTTCGCCTTCAGTCATTGAAAATTTCAATTCGCTGAATAGTTAAATTTAGATCGCAAGTATTCATGAATGACCTGCTTGATACAGAACCTGGTGATATTCCAAAATTGGATAATGACCATATTTTTCTGCGTGGTCATAAGAGTGCTAAAAGAAATTCATGACTCCTGGGAGAAATCTAGGAATCGCTCTATATAGTGACATAATAACTTTAATTGATTTAAAAATTCAATTCGAAAAGTAACTCTATTGAGATTGTATTTTGATTGTTGTTTTCAATGTCTGTAAGAAATACCTGATGTCTTCAGATGATATTTCAGGGAAAATATACTGCGCCTCAATCGCAAGAATCTAATGATCAGACGAATTTACGTGATAGAATATAAGATGTTGATTTCTGTAACTGTTCGCTTTCAGTCATTTAAAACATTTCAATTTGCTGAAAAGTTCAATTTAGATCGCAAGTAATCATGGATTACCTGCTTGCTACAGAACCTGGTGATTTTCCAAAATTGGATAATGACCATATTTTTCTGCGTGGTCATAAGAGTGCTAAAAGAAATTCATGACTCCTGGGAGAAATCTAGGAATCACTCTATATAGTGACATAATAACTTTAATTGATTTAAAAATTCAATTCGAAAAGTAACTCTATTGAGATTGTATTTTGATTGTTGTTTTCAATGTCTGTAAGAAATACCTGATGTCTTCAGATGATATTTCAGGGAAAAAATACTGCGCCTCAATCGCAAGAATCTAATGATCAGACGAATTTACGTGATAGAATATAAGATGTTGATTTCTGTAACTGTTCGCTTTCAGTCATTTAAAACATTTCAATTTGCTGAAAAGTTCAATTTAGATCGCAAGTAATCATGGATTACCTGCTTGCTACAGAACCTGGTGATTTTCCAAAATTGGATAATGACCATATTTTGCTGCGTGGTTATAAACGTGCTCAAATAAATTCATGACGCCTAGGAAAAATCAAGAAATCGCTCAATATAGTGACAAAATAACGTTGAATGATTTAAACAATCAATTCGAAAAGTTACTGATGTTTAGATTTAATTTTAATCGTTGTTTTCAATGTCAGTAAGCAATACCTGATGTCTTGAGATGATATTTAAGAGAAAATATACTGCGCCTCAATCGCAATAATCTAATGATCACACGAATTTACGTGATAGAATATAAGATGTTGATTTCAGTAACTGTTTACTTTCAGTCATTTAAAATTTAAATTCGCTGAATAGTTAAATTTAGATCACAAGTATTCATGAATAACCTGCTTGCTACAGAACCTGGTGATATTCCAAAATTGGATAGTGACCATATTTTTCTGCGTGGTCATAAGAGTGCTATAAATAAATTTATGACTCCTGAGAGAAATCTAGGAATCGCTCCATATATTGACATAATAACGTTCATTGATTTAAAAATTCAATTCGAAAGGTAACTCTATTGAGATTGTATTTTGATTGTTGTTTTCAATGTCTGTAAGAAATACCTGATGTCTTCAGATGACATTTCGGGAAAAATATACTGCGCCTCAATCAGAAGAAGCTAATGATTACACGAATTCACGTGATAGAATATAAGATGTTGATTTCTGTAACTGTTTACTTTCAGTCATTCAAAATTCAATTCGCTGAATAGTTAAATTTAGGTCACAAGTATTCATGAATGACCTGCTTGCTACAGAACCTGGTGATATTCCAAAATTGGATAATGACCATATTTTTCTGCGTGGTCATAAGAGTGCTAAAAGAAATTCATGACTCCTGGAAAAAATCGAGGAATTGCGCTATATATTGACATAATAACATATAATGATTTAGAAATTAATTCGTAAAGTTACTTTATTTAGATTGCATTTTGACTGTTTGTTTCAGTGTCTGTGAGCAATACCTGATGTCTTAAGATGATGTTTCTGGGAAAATATACTGCGCCTCAATCGCAAGAGTCTAATGATCACACGAATTTACGTGATAGAATATAAGATGTTGATTTCTGTAACTGTTTACTTTCAGTGATTTAAAATTTAAATTCGCTGAATAGTTAAATTTAGATCACAAGTATTCATGAATAACCTGCTTGCTACAGAATCTGGTGATATTCCAAAATTGGATAGTGACCATATTTTTGTGCGTGGTCATAAGAGTGCTAAAATAAATTCATGACTCCTTGAAAAAATCGAGGAATCGCTGCATATATTGACATACTAACGTTAATTGATTTAAAAATTCAATTCGAAAAAATACTCTATTGAGATTGCATTTAATTTTTGTTTTCAATGTCTGTAAGAAATACCTGATGTCTTCAGATGATATTTCAGGGAAAATATACTGCGCCTCAATCGCAAGAATCTAATGATCACACGAATTTACGTGATAGAATATAAGATGTTGATTTCTGTAACTGTTCGCTTTTAGTCATTTAAAAAATTTCAATTTGCTGAAAAGTTCAATTTAGATCGCAAGTAATTATAGATTACCTGCTTGCTACAGAACCTGGTGATATTTCAAAATTGGACAATGACCATATTTTGCTGCGTGGTCATAAGAGTGCTAAAATAAATTCACGACTCCTGGAAAAAATCGAGGAATCGCTCTATATATTGACAAAATAACGTTCAATAATTTAAAAATTCAATTCGAAAAGTTACTCTATTTAGATTTCATTTTAATTGTTGTTTTCAATGTCTGTAACCAATACCTGATGTCTTCAGATCATATTTCAGGGAAAATATACTGCGCCTCAATCGCAAGAATCTAATCATCACACGAATTCACGTGATAGAATATAAGATGTTGATTTCTGTATCTGTTCGCCTTCAGTCATTGAAAATTTTAATTCGCTGAATAGTTAAATTTAGATTACAAGTATTCATGAATGACCTGCTTGCTACAGAACCTGGTGATATTCCAAAATTGGATAATGACCATATTTTTCTGCGTGGTCATAAGAGTGCTAAAAGAAATTCATGACTCCTGGAAAAAATCGAGGAATCGCGCTATATATTGACATAATAACATATAATGATTTAGAAATTATTTCGTAAAGTTACTTTATTTAGATTGCTTTTGACTGTTGGTTTCAATGTCTGTGAGCAATACCTGATGTCTTACGATGATGTTTCTGGGAAAATATACTGCGTCTCAATCGCAAGAATCTAATGATCACACGAATTTACGTGATAGAATATAAGATGTTGATTTTTGTAACTGTTCGCTTTCAGTCATATAAAAAATTTCAATTTGCTAAAAAGTTCAATTTAGATCGCAAGTAATCATGGATTACCTGCTTGCTACAGAACCTGGTAATATTTCAAAATTGGATATAGACCATATTTTGCTGCGTGGTCATAAGAGTGCTATAAATAAATTCATGACTCCTTGAAAAAATCAAGGAATCGCTACATATATTGACATACTAACGTTAATTGATTTAAAAATTCAATTCGAAAAAATACTCTATTGAGATTGCATTTAATTTTAGTTTTCAATGTCTGTAAGAAATACCTGATGTCTTCAGATGATATTTCAGGGAAAATATACTGCGCCTCAATCGCAAGAATCTAATGATCACACGAATTTACGTGATAGAATATAAGATGTTGATTTCTGTAACTGTTCGCTTTTAGTCATTTAAAAAATTTCAATTTGCTGAAAAGTTCAATTTAGATCGCAAGTAATCATGGATTACCTGCTTGCTACAGAACCTGGTGATATTTCAAAATTGGATAGTGACCATATTTTTCTGCGTGGTCATAAGAGTGCTAAGATGAATTTATGACTCCTGGAAAAAATCGAGGAATCGCTCTATATATTAACAAAATAACGTTAATTGATTTAAAAATTCGATTCGAAAAAAAATACTCTATTGAGATTGCATTTTGATTTTTGTTTTTAATGTCTGTAAGAAATACCTGATGTCTTCAGATGATATTTCAGGGAAAATATACTGCGTCTCAATCGCAAGAATCTAATGATCACACGAATTTACGTGATAGAATATAAGATGTTGATTTCTGTAACTGTTCGCTTTCAGTCATATAAAAAATTTCAATTTGCTAAAAAGTTCAATTTAGATCGCAAGTAATCATGGATTACCTGCTTGCTACAGAACCTGGTAATATTTCAAAATTGGATAATGACCATATTTTGCTGCGTGGTCATAAGAGTGCTAAAATAAATTCATGACTCCTGGAAAAAATCGAGGAATCGCTCTATATATTGACAAAATAACGTTAATTGATTTCAAAATTCAATTTGATAAGTAACTCTATTGAGATTGTATTTTGATTGTTCTTCTCAATGTCTGTAAGAAATACCTGATGTCTTCAGATGACATTTCGGAAAAAATATACTGCGCCGCAATCGCAAGAAGCAAATGATAACACGAATTCACGTGATAGAATATAAGATGTTGATTTCTGTATCTGTTCGCCTTCAGTCATTGAAAATTTCAATTCGCTGAATAGTTAAATTTAGATCACAAGTATTCATGAATGACCTGCTTGATACAGAACCTGGTGATATTCCAAAATTGGATAATGACCATATTTTTCTGCGTGGTCATAAGAGTGCTAAAAGAAATTCATGACTCCTGAGGGAAATCTGGGAATCGCTATATATATTGACATAATAACGTTAATTGATTTCAAAATTCAATTTGAAAAGTAACTCTATTGAGATTGTATTTTGATTGTTCTTCTCAATGTCTGTAAGAAATACCTGATGTCTTCAGATGATATTTCAGGGAAAATATACTGCGCCTCAATCGCAAGAATATAATGATCACACGAATTCACGTGATACAATATAAGATGTTGATTTCTGTAACTGTTCGCTTTCAGTCATTTAAAACATTTCAATTTGCTGAAAAGTTCAATTTAGATCGCAAGTAATCATGGAATTACTGCTTGCTACAGAACCTGGTGATATTCCAAAATTAAAAAATTACCATATTTTGCTGCGTGGTTATAAACGTGCTCAAATAAATTCATGACTCCTAGGAAAAATCAAGAAATCGCTCAATATAGTGACAAAATAACGTTGAATGATTTAAACAATCAATTCGAAAAGTTACTGATGTTTAGATATAATTTTAATTGTTGTTTTCAATGTCAGTAAGCAATACCTGATGTCTTGAGATGATATTTAAGAGAAAATATACTGCGCCTCAATCGCAAGAATCTAATGATCACACGAATTTACGTGATAGAATATAGGATGTTGATTTCAGTAACTGTTTACTTTCAGTCATTTAAAATTTAAATTCGCTGAATAGTTAAATTTAGATCACAAGTATTCATGAATAACCTGCTTGCTACAGAACCTGGTGATATTCCAAAATTGGATAGCGACCATATTTTTCTGCGTGGTCATAAGAGTGCTATAAATAAATTCATGACTCCTGAGAGAAATCTAGGAATCGCTCCATATATTGACATAATAACGTTAATTGATTTAAAAATTCAATTCGAAAAGTAACTCTATTGAGATTGTATTTTGATTGTTGTTTTCAATGTCTGTAAGAAATACCTGATGTCTTCAGATGACATTTCGGGAAAAATATACTGCGCCTCAATCAGAAGAAGCTAATGATTACACGAATTCACGTGATAGAATATAAGATGTTGATTTCTGTAACTGTTTACTTTCAGTCATTCAAAATTCAATTCGCTGAATAGTTAAATTTAGATCACAAGTATTCATAAATGACCTGCTTGCTACAGAACCTGGTGATATTCCAAAATTGGATACTGACCATATTTTTCTGCGTGGTCATAAGAGTGCTAAAAGAAATTCATGACTCCTGGGAGAAATCTAGGAATCGCTCTATATAGTGACATAATAACTTTAATTGATTTAAAAATTCAATTTGAAAAGTAACTCTATTGAGATTGTATTTTGATTGTTGTTTTCAATGTCTGTAAGAAATACCTGATGTCTTCAGATGGTATTTCAGGGAAAATATACTGCGCCTCAATCGCAAGAATCTAATGATCAGACGAATTTACGTAATAGAATATAAGATGTTGATTTCTGTAACTGTTCGCTTTCAGTCATTAAAAACATTTCAATTTGCTGGAAAGTTCAATTTAGATCGCAAGTAATCATGGATTACCTGCTTGCTACAGAACCTGGTGATATTCCACAATTGGATAATGACCATATTTTGCTGCGTGGTCATAAGAGTGCTAAAATAAATTCATGACTCCTGGAAAAAATCGAGGAATCGCTCTATATATTGACAAAATAACGTTCAATTATTTAAAAATTCAATTCGTAAAGTTACTCTACTTAGATTTCTTTTAATTGTTGTTTTTAATGTCTGTAACCAATACCTGATGTCTTCAGATCATACTTCAGGGAAAATATGCTGCGCCTCAATCGCAAGAATCTAATCATCACACGAATTGACGTGATAGAATACGAGATGTTGATTTCTGTAACTGTTTACTTTCAGTCATTCAAAATTCAATTCGCTGAATAGTTAAATTTAGATCACAAGTATTCATGAACGACCTGCTTGCTACAGAACCTGGTGATATTCCAAAATTGGATAATGACCATATTTTTCTGCGTGGTCATAAGAGTGCTAAAAGAAAATCATGACTCCTGCGAGAAATCTAGGAATCGCTCTATATATTGACATAATAACGTTAATTGATTTAAAAATTCAATTCAAAAAGTAACTCTATTGAGATCGTATTTTGATTGTTGTTTTCAATGTCTGTAAGAAATACCTGATGTCTGTAGATGACATTTCGGGAAAAATATACTGCGCCTCAATCGCAAGAATATAATGATCACACGAATTCACGTGATACAATATAAGATGTTGATTTCTGTATCTGTTCGCCTTCAGTCATTGAAAATTTCAATTCGCTGAATAGTTAAATTTAGATCACAAGTATTCATGAATGACCTGCTTGATACAGAACCTGGTGATATTCCAAAATTGGATAATGACCATATTTTTCTGCGTGGTCATAAGAGTGCTTAAAGAAATTCATGACTCCTGAAGGAAATCTAGGAATCGCTCTATATATTGACATAATAACGTTAATTGATTTAAAAATTCAATTCGAAAAGTAACTCTATTGAGATTGTATTTTGATTGTTGTTTTCAATGTCTGTAAGAAATACCTGATGTCTGTAGATGAAATTTCGGGAAAAATATACTGCGCCTCAATCGCAAGAATATAATGATCACACGAATTCACGTGATACAATATAAGATGTTGATTTCTGTAACTGTTCGCTTTCAGTCATTTAAAGCATTTCAATTTGCTAAAAAGTTCAATTTAGATCGCAAGTAATCATGGATTTCCTGCTTGCTACAGAACCTGGTGATATTCCAAAATTGAAAAATTACCATATTTTGCTGCGTGGTTATAAACGTGCTCAAATAAATTCATGACTCCTAGGAAAAATCAAGAAATCGCTCAATATAGTGACAAAATAACGTTGAATGATTTAAACAATCAATTCGAAAAGTTACTGATGTTTAGATATAATTTTAATTGTTGTTTTCAATGTCAGTAAGCAATACCTGATGTCTTGAGATGATATTTAAGAGAAAATATACTGCGCCTCAATCGCAAGAATCTAATGATCACACGAATTTACGTGATAGAATATAAGATGTTGATTTCAGTAACTGTTTACTTTCAGTCATTCAAAATTTAAATTCGCTGAATAGTTAAATTTAGATCACAAGTATTCATGAATAACCTGCTTGCTACAGAACCTGGTGATATTCTAAAATTGGATAGTGACCATATTTTTCTGCGTGGTCATAAGAGTGCTATAAATAAATTCATGACTCCTGAGAGAAATCTAGAAATCGCTCCATATATAGACATAATAACGTTAATTGATTAAAAAATTCAATTCGAAAAGTAACTCTATTGAGATTGTATTTTGATTGTTGTTTTCAATGTCTGTAAGAAATACCTGATGTCTTCAGATGACATTTCGGGAAAAATATACTGCGCCTCAATCGCAAGAAGCTAATGATAACACGAAATCACGTGATAGAATATAAGCTGTTGATTTCTGTATCTGTTCGCCTTCAGTCATTGAAAATTTCAATTCGCTTAATAGTTAAATTTAGATCACAAGTATTCATGAATGACCTGCTTGATACAGAACCTGGTGATATTCCAAAATTAGATAATGACCATATTTTTCGGCGTGGTCATAAGAGTGCTAAAAGAAATTCATGACTCCTGAAGGAAATCTAGGAATCGCTCTTTATATTGACATAATAACGTTAATTGATTTAAAAATTCAATTCAAAAAGTAACTCTATTGAGATTGTATTTTGATTGTTGTTTTCAATGTCTGTAAGAAATACCTGATGTCTGTAGATGACATTTCGGGAAAAATATACTGCGCCTCAATCGCAAGAATATAATGATCACACGAATTCACGTGATACAATATAAGATGTTGATTTCTGTAACTGTTCGCTTTCAGTCATTTAACACATTTCAATTTGCTGAAAAGTTCAATTTAGATCGCAAGTAATCATGGATGACCTGCTTGCTACAGAACCTGGTGATATTCCAAAATTGAAAAATGACCATATTTTGCTGCGTGGTTATAAACGTGCTCAAATAAATTCATGATTCCTGGAAAAAATCGAGGAATCGCTCTATATATTGACATAATAACGTTAATTGATTTAAAAATTCAATTCGAAAAGTAACTATATTGAGATTGTATTTTGATTGTCGTTTTCAATGTCTGTAAGAAATACCTGATGTCTTCAGATGATATTTCAGGGAAAATATACTGCGCCTCAATCGCGAGAATCTAATGATCAGACGAATTGACGTGATAGAATATAAGATGTTGATTTCTGTAACTGTTCGCTTTCAGTCATTTAAAACATTTCAATTTGCTGAAAAGTTCAATTTAGATCGCAAGTAATCATGGATTACCTGCTTGCTACAGAACCTGGTGATATTCCAAAATTGGATAATGACCATATTTTGCTGTGTGGTCATAAGAGTGCTAAAATAAATTCATGACTCCTGGAAAAAATCGAGGAATCGCTCTATATATTGACAAAATAACGTTCAATTATTTGAAAATTCAATTCGTAAAGTTACTCTACTTAGATTTCTTTTAATTGTTGTTTTTAATGTCTGTAACCAATACCTGATGTCTTCAGATCATACTTTAGGGAAAATATGCTGCGCCTCAATCGCAAGAATCAAATCATCACACGAATTGACGTGATAGAATATAAGATGTTGATTTCTGTAACTGTTTACTTTCAGTCATTCAAAATTCAATTCGCTGAATAGTTAAATTTAGATCACAAGTATTCATGAATGACCTGCTTGCTACAGAACCTGGTGATATTCCAAAATTAGATAATGACCATATTTTTCGGCGTGGTCATAAGAGTGTTAAAAGAAATTCATGACTCCTGAAGGAAATCTAGGAATCGCTCTATATATTGACATAATAACGTTAATTGATTTAAAAATTCAATTCGAAAAGTAACTCTATTGAGATTGTATTTTGATTGTTGTTTTCAATGTCTGTAAGAAATACCTGATGTCTGTAGATGACATTTCGGGAAAAATATACTGCGCCTCAATCGCAAGAATATAATGATCACACGAATTCACGTGATACAATATAAGATGTTGATTTCTGTAACTGTTCGCCTTCAGTCATTTAAAACATTTCAATTTGCTGAAAAGTTCAATTTAGATCGCAAGTAATCATGGATGACCTGCTTGCTACAGAACCTGGTGATATTCCAAAATTGAAAAATGACCATATTTTGCTGCGTGGTTATAAACGTGCTCAAATAAATTCATGACTCCTAGGAAAAATCAAGAAATCGCTCAATATAGTGACAAAATAACGTTGAATGATTTAAACAATCAATTCGAAAAGTTACTGATGTTTAGATTTAATTTTAATTGTTGTTTTCAATGTCAGTAAGCAATACCTGATGTCTTGAGATGATATTGAAGAGAAAATATACTGCGCCTCAATCGCAAGAATCTAATGATCACACGAATTTACGTGATAGAATATAAGATGTTGATTTCAGTAACTGTTTACTTTCAGTCATTTAAAATTTAAATTCGCTGAATAGTTAAATTTAGATCACAAGTATTCATGAATAACCTGCTTGCTACAGAACCTGGTGATATTCCAAAATTGGATAGTGACCATATTTTTCTGCGTGGTCATAAGAGAGCTATAAATAAATTCATGACTCCTGAGAGAAATCTAGGAATCGCTCCATATATTGACATAATAACGTTAATTGATTTAAAAATTCAATTCGAAAAGTAACTCTATTGAGATTGTATTTTGATTGTTGTTTTCAATGTCTGTAAGAAATACCTGATGTCTTCAGATGACATTTCGGGAAAAATATAATGCGCCTCAATCGCAAGAAGCTAATGATAACACGAAATCACGTGATAGAATATAAGCTGTTGATTTCTGTATCTGTTCGCCTTCAGTCATTGAAAATTTCAATTCGCTTAATAGTTAAATTTAGATCACAAATATTCATGAATGACCTGCTTGATACAGAACCTGGTGATATTCCAAAATTGAAAAATGACCGTATTTTGCTGCGTGGTTATAAACGTGCTCAAATAAATTCATGATTCCTAGGAAAAATCAAGAAATCGCTCAATATAGTGACAAAATAACGTTGAATGATTTAAACAATCAATTCGAAAAGTTACTGATGTTTAGATTTAATTTTAATTGTTGTTTTCAATGTCAGTAAGCAATACCTGATGTCTTGAGATGATATTTAAGAGAAAATATACTGCGCCTCAATCGCAAGAATCTAATGATCACACGAATTTACGTGATAGAATATAAGATGTTGATTTCAGTAACTGTTTACTTTCAGTCATTTAAAATTTAAATTCGCTGAATAGTTAAATTTAGATCACAAGTAATCATGGATTACCTGCTTGCTAAAGAACCTGGTGATATACCAAACTTGGATAAAGACCATATTTTGCTGCGTGGTCATAAGAGTGCTAAAATAAATTCATGACTTCTGGAAAAAATCGAGGAATCGCTCTATATATTGACAAAATAACGTTCAATAATTTAAAAATTCAATTCGAAAAGTTACTCTATTTAGATTTCATTTGAATTGTTGTTTTTAATGTCTGTAACCAATACCTGATGTCTTCAGATCATATTTCAGGGAAAATATACTGCGCCTCAATCGCAAGAATCTAATCATCACACGAATTTACGTGATAGAATATAAGATGTTGATTTCTGTAACTGTTTACTTTCAGTCATTCAAAATTCAATTCGCTGAATAGTTCAATTTAGATCACAAGTATTCATGAATGACCTGCTTGCTACAGAACCTGGTGATATTCCAAAATTGGATAATGACCATATTTTGCTGCGTGGTCATAAGAGTGCTAAAATAAATTCATGACTCCTGGAAAAAATCGAGGAATCGCTCTATATATTGACAAAATAACGTTCAATAATTTAAAAATTCAATTCGAAAAGTTACTCTATTTAGATTTCATTTGAATTGTTGTTTTTAATGTCTGTAACCAATACCTGATGTCTTCAGATCATATTTCAGGGAAAATATACTGCGCCTCAATCGCAAGAATCTAATCATCACACGAATTTACGTAATAGAATATAAGATGTTGATTTCTGAAACTGTTTACTTTCAGTCATTCAAAATTCAATTCGCTAAATAGTTAAATTTCGATCACAAGTATTCATGAATGACCTGCTTGCTACAGAACCTGGTGATATTCCAAAATTGAATAATGACCATATTTTGCTGCGTGGTCATAAGAGTGCTAAAAAAAATTCATGACTCCTGGGAGAAATCTAGGAAACGCTCTATATATTGACATAATAACGTTAATTGATTGAAAAATTCAATTCGAAAAGTAACTCTATTGAGATTGTATTTTGATTGTTCTTCTCAATGTCTGAAAGAAATACCTGATGTCTTCAGATGACATTTCGGGAAAAATATACTGCGCCTCAATCGCAAGAAGCTAATGATAACACGAATTCACGAGATAGAATATAAGATGTTGATTTCTGTATCTGTTCGCCTTCAGTCATTGAAAATTTCAATTCGCTGAACAGTTAAATTTAGATTACAAGTATTCATGAATGACCTGCTTGATACAGAACCTTATAATATTCCAAAATTGGATAATGACCATATTTTTCTGCGTGGTCATAAAAGTGCTAAAATAAATTCATGACTAGTGGGAGAAATCTATGAATCGCTCTACATATTGACATAATAACGTTAATTGATTTAAAAATTCAATTCGAAAAGTAACTCTATTGAGATTGTATTTTAATTGTTGTTTTCAATGTCTGTAAGAAATACCTGATGTCTTCAGATGATATTTCAGGGAAAATATACTGCGCCTCAATCGCAAGAATCTAATGATCAGACGAATTTACGTGATAGAATATAAGATGTTGATTTCTGTAACTGTTCGCTTTCAGTCATTTAAAACATTTCAATTTGCTGGAAAGTTCAATTTAGATCGCAAGTAATCATGGATTACCTGCTTGCTACAGAACCTGGTGATATACCAAACTTTAATAATGACCATATTTTGCTGCGTGGTCATAAGAGTGCTAAAATAAATTCATGACTCCTGGAAAAAATCGAGGAATCGCTCTATATATTGACATAATAACGTTAATTGATTTAAAAATTCAATTCGAAAAGTAACTCTATTGAGATTGTATTTTGATTGTTGTTTTCAATGTCTGTAAGAAATACCTGATGTCTTCAGATGATATTTCAGGGAAAATATACTGCGCCTCAATCGCAAGAATCTAATGATCAGACGAATTTACGTGATAGAATATAAGATGTTGATTTCTGTAAGTGTTCGCTTTCAGTCATACAAAATTCAATTCGCTGAATAGTTAAATTTAGATCACAAGTATTCATGAATGACCTGCTTGCTACAGAACCTGGTGATATTCCAAAATTCGATAATGACCATATTTTTCTGCGTGGTCATAAGAGTGCTAAATGAAATTCATGACTCCTGGGGGAAATCTAGGAATCGATCTATATATTGACATAATAACGTTAAATAATTTTAAAATTCAATTCGAAAAGTTACTCTATTTAGATTTCATTTAAATTGTTGTTTTTAATGTCTGTAACCAATACCTGATGTCTTCAGATCATATTTCAGGGAAAATATACTGCGCCTAAATCGCAAGAATCTAATCATCACACGAATTTACGTGTTAGAATATAAGATGTTGATTACTGTAACAGTTTACTTTCAGTCATTCAAAATTCAATTCGCTGAATAGTTAAATTTAGATCACAAGGGTTCATGAATGACCTGCTTGCTACAGAACCTGGTGATATTCCAAAATTGGATAATGACCATATTTTTCTGCGTGGTCATAAGAGTGCTAGAAGAAATTCATGACTCCTGGAAAAAATCGAGGAATCGCTCTATATATTGACAAAATAACGTTAAATAATTTAAAAATTCAATTCGAAAAGTTACTCTATTTAGATTTCATTCTAATTGTTGTTTTTAATGTCTGTAACCAATACCTGATGTCTTCAGATCATATTTCAGGGATAATATACTGCGCCTCAATCGCAAGAATCTAATCATCACACGAATTCACGTGATAGAATATAAGATGTTGATTTCTGTAACTGTTTACTTTCAGTCATTCAAAATTCAATTCGCTGAATAGTTAAATTTAGATCACAAGTATTCATGAATGACCTGCTTGCTACAGAACCTAGTGATATTCCAAAATTGGATAATGACCATATTTTTCTGCGTGGTCATAAGAGTGCTAAAAGAAATTCATAACTCCTGGAAAAAATCGAGGAATCGCGCTATATATTGACATAATAACATATAATGATTTAGAAATTAATTCGGAAAGTTACTTTATTTAGATTGCATTTTGATTGTTGGTTTCAATGTCTGTGAGCAATACCTGATGTCTACAGATGATGTTTCTGGGAAAATATACTGCGCCTCAATCGCAAGAATCTAATGATCACACGAATTTACGTGATAGAATATAAGATGTTGATTTCTGAAACTGTTTACTTTCAGTCATACAAAATTTCAATTCGCTGAATAGTTAAATTTAGATCTCAAGTATTCATAGATGAATTGCTCGCTACAGAAATTGGTAATATTTCGAAATTTGATAATGACCATATTTTGCTGCGTGGTTATAAGAGTGCTTAAATTAATTCATGACTCCTCAAATAAATCGAGGAATCGCTCTATATATTGACATAATAACGTTTAATGATTTAAAAATTTAATTCGAAAAGTAACTCTATTAAGATTGTATTTTGATTGTTGTTTTCAATGTCTGTAAGCAATACCTGATGTCTTCAGATGATATTTAAGAGAAAATATACTGCGCCACAATCGGAAGGATCTAATGATCACACGAATTTACGTGATAGATTATAAGATGTTGATTTCAGTAACTGTTCACTTTCAGTCATTTAAAAATTTCAATTCGTTGGAATGTTAAATTTAGATCGCGAGTATTTGTAGATCACCTGCTCGCTACAGAACTTGGTAACATTTTAAAATTAAAAAATGACCATATTTTTCTGCGTGGTCATAAGAGTGCTAAAAGAAATTCATGACTCCTGGGGGAAATCTAGGAATCGATCTATATATTGACATAATAACGTTAAATAATTTAAAAATTCAATTCGAAAAGTTACTCTATTTAGATTTCATTTAAATTGTTGTTTTTAATGTCTGTAACCAATACCTGATGTCTTCAGATCATATTTCAGGGAAAATATACTGCGCCTCAATCGCAAGAATCTAATCATCACACGAATTGACGTGTTAGAATATAAGATGTTGATTACTGTAACTGTTTACTTTCAGTCATTCAAAATTCAATTCGCTGAATAGTTAAATTTAGATCACAAGGATTCATGAATGACCTGCTTGCTACAGAACCTGGTGATATTCCAAAATTGGATAATGACCATATTTTTCTGCGTGGTCATAAGAGTGCTAAAATAAATTCATGACTCCTGGAAAAAATCAAGGAATCGCTCTATATATTGACAAACTAACGTTCAATAATTTAAAAATTCAATTCGAAAAGTTACTCTATTTAGATTTCATTTAAATTGTTGTTTTTAATGTCTGTAAGAAATACCTGATGTCTTCAGATGACATTTCGGGAAAAATATACTGCGCCTCAATCGCAAGAAGCTAATGATTACACAAATTCACGTGACAGAATATAAGATGTTGATTTTTGTAACTGTTTAATTTCAGTCATTCAAAATTCAATTCGCTGAATAGTTAAATTTAGATCACAAGTATTCATGAATGACCTGCTTGCTACAGAACCTGGTGATATTCCAAAATTGAATAATGACCATATTTTGCTGCGTGGTCATAAGAGTGCTAAAAAAAATTCATGACTCCTGGGAGAAATCTAGGAAACGCTCTATATATTGACATAATAACGTTAATTGATTGAAAAATTCAATTCGAAAAGTAACTCTATTGAGATTGTATTTTGATTGTTCTTCTCAATGTCTGAAAGAAATACTTGATGTCTTCAGATGACATTTCGGGAAAAATATACTGCGCCTCAATCGCAAGAAGCTAATGATAACACGAATTCACGAGATAGAATATAAGATGTTGATTTCTGTATCTGTTCGCCTTCAGTCATTGAATATTTCAATTCGCTGAATAGTTAAATTTAGATTACAAGTATTTATGAATGACCTGCTTGATACAGAACCTTGTAATATTCCAAAATTGGATAATGACCATATTTTTCTGCGTGGTCATAAAAGTGCTAAAATAAATTCATGACTAGTGGGAGAAATCTATGAATCGCTCTACATTTTGACATAATAACGTTAATTGATTTAAAAATTCAATTCGAAAAGTAACTCTATTGAGATTGTATTTTAATTGTTGTTTTCAATGTCTGTAAGAAATACCTGATGTCTTCAGATGATATTTCAGGGAAAATATACTGCGCCTCAATCGCAAGAATCTAATGATCAGACGAATTTACGTGATAGAATATAAGATGTTGATTTCTGTAACTGTTCGCTTTCAGTCATTTAAAACATTTCAATTTGCTGGAAAGTTCAATTTAGATCGCAAGTAATCATGGATTACCTGCTTGCTACAGAACCTGGTGATATACCAAACTTTAATAATGACCATATTTTGCTGCGTGGTCATAAGAGTGCTAAAATAAATTCATGACTCCTGGAAAAAATCGAGGAATCGCTCTATATATTGACATAATAACGTTAATTGATTTAAAAATTCAATTCGAAAAGTAACTCTATTGAGATTGTATTTTGATTGTTGTTTTCAATGTCTGTAAGAAATACCTGATGTCTTCAGATGATATTTCAGGGAAAATATACTGCGCCTCAATCGCAAGAATCTAATGATCAGACGAATTTACGTGATAGAATATAAGATGTTGATTTCTGTAAGTGTTCGCTTTCAGTCATACAAAATTCAATTCGCTGAATAGTTAAATTTAGATCACAAGTATTCATGAATGACCTGCTTGCTACAGAACCTGGTGATATTCCAAAATTCGATAATGACCATATTTTTCTGCGTGGTCATAAGAGTGCTAAATGAAATTCATGACTCCTGGGGGAAATCTAGGAATCGATCTATATATTGACATAATAACGTTAAATAATTTTAAAATTCAATTCGAAAAGTTACTCTATTTAGATTTCATTTAAATTGTTGTTTTTAATGTCTGTAACCAATACCTGATGTCTTCAGATCATATTTCAGGGAAAATATACTGCGCCTAAATCGCAAGAATCTAATCATCACACGAATTTACGTGTTAGAATATAAGATGTTGATTACTGTAACAGTTTACTTTCAGTCATTCAAAATTCAATTCGCTGAATAGTTAAATTTAGATCACAAGGGTTCATGAATGACCTGCTTGCTACAGAACCTGGTGATATTCCAAAATTGGATAATGACCATATTTTTCTGCGTGGTCATAAGAGTGCTAGAAGAAATTCATGACTCCTGGAAAAAATCGAGGAATCGCTCTATATATTGACAAAATAACGTTAAATAATTTAAAAATTCAATTCGAAAAGTTACTCTATTTAGATTTCATTCTAATTGTTGTTTTTAATGTCTGTAACCAATACCTGATGTCTTCAGATCATATTTCAGGGATAATATACTGCGCCTCAATCGCAAGAATCTAATCATCACACGAATTCACGTGATAGAATATAAGATGTTGATTTCTGTAACTGTTTACTTTCAGTCATTCAAAATTCAATTCGCTGAATAGTTAAATTTAGATCACAAGTATTCATGAATGACCTGCTTGCTACAGAACCTAGTGATATTCCAAAATTGGATAATGACCATATTTTTCTGCGTGGTCATAAGAGTGCTAAAAGAAATTCATAACTCCTGGAAAAAATCGAGGAATCGCGCTATATATTGACATAATAACATATAATGATTTAGAAATTAATTCGGAAAGTTACTTTATTTAGATTGCATTTTGATTGTTGGTTTCAATGTCTGTGAGCAATACCTGATGTCTACAGATGATGTTTCTGGGAAAATATACTGCGCCTCAATCGCAAGAATCTAATGATCACACGAATTTACGTGATAGAATATAAGATGTTGATTTCTGAAACTGTTTACTTTCAGTCATACAAAATTTCAATTCGCTGAATAGTTAAATTTAGATCTCAAGTATTCATAGATGAATTGCTCGCTACAGAAATTGGTAATATTTCGAAATTTGATAATGACCATATTTTGCTGCGTGGTTATAAGAGTGCTTAAATTAATTCATGACTCCTCAAATAAATCGAGGAATCGCTCTATATATTGACATAATAACGTTTAATGATTTAAAAATTTAATTCGAAAAGTAACTCTATTAAGATTGTATTTTGATTGTTGTTTTCAATGTCTGTAAGCAATACCTGATGTCTTCAGATGATATTTAAGAGAAAATATACTGCGCCACAATCGGAAGGATCTAATGATCACACGAATTTACGTGATAGATTATAAGATGTTGATTTCAGTAACTGTTCACTTTCGGTCATTTAAAAATTTCAATTCGTTGGAATGTTAAATTTAGATCGCGAGTATTTGTAGATCACCTGCTCGCTACAGAACTTGGTAACATTTTAAAATTAAAAAATGACCATATTTTTCTGCGTGGTCATAAGAGTGCTAAAAGAAATTCATGACTCCTGGGGGAAATCTAGGAATCGATCTATATATTGACATAATAACGTTAAATAATTTAAAAATTCAATTCGAAAAGTTACTCTATTTAGATTTCATTTAAATTGTTGTTTTTAATGTCTGTAACCAATACCTGATGTCTTCAGATCATATTTCAGGGAAAATATACTGCGCCTCAATCGCAAGAATCTAATCATCACACGAATTGACGTGTTAGAATATAAGATGTTGATTACTGTAACTGTTTACTTTCAGTCATTCAAAATTCAATTCGCTGAATAGTTAAATTTAGATCACAAGGATTCATGAATGACCTGCTTGCTACAGAACCTGGTGATATTCCAAAATTGGATAATGACCATATTTTTCTGCGTGGTCATAAGAGTGCTAAAATAAATTCATGACTCCTGGAAAAAATCAAGGAATCGCTCTATATATTGACAAACTAACGTTCAATAATTTAAAAATTCAATTCGAAAAGTTACTCTATTTAGATTTCATTTAAATTGTTGTTTTTAATGTCTGTAAGAAATACCTGATGTCTTCAGATGACATTTCGGGAAAAATATACTGCGCCTCAATCGCAAGAAGCTAATGATTACACGAATTCACGTGACAGAATATAAGATGTTGATTTTTGTAACTGTTTAATTTCAGTCATTCAAAATTCAATTCGCTGAATAGTTAAATTTAGATCACAAGTATTCATGAATGACCTGCTTGCTACAGAACCTGGTGATATTCCAAAATTGAATAATGACCATATTTTGCTGCGTGGTCATAAGAGTGCTAAAAAAAATTCATGACTCCTGGGAGAAATCTAGGAAACGCTCTATATATTGACATAATAACGTTAATTGATTGAAAAATTCAATTCGAAAAGTAACTCTATTGAGATTGTATTTTGATTGTTCTTCTCAATGTCTGAAAGAAATACTTGATGTCTTCAGATGACATTTCGGGAAAAATATACTGCGCCTCAATCGCAAGAAGCTAATGATAACACGAATTCACGAGATAGAATATAAGATGTTGATTTCTGTATCTGTTCGCCTTCAGTCATTGAATATTTCAATTCGCTGAATAGTTAAATTTAGATTACAAGTATTTATGAATGACCTGCTTGATACAGAACCTTGTAATATTCCAAAATTGGATAATGACCATATTTTTCTGCGTGGTCATAAAAGTGCTAAAATAAATTCATGACTAGTGGGAGAAATCTATGAATCGCTCTACATTTTGACATAATAACGTTAATTGATTTAAAAATTCAATTCGAAAAGTAACTCTATTGAGATTGTATTTTAATTGTTGTTTTCAATGTCTGTAAGAAATACCTGATGTCTTCAGATGATATTTCAGGGAAAATATACTGCGCCTCAATCGCAAGAATCTAATGATCAGACGAATTTACGTGATAGAATATAAGATGTTGATTTCTGTAACTGTTCGCTTTCAGTCATTTAAAACATTTCAATTTGCTGGAAAGTTCAATTTAGATCGCAAGTAATCATGGATTACCTGCTTGCTACAGAACCTGGTGATATACCAAACTTTAATAATGACCATATTTTGCTGCGTAGTCATAATAGTGCTAAAATAAATTCATGACTCCTGGAAAAAATCGAGGAATCGCTCTATATATTGACATAATAACGTTAATTGATTTAAAAATTCAATTCGAAATGTAACTCTATTGAGATTGTATTTTGATTGTTGTTTTCAATGTCTGTAAGAAATACCTGATGTGTTCAGATCATATTTCAGGGAAAATATACTGCGCCTCAATCGCAAGAATCTAATCATCACACGAATTTACGTGTTAGAATATAAGATGTTGATTTCTGCAACTGTTTACTTTCAGTCATACAAAATTCAATTCGCTGAATAGTTAAATTTAGATCACAAGTATTCATGAATGACCTGCTTGCTACAGAACCTGGTGATATTCCAAAATTCGATAATGACCATATTTTTCTGCGTGGTCATAAGAGTGCTAAAAGAAATTCATGACTCCTGGGGGAAATCTAGGAATCGATCTATATATTGACATAATAACGTTAAATAATTTAAAAATTCAATTCGAAAAGTTACTCTATTTAGATTTCATTTAAATTGTTGTTTTTAATGTCTGTAACCAATACCTGATGTCTTCAGATCATATTTCAGGGAAAATATACTGCGGCTCAATCGCAAGAATCTAATCATCACACGAATTTACGTGTTAGAATATAAGATGTTGATTACTGTAACTGTTTACTTTCAGTCATTCAAAATTCAATTCGCTGAATAGTTAAATTTAGATCACAAGGATTCATGAATGACCTGCTTGCTACAGAACCTGGTGATATTCCAAAATTGGATAATGACCATAATTTTCTGCGTGGTCATAAGAGTGCTAGAAGAAATTCATGACTCCTGGAAAAAATCGAGGAATCGCTCTATATATTGACAAAATAACGTTAAATAATTTAAAAATTCAATTCGAAAAGTTACTCTATTTAGATTTCATTCTAATTGTTGTTTTTAATGTCTGTAACCAATACCTGATGTCTTCAGATCATATTTCAGGGAAAATATACTGCGCCTCAATCACAAGAATCTAATCATCACACGAATTTACGTGATAGAATATAAGATGTTGATTTCTGTAACTGTTTACTTTCAGTCATTCAAAATTCAATTCGCTGAATAGTTAAATTTAGATCACAAGTATTCATGAATGACCTGCTTGCTACAGAACCTAGTGATATTCCAAAATTGGATAATGACCATATTTTTCTGCGTGGTCATAAGAGTGCTAAAAGAAATTCATAACTCCTGGAAAAAATCGAGGAATCGCGCTATATATTGACATAATAACATATAATGATTTAGAAATTAATTCGGAAAGTTACTTTATTTAGATTGCATTTTGATTGTTGGTTTCAATGTCTGTGAGCAATACCTGATGTCTACAGATGATGTTTCTCGGAAAATATACTGCGCCTCAATCGCAAGAATCTAATGATCACACGAATTTACGTGATAGAATATAAGATGTTGATTTCTGCAACTGTTTAATTTCAGTCATTCAAAATTCAATTCGCTGAATAGTTAAATTTAGATTACAAGTATTTATGAATGACCTGCTTGATACAGAACCTTGTAATATTCCAAAATTGGATAATGACCATATTTTTCTGCGTGGTCATAAAAGTGCTAAAATAAATTCATGACTAGTGGGAGAAATCTATGAATCGCTCTACATTTTGACATAATAACGTTAATTGATTTAAAAATTCAATTCGAAAAGTAACTCTATTGAGATTGTATTTTAATTGTTGTTTTCAATGTCTGTAAGAAATACCTGATGTCTTCAGATGATATTTCAGGGAAAATATACTGCGCCTCAATCGCAAGAATCTAATGATCAGACGAATTTACGTGATAGAATATAAGATGTTGATTTCTGTAACTGTTCGCTTTCAGTCATTTAAAACATTTCAATTTGCTGGAAAGTTCAATTTAGATCGCAAGTAATCATGGATTACCTGCTTGCTACAGAACCTGGTGATATACCAAACTTTAATAATGACCATATTTTGCTGCGTGGTCATAAGAGTGCTAAAATAAATTCATGACTCCTGGAAAAAATCGAGGAATAGCTCTATATATTGACATAATAACGTTAATTGATTGAAAAATTCAATTCGAAAAGTAACTCTATTGAGATTGTATTTTGATTGTTGTTTTCAATGTCTGTAAGAAATACCTGATGTCTTCAGATGATATTTCAGGGAAAATATACTGCGCCTCAATCGCAAGAATCTAATGATCAGACGAATTTACGTGATAGAATATAAGATGTTGATTTCTGTAAGTGTTCGCTTTCAGTCATTTAAAACATTTCAATTTGCTGGAAAGTTCAATTTAGATCGCAAGTAATCATGGATTACCTGCTTGCTACAGAACCTGGTGATATACCAAACTTGGATAATGACCATATTTTGCTGCGTAGTCATAATAGTGCTAAAATAAATTCATGACTCCTGGAAAAAATCGAGGAATCGCTCTATATATTGACATAATAACGTTAATTGATTTAAAAATTCAATTCGAAATGTAACTCTATTGAGATTGTATTTTGATTGTTGTTTTCAATGTCTGTAAGAAATACCTGATGTGTTCAGATCATATTTCAGGGAAAATATACTGCGCCTCAATCGCAAGAATCTAATCATCACACGAATTTACGTGTTAGAATATAAGATGTTGATTTCTGCAACTGTTTACTTTCAGTCATACAAAATTCAATTCGCTGAATAGTTAAATTTAGATCACAAGTATTCATGAATGACCTGCTTGCTACAGAACCTGGTGATATTCCAAAATTCGATAATGACCATATTTTTCTGCGTGGTCATAAGAGTGCTAAAAGAAATTCATGACTCCTGGGGGAAATCTAGGAATCGATCTATATATTGACATAATAACGTTAAATAATTTAAAAATTCAATTCGAAAAGTTACTCTATTTAGATTTCATTTAAATTGTTGTTTTTAATGTCTGTAACCAATACCTGATGTCTTCAGATCATATTTCAGGGAAAATATACTGCGGCTCAATCGCAAGAATCTAATCATCACACGAATTTACGTGTTAGAATATAAGATGTTGATTACTGTAACTGTTTACTTTCAGTCATTCAAAATTCAATTCGCTGAATAGTTAAATTTAGATCACAAGGATTCATGAATGACCTGCTTGCTACAGAACCTGGTGATATTCCAAAATTGGATAATGACCATAATTTTCTGCGTGGTCATAAGAGTGCTAGAAGAAATTCATGACTCCTGGAAAAAATCGAGGAATCGCTCTATATATTGACAAAATAACGTTAAATAATTTAAAAATTCAATTCGAAAAGTTACTCTATTTAGATTTCATTCTAATTGTTGTTTTTAATGTCTGTAACCAATACCTGATGTCTTCAGATCATATTTCAGGGAAAATATACTGCGCCTCAATCACAAGAATCTAATCATCACACGAATTTACGTGATAGAATATAAGATGTTGATTTCTGTAACTGTTTACTTTCAGTCATTCAAAATTCAATTCGCTGAATAGTTAAATTTAGATCACAAGTATTCATGAATGACCTGCTTGCTACAGAACCTAGTGATATTCCAAAATTGGATAATGACCATATTTTTCTGCGTGGTCATAAGAGTGCTAAAAGAAATTCATAACTCCTGGAAAAAATCGAGGAATCGCGCTATATATTGACATAATAACATATAATGATTTAGAAATTAATTCGGAAAGTTACTTTATTTAGATTGCATTTTGATTGTTGGTTTCAATGTCTGTGAGCAATACCTGATGTCTACAGATGATGTTTCTCGGAAAATATACTGCGCCTCAATCGCAAGAATCTAATGATCACACGAATTTACGTGATAGAATATAAGATGTTGATTTCTGCAACTGTTTACTTTCAGTCATACAAAATTTCAATTCGCTGAATAGTTAAATTTAGATCTCAAGTATTCATAGATGACTTGCTCGCTACAGAAATTGGTAATATTTCGAAATTGTATAATGACCATATTTTGCTGCGTGGTTATAAGAGTGCTTAAATAAATTCATGACTCCTCAAATAAATCGAGGAATCGCTCTATATATTGACATAATAACGTTTAATGATTTAAAAATTTAATTCCAAAAGTAACTCTATTAAGATTGTATTTTGATTGTTGTTTTCAATGTCTGTAAGCAATACCTGATGTCTTCAGATGATATTCAAGAGAAAATATACTGCGCCACAATCGGAAGGATCTAATGATCACACGAATTTACGTGATAGATTATAAGAGGTTGATTTCAGTAACTGTTCACTTTCAGTCATTTAAAAATTTCAATTCGTTGGAATGTTAAATTTAGATCGCGAGTATTTGTGGATCACCTGCTCGCTACAGAACTTGGTAATATTTTAAAATTGAAAAATGACTATATTTTGCTGCGTAGTTATAAACGTGCTAAAATAAATTCATGCCTACTAGGAAAAATCAAGAAATCGCGCAATATAGTGACGAAATAACGTTAAATGATTTAAACAATCAATTCGAAAAGTTACTGATATTTAGATTTAATTTTTCTTGTTTTTTTTAATGTCAGTAAGCAATACCTGATGTCTTCAGATGATATTTAAGAGAAAATATACTGCGCCTCAATCGCAAGAATCTAATGAACACACGAATTTACGTGATAGAATATAAGATGTTGATTTCTGTAACTGTTCGCTTTTAGTCATTTAAAAAATTTCAATTTGCTGAAAAGTTCAATTTAGATCGTAAGTAATCATGGATTATCTGCTTGCTACAGAACCTGGTGATATTTCAAAATTGCATAATCACCATATTTTGCTGCGTGGTCATTAAAGTGCTAAAATAAATTTATGACTCCTGGAAAAAATCGAGGAATCGCTTTATATATTGACAAAATAACGTTCAATAATTTAAAAATTCAATTCGAAAAGTTACTCTATTTAGATTTCATTTTAATTGTTGTTTTTAATGTCTGTAACCAATACCTGATGTCTTCAGATCATATTTCAGGGAAAATATACTGCGCCTCAATCGCAAGAATTAATCATCACACGAATTTACGTGATAGAATATAAGATGTTGATTTCTGTAACTGTTTACTTTCAGTCATTCAAAATTCAATTCGCTGAATAGTTAAGTTTAGATCACAAGTATTCATGAATGACCTGCTTGCTACAGAACCTGGTGATATTCCAAAATTGGATAGTGACCATATTTTTCTGCGTGGTCATAAGAGTGCTGAAAGAAATTCATGACTCTCGGGAGAAATCTAGGAATCGCTCTATATATTGACATAATAACGTCAATTGATTTAAAAATTCAATTCGAAAAGTAACTCTATTGAGATTGTATTTTGATTGTTGTTTTAAATGTCTGTAAGAAATACCTCATTTCTTCAGATGATATTTCAGGGAAAATATACTGCGCCTCAATCGCAAGAATCTAATGATCACACGAATTTACGTGATAGAATATAAGATGTTGATTTCTGTAAGTGTTCGCTTTCAGTCATTTAAAACATTTCAATTTGCTGGAAAGTTCAATTTAGATCGCAAGTAATCATGGATCACCTGCTCGCTACAGAACTTGGTAATATTTTAAAATTGAAAAATGACCATATTTTTCTGCGTGGTCATAAGAGTGCTAAAAGAAATTCATGACTCCTGGGGGAAATCTTGGAATCGATCTATATATTGACATAATAACGTTAAATAATTTAAAAATTCAATTCGAAAAGTTACTCTATTTAGATTTCATTTAAATTGTTGTTTTTAATGTCTGTAACCAATACCTGATGTCTTCAGATCATATTTCAGGGAAAATATACTGCGCCTCAATCGCAAGAATCTAATCATCACACGAATTTACGTGTTAGAATATAAGATGTTGATTACTGTAACTGTTTACTTTCAGTCATTCAAAATTCATTCCGCTGAATAGTTAAATTTAGATCACAAGGATTCATGAATGACCTGCTTGCTACAGAACCTGGTGATATTCCAAAATTGGATAATGACCATATTTTTCTGCGTGGTCATAAGAGTGCTAGAAGAAATTCATGACTCCTGGAAAAAATCGAGGAATCGCTCTATATATTGACAAAATAACGTTAAATAATTTAAAAATTCAATTCGAAAAGTTACTCTATTCAGATTTCATTCTAATTATTGTTTTTAATGTCTGTAACCAATACCAGATGTCTTCAGATCATATTTCAGGGAAAATATACTGCGCCTCAATCACAAGAATCTAATCATCACACGTATTTACGTGATAGAATATAAGATGTTGATTTCTGTAACTGTTTACTTTCAGTCATTCAAAATTCAATTCGCTGAATAGTTAAATTTAGATCACAAGTATTCATGAATGACCTGTTTGCTACAGAACCTAGTGATATTCCAAAATTGGATAATGACCATATTTTTCTGCGTGGTCATAAGAGTGCTAAAAGAAATTCATAACTCCTGGAAAAAATCGAGGAATCGCGCTATATATTGACATAATAACATATAATGATTTAGAAATTAATTCGGAAAGTTACTTTATTTAGATTGCATTTTGATTGTTGGTTTCAATGTCTGTGAGCAATACCTGATGTCTACAGATGATGTTTCTCGGAAAATATACTGCGCCTCAATCGCAAGAATCTAATGATCACACGAATTTACGTGATAGAATATAAGATGTTGATTTCTGCAACTGTTTACTTTCAGTCATACAAAATTTCAATTCGCTGAATAGTTAAATTTAGATCTCAAGTATTCATAGATGACTTGCTCGCTACAGAAATTGGTAATATTTCGAAATTGGATAATGACCATATTTTGCTGCGTGGTTATAAGAGTGCTTAAATAAATTCATGACTCCTCAAATAAATCTAGGAATCGCTCTATATATTGACATAATAACGTTTAATGATTTAAAAATTTAATTCGAAAAGTAACTCTATTAAGATTGTATTTTGATTGTTGTTTTCAATGTCTGTAAGCAATACCTGATGTCTTCAGATCATATTTCAGGGAAAATATACTGCGCCTCAATCGCAAGAATTAATCATCACACGAATTTACGTGATAGAATATAAGATGTTGATTTCTGTAACTGTTTACTTTCAGTCATTCAAAATTCAATTCGCTGAATAGTTAAGTTTAGATCACAAGTATTCATGAATGACCTGCTTGCTACAGAACCTGGTGATATTCCAAAATTGGATAGTGACCATATTTTTCTGCGTGGTCATAAGAGTGCTGAAAGAAATTCATGACTCTCGGGAGAAATCTAGGAATCGCTCTATATATTGACATAATAACGTCAATTGATTTAAAAATTCAATTCGAAAAGTAACTCTATTGAGATTGTATTTTGATTGTTGTTTTCAATGTCTGTAAGAAATACCTCATTTCTTCAGATGATATTTCAGGGAAAATATACTGCGCCTCAATCGCAAGAATCTAATGATCACACGAATTTACGTGATAGAATATAAGATGTTGATTTCTGTAACTGTTCGCTTTCAGTCATTAAAAAAATTTCAATTTGCTGAAAAGTTCAATTTAGATCGCAAGTAATCATGGATGACCTGCTTGCTACAGAACCTGGTGATATTCCAAAATTGGATAATGACCATATTTTGCTGCGTGGTCATAAGAGTGCTAAATGAAATTCATGACTCCTGGGAAAAATCTAGGAATCGCTCTATATATTGACATAATAACGTTAATTGATTTAAAAATTCAAGTCGAAAAGTAACTCTATTGAGATTGTATTTTGATTGTTGTTTTCAATTTCTGTAAGAAATACCTGATGTCTTCAGATGATATTTCAGGAAAAATATACTGCGCCTCAATCGCAAGAATGTAATGATCACACGAATTTACGTGATAGAATATAAGATGTTGATTTCTGTAACTGTTCGCTTTCAGTCATTAAAAAAATTTCAATTTGCTGAAAAGTTCAATTTAGACCGCAAGTAATCATGGATGACCTGCTTGCTACAGAACCTGGTGATATTCCAAAATCGGATAATGACCATATTTTGCTGCGTGGTCATAAGAGTGCTAAAAGAAATTCATGACTCCTTGGAGAAATCTAGGAATCGCTTTATAAATTGACATAATAACGTTAATTGATTTAAAAATTCAATTCGAAAAGTAACTCTATTGAGATTGTATTTTGAGTGTTGTTTTCAATGTCTGTAAGAAATACTTGACGTCTTCAGATGACATTTCGGGAACAATATACTGCGCCTAAATCGCAAGAAGCTAATGATTACACGAATTCACGTGATAGAATATAAGACGTTGATTTCTGTATCTGTTCGCCTTCAGTCATTGAAAATTTCAATTCGCTGAATAGTTAAATTTAGGTCACAAGTATTCATGAATGACCTGCTTGCTACAGAACCTGGTGATATTCCAAAATTGAATAATGACCATATTTTGCTGCGTGGTCATAAAAGTGCTAAAATAAATTCATGACTCCTTGGAGAAATCTGGGAATCGCTTTATAAATTGACATAATAACGTTAATTGATTTAAAAATTCAATTCGAAAAGTAACTCTATTGAGATTGTATTTTGATTGTTCTTCTCAATGTCTAAAAGAAATACCTGATGTCTTCAGATGACATTTCGGGAAAAATATACTGCGCCTCAATCGCAAGAAGCTAATGATAACACGAATTCACGTGATAGAATATAAGATGTTGATTTCTGTATCTGTTCGCCTTCAGTCATTGAAAATTTCAATTCGCTGAATAGTTAAATTTAGATCACAAGTATTCATGAATGACCTGCTTGCTACAGAACCTGGTGATATTTCAAAATTGGATAATGACCATATTTTGCTGCGTGCTCATAAGAGTGCTAAATGAAATTCATGACTCCTGGGAGGAATCTAGGAATCGCTCTATATATTGACATAATAACGTTAATTGATTTAAAACTTCAAGTCGAAAATTAACTCTATTGAGATTGTATTTTGATTGTTGTTTTCAATGTCTGTAAGAAATACCTGATGTCTTCAGATGATATTTCAGGGAAAATATACTGCGCCTCAATCGCAAGAATCTAATGATCACACGAATTTACGTGATAGAATATAAGATGTTGATTTCTGTAACTGTACGCTTTCAGTCATTAAAAAAATTTCAATTTGCTGAAAAGTTCAATTTAGATCGCAAGTAATCATGGATGACCTGCTTGCTACAGAACCTGGTGATATTCCAAAATCGGATAATGACCATATTTTGCTGCGTGGTCATAAGAATGCTAAAAGAAATTCATGACTCCTGGGAGAAATCTAGGAATCGCTCTATATATTGACATAATAACGTTAATTGATTTAAAAATTCAATTCGAAAAGTAACTCTATTGAGATTGTATTTTGATTGTTCTTCTCAATGTCTAAAAGAAATACCTGATGTCTTCAGATGACATTTCGGGAAACATATACTGCGCCTCAATCGCAAGAAGCTAATGATAACACGAATTCACGTGATAGAATATAAGATGTTGATTTCTGTATCTGTTCGCCTTCAGTCTTTGAAAATTTCAATTCGCTGAATAGTTAAATTTAGATCACAAGTATTTATGAATGACCTGCTTGATACAGAACCTGGTGATATTCCAAAATTGGATAATGACCATATTTTGCTGCGTGGTCATAAAAGTGCTAAAATAAATTCATGACTCCTTGGAGAAATCTAGGAATCGCTTTATAAATTGACATAATAACGCTAATTGATTTAAAAATTCAATTCGAAAAGTAACTCTATTGAGATTGTATTTTGATTGTTGTTTTCAATGTCTGTAAGAAATACTTGATGTCTTCAGATGACATTTCGGGAACAATATACTGCGCCTAAATCGCAAGAAGCTAATGATTACACGAATTCACGTGATAGAATATAAGACGTTGATTTCTGTATCTGTTCGCCTTCAGTCATTTTAAATTTCAATTCGCTGATTAGTTTAATTTATATCGCAAGTATTTATAAACACCTGCTCGCTACAGAACTTAGTAATATTTTCAAATTGCAAAATGACCATATTTTGCTGCGTGGTTATAAGAGTGCTAAAATGAATTCATGACTCTTGGGAAAAATCAAGAAATTAGTCAATATAGTGACAAAATAACGTTAAATAATTTTAAAATTCAATTCGAAAAGTTACTCTATTTAGATTTCATTTTAATTGTTGTTTTTAATGTCTGTAACCACTACCTGATGTCTTCAGATCATTTTTCAGGGAAAATATACTGCGCCTCAATCGCAAGAATCTAATCATCACACGAATTTACGTGATAGAATATAAGATGTTGATTTCTGTAACTGTTTAATTTCAGTCATTCAAAATTCAATTCGCTGAATAGGTAAATTTAGATCACAAGTATTCATGAATGACCTGCTTGCTACAGAACCTGGTGATATTCCAAAATTGGGTAATGACCATATTTTTCTGCGTGGTCATAAGAGTGCTAAAAGAAATTCATGACTCCTGGGAGAAATCTAGGAATCGCTCTATATATTGACATAATAACGTTAATTGAATTAAAAATTCAATTCGAAAAGTAACTCTATTGAGATTGTATTTTGATTGTTGTTCTCAATGTCTGAAAGAAATACCTGATGTCTTCAGATGACATTTCGGGAAAAATATACTGCGCCTCAATCGCAAAAAGCTAATGATAACACGAATTCACGTGATAGAATATAAGATGTTGATTTCTGTATCTGTTCGCCTTCAGTCATTTAAAATTTCAAGTCGCTGAATGGTTAAATTTAGATCTTAAGTATTCATGGATGAGCTGCTCGCTACAGAACTTGATAATATTTCGAAATTGGATAATGACCATATTTTGCTGCGTGGTAATAAGAGTGCTAAAATAAATTCATGACTCTTGGGAAAAATCAAGAAATTGCTTAATATAGTGACAAAATAACGTTAAATAATTCAAAAATTCAATTCGAAAAGTTACTCTAATTAGATTTCATTTTAACGGTTGCTTTCAATGTCTGTAAGCAATACCTGATGTCTTCAGATGATATTTCAGGGAAAATATACTGCGCCTTAATCGCATGAATCTAATTATCACACGAATTTACGTGATAGAATATAATATGTTGATTTCTGTAACTGTTTACTTTCAGTCTTTTAAAATTTCAATTAGCTGAATAGTTAAATTTAGATCACAACTATTTATGAATGACCTGCTTGCTACAGAACCTGGTGTTATTCCAAAATTGGATAGTGACCATATTTTTCTGCGTGGTCATAAGAGTGCTAAAATAAGTTCATGACTCCTGGGAGAAATCTAGGAATCGCTCCATATATTGACTTAATAACGTTAATTGATTTAAAAATTCAATTCGAAAAGTAACTCTATTGAGATTGTATTTTGATTGTTGTTTTCAATGTCTGTAAGAAATGCCTGATGTCTTCAGATGAGATTTCTGGAAAAATATACTGCGCCCTAATCGCAAGGATCTAATGATTACACGAATTCACGTGATAGAATATAAGATGTTGATTTCTGTATCTGTTCGCCTTCAGTCATTTAAAATTTCAATTCGCTGAATAGTTAAATTTAGATCTCAAGTATTCATAGATGACTTGCTCGCTACAGAACTTGGTAATATTTCAAAATTAAAAAATGACCTTATTTTGCTGCGTAGTTATGAACGTGCTCAAATAAATTCATGCCTCCTAGGAAAAATCAAGAAATCGCTCAATATAGTGACAAAATAACGTTACATGATTTAAACAATCAATTCGAAAAGTTACTGATATTTAGATTTAATTTTAATTGTTGTTTTCAATGTCAGTAAGCAATACCTGATGTCTTTAGATGATATTTCAGGGAAAATATACTGCGCCTCAATCGCAAGAATCTAATGATCACACGAATTTACGTGATAGAATATAAGATGTTGATTTCTGTAACTGTTCGCTTTCAGTCATATAAAAAATTTCAATTTGCTAAAAAGTTCAATTTAGATCGCAAGTAATCATCGATTACCTGCTTGCTACAGAACCTGGTAATATTTCGAAATTGGATAATGACCATATTTTGCTGCGTGGTCATAGGAGTGCTAAAATAAATTCATGACTCCTGGAAAAAATCGAGGAATCGCTCTATATATTGACAAAATAACGTTCAATAATTTAAAAATTCAATTCGAAAAGTTACTCTATTTAGATTTCATTTTCATTGTTGTTTTTAATGTCTGTAACCAACACCTGATGTCTTCAGATCATACTTCAGGGAAAATATACTAAGCCTCAATCGCATGAATCTAATTATCACACGAATTTACGTGATAGAATAAAATATGTTGATTTCTGTAACTGTTTACTTTCAGTCTTTTAAAATTTCAATTAGCTGAATAGTTAAATTTAGATCACAACTATTTCTGAATGACCTGCTTGCTACAGAACCTGGTGATATTCCAAAATTGGATAGTGACCATATTTTTCTGCGTGGTCATAAGAGTGCTAAAATAAATTCATGACTCTTGGGATAAATCTAGGAATCGCTCCATATATTGACATAATAACGTTAATTGATTTAAAAATTCAATTCGAAAAGTAACTCTATTGAGATTGTATTTTGATTGTTGTTTTCAATGTCTGTAAGAAATGCCTGATGTCTTCAGATGAGATTTCGGGAAAAATATACTGCGCCCTAATCGCAAGGATCTAATGATTACACGAATTCACGTGATAGAATATAAGATGTTGATTTCTGTAAGTGTTCGCTTTCAGTCATTTAAAACATTTCAATTTGCTGGAAAGTTCAATTTAGATCGCAAGTAATCATGGATTACCTGCTTGCTACAGAACCTGGTGATATACCAAACTTGGATAATGACCATATTTTGCTGCGTAGTCATAAAAGTGCTAAAAGAAATTCATGACTCCTGGGGGAAATCTAGGAATCGATCTATATATTGACATAATAACGTTAAATAATTTAAAAATTCAATTCGCAAAGTTACTCTATTTAGATTTCATTTAAATTGTTGTTTTTAATGTCGGTAACCAATACCTGATGTCTTCAGATCATATTTCAGGGAAAATATACTGCGGCTCAATCGCAAGAATCTAATCATCACACGAATTTACGTGTTAGAATATAAGATGTTGAGTACTGTAACTGTTTACTTTCAGTCATTCAAAATTCAATTCCCTGAATAGTTAAATTTAGATCACAAGGATTCATGAATGACCTGCTTGCTACAGAACCTGGTGATATTCCAAAATTGGATAATGACCATATTTTTCTGCGTGGTCATAAGAGTGCTAGAAGAAATTCATGACTCCTGGAGAAAATCGAGGAATCGCTCTATATATTGACAAAATAACGTTAAATAATTTAAAAATTCAATTCGAAAAGTTACTCTATTTAGATTTCATTCTAATTGTTGTTTTCAATGTCTGTAACCAATACCTGATGTCTTCAGATCATGTTTCAGGGAAAATATACTGCGCCTCAATCACAAGAATCTAATCATCACACGAATTTACGTGATAGAATATAAGATGTTGATTTCTGTAACTGTTTACTTTCAGTCATTCAAAATTCAATTCGCTAAATAGTTAAATTTAGATCACAAGTATTCATGAATGACCTGCTTGCTACAGAACCTAGTGATATTCCAAAATTGGATAATGACCATATTTTTCTGCGTGGTCATAAGAGTGCTAAAAGAAATTCATAACTCCTGGAAAAAATCGAGGAATCGCGCTATATATTGACATAATAACATATAATGATTTAGAAATTAATTCGGAAAGTTACTTTATTTAGATTGCATTTTGATTGTTGGTTTCAATGTCTGTGAGCAATACCTGATGTCTACAGATGATGTTTCTGGGAAAATATACTGCGCCTCAATCGCAAGAATCTAATGATCACACGAATTTACGTGATAGAATATAAGATGTTGATTTCTGCAACTGTTTACTTTCAGTCATACAAAATTTCAATTCGCTGAATAGTTAAATTTAGATCTCAAGTATTCATAGATGACTTGCTCGCTACAGAAATTGGTAATATTTCGAAATTGGATAATGACCATATTTTGCTGCGTGGTTATAAGAGTGCTTAAATAAATTCATGACTCCTCAAATAAATCGAGGAATCGCTCTATATATTGACATAATAACGTTTAATGATTTAAAAATTTAATTTGAAAAGTAACTCTATTAAGATTGTATTTTGATTGTTGTTTTCAATGTCTGTAAGCAATACCTGATGTCTTCAGATGGTATTTAAGAGAAAATATACTGCGCCACAATCGGAAGGATCTAATGATCACACGAATTTACGTGATAGATTATAAGAGGTTGATTTCAGTAACTGTTCACTTTCAGTCATTTAAAAATTTCAATTCGTTGGAATGTTAAATTTAGATCGCGAGTATTTGTGGATCACCTGCTCGCTACAGAACTTGGTAATATTTTAAAGATGAAAAATGACCATATTTTGCTGCGTAGTTATAAACGTGCTCAAATAAATTCATGCCTACTAGGAAAAATCAAGAAATCGCGCAATATAGTGACGAAATAACGTTAAATGATTTGAACAATCAATTCGAAAAGTTACTGATATTTAGATTTAATTTTTCTTGTTGTTTTCAATGTCAGTAAGCAATACCTGATGTCTTCAGATGATATTTCAGGGAAAATATACTGCGCCTCAATCGCAAGAATCTAATGAACACACAAATTTACGTGATAGAATATAAGATGTTGATTTCTGTAACTGTTCGCTTTTAGTCATTTAAAAAATTTCAATTTGCTGAAAAGTTCAATTTAGATCGCAAGTAATCATGGATTATCTGCTTGCTACAGAACCTGGTGATATTTCAAAATTGCATAATCACCATATTTTGCTGCGTGGTCATTAAAGTGCTCAAATAAATTTATGACTCCTGGAAAAAATCGAGGAATCGCTTTATATATTGACAAAATAACGTTCAATAATTTAAAAATTCAATTCGAAAAGTTACTCTATTTAGATTTCATTTTAATTGTTGTTTTTAATGTCTGTAACTAATACCTGATGTCTTCAGATCATATTTCAGGGAAAATATACTGCGCCTCAATCGCAAGAATTAATCATCACACAAATTTACGTGATAGAATATAAGATGTTGATTTCTGTAACTGTTTACTTTCAGTCATTCAAAATTCAATTCGCTGAATAGTTAAGTTTAGATCACAAGTATTTATGAATGACCTGCTTGCTACAGAACCTGGTGATATTCCAAAATTGGATAGTGACCATATTTTTCTGCGTGGTCATAAGAGTGCTGAAAGAAATTCATGACTCCTGGGAGAAATCTAGGAATCGCTCTATATATTGACATGATAACGTTAATTGATTTAAAAATTCAATTCGAAAAGTAACTCTATTGAGATTGTATTTTGATTGTTCTTCTAAATGTCTGAAAGAAATACCTGATGTCTTTAGATGACATTTCGGGAAAAATATACTGCGCCTCAATCGCAAGAAGCTTATGATAACACGAATTCACGTGATAGAATATAAGATGTTGATTTCTGTATCTGTTCGACTTCAGTCATTGAAAATTTCAATTCGCTGAATAGTTAAATTTAGATCACAAGTATTCATGAATGACCTGCTTGATACAGAACCTGGTGATATTCCAAAATTGGATAATGACCATATTTTTCTGCGTGGTCATAAGAGTGCTAAAAGAAATTCATGACTCCTGGGAGAAATCTAGGAATCGCTCTATATATTGACATAATAACGTTAATTGATTTAAAAATTCAATTCGAAAAGTAACTCTATTGAGATTGTATTTTGATTGTTGTTTTCAATGTCTGTAAGAAATACCTGATGTCTTCAGATGATATTTCAGGGAAAATATACTGCGCCTCAATCGCAAGAATCTAATGATCAGACGAATTTACGTAATAGAATATAAGATGTTGATTTCTGTAACTGTTCGCTTTCAGTCATTTAAAAAATTTCAATTTGCTGAAAAGTTCAATTTAGATCGCAAGTAATCATGGATTACCTGCTTGCTACAGAACCTGGTGATATTCCAAAATTGGATAATGACCATATTTTGCTGCGTAGTCATAAAAGTGCTAAAAGAAATTCATGACTCCTGGGAGAAATCTAGGAATCGCTCTATATATTGACACAATAACGTTAATTTATTTAAAAATTCAATTCGAAAAGTAACTCTATTGAGATTGTATTTTGATTGTTGTTTTCAATGTCTGTAAGAAATACCTGATGTCTTCAGATGATATTTCAGGGAAAATATACTGCGCCTCAATCGCAAGAATCTAATGATCAGACGAATTTACGTGATAGAATATAAGATGTTGATTTCTGTAACTGTTCGCTTTCAGTCATTTAAAAAATTTCAATTTGCTGAAAAGTTCAATTTAGATCGCAAGTAATTATGGATTACCTGCTTGCTACAGAACCTGGTTATATTCCAAAATTGGATAATGACCATATTTTGCTGCGTAGTCATAAGAGTGCTAAAAGAAATTCATGACTCCTGGGAGAAATCTAGGAATCGCTCTATATATTGACATAATAACGTTAATTGATTTAAAAATTCAATTCGAAAAGTAACTCTATTGAGATTGTCTTTTGATTATTCTTCTAAATGTCTGAAAGAAATACCTGATGTCTTTAAATGACATTTCGGGAAAAATATACTGCGCCTCAATCGCAAGAAGCTTATGATAACACGAATTCGCGTGATAGAATATAAGATGTTGATTTCTGTATCTGTTCGCCTTCAGTCATTGAAAATTTCAATTCGCTGAATAGTTAAATTTTGATCACAAGTATTCATGAATGACCTGCTTGATACAGAACCTGGTGATATTCCAAAATTAGATAATGACCATATTTTTCTGCGTGATCATAAGAGTGCTAAAAGAAATTCATGACTCCTGGGGGAATTCTAGGAATCGCTCTATATATTGACATAATAACGTTAATTGATTTAAAAATTCAATTCGAAAAGTAACTCTATTGAGATTGTATTTTTATTGTTGTTTTCAATATCTGTAAGAAATACCTGATGTCTTCAGATGATATTTCAGGGAAAATATACTGCGCCTCAATCGCAAGAATCTAATGATCAGACGAATTTACGTGATAGAATATAAGATGTTGATTTCTGTAACTGTTCGCTTTCAGTCATTTAAAAAATTTCAATTCGCTGAAAAGTTCAATTTAGATCGCAAGTAATCATGGACTACCTGCTTGCTACAGAACCTGGTGATATTCCAAAATTGGATGATGACCATATTTTGCTGCCTAGTAATAAGAGTGCTAAAATAAATTCATGACTCCTGGAAAAAATCGAGGAATCGCTCCATATATATCCAAAATAACGATCAATAATTTAAAAATTCAATTCGAAAAGTTACTCTATTCAGATTTCATTTTAATTGTTGTTTTTAATGTCTGTAACCAATACCTGATGTCTTCAGATCATATTTCAGGGAAAATATACTGCGCCTCAATCGCAAGAATCTAATGATCAGTCGAATTTACGTGATAGAATATAAGATGTTGATTTCTGTAACTGTTTACTTTCAGTCATTCAAAATTCAATTCGCTGAATAGTTAAGTTTAGATCACAAGTATTCATGAATGACCTGCTTGCTACAGAACCTGGTGATATTCCAAAATTAGATAATGACCATATTTTTCTGCGTGGTCATAAGAGTGCTAAAAGAAATTCATGACTCCTGGGAGAAATCTAGGAATCGCTCTATATATTGACATAATAACGTTAATTGATTTAAAAATTCAATTCGAAAAGTAACTCTATTGAGATTGTATTTTGATTATTCTTCTAAATGTCTGAAAGAAATACCTGATGTCTTTAGATGACATTTCGGGAAAAATATACTGCGCCTCAATCGCAAGAAGCTTATGATAACACGAATTCGCGTGATAGAATATAAGATGTTGATTTCTGTATCTGTTCGCCATCAGTCATTGAAAATTTCAATTCGCTGAATAGTTAAATTTAGATCACAAGTATTCATGAATGACCTGCTTGCTACAGAACCTGGTGATATTCCAAAATTGAATAATGACCATATTTTGCTGCGTGGTCATAAGAGTGCTAGAATAAATTCATGAGTCCTCGAAAAAATCGAGGAATCGCTCTATATATTGACATAATAACGTTTAATGATTTAAAAATTTAATTCGAAAAGTAACTCTATTGAGATTGTATTTTTATTGTTGTTTTCAATGTCTGTAAGAAATACCTGATGTCTTCAGATGATATTTCAGGGAAAATATACTGCGCCTCAATCGCAAGAATCTAATGATCAGACGAATTTACGTGATAGAATATAAGATGTTGATTTCTGTAACTGTTCGCTTTCAGTCATTTAAAAAATTTCAATTCGCTGAAAAGTTCAATTTAGATCGCAAGTAATCATGGATTACCTGCTTGCTACAGAACCTGGTGATATTCCAAAATTGGATGATGACCATATTTTGCTGCCTAGTAATAAGAGTGCTAAAATAAATTCATGACTCCTGGAAAAAATCGAGGAATCGCTCCATATATATCCAAAATAACGATCAATAATTTAAAAATTCAATTCGAAAAGTTACTCTATTCAGATTTCATTTTAATTGTTGTTTTTAATGTCTGTAACCAATACCTGATGTCTTCAGATCATATTTCAGGGAAAATATACTGCGCCTCAATCGCAAGAATCTAATGATCAGTCGAATTTACGTGATAGAATATAAGATGTTGATTTCTGTAACTGTTTACTTTCAGTCATTCAAAATTCAATTCGCTGAATAGTTAAGTTTAGATCACAAGTATTCATGAATGACCTGCTTGCTACAGAACCTGGTGAAATTCCAAAATTAGATAATGACCATATTTTTCTGCGTGGTCATAAGAGTGCTAAAAGAAATTCATGACTCCTGGGAGAAATCTAGGAATCGCTCTATATATTGACATAATAACGTTAATTGATTTAAAAATTCAATTCGAAAAGTAACTCTATTGAGATTGTATTTTGATTGTTCTTCTCAATGTCTGAAAGAAATACCTGATGTCTTCAGATGACATTTCGGGAAAAATATACTGCGCCTCAATCGCAAGAAGCTAATGATAACACGAATTCACGAGATAGAATATAAGATGTTGATTTCTGTATCTGTTCGCCTTCAGTCATTGAAAATTTCAATTCGCTGAACAGTTAAATTTAGATTACAAGTATTCATGAATGACCTGCTTGATACAGAACCTTATAATATTCCAAAATTGGATAATGACCATATTTTTCTGCGTGGTCATAAAAGTGCTAAAATAAATTCATGACTAGTGGGAGAAATCTATGAATCGCTCTACATATTGACATAATAACGTTAATTGATTTAAAAATTCAATTCGAAAAGTAACTCTATTGAGATTGTATTTTAATTGTTGTTTTCAATGTCTGTAAGAAATACCTGATGTCTTCAGATGATATTTCAGGGAAAATATACTGCGCCTCAATCGCAAGAATCTAATGATCAGACGAATTTACGTGATAGAATATAAGATGTTGATTTCTGTAACTGTTCGCTTTCAGTCATTTAAAACATTTCAATTTGCTGGAAAGTTCAATTTAGATCGCAAGTAATCATGGATTACCTGCTTGCTACAGAACCTGGTGATATACCAAACTTTAATAATGACCATATTTTGCTGCGTGGTCATAAGAGTGCTAAAATAAATTCATGACTCCTGGAAAAAATCGAGGAATCGCTCTATATATTGACATAATAACGTTAATTGATTTAAAAATTCAATTCGAAAAGTAACTCTATTGAGATTGTATTTTGATTGTTGTTTTCAATGTCTGTAAGAAATACCTGATGTCTTCAGATGATATTTCAGGGAAAATATACTGCGCCTCAATCGCAAGAATCTAATGATCAGACGAATTTACGTGATAGAATATAAGATGTTGATTTCTGTAAGTGTTCGCTTTCAGTCATACAAAATTCAATTCGCTGAATAGTTAAATTTAGATCACAAGTATTCATGAATGACCTGCTTGCTACAGAACCTGGTGATATTCCAAAATTCGATAATGACCATATTTTTCTGCGTGGTCATAAGAGTGCTAAATGAAATTCATGACTCCTGGGGGAAATCTAGGAATCGATCTATATATTGACATAATAACGTTAAATAATTTTAAAATTCAATTCGAAAAGTTACTCTATTTAGATTTCATTTAAATTGTTGTTTTTAATGTCTGTAACCAATACCTGATGTCTTCAGATCATATTTCAGGGAAAATATACTGCGCCTAAATCGCAAGAATCTAATCATCACACGAATTTACGTGTTAGAATATAAGATGTTGATTACTGTAACAGTTTACTTTCAGTCATTCAAAATTCAATTCGCTGAATAGTTAAATTTAGATCACAAGGGTTCATGAATGACCTGCTTGCTACAGAACCTGGTGATATTCCAAAATTGGATAATGACCATATTTTTCTGCGTGGTCATAAGAGTGCTAGAAGAAATTCATGACTCCTGGAAAAAATCGAGGAATCGCTCTATATATTGACAAAATAACGTTAAATAATTTAAAAATTCAATTCGAAAAGTTACTCTATTTAGATTTCATTCTAATTGTTGTTTTTAATGTCTGTAACCAATACCTGATGTCTTCAGATCATATTTCAGGGATAATATACTGCGCCTCAATCGCAAGAATCTAATCATCACACGAATTCACGTGATAGAATATAAGATGTTGATTTCTGTAACTGTTTACTTTCAGTCATTCAAAATTCAATTCGCTGAATAGTTAAATTTAGATCACAAGTATTCATGAATGACCTGCTTGCTACAGAACCTAGTGATATTCCAAAATTGGATAATGACCATATTTTTCTGCGTGGTCATAAGAGTGCTAAAAGAAATTCATAACTCCTGGAAAAAATCGAGGAATCGCGCTATATATTGACATAATAACATATAATGATTTAGAAATTAATTCGGAAAGTTACTTTATTTAGATTGCATTTTGATTGTTGGTTTCAATGTCTGTGAGCAATACCTGATGTCTACAGATGATGTTTCTGGGAAAATATACTGCGCCTCAATCGCAAGAATCTAATGATCACACGAATTTACGTGATAGAATATAAGATGTTGATTTCTGAAACTGTTTACTTTCAGTCATACAAAATTTCAATTCGCTGAATAGTTAAATTTAGATCTCAAGTATTCATAGATGAATTGCTCGCTACAGAAATTGGTAATATTTCGAAATTTGATAATGACCATATTTTGCTGCGTGGTTATAAGAGTGCTTAAATTAATTCATGACTCCTCAAATAAATCGAGGAATCGCTCTATATATTGACATAATAACGTTTAATGATTTAAAAATTTAATTCGAAAAGTAACTCTATTAAGATTGTATTTTGATTGTTGTTTTCAATGTCTGTAAGCAATACCTGATGTCTTCAGATGATATTTAAGAGAAAATATACTGCGCCACAATCGGAAGGATCTAATGATCACACGAATTTACGTGATAGATTATAAGATGTTGATTTCAGTAACTGTTCACTTTCAGTCATTTAAAAATTTCAATTCGTTGGAATGTTAAATTTAGATCGCGAGTATTTGTAGATCACCTGCTCGCTACAGAACTTGGTAACATTTTAAAATTAAAAAATGACCATATTTTTCTGCGTGGTCATAAGAGTGCTAAAAGAAATTCATGACTCCTGGGGGAAATCTAGGAATCGATCTATATATTGACATAATAACGTTAAATAATTTAAAAATTCAATTCGAAAAGTTACTCTATTTAGATTTCATTTAAATTGTTGTTTTTAATGTCTGTAACCAATACCTGATGTCTTCAGATCATATTTCAGGGAAAATATACTGCGCCTCAATCGCAAGAATCTAATCATCACACGAATTGACGTGTTAGAATATAAGATGTTGATTACTGTAACTGTTTACTTTCAGTCATTCAAAATTCAATTCGCTGAATAGTTAAATTTAGATCACAAGGATTCATGAATGACCTGCTTGCTACAGAACCTGGTGATATTCCAAAATTGGATAATGACCATATTTTTCTGCGTGGTCATAAGAGTGCTAAAATAAATTCATGACTCCTGGAAAAAATCAAGGAATCGCTCTATATATTGACAAACTAACGTTCAATAATTTAAAAATTCAATTCGAAAAGTTACTCTATTTAGATTTCATTTAAATTGTTGTTTTTAATGTCTGTAAGAAATACCTGATGTCTTCAGATGACATTTCGGGAAAAATATACTGCGCCTCAATCGCAAGAAGCTAATGATTACACGAATTCACGTGACAGAATATAAGATGTTGATTTTTGTAACTGTTTAATTTCAGTCATTCAAAATTCAATTCGCTGAATAGTTAAATTTAGATCACAAGTATTCATGAATGACCTGCTTGCTACAGAACCTGGTGATATTCCAAAATTGAATAATGACCATATTTTGCTGCGTGGTCATAAGAGTGCTAAAAAAAATTCATGACTCCTGGGAGAAATCTAGGAAACGCTCTATATATTGACATAATAACGTTAATTGATTGAAAAATTCAATTCGAAAAGTAACTCTATTGAGATTGTATTTTGATTGTTCTTCTCAATGTCTGAAAGAAATACTTGATGTCTTCAGATGACATTTCGGGAAAAATATACTGCGCCTCAATCGCAAGAAGCTAATGATAACACGAATTCACGAGATAGAATATAAGATGTTGATTTCTGTATCTGTTCGCCTTCAGTCATTGAATATTTCAATTCGCTGAATAGTTAAATTTAGATTACAAGTATTTATGAATGACCTGCTTGATACAGAACCTTGTAATATTCCAAAATTGGATAATGACCATATTTTTCTGCGTGGTCATAAAAGTGCTAAAATAAATTCATGACTAGTGGGAGAAATCTATGAATCGCTCTACATTTTGACATAATAACGTTAATTGATTTAAAAATTCAATTCGAAAAGTAACTCTATTGAGATTGTATTTTAATTGTTGTTTTCAATGTCTGTAAGAAATACCTGATGTCTTCAGATGATATTTCAGGGAAAATATACTGCGCCTCAATCGCAAGAATCTAATGATCAGACGAATTTACGTGATAGAATATAAGATGTTGATTTCTGTAACTGTTCGCTTTCAGTCATTTAAAACATTTCAATTTGCTGGAAAGTTCAATTTAGATCGCAAGTAATCATGGATTACCTGCTTGCTACAGAACCTGGTGATATACCAAACTTTAATAATGACCATATTTTGCTGCGTAGTCATAATAGTGCTAAAATAAATTCATGACTCCTGGAAAAAATCGAGGAATCGCTCTATATATTGACATAATAACGTTAATTGATTTAAAAATTCAATTCGAAATGTAACTCTATTGAGATTGTATTTTGATTGTTGTTTTCAATGTCTGTAAGAAATACCTGATGTGTTCAGATCATATTTCAGGGAAAATATACTGCGCCTCAATCGCAAGAATCTAATCATCACACGAATTTACGTGTTAGAATATAAGATGTTGATTTCTGCAACTGTTTACTTTCAGTCATACAAAATTCAATTCGCTGAATAGTTAAATTTAGATCACAAGTATTCATGAATGACCTGCTTGCTACAGAACCTGGTGATATTCCAAAATTCGATAATGACCATATTTTTCTGCGTGGTCATAAGAGTGCTAAAAGAAATTCATGACTCCTGGGGGAAATCTAGGAATCGATCTATATATTGACATAATAACGTTAAATAATTTAAAAATTCAATTCGAAAAGTTACTCTATTTAGATTTCATTTAAATTGTTGTTTTTAATGTCTGTAACCAATACCTGATGTCTTCAGATCATATTTCAGGGAAAATATACTGCGGCTCAATCGCAAGAATCTAATCATCACACGAATTTACGTGTTAGAATATAAGATGTTGATTACTGTAACTGTTTACTTTCAGTCATTCAAAATTCAATTCGCTGAATAGTTAAATTTAGATCACAAGGATTCATGAATGACCTGCTTGCTACAGAACCTGGTGATATTCCAAAATTGGATAATGACCATAATTTTCTGCGTGGTCATAAGAGTGCTAGAAGAAATTCATGACTCCTGGAAAAAATCGAGGAATCGCTCTATATATTGACAAAATAACGTTAAATAATTTAAAAATTCAATTCGAAAAGTTACTCTATTTAGATTTCATTCTAATTGTTGTTTTTAATGTCTGTAACCAATACCTGATGTCTTCAGATCATATTTCAGGGAAAATATACTGCGCCTCAATCACAAGAATCTAATCATCACACGAATTTACGTGATAGAATATAAGATGTTGATTTCTGTAACTGTTTACTTCCAGTCATTCAAAATTCAATTCGCTGAATAGTTAAATTTAGATCACAAGTATTCATGAATGACCTGCTTGCTACAGAACCTAGTGATATTCCAAAATTGGATAATGACCATATTTTTCTGCGTGGTCATAAGAGTGCTAAAAGAAATTCATAACTCCTGGAAAAAATCGAGGAATCGCGCTATATATTGACATAATAACATATAATGATTTAGAAATTAATTCGGAAAGTTACTTTATTTAGATTGCATTTTGATTGTTGGTTTCAATGTCTGTGAGCAATACCTGATGTCTACAGATGATGTTTCTCGGAAAATATACTGCGCCTCAATCGCAAGAATCTAATGATCACACGAATTTACGTGATAGAATATAAGATGTTGATTTCTGCAACTGTTTAATTTCAGTCATTCAAAATTCAATTCGCTGAATAGTTAAATTTAGATTACAAGTATTTATGAATGACCTGCTTGATACAGAACCTTGTAATATTCCAAAATTGGATAATGACCATATTTTTCTGCGTGGTCATAAAAGTGCTAAAATAAATTCATGACTAGTGGGAGAAATCTATGAATCGCTCTACATTTTGACATAATAACGTTAATTGATTTAAAAATTCAATTCGAAAAGTAACTCTATTGAGATTGTATTTTAATTGTTGTTTTCAATGTCTGTAAGAAATACCTGATGTCTTCAGATGATATTTCAGGGAAAATATACTGCGCCTCAATCGCAAGAATCTAATGATCAGACGAATTTACGTGATAGAATATAAGATGTTGATTTCTGTAACTGTTCGCTTTTTGTCATTTAAAACATTTCAATTTGCTGGAAAGTTCAATTTAGATCGCAAGTAATCATGGATTACCTGCTTGCTACAGAACCTGGTGATATACCAAACTTTAATAATGACCATATTTTGCTGCGTGGTCATAAGAGTGCTAAAATAAATTCATGACTCCTGGATAAAATCGAGGAATAGCTCTATATATTGACATAATAACGTTAATTGATTGAAAAATTCAATTCGAAAAGTAACTCTATTGAGATTGTATTTTGATTGTTGTTTTCAATGTCTGTAAGAAATACCTGATGTCTTCAGATGATATTTCAGGGAAAATATACTGCGCCTCAATCGCAAGAATCTAATGATCAGACGAATTTACGTGATAGAATATAAGATGTTGATTTCTGTAAGTGTTCGCTTTCAGTCATTTAAAACATTTCAATTTGCTGGAAAGTTCAATTTAGATCGCAAGTAATCATGGATTACCTGCTTGCTACAGAACCTGGTGATATACCAAACTTGGATAATGACCATATTTTGCTGCGTAGTCATAATAGTGCTAAAATAAATTCATGACTCCTGGAAAAAATCGAGGAATCGCTCTAAATATTGACATAATAACGTTAATTGATTTAAAAATTCAATTCGAAATGTAACTCTATTGAGATTGTATTTTGATTGTTGTTTTCAATGTCTGTAAGAAATACCTGATGTGTTCAGATCATATTTCAGGGAAAATATACTGCGCCTCAATCGCAAGAATCTAATCATCACACGAATTTACGTGTTAGAATATAAGATGTTGATTTCTGCAACTGTTTACTTTCAGTCATACAAAATTCAATTCGCTGAATAGTTAAATTTAGATCACAAGTATTCATGAATGACCTGCTTGCTACAGAACCTGGTGATATTCCAAAATTCGATAATGACCATATTTTTCTGCGTGGTCATAAGAGTGCTAAAAGAAATTCATGACTCCTGGGGGAAATCTAGGAATCGATCTATATATTGACATAATAACGTTAAATAATTTAAAAATTCAATTCGAAAAGTTACTCTATTTAGATTTCATTTAAATTGTTGTTTTTAATGTCTGTAACCAATACCTGATGTCTTCAGATCATATTTCAGGGAAAATATACTGCGGCTCAATCGCAAGAATCTAATCATCACACGAATTTACGTGTTAGAATATAAGATGTTGATTACTGTAACTGTTTACTTTCAGTCATTCAAAATTCAATTCGCTGAATAGTTAAATTTAGATCACAAGGATTCATGAATGACCTGCTTGCTACAGAACCTGGTGATATTCCAAAATTGGATAATGACCATAATTTTCTGCGTGGTCATAAGAGTGCTAGAAGAAATTCATGACTCCTGGAAAAAATCGAGGAATCGCTCTATATATTGACAAAATAACGTTAAATAATTTAAAAATTCAATTCGAAAAGTTACTCTATTTAGATTTCATTCTAATTGTTGTTTTTAATGTCTGTAACCAATACCTGATGTCTTCAGATCATATTTCAGGGAAAATATACTGCGCCTCAATCACAAGAATCTAATCATCACACGAATTTACGTGATAGAATATAAGATGTTGATTTCTGTAACTGTTTACTTTCAGTCATTCAAAATTCAATTCGCTGAATAGTTAAATTTAGATCACAAGTATTCATGAATGACCTGCTTGCTACAGAACCTAGTGATATTCCAAAATTGGATAATGACCATATTTTGCTGCGTGGTCATAAGAGTGCTAAAAGAAATTCATAACTCCTGGAAAAAATCGAGGAATCGCGCTATATATTGACATAATAACATATAATGATTTAGAAATTAATTCGGAAAGTTACTTTATTTAGATTGCATTTTGATTGTTGGTTTCAATGTCTGTGAGCAATACCTGATGTCTACAGATGATGTTTCTCGGAAAATATACTGCGCCTCAATCGCAAGAATCTAATGATCACACGAATTTACGTGATAGAATATAAGATGTTGATTTCTGCAACTGTTTACTTTCAGTCATACAAAATTTCAATTCGCTGAATAGTTAAATTTAGATCTCAAGTATTCATAGATGACTTGCTCGCTACAGAAATTGGTAATATTTCGAAATTGTATAATGACCATATTTTGCTGCGTGGTTATAAGAGTGCTTAAATAAATTCATGACTCCTCAAATAAATCGAGGAATCGCTCTATATATTGACATAATAACGTTTAATGATTTAAAAATTTAATTCCAAAAGTAACTCTATTAAGATTGTATTTTGATTGTTGTTTTCAATGTCTGTAAGCAATACCTGATGTCTTCAGATGATATTCAAGAGAAAATATACTGCGCCACAATCGGAAGGATCTAATGATCACACGAATTTACGTGATAGATTATAAGAGGTTGATTTCAGTAACTGTTCACTTTCAGTCATTTAAAAATTTCAATTCGTTGGAATGTTAAATTTAGATCGCGAGTATTTGTGGATCACCTGCTCGCTACAGAACTTGGTAATATTTTAAAATTGAAAAATGACTATATTTTGCTGCGTAGTTATAAACGTGCTAAAATAAATTCATGCCTACTAGGAAAAATCAAGAAATCGCGCAATATAGTGACGAAATAACGTTAAATGATTTAAACAATCAATTCGAAAAGTTACTGATATTTAGATTTAATTTTTCTTGTTTTTTTTAATGTCAGTAAGCAATACCTGATGTCTTCAGATGATATTTAAGAGAAAATATACTGCGCCTCAATCGCAAGAATCTAATGAACACACGAATTTACGTGATAGAATATAAGATGTTGATTTCTGTAACTGTTCGCTTTTAGTCATTTAAAAAATTTCAATTTGCTGAAAAGTTCAATTTAGATCGTAAGTAATCATGGATTATCTGCTTGCTACAGAACCTGGTGATATTTCAAAATTGCATAATCACCATATTTTGCTGCGTGGTCATTAAAGTGCTAAAATAAATTTATGACTCCTGGAAAAAATCGAGGAATCGCTTTATATATTGACAAAATAACGTTCAATAATTTAAAAATTCAATTCGAAAAGTTACTCTATTTAGATTTCATTTTAATTGTTGTTTTTAATGTCTGTAACCAATACCTGATGTCTTCAGATCATATTTCAGGGAAAATATACTGCGCCTCAATCGCAAGAATTAATCATCACACGAATTTACGTGATAGAATATAAGATGTTGATTTCTGTAACTGTTTACTTTCAGTCATTCAAAATTCAATTCGCTGAATAGTTAAGTTTAGATCACAAGTATTCATGAATGACCTGCTTGCTACAGAACCTGGTGATATTCCAAAATTGGATAGTGACCATATTTTTCTGCGTGGTCATAAGAGTGCTGAAAGAAATTCATGACTCTCGGGAGAAATCTAGGAATCGCTCTATATATTGACATAATAACGTCAATTGATTTAAAAATTCAATTCGAAAAGTAACTCTATTGAGATTGTATTTTGATTGTTGTTTTAAATGTCTGTAAGAAATACCTCATTTCTTCAGATGATATTTCAGGGAAAATATACTGCGCCTCAATCGCAAGAATCTAATGATCACACGAATTTACGTGATAGAATATAAGATGTTGATTTCTGTAAGTGTTCGCTTTCAGTCATTTAAAACATTTCAATTTGCTGGAAAGTTCAATTTAGATCGCAAGTAATCATGGATCACCTGCTCGCTACAGAACTTGGTAATATTTTAAAATTGAAAAATGACCATATTTTTCTGCGTGGTCATAAGAGTGCTAAAAGAAATTCATGACTCCTGGGGGAAATCTTGGAATCGATCTATATATTGACATAATAACGTTAAATAATTTAAAAATTCAATTCGAAAAGTTACTCTATTTAGATTTCATTTAAATTGTTGTTTTTAATGTCTGTAACCAATACCTGATGTCTTCAGATCATATTTCAGGGAAAATATACTGCGCCTCAATCGCAAGAATCTAATCATCACACGAATTTACGTGTTAGAATATAAGATGTTGATTACTGTAACTGTTTACTTTCAGTCATTCAAAATTCATTCCGCTGAATAGTTAAATTTAGATCACAAGGATTCATGAATGACCTGCTTGCTACAGAACCTGGTGATATTCCAAAATTGGATAATGACCATATTTTTCTGCGTGGTCATAAGAGTGCTAGAAGAAATTCATGACTCCTGGAAAAAATCGAGGAATCGCTCTATATATTGACAAAATAACGTTAAATAATTTAAAAATTCAATTCGAAAAGTTACTCTATTCAGATTTCATTCTAATTATTGTTTTTAATGTCTGTAACCAATACCAGATGTCTTCAGATCATATTTCAGGGAAAATATACTGCGCCTCAATCACAAGAATCTAATCATCACACGTATTTACGTGATAGAATATAAGATGTTGATTTCTGTAACTGTTTACTTTCAGTCATTCAAAATTCAATTCGCTGAATAGTTAAATTTAGATCACAAGTATTCATGAATGACCTGTTTGCTACAGAACCTAGTGATATTCCAAAATTGGATAATGACCATATTTTTCTGCGTGGTCATAAGAGTGCTAAAAGAAATTCATAACTCCTGGAAAAAATCGAGGAATCGCGCTATATATTGACATAATAACATATAATGATTTAGAAATTAATTCGGAAAGTTACTTTATTTAGATTGCATTTTGATTGTTGGTTTCAATGTCTGTGAGCAATACCTGATGTCTACAGATGATGTTTCTCGGAAAATATACTGCGCCTCAATCGCAAGAATCTAATGATCACACGAATTTACGTGATAGAATATAAGATGTTGATTTCTGCAACTGTTTACTTTCAGTCATACAAAATTTCAATTCGCTGAATAGTTAAATTTAGATCTCAAGTATTCATAGATGACTTGCTCGCTACAGAAATTGGTAATATTTCGAAATTGGATAATGACCATATTTTGCTGCGTGGTTATAAGAGTGCTTAAATAAATTCATGACTCCTCAAATAAATCTAGGAATCGCTCTATATATTGACATAATAACGTTTAATGATTTAAAAATTTAATTCGAAAAGTAACTCTATTAAGATTGTATTTTGATTGTTGTTTTCAATGTCTGTAAGCAATACCTGATGTCTTCAGATCATATTTCAGGGAAAATATACTGCGCCTCAATCGCAAGAATTAATCATCACACGAATTTACGTGATAGAATATAAGATGTTGATTTCTGTAACTGTTTACTTTCAGTCATTCAAAATTCAATTCGCTGAATAGTTAAGTTTAGATCACAAGTATTCATGAATGACCTGCTTGCTACAGAACCTGGTGATATTCCAAAATTGGATAGTGACCATATTTTTCTGCGTGGTCATAAGAGTGCTGAAAGAAATTCATGACTCTCGGGAGAAATCTAGGAATCGCTCTATATATTGACATAATAACGTCAATTGATTTAAAAATTCAATTCGAAAAGTAACTCTATTGAGATTGTATTTTGATTGTTGTTTTCAATGTCTGTAAGAAATACCTCATTTCTTCAGATGATATTTCAGGGAAAATATACTGCGCCTCAATCGCAAGAATCTAATGATCACACGAATTTACGTGATAGAATATAAGATGTTGATTTCTGTAACTGTTCGCTTTCAGTCATTAAAAAAATTTCAATTTGCTGAAAAGTTCAATTTAGATCGCAAGTAATCATGGATGACCTGCTTGCTACAGAACCTGGTGATATTCCAAAATTGGATAATGACCATATTTTGCTGCGTGGTCATAAGAGTGCTAAATGAAATTCATGACTCCTGGGAAAAATCTAGGAATCGCTCTATATATTGACATAATAACGTTAATTGATTTAAAAATTCAAGTCGAAAAGTAACTCTATTGAGATTGTATTTTGATTGTTGTTTTCAATTTCTGTAAGAAATACCTGATGTCTTCAGATGATATTTCAGGAAAAATATACTGCGCCTCAATCGCAAGAATGTAATGATCACACGAATTTACGTGATAGAATATAAGATGTTGATTTCTGTAACTGTTCGCTTTCAGTCATTAAAAAAATTTCAATTTGCTGAAAAGTTCAATTTAGACCGCAAGTAATCATGGATGACCTGCTTGCTACAGAACCTGGTGATATTCCAAAATCGGATAATGACCATATTTTGCTGCGTGGTCATAAGAGTGCTAAAAGAAATTCATGACTCCTTGGAGAAATCTAGGAATCGCTTTATAAATTGACATAATAACGTTAATTGATTTAAAAATTCAATTCGAAAAGTAACTCTATTGAGATTGTATTTTGAGTGTTGTTTTCAATGTCTGTAAGAAATACTTGACGTCTTCAGATGACATTTCGGGAACAATATACTGCGCCTAAATCGCAAGAAGCTAATGATTACACGAATTCACGTGATAGAATATAAGACGTTGATTTCTGTATCTGTTCGCCTTCAGTCATTGAAAATTTCAATTCGCTGAATAGTTAAATTTAGGTCACAAGTATTCATGAATGACCTGCTTGCTACAGAACCTGGTGATATTCCAAAATTGAATAATGACCATATTTTGCTGCGTGGTCATAAAAGTGCTAAAATAAATTCATGACTCCTTGGAGAAATCTGGGAATCGCTTTATAAATTGACATAATAACGTTAATTGATTTAAAAATTCAATTCGAAAAGTAACTCTATTGAGATTGTATTTTGATTGTTCTTCTCAATGTCTAAAAGAAATACCTGATGTCTTCAGATGACATTTCGGGAAAAATATACTGCGCCTCAATCGCAAGAAGCTAATGATAACACGAATTCACGTGATAGAATATAAGATGTTGATTTCTGTATCTGTTCGCCTTCAGTCATTGAAAATTTCAATTCGCTGAATAGTTAAATTTAGATCACAAGTATTCATGAATGACCTGCTTGCTACAGAACCTGGTGATATTTCAAAATTGGATAATGACCATATTTTGCTGCGTGCTCATAAGAGTGCTAAATGAAATTCATGACTCCTGGGAGGAATCTAGGAATCGCTCTATATATTGACATAATAACGTTAATTGATTTAAAACTTCAAGTCGAAAATTAACTCTATTGAGATTGTATTTTGATTGTTGTTTTCAATGTCTGTAAGAAATACCTGATGTCTTCAGATGATATTTCAGGGAAAATATACTGCGCCTCAATCGCAAGAATCTAATGATCACACGAATTTACGTGATAGAATATAAGATGTTGATTTCTGTAACTGTACGCTTTCAGTCATTAAAAAAATTTCAATTTGCTGAAAAGTTCAATTTAGATCGCAAGTAATCATGGATGACCTGCTTGCTACAGAACCTGGTGATATTCCAAAATCGGATAATGACCATATTTTGCTGCGTGGTCATAAGAATGCTAAAAGAAATTCATGACTCCTGGGAGAAATCTAGGAATCGCTCTATATATTGACATAATAACGTTAATTGATTTAAAAATTCAATTCGAAAAGTAACTCTATTGAGATTGTATTTTGATTGTTCTTCTCAATGTCTAAAAGAAATACCTGATGTCTTCAGATGACATTTCGGGAAACATATACTGCGCCTCAATCGCAAGAAGCTAATGATAACACGAATTCACGTGATAGAATATAAGATGTTGATTTCTGTATCTGTTCGCCTTCAGTCTTTGAAAATTTCAATTCGCTGAATAGTTAAATTTAGATCACAAGTATTTATGAATGACCTGCTTGATACAGAACCTGGTGATATTCCAAAATTGGATAATGACCATATTTTGCTGCGTGGTCATAAAAGTGCTAAAATAAATTCATGACTCCTTGGAGAAATCTAGGAATCGCTTTATAAATTGACATAATAACGCTAATTGATTTAAAAATTCAATTCGAAAAGTAACTCTATTGAGATTGTATTTTGATTGTTGTTTTCAATGTCTGTAAGAAATACTTGATGTCTTCAGATGACATTTCGGGAACAATATACTGCGCCTAAATCGCAAGAAGCTAATGATTACACGAATTCACGTGATAGAATATAAGACGTTGATTTCTGTATCTGTTCGCCTTCAGTCATTTTAAATTTCAATTCGCTGATTAGTTTAATTTATATCGCAAGTATTTATAAACACCTGCTCGCTACAGAACTTAGTAATATTTTCAAATTGCAAAATGACCATATTTTGCTGCGTGGTTATAAGAGTGCTAAAATGAATTCATGACTCTTGGGAAAAATCAAGAAATTAGTCAATATAGTGACAAAATAACGTTAAATAATTTTAAAATTCAATTCGAAAAGTTACTCTATTTAGATTTCATTTTAATTGTTGTTTTTAATGTCTGTAACCACTACCTGATGTCTTCAGATCATTTTTCAGGGAAAATATACTGCGCCTCAATCGCAAGAATCTAATCATCACACGAATTTACGTGATAGAATATAAGATGTTGATTTCTGTAACTGTTTAATTTCAGTCATTCAAAATTCAATTCGCTGAATAGGTAAATTTAGATCACAAGTATTCATGAATGACCTGCTTGCTACAGAACCTGGTGATATTCCAAAATTGGGTAATGACCATATTTTTCTGCGTGGTCATAAGAGTGCTAAAAGAAATTCATGACTCCTGGGAGAAATCTAGGAATCGCTCTATATATTGACATAATAACGTTAATTGAATTAAAAATTCAATTCGAAAAGTAACTCTATTGAGATTGTATTTTGATTGTTGTTCTCAATGTCTGAAAGAAATACCTGATGTCTTCAGATGACATTTCGGGAAAAATATACTGCGCCTCAATCGCAAAAAGCTAATGATAACACGAATTCACGTGATAGAATATAAGATGTTGATTTCTGTATCTGTTCGCCTTCAGTCATTTAAAATTTCAAGTCGCTGAATGGTTAAATTTAGATCTTAAGTATTCATGGATGAGCTGCTCGCTACAGAACTTGATAATATTTCGAAATTGGATAATGACCATATTTTGCTGCGTGGTAATAAGAGTGCTAAAATAAATTCATGACTCTTGGGAAAAATCAAGAAATTGCTTAATATAGTGACAAAATAACGTTAAATAATTCAAAAATTCAATTCGAAAAGTTACTCTAATTAGATTTCATTTTAACGGTTGCTTTCAATGTCTGTAAGCAATACCTGATGTCTTCAGATGATATTTCAGGGAAAATATACTGCGCCTTAATCGCATGAATCTAATTATCACACGAATTTACGTGATAGAATATAATATGTTGATTTCTGTAACTGTTTACTTTCAGTCTTTTAAAATTTCAATTAGCTGAATAGTTAAATTTAGATCACAACTATTTATGAATGACCTGCTTGCTACAGAACCTGGTGTTATTCCAAAATTGGATAGTGACCATATTTTTCTGCGTGGTCATAAGAGTGCTAAAATAAGTTCATGACTCCTGGGAGAAATCTAGGAATCGCTCCATATATTGACTTAATAACGTTAATTGATTTAAAAATTCAATTCGAAAAGTAACTCTATTGAGATTGTATTTTGATTGTTGTTTTCAATGTCTGTAAGAAATGCCTGATGTCTTCAGATGAGATTTCTGGAAAAATATACTGCGCCCTAATCGCAAGGATCTAATGATTACACGAATTCACGTGATAGAATATAAGATGTTGATTTCTGTATCTGTTCGCCTTCAGTCATTTAAAATTTCAATTCGCTGAATAGTTAAATTTAGATCTCAAGTATTCATAGATGACTTGCTCGCTACAGAACTTGGTAATATTTCAAAATTAAAAAATGACCTTATTTTGCTGCGTAGTTATGAACGTGCTCAAATAAATTCATGCCTCCTAGGAAAAATCAAGAAATCGCTCAATATAGTGACAAAATAACGTTACATGATTTAAACAATCAATTCGAAAAGTTACTGATATTTAGATTTAATTTTAATTGTTGTTTTCAATGTCAGTAAGCAATACCTGATGTCTTTAGATGATATTTCAGGGAAAATATACTGCGCCTCAATCGCAAGAATCTAATGATCACACGAATTTACGTGATAGAATATAAGATGTTGATTTCTGTAACTGTTCGCTTTCAGTCATATAAAAAATTTCAATTTGCTAAAAAGTTCAATTTAGATCGCAAGTAATCATCGATTACCTGCTTGCTACAGAACCTGGTAATATTTCGAAATTGGATAATGACCATATTTTGCTGCGTGGTCATAGGAGTGCTAAAATAAATTCATGACTCCTGGAAAAAATCGAGGAATCGCTCTATATATTGACAAAATAACGTTCAATAATTTAAAAATTCAATTCGAAAAGTTACTCTATTTAGATTTCATTTTCATTGTTGTTTTTAATGTCTGTAACCAACACCTGATGTCTTCAGATCATACTTCAGGGAAAATATACTAAGCCTCAATCGCATGAATCTAATTATCACACGAATTTACGTGATAGAATAAAATATGTTGATTTCTGTAACTGTTTACTTTCAGTCTTTTAAAATTTCAATTAGCTGAATAGTTAAATTTAGATCACAACTATTTCTGAATGACCTGCTTGCTACAGAACCTGGTGATATTCCAAAATTGGATAGTGACCATATTTTTCTGCGTGGTCATAAGAGTGCTAAAATAAATTCATGACTCTTGGGATAAATCTAGGAATCGCTCCATATATTGACATAATAACGTTAATTGATTTAAAAATTCAATTCGAAAAGTAACTCTATTGAGATTGTATTTTGATTGTTGTTTTCAATGTCTGTAAGAAATGCCTGATGTCTTCAGATGAGATTTCGGGAAAAATATACTGCGCCCTAATCGCAAGGATCTAATGATTACACGAATTCACGTGATAGAATATAAGATGTTGATTTCTGTAAGTGTTCGCTTTCAGTCATTTAAAACATTTCAATTTGCTGGAAAGTTCAATTTAGATCGCAAGTAATCATGGATTACCTGCTTGCTACAGAACCTGGTGATATACCAAACTTGGATAATGACCATATTTTGCTGCGTAGTCATAAAAGTGCTAAAAGAAATTCATGACTCCTGGGGGAAATCTAGGAATCGATCTATATATTGACATAATAACGTTAAATAATTTAAAAATTCAATTCGCAAAGTTACTCTATTTAGATTTCATTTAAATTGTTGTTTTTAATGTCGGTAACCAATACCTGATGTCTTCAGATCATATTTCAGGGAAAATATACTGCGGCTCAATCGCAAGAATCTAATCATCACACGAATTTACGTGTTAGAATATAAGATGTTGAGTACTGTAACTGTTTACTTTCAGTCATTCAAAATTCAATTCCCTGAATAGTTAAATTTAGATCACAAGGATTCATGAATGACCTGCTTGCTACAGAACCTGGTGATATTCCAAAATTGGATAATGACCATATTTTTCTGCGTGGTCATAAGAGTGCTAGAAGAAATTCATGACTCCTGGAGAAAATCGAGGAATCGCTCTATATATTGACAAAATAACGTTAAATAATTTAAAAATTCAATTCGAAAAGTTACTCTATTTAGATTTCATTCTAATTGTTGTTTTTAATGTCTGTAACCAATACCTGATGTCTTCAGATCATGTTTCAGGGAAAATATACTGCGCCTCAATCACAAGAATCTAATCATCACACGAATTTACGTGATAGAATATAAGATGTTGATTTCTGTAACTGTTTACTTTCAGTCATTCAAAATTCAATTCGCTAAATAGTTAAATTTAGATCACAAGTATTCATGAATGACCTGCTTGCTACAGAACCTAGTGATATTCCAAAATTGGATAATGACCATATTTTTCTGCGTGGTCATAAGAGTGCTAAAAGAAATTCATAACTCCTGGAAAAAATCGAGGAATCGCGCTATATATTGACATAATAACATATAATGATTTAGAAATTAATTCGGAAAGTTACTTTATTTAGATTGCATTTTGATTGTTGGTTTCAATGTCTGTGAGCAATACCTGATGTCTACAGATGATGTTTCTGGGAAAATATACTGCGCCTCAATCGCAAGAATCTAATGATCACACGAATTTACGTGATAGAATATAAGATGTTGATTTCTGCAACTGTTTACTTTCAGTCATACAAAATTTCAATTCGCTGAATAGTTAAATTTAGATCTCAAGTATTCATAGATGACTTGCTCGCTACAGAAATTGGTAATATTTCGAAATTGGATAATGACCATATTTTGCTGCGTGGTTATAAGAGTGCTTAAATAAATTCATGACTCCTCAAATAAATCGAGGAATCGCTCTATATATTGACATAATAACGTTTAATGATTTAAAAATTTAATTTGAAAAGTAACTCTATTAAGATTGTATTTTGATTGTTGTTTTCAATGTCTGTAAGCAATACCTGATGTCTTCAGATGGTATTTAAGAGAAAATATACTGCGCCACAATCGGAAGGATCTAATGATCACACGAATTTACGTGATAGATTATAAGAGGTTGATTTCAGTAACTGTTCACTTTCAGTCATTTAAAAATTTCAATTCGTTGGAATGTTAAATTTAGATCGCGAGTATTTGTGGATCACCTGCTCGCTACAGAACTTGGTAATATTTTAAAGATGAAAAATGACCATATTTTGCTGCGTAGTTATAAACGTGCTCAAATAAATTCATGCCTACTAGGAAAAATCAAGAAATCGCGCAATATAGTGACGAAATAACGTTAAATGATTTGAACAATCAATTCGAAAAGTTACTGATATTTAGATTTAATTTTTCTTGTTGTTTTCAATGTCAGTAAGCAATACCTGATGTCTTCAGATGATATTTCAGGGAAAATATACTGCGCCTCAATCGCAAGAATCTAATGAACACACAAATTTACGTGATAGAATATAAGATGTTGATTTCTGTAACTGTTCGCTTTTAGTCATTTAAAAAATTTCAATTTGCTGAAAAGTTCAATTTAGATCGCAAGTAATCATGGATTATCTGCTTGCTACAGAACCTGGTGATATTTCAAAATTGCATAATCACCATATTTTGCTGCGTGGTCATTAAAGTGCTCAAATAAATTTATGACTCCTGGAAAAAATCGAGGAATCGCTTTATATATTGACAAAATAACGTTCAATAATTTAAAAATTCAATTCGAAAAGTTACTCTATTTAGATTTCATTTTAATTGTTGTTTTTAATGTCTGTAACTAATACCTGATGTCTTCAGATCATATTTCAGGGAAAATATACTGCGCCTCAATCGCAAGAATTAATCATCACACAAATTTACGTGATAGAATATAAGATGTTGATTTCTGTAACTGTTTACTTTCAGTCATTCAAAATTCAATTCGCTGAATAGTTAAGTTTAGATCACAAGTATTTATGAATGACCTGCTTGCTACAGAACCTGGTGATATTCCAAAATTGGATAGTGACCATATTTTTCTGCGTGGTCATAAGAGTGCTGAAAGAAATTCATGACTCCTGGGAGAAATCTAGGAATCGCTCTATATATTGACATGATAACGTTAATTGATTTAAAAATTCAATTCGAAAAGTAACTCTATTGAGATTGTATTTTGATTGTTCTTCTAAATGTCTGAAAGAAATACCTGATGTCTTTAGATGACATTTCGGGAAAAATATACTGCGCCTCAATCGCAAGAAGCTTATGATAACACGAATTCACGTGATAGAATATAAGATGTTGATTTCTGTATCTGTTCGCCTTCAGTCATTGAAAATTTCAATTCGCTGAATAGTTAAATTTAGATCACAAGTATTCATGAATGACCTGCTTGATACAGAACCTGGTGATATTCCAAAATTGGATAATGACCATATTTTTCTGCGTGGTCATAAGAGTGCTAAAAGAAATTCATGACTCCTGGGAGAAATCTAGGAATCGCTCTATATATTGACATAATAACGTTAATTGATTTAAAAATTCAATTCGAAAAGTAACTCTATTGAGATTGTATTTTGATTGTTGTTTTCAATGTCTGTAAGAAATACCTGATGTCTTCAGATGATATTTCAGGGAAAATATACTGCGCCTCAATCGCAAGAATCTAATGATCAGACGAATTTACGTAATAGAATATAAGATGTTGATTTCTGTAACTGTTCGCTTTCAGTCATTTAAAAAATTTCAATTTGCTGAAAAGTTCAATTTAGATCGCAAGTAATCATGGATTACCTGCTTGCTACAGAACCTGGTGATATTCCAAAATTGGATAATGACCATATTTTGCTGCGTAGTCATAAAAGTGCTAAAAGAAATTCATGACTCCTGGGAGAAATCTAGGAATCGCTCTATATATTGACACAATAACGTTAATTTATTTAAAAATTCAATTCGAAAAGTAACTCTATTGAGATTGTATTTTGATTGTTGTTTTCAATGTCTGTAAGAAATACCTGATGTCTTCAGATGATATTTCAGGGAAAATATACTGCGCCTCAATCGCAAGAATCTAATGATCAGACGAATTTACGTGATAGAATATAAGATGTTGATTTCTGTAACTGTTCGCTTTCAGTCATTTAAAAAATTTCAATTCGCTGAAAAGTTCAATTTAGATCGCAAGTAATCATGGACTACCTGCTTGCTACAGAACCTGGTGATATTCCAAAATTGGATGATGACCATATTTTGCTGCCTAGTAATAAGAGTGCTAAAATAAATTCATGACTCCTGGAAAAAATCGAGGAATCGCTCCATATATATCCAAAATAACGATCAATAATTTAAAAATTCAATTCGAAAAGTTACTCTATTCAGATTTCATTTTAATTGTTGTTTTTAATGTCTGTAACCAATACCTGATGTCTTCAGATCATATTTCAGGGAAAATATACTGCGCCTCAATCGCAAGAATCTAATGATCAGTCGAATTTACGTGATAGAATATAAGATGTTGATTTCTGTAACTGTTTACTTTCAGTCATTCAAAATTCAATTCGCTGAATAGTTAAGTTTAGATCACAAGTATTCATGAATGACCTGCTTGCTACAGAACCTGGTGATATTCCAAAATTAGATAATGACCATATTTTTCTGCGTGGTCATAAGAGTGCTAAAAGAAATTCATGACTCCTGGGAGAAATCTAGGAATCGCTCTATATATTGACATAATAACGTTAATTGATTTAAAAATTCAATTCGAAAAGTAACTCTATTGAGATTGTATTTTGATTATTCTTCTAAATGTCTGAAAGAAATACCTGATGTCTTTAGATGACATTTCGGGAAAAATATACTGCGCCTCAATCGCAAGAAGCTTATGATAACACGAATTCGCGTGATAGAATATAAGATGTTGATTTCTGTATCTGTTCGCCATCAGTCATTGAAAATTTCAATTCGCTGAATAGTTAAATTTAGATCACAAGTATTCATGAATGACCTGCTTGCTACAGAACCTGGTGATATTCCAAAATTGAATAATGACCATATTTTGCTGCGTGGTCATAAGAGTGCTAGAATAAATTCATGAGTCCTCGAAAAAATCGAGGAATCGCTCTATATATTGACATAATAACGTTTAATGATTTAAAAATTTAATTCGAAAAGTAACTCTATTGAGATTGTATTTTTATTGTTGTTTTCAATGTCTGTAAGAAATACCTGATGTCTTCAGATGATATTTCAGGGAAAATATACTGCGCCTCAATCGCAAGAATCTAATGATCAGACGAATTTACGTGATAGAATATAAGATGTTGATTTCTGTAACTGTTCGCTTTCAGTCATTTAAAAAATTTCAATTCGCTGAAAAGTTCAATTTAGATCGCAAGTAATCATGGATTACCTGCTTGCTACAGAACCTGGTGATATTCCAAAATTGGATGATGACCATATTTTGCTGCCTAGTAATAAGAGTGCTAAAATAAATTCATGACTCCTGGAAAAAATCGAGGAATCGCTCCATATATATCCAAAATAACGATCAATAATTTAAAAATTCAATTCGAAAAGTTACTCTATTCAGATTTCATTTTAATTGTTGTTTTTAATGTCTGTAACCAATACCTGATGTCTTCAGATCATATTTCAGGGAAAATATACTGCGCCTCAATCGCAAGAATCTAATGATCAGTCGAATTTACGTGATAGAATATAAGATGTTGATTTCTGTAACTGTTTACTTTCAGTCATTCAAAATTCAATTCGCTGAATAGTTAAGTTTAGATCACAAGTATTCATGAATGACCTGCTTGCTACAGAACCTGGTGATATTCCAAAATTAGATAATGACCATATTTTTCTGCGTGGTCATAAGAGTGCTAAAAGAAATTCATGACTCCTGGGAGAAATCTAGGAATCGCTCTATATATTGACATAATAACGTTAATTGATTTAAAAATTCAATTCGAAAAGTAACTCTATTGAGATTGTATTTTGATTATTCTTCTAAATGTCTGAAAGAAATACCTGATGTCTTTAGATGACATTTCGGGAAAAATATACTGCGCCTCAATCGCAAGAAGCTTATGATAACACGAATTCGCGTGATAGAATATAAGATGTTGATTTCTGTATCTGTTCGCCATCAGTCATTGAAAATTTCAATTCGCTGAATAGTTAAATTTAGATCACAAGTATTCATGAATGACCTGCTTGCTACAGAACCTGGTGATATTCCAAAATTGAATAATGACCATATTTTGCTGCGTGGTCATAAGAGTGCTAGAATAAATTCATGAGTCCTCGAAAAAATCGAGGAATCGCTCTATATATTGACATAATAACGTTTAATGATTAAAAAATTTAATTCGAAAAGTAACTCTATTGAGATTGTATTTTGATTGTTGTTTTCAATGTCAGTAAGTAATACCTGATGTCTTCAGATGATATTTAAGAGAAAATATACTGCGCCACAATCGCAAGGATCTAATGATCACACAAATATACGTGATAGAATATAAGATGTTGATTTCAGTATCTGTACACTTTCAGTCATTTAAAAATTTCAAATCGTTGAGATGTTAAATTTAGATCGCGAGTATTTCTGAATCACCTGCTCGCTTCAGAACTTGGTAATATTTCAAAATTGAAAAACAACCATATTTTGCTGCGTGGTTATAAACGTGCTCAAATAAATTCATGCCTCCTAAGAAAAATCAAGAAATCGCTCAATATAGTGACAAAATAACGTTTAATGATTTAAACAATCAATTCGAAAAGTTACTGATATTTAGATTTAATTTTAATTGTTCTTTTCAATGTCAGTAAGCAATACCTGATGTCTTCAGATGATATTTCAGGGAAAATATACTGCGCCTCAATCGCAAGAATCTAATGATTACACGAATTTACGAGATAGAATATAATATGTTGATTTCTGTAACTGTTCGCTTTCAGTCATTTGAAAAATTTCAATTTGCTGAAAAGTTCAATTTAGATCGCAAGTAATTATAGATTACCTGCTTGCTACAGAACCTGGTGATATTCCAAAATTGGATAATGACCATATTTTGCTGCGTAGTCATAAGAGTGCTAAAAGAAATTCATGACTCCTGGGAGAAGTCTAGGAATCGCTCTATATATTGACATAATAATGTTAATTGATTTAAAAATTCAATTCGAAAAGTAACTCTATTGAGATTGTCTTTTGATTATTCTTCTAAATGTCTGAAAGAAATACCTGATGTCTTTAGATGACATTTCGGGAAAAATATACTGCGCCTCAATCGCAAGAAGCTTATGATAACACGAATTCGCGTGATAGAATATAAGATGTTGATTTCTGTATCTGTTCGCCTTCAGTCATTGAAAATTTCAATTCGCTGAATAGTTAAATTTAGATCACAAGTATTCATGAATGACCTGCTTGCTACAGAACCTGGTGATATTCCAAAATTGGATAATGACCATATTTTGCTGCGTGGTCATAAGAGTGCTAAAAGAAATTCATGACTCCTGGGAGAAATCTAGGAATCGCTCTATATATTGACATAATAACGTCAATTGATTTAAAAATTCAATTCGAAAAGTAACTCTATTGAGATTGTATTTTGATTGTTGTTTTCAATGTCTGTAAGAAATACCTCATTTCTTCAGATGATATTTCAGGGAAAATATACTGCGCCTCTATCGCAAGAATCTAATGATCACACGAATTTACGTGATAGAATATAAGATGTTGATTTCTGTAACTGTTCGCTTTCAGTCATTAAAAAAATTTCAATTTGCTGAAAAGTTCAATTTAGATCGCAAGTAATCATGGATGACCAGCTTGCTACAGAACCTGGTGATATTCCAAAATTGGATAATGACCATATTTTGCTGCGTGGTCATAAGAGTGCTAAATGAAATTCATGACTCCTGGGAGAAATCTAGGAATCGCTCTATATATTGACATAATAACGTTAATTGATTTAAAAATTCAAGTCGAAAAGTAACTCTATTGAGATTGTATTTTGATTGTTGTTTTCAATGTCTGTAAGAAATACCTGATGTCTTCAGATGATATTTCAGGGAAAATATACTGCGCCTCAATCGCAAGAATCTAATGATCACACGAATTTACGTGATAGAATATAAGATGTTGATTTCTGTAACTGTTCGCTTTCAGTCATTAAAAAAATTTCAATTTGCTGAAAAGTTCAATTTAGATCGCAAGTAATCATGGATGACCTGCTTGCTACAGAACCTGGTGATATTCCAGAATCGGATAATGACCATATTTTGCTGCGTGGTCATAAGAGTGCTAAAAGAAATTCATGACTCCTGGGAGAAATCTAGGAATCGCTCTATATATTGACATAATAACGTTAATTGATTTAAAAATTTTATTCGAAAAGTAACTCTATTGAGATTGTATTTTGATTGTTCTTCTCAATGTCTAAAAGAAATACCTGATGTCTTCAGATGACATTTCGGGAAAAATATACTGCGCCTCAATCGCAAGAAGCTAATGATAACACGAATTCACGTGATAGAATATAAGATGTTGATTTCTGTATCTGTTCGCCTTCAGTCTTTGAAAATTTCAATTCGCTGAATAGTTAAATTTAGATCACAAGTATTTATGAATGACCTGCTTGATACAGAACCTGGTGATATTCCAAAATTGGATAATGACCATATTTTGCTGCGTGGTCATAAAAGTGCTAAAATAAATTCATGACTCCTTGGAGAAATCTAGGAATCGCTTTATAAATTGACATAATAACGTTAATTGATTTAAAAATTCAATTCGAAAAGTAACTCTATTGAGATTGTATTTTGATTGTTGTTTTCAATGTCTGTAAGAAATACTTGATGTCTTCAGATGACATTTCTGGAACAATATACTGCGCCTAAATCGCAAGAAGCTAATGATTACACGAATTTACGTGATAGAATATAAGATGTTGATTTCTGTAACTGTTCGCTTTCAGTCATTTGAAAAATTTCAATTTGCTAAAAAGTTGAATTTAGATCGCAAGTTCTCCTGGATCACCTGCTCGCTACAAAATTTGGTAATATTTCAAAATTGAATAATGACTATATTTTTCTGCGTGGTTATAAGAGTGCTAAAATAAATTCATGACTCCTGGAAAAAATCAAGCAATCGCTCCATTAATTGACATACTAACGTTAATTCATTTAAAAATTCAATTCGAAAAAATACTCTATTGAGATTGTGTTTTGATTTTTGTTTTTAATGTCTGTAAGAAATACCTGATGTCTTCAGATGATATTTCAGGGAAAATATACTGCGCCTCAATCGCAAGAATCTAATGATCACACGAATTTACGTGATAGAATATAAGATGTTGATTTCTGTAACTGTTCGCTTTCAGTCATATAAAAAGTTTCAATTTGCTAAAAAGTTCAATTTAGATCGCAAGTAATCATCAATTACCTGCTTGCTACAGAACCTGGTAATATTTCAAAATTGGATAATGACCATATTTTGCTGCGTGGTCATAAGAGTGCTAAAATAAATTCATGACTCCTGGAAAAAATCGAGGAATCGCTCTATATATTGACAAAATAACGTTCAATAATTTAAAAATTCAAATCGAAAAGTTAGTCTATTTAGATTTCATTTTAATTGTTGTTTTTAATGTCTGTAACCAATACCTGATGTCTTCAGATCATATTTCAGGGAAAATATACTGCGCCTCAATCGCAAGAATCTAATCATCACACGAATTTACGTGATAGAATATAAGATGTTGATTTCTGTATCTGTTCGCCTTCAGTCATTGAAAATTTCAATTCGCTGAATAGTTAAATTTAGATCACAAGTATTCATGAATGACCTGCTTGATACAGAACCTGGTGATCTTCCAAAATTGGATAATTACCATATTTTTCTGCGTGGACATAAGAGTGCAAAACGAAATTTATAACTCCTGGGAGAAATCTAGGAATCGCTCTATATATTGACATAATAACTTTAATTGATTTAAAAATTCAGTTCGAAAAGTAACTCTATTGAGATTGTACTTTGATTGTTGTTTTCAATGTCTGTAAGAAATACCTGATGTCTTCAGATGATATTTCAGGGAAAATATACTGCGCCTCAATCGCAAGAATCTAATGATCAGACGAATCTACGTGATAGAATATAAGATGTTGATTTCTGTAACTGTTCGCTTTCAGTCATTTAAAACATTTCAATTTGCTGAAAAGTTCAATGTAGATCGCAAGTAATCATGGATTACCTGCTTGCTACAGAACCTGGTGATATTCCAAAATTGGATAATGACCATATTTTGCTGCGTGGTCATAGGAGTGCTAAAATAAATTCATGACTCCTGGAAAAAATCGAGGAATCGCTCTATATATTGACAAAATAACGTTCAATAATTTAAAAATTCAATTCGAAAAGTTACTCTATTTAGATTTCATTTTCATTGTTGTTTGTAATGTCTGTAACCAACACCTGATGTCTTCAGATCATACTTCAGGGAAAATATACTAAGCCTCAATCGCATGAATCTAATTATCACACGAATTTACGTGATAGAATAAAATATGTTGATTTCTGTAACTGTTTACTTTCAGTCTTTTAAAATTTCAATTAGCTGAATAATTAAATTTAGATCACAACTATTTCTGAATGACCTGCTTGCTACAGAACCTGGTGATATTCCAAAATTGGATAGTGACCATATTTTTCTGCGTGGTCATAAGAGTGCTAAAATAAATTCATGACTCTTGGGAGAAATCTAGGAATCGCTCCATATATTGACATAATAACGTTAATTGATTTAAAAATTCAATTCGAAAAGTAACTCTATTGAGATTGTATTTTGATTGTTGTTTTCAATGTCTGTAAGAAATGCCTGATGTCTTCAGATGAGATTTCGGGAAAAATATACTGCGCCCGAATCGCAAGGATCTAATGATTACACGAATTCACGTGATAGAATATAAGATGTTGATTTCTGTATCTGTTCGCCTTCAGTCATTTAAAATTTCAATTCGCTGAATAGTTAAATTTAGATCTCAAGTATTCATAGATGACTTGGTCGCTACAGAACTTGGTAATATTTCAAAATTAAAAAATGACCTTATTTTACTGCGTAGTTATGAACGTGCTCAAATAAATTCATGCCTCCTAGGAAAAATCAAGAAATCGCTCAATATAGTGACAAAATAACGTTAAATGATTTAAACAATCAATTCGAAAAGTTACTGATATTTAGATTTAATTTTAATTGTTGTTTTCAATGTCAGTAAGCAATACCTGATGTCTTCAGATGATATTTCAGGGAAAATATACTGCGCCTCAATCGCAAGAATCTAATGAACACACAAATTTACGTGATAGAATATAAGATGTTGATTTCTGTAACTGTTCGCTTTTAGTCATTTAAAAAATTTCAATTTGCTGAAAAGTTCAATTTAGATCGCAAGTAATCATGGATTATCTGCTTGCTACAGAACCTGGTGATATTTCAAAATTGCATAATCACCATATTTTGCTGCGTGGTCATTAAAGTGCTCAAATAAATTTATGACTCCTGGAAAAAATCGAGGAATCGCTTTATATATTGACAAAATAACGTTAATTGATTTAAAACTTCAATTCAAAAAGTAACTCTATTGAGATTGTATTTTGATTGTTCTTCTCAATGTCTGAAAGAAATACCTGATGTCTTCAGATGACATTTCGGGAAAAATATACCTTGCCTCAATCGCAAGAACCTAATGATAACACGAATTCACGTGATAGAATATAAGATGTTGATTTCTGTATCTGTTCGCCTTCAGTCATTTAAAATTTTAATTCGCTGAATAGTTAAATTTAGATCACAAGTATTCATGAATGACCTGCTTGATACAGAACCTGGTGATATTCCAAAATTGGATAATGACCATATTTTTCTGCGTAATCATAAGAGTGCTAAAAGAAATTCACGACTCCTGGGAGAAATCTAGGAATCGCTCTATATATTGACATAATAACTTTAATTGATTTAAAAATTCAATTCGAAAAGTAACTCTATTGAGATTGTATTTTGATTGTTGTTTTCAATGTCTGTAAGAAATACCTGATGTCTTCAGATGATATTTCAGGGAAAATATACTGCGCCTCAATCGCAAGAATCTAATGATTAGACGAATTTACGTGATAGAATATAAGATGTTGATTTCTGTAACTGTTCGCTTTCAGTCATTTAAAACATTTCAATTTGCTGAAAAGTTCAATTTAGATCGCAAGTAATCATGGATTACCTGCTTGCTACAGAACCTGGTGATATTCCAAAATTGGATAATGACCATATTTTGCTGCGTGGTCATAAGAGTGCTAAAATGAATTCATGACTCCTGGAAAAAATCGAGGAATCGCTCTATATATTGACAAAATAACGTTCAATAATTTAAAAATTCAATTCGAAAAGTTACTCTATTTAGACTTCATTTTAATTGTTGTTTTTAATGTCTGTAACCAATACCTGATGTTTTCAGATTATACATCAGGGAAAATATACTGCGCCTCAATCGCAAGAATCTAATCATCACACGAATTTACGTGATAGAATATAAGATGTTGATTTCTGTAACTGTTTACTTCCAGTCATTCAAAATTCAATTCGCTGAATAGTTAAATTTAGATCACAAGTATTCATGAATGACCTGCTTGCTACAGAACCTGGTGATATTCCAAAATTAGATAATGACCATATTTTTCTGCGTGGTCATAAGAGTGCTAAAAGAAATTCATGACTCCTGGGAGAAATCTAGGAATCGCTCTATATATTGACATAATAACGTTAATTGATTTAAAAATTCAATTCGAAAAGTAACTCTATTGAGATTGTATTTTGATTATTCTTCTAAATGTCTGAAAGAAATACCTGATGTCTTTAGATGACATTTCGGGAAAAATATACTGCGCCTCAATCGCAAGAAGCTTATGATAACACGAATTCGCGTGATAGAATATAAGATGTTGATTTCTGTATCTGTTCGCCATCAGTCATTGAAAATTTCAATTCGCTGAATAGTTAAATTTAGATCACAAGTATTCATGAATGACCTGCTTGCTACAGAACCTGGTGATATTCCAAAATTGAATAATGACCATATTTTGCTGCGTGGTCATAAGAGTGCTAGAATAAATTCATGAGTCCTCGAAAAAATCGAGGAATCGCTCTATATATTGACATAATAACGTTTAATGATTTAAAAATTTAATTCGAAAAGTAACTCTATTGAGATTGTATTTTTATTGTTGTTTTCAATGTCTGTAAGAAATACCTGATGTCTTCAGATGATATTTCAGGGAAAATATACTGCGCCTCAATCGCAAGAATCTAATGATCAGACGAATTTACGTGATAGAATATAAGATGTTGATTTCTGTAACTGTTCGCTTTCAGTCATTTAAAAAATTTCAATTCGCTGAAAAGTTCAATTTAGATCGCAAGTAATCATGGATTACCTGCTTGCTACAGAACCTGGTGATATTCCAAAATTGGATGATGACCATATTTTGCTGCCTAGTAATAAGAGTGCTAAAATAAATTCATGACTCCTGGAAAAAATCGAGGAATCGCTCCATATATATCCAAAATAACGATCAATAATTTAAAAATTCAATTCGAAAAGTTACTCTATTCAGATTTCATTTTAATTGTTGTTTTTAATGTCTGTAACCAATACCTGATGTCTTCAGATCATATTTCAGGGAAAATATACTGCGCCTCAATCGCAAGAATCTAATGATCAGTCGAATTTACGTGATAGAATATAAGATGTTGATTTCTGTAACTGTTTACTTTCAGTCATTCAAAATTCAATTCGCTGAATAGTTAAGTTTAGATCACAAGTATTCATGAATGACCTGCTTGCTACAGAACCTGGTGATATTCCAAAATTAGATAATGACCATATTTTTCTGCGTGGTCATAAGAGTGCTAAAAGAAATTCATGACTCCTGGGAGAAATCTAGGAATCGCTCTATATATTGACATAATAACGTTAATTGATTTAAAAATTCAATTCGAAAAGTAACTCTATTGAGATTGTATTTTGATTATTCTTCTAAATGTCTGAAAGAAATACCTGATGTCTTTAGATGACATTTCGGGAAAAATATACTGCGCCTCAATCGCAAGAAGCTTATGATAACACGAATTCGCGTGATAGAATATAAGATGTTGATTTCTGTATCTGTTCGCCATCAGTCATTGAAAATTTCAATTCGCTGAATAGTTATATTTAGATCACAAGTATTCATGAATGACCTGCTTGCTACAGAACCTGGTGATATTCCAAAATTGAATAATGACCATATTTTGCTGCGTGGTCATAAGAGTGCTAGAATAAATTCATGAGTCCTCGAAAAAATCGAGGAATCGCTCTATATATTGACATAATAACGTTTAATGATTTAAAAATTTAATTCGAAAAGTAACTCTATTGAGATTGTATTTTGATTGTTGTTTTCAATGTCAGTAAGTAATACCTGATGTCTTCAGATGATATTTAAGAGAAAATATACTGCGCCACAATCGCAAGGATCTAATGATCACACAAATATACGTGATAGAATATAAGATGTTGATTTCAGTATCTGTACACTTTCAGTCATTTAAAAATTTCAAATCGTTGAGATGTTAAATTTAGATCGCGAGTATTTCTGAATCACCTGCTCGCTTCAGAACTTGGTAATATTTCAAAATTGAAAAACAACCATATTTTGCTGCGTGGTTATAAACGTGCTCAAATAAATTCATGCCTCCTAAGAAAAATCAAGAAATCGCTCAATATAGTGACAAAATAACGTTTAATGATTTAAACAATCAATTCGAAAAGTTACTGATATTTAGATTTAATTTTAATTGTTCTTTTCAATGTCAGTAAGCAATACCTGATGTCTTCAGATGATATTTCAGGGAAAATATACTGCGCATCAATCGCAAGAATCTAATGATTACACGAATTTACGAGATAGAATATAATATGTTGATTTCTGTAACTGTTCGCTTTCAGTCATTTGAAAAATTTCAATTTGCTGAAAAGTTCAATTTAGATCGCAAGTAATTATAGATTACCTGCTTGCTACAGAACCTGGTGATATTCCAAAATTGGATAATGACCATATTTTGCTGCGTAGTCATAAGAGTGCTAAAAGAAATTCATGACTCCTGGGAGAAGTCTAGGAATCGCTCTATATATTGACATAATAATGTTAATTGATTTAAAAATTCAATTCGAAAAGTAACTCTATTGAGATTGTCTTTTGATTATTCTTCTAAATGTCTGAAAGAAATACCTGATGTCTTTAGATGACATTTCGGGAAAAATATACTGCGCCTCAATCGCAAGAAGCTTATGATAACACGAATTCGCGTGATAGAATATAAGATGTTGATTTCTGTATCTGTTCGCCTTCAGTCATTGAAAATTTCAATTCTTTGAATAGTTAAATTTAGATCACAAGTATTCATGAATGACCTGCTTGCTACAGAACCTGGTGATATTCCAAAATTGGATAATGACCATATTTTGCTGCGTGGTCATAAGAGTGCTAAAAGAAATTCATGACTCCTGGGAGAAATCTAGGAATCGCTCTATATATTGACATAATAACGTCAATTGATTTAAAAATTCAATTCGAAAAGTAACTCTATTGAGATTGTATTTTGATTGTTGTTTTCAATGTCTGTAAGAAATACCTCATTTCTTCAGATGATATTTCAGGGAAAATATACTGCGCCTCTATCGCAAGAATCTAATGATCACACGAATTTACGTGATAGAATATAAGATGTTGATTTCTGTAACTGTTCGCTTTCAGTCATTAAAAAAATTTCAATTTGCTGAAAAGTTCAATTTAGATCGCAAGTAATCATGGATGACCAGCTTGCTACAGAACCTGGTGATATTCCAAAATTGGATAATGACCATATTTTGCTGCGTGGTCATAAGAGTGCTAAATGAAATTCATGACTCCTGGGAGAAATCTAGGAATCGCTCTATATATTGACATAATAACGTTAATTGATTTAAAAATTCAAGTCGAAAAGTAACTCTATTGAGATTGTATTTTGATTGTTGTTTTCAATGTCTGTAAGAAATACCTGATGTCTTCAGATGATATTTCAGGGAAAATATACTGCGCCTCAATCGCAAGAATCTAATGATCACACGAATTTACGTGATAGAATATAAGATGTTGATTTCTGTAACTGTTCGCTTTCAGTCATTAAAAAAATTTCAATTTGCTGAAAAGTTCAATTTAGATCGCAAGTAATCATGGATGACCTGCTTGCTACAGAACCTGGTGATATTCCAGAATCGGATAATGACCATATTTTGCTGCGTGGTCATAAGAGTGCTAAAAGAAATTCATGACTCCTGGGAGAAATCTAGGAATCGCTCTATATATTGACATAATAACGTTAATTGATTTAAAAATTTTATTCGAAAAGTAACTCTATTGAGATTGTATTTTGATTGTTCTTCTCAATGTCTAAAAGAAATACCTGATGTCTTCAGATGACATTTCGGGAAAAATATACTGCGCCTCAATCGCAAGAAGCTAATGATAACACGAATTCACGTGATAGAATATAAGATGTTGATTTCTGTATCTGTTCGCCTTCAGTCTTTGAAAATTTCAATTCGCTGAATAGTTAAATTTAGATCACAAGTATTTATGAATGACCTGCTTGATACAGAACCTGGTGATATTCCAAAATTGGATAATGACCATATTTTGCTGCGTGGTCATAAAAGTGCTAAAATAAATTCATGACTCCTTGGAGAAATCTAGGAATCGCTTTATAAATTGACATAATAACGTTAATTGATTTAAAAATTCAATTCGAAAAGTAACTCTATTGAGATTGTATTTTGATTGTTGTTTTCAATGTCTGTAAGAAATACTTGATGTCTTCAGATGACATTTCTGGAACAATATACTGCGCCTAAATCGCAAGAAGCTAATGATTACACGAATTTACGTGATAGAATATAAGATGTTGATTTCTGTAACTGTTCGCTTTCAGTCATTTGAAAAATTTCAATTTGCTAAAAAGTTGAATTTAGATCGCAAGTTCTCCTGGATCACCTGCTCGCTACAAAATTTGGTAATATTTCAAAATTGAATAATGACTATATTTTTCTGCGTGGTTATAAGAGTGCTAAAATAAATTCATGACTCCTGGAAAAAATCAAGCAATCGCTCCATTAATTGACATACTAACGTTAATTCATTTAAAAATTCAATTCGAAAAAATACTCTATTGAGATTGTGTTTTGATTTTTGTTTTTAATGTCTGTAAGAAATACCTGATGTCTTCAGATGATATTTCAGGGAAAATATACTGCGCCTCAATCGCAAGAATCTAATGATCACACGAATTTACGTGATAGAATATAAGATGTTGATTTCTGTAACTGTTCGCTTTCAGTCATATAAAAAGTTTCAATTTGCTAGAAAGTTCAATTTAGATCGCAAGTAATCATCAATTACCTGCTTGCTACAGAACCTGGTAATATTTCAAAATTGGATAATGACCATATTTTGCTGCGTGGTCATAAGAGTGCTAAAATAAATTCATGACTCCTGGAAAAAATCGAGGAATCGCTCTATATATTGACAAAATAACGTTCAATAATTTAAAAATTCAAATCGAAAAGTTAGTCTATTTAGATTTCATTTTAATTGTTGTTTTTAATGTCTGTAACCAATACCTGATGTCTTCAGATCATATTTCAGGGAAAATATACTGCGCCTCAATCGCAAGAATCTAATCATCACACGAATTTACGTGATAGAATATAAGATGTTGATTTCTGTATCTGTTCGCCTTCAGTCATTGAAAATTTCAATTCGCTGAATAGTTAAATTTAGATCACAAGTATTCATGAATGACCTGCTTGATACAGAACCTGGTGATCTTCCAAAATTGGATAATTACCATATTTTTCTGCGTGGACATAAGAGTGCAAAACGAAATTTATAACTCCTGGGAGAAATCTAGGAATCGCTCTATATATTGACATAATAACTTTAATTGATTTAAAAATTCAGTTCGAAAAGTAACTCTATTGAGATTGTACTTTGATTGTTGTTTTCAATGTCTGTAAGAAATACCTGATGTCTTCAGATGATATTTCAGGGAAAATATACTGCGCCTCAATCGCAAGAATCTAATGATCAGACGAATCTACGTGATAGAATATAAGATGTTGATTTCTGTAACTGTTCGCTTTCAGTCATTTAAAACATTTCAATTTGCTGAAAAGTTCAATGTAGATCGCAAGTAATCATGGATTACCTGCTTGCTACAGAACCTGGTGATATTCCAAAATTGGATAATGACCATATTTTGCTGCGTGGTCATAGGAGTGCTAAAATAAATTCATGACTCCTGGAAAAAATCGAGGAATCGCTCTATATATTGACAAAATAACGTTCAATAATTTAAAAATTCAATTCGAAAAGTTACTCTATTTAGATTTCATTTTCATTGTTGTTTGTAATGTCTGTAACCAACACCTGATGTCTTCAGATCATACTTCAGGGAAAATATACTAAGCCTCAATCGCATGAATCTAATTATCACACGAATTTACGTGATAGAATAAAATATGTTGATTTCTGTAACTGTTTACTTTCAGTCTTTTAAAATTTCAATTAGCTGAATAATTAAATTTAGATCACAACTATTTCTGAATGACCTGCTTGCTACAGAACCTGGTGATATTCCAAAATTGGATAGTGACCATATTTTTCTGCGTGGTCATAAGAGTGCTAAAATAAATTCATGACTCTTGGGAGAAATCTAGGAATCGCTCCATATATTGACATAATAACGTTAATTGATTTAAAAATTCAATTCGAAAAGTAACTCTATTGAGATTGTATTTTGATTGTTGTTTTCAATGTCTGTAAGAAATGCCTGATGTCTTCAGATGAGATTTCGGGAAAAATATACTGCGCCCGAATCGCAAGGATCTAATGATTACACGAATTCACGTGATAGAATATAAGATGTTGATTTCTGTATCTGTTCGCCTTCAGTCATTTAAAATTTCAATTCGCTGAATAGTTAAATTTAGATCTCAAGTATTCATAGATGACTTGGTCGCTACAGAACTTGGTAATATTTCAAAATTAAAAAATGACCTTATTTTACTGCGTAGTTATGAACGTGCTCAAATAAATTCATGCCTCCTAGGAAAAATCAAGAAATCGCTCAATATAGTGACAAAATAACGTTAAATGATTTAAACAATCAATTCGAAAAGTTACTGATATTTAGATTTAATTTTAATTGTTGTTTTCAATGTCAGTAAGCAATACCTGATGTCTTCAGATGATATTTCAGGGAAAATATACTGCGCCTCAATCGCAAGAATCTAATGAACACACAAATTTACGTGATAGAATATAAGATGTTGATTTCTGTAACTGTTCGCTTTTAGTCATTTAAAAAATTTCAATTTGCTGAAAAGTTCAATTTAGATCGCAAGTAATCATGGATTATCTGCTTGCTACAGAACCTGGTGATATTTCAAAATTGCATAATCACCATATTTTGCTGCGTGGTCATTAAAGTGCTCAAATAAATTTATGACTCCTGGAAAAAATCGAGGAATCGCTTTATATATTGACAAAATAACGTTAATTGATTTAAAACTTCAATTCAAAAAGTAACTCTATTGAGATTGTATTTTGATTGTTCTTCTCAATGTCTGAAAGAAATACCTGATGTCTTCAGATGACATTTCGGGAAAAATATACCTTGCCTCAATCGCAAGAACCTAATGATAACACGAATTCACGTGATAGAATATAAGATGTTGATTTCTGTATCTGTTCGCCTTCAGTCATTTAAAATTTTAATTCGCTGAATAGTTAAATTTAGATCACAAGTATTCATGAATGACCTGCTTGATACAGAACCTGGTGATATTCCAAAATTGGATAATGACCATATTTTTCTGCGTAATCATAAGAGTGCTAAAAGAAATTCACGACTCCTGGGAGAAATCTAGGAATCGCTCTATATATTGACATAATAACTTTAATTGATTTAAAAATTCAATTCGAAAAGTAACTCTATTGAGATTGTATTTTGATTGTTGTTTTCAATGTCTGTAAGAAATACCTGATGTCTTCAGATGATATTTCAGGGAAAATATACTGCGCCTCAATCGCAAGAATCTAATGATTAGACGAATTTACGTGATAGAATATAAGATGTTGATTTCTGTAACTGTTCGCTTTCAGTCATTTAAAACATTTCAATTTGCTGAAAAGTTCAATTTAGATCGCAAGTAATCATGGATTACCTGCTTGCTACAGAACCTGGTGATATTCCAAAATTGGATAATGACCATATTTTGCTGCGTGGTCATAAGAGTGCTAAAATGAATTCATGACTCCTGGAAAAAATCGAGGAATCGCTCTATATATTGACAAAATAACGTTCAATAATTTAAAAATTCAATTCGAAAAGTTACTCTATTTAGACTTCATTTTAATTGTTGTTTTTAATGTCTGTAACCAATACCTGATGTTTTCAGATTATACATCAGGGAAAATATACTGCGCCTCAATCGCAAGAATCTAATCATCACACGAATTTACGTGATAGAATATAAGATGTTGATTTCTGTAACTGTTTACTTCCAGTCATTCAAAATTCAATTCGCTGAATAGTTAAATTTAGATCACAAGTATTCATGAATGACCTGCTTGCTACAGAACCTGGTGATATTCCAAAATTGGATAGTGACCATATTTTTCTGCGTGGTCATAAGAGTGCTAAAATAAATTCATGACTCTTGGGAGAAATCTAGGAGTCGCTCCATATATTGACATAATCACGTTAATTGATTTAAAAATTCAATTTGAAAAGTAACTCTATTGAGATTGTATTTTGATTGTTGTTTTCAATGTCTTTAAGAAATACCTGATGTCTTCAGATGACATTTCGGGAAAAATATACTGCGCCTCAATCGCAAGAAGCTAATGATTACACGAATTCACGTGATAGAATATAAGATGTTGATTTCTGTAACTGTTTACTTTCAGTCATTCAAAATTCAATTCGCTGAATAGTTAAATTTAGATCACAAGTATTCATGAATGACCTGCTTGCTACAGAACCTGGTGATATTCCAAAATTGGATAATGACCATATTTTTCTGCGTGGTCATAAAAGTGCTAAAAGAAATTCATGACTCCTGGAAAAAATCGAGGAATCGCGCTATATATTGACATAATAACATATAATGATTTAGAAATTAATTCGGAAAGTTACTTTATTTAGATTGCATTTTGATTGTTGGTTCCAATGTCTGTGAGCGATACCTGATGTCTTCGGATGATGTTTCTGAGAAAATATACTGCGCCTCAATCGCAAGCATCTAATGATTACACGAATTCACGTGATAGAATATAAGATGTTAATTTCTGTATCTGTTCGCCTTCAGTCATTTAAAATTTCAATTCGCTGAATAGTTAAATTTAGATCTCAAGTATTCATAGATTACTTGCTCGCTACAAAAATTGGTAATATTTCGAAATTGGATAATGACCATATTTTGCTGCGTGGTCATAAGAGTGCTAAAATAAATTCATGACTCCTTAAATAAATCGAGGAATCGCTCTATATATTGACATAATAACGTTTAATGATTTAAAAATTTAATTCGAAAAGTAACTCTATTGAGATTGTATTTTGATTGTTGTTTTCAATGTCTGTAAGCAATACCTGATGTCTTCAGATGATGTTTCTGAGAAAATATACTGCGCCTCAATCGCAAGCATCTAATGATTACACGAATTCACGTGATAGAATATAAGATGTTAATTTCTGTATCTGTTCGCCTTCAGTCATTTTAAATTTCAATTCGCTGATTAGTTTAATTTATATCGCAAGTATTTATAAACACCTGCTCGCTACAGAACTTAGTAATATTTTCAAATTGCAAAATGACCATATTTTGCTGCGTGGTTATGAGAGTGCTAAAATGAATTCATGACTCTTGGGAAAAATCAAGAAATTAGTCAATATAGTGACAAAATAACGTTAAATAATTTTAAAATTCAATTCGAAAAGTTACTCTATTTAGATTTCATTTTAATTGTTGTTTTTAATGTCTGTAACCACTACCTGATGTCTTCAGATCATTTTTCAGGGAAAATATACTGCGCCTCAATCGCAAGAATCTAATCATCACACGAATTTACGTGATAGAATATAAGATGTTGATTTCTGTAACTGTTTAATTTCAGTCATTCAAAATTCAATTCGCTGAATAGGTAAATTTAGATCACAAGTATTCATGAATGACCTGCTTGCTACAGAACCTGGTGATATTCCAAAATTGGGTAATGACCATATTTTTCTGCGTGGTCATAAGAGTGCTAAAAGAAATTCATGACTCCTGGGAGAAATCTAGGAATCGCTCTATATATTGACATAATAACGTTAATTGAATTAAAAATTCAATTCGAAAAGTAACTCTATTGAGATTGTATTTTGATTGTTGTTCTCAATGTCTGAAAGAAATACCTGATGTCTTCAGATGACATTTCGGGAAAAATATACTGCGCCTCAATCGCAAAAAGCTAATGATAACACGAATTCACGTGATAGAATATAAGATGTTGATTTCTGTATCTGTTCGCCTTCAGTCATTTAAAATTTCAAGTCGCTGAATGGTTAAATTTAGATCTTAAGTATTCATGGATGAGCTGCTCGCTACAGAACTTGATAATATTTCGAAATTGGATAATGACCATATTTTGCTGCGTGGTAATAAGAGTGCTAAAATAAATTCATGACTCTTGGGAAAAATCAAGAAATTGCTTAATATAGTGACAAAATAACGTTAAATAATTCAAAAATTCAATTCGAAAAGTTACTCTAATTAGATTTCATTTTAACGGTTGCTTTCAATGTCTGTAAGCAATACCTGATGTCTTCAGATGATATTTCAGGGAAAATATACTGCGCCTTAATCGCATGAATCTAATTATCACACGAATTTACGTGATAGAATATAATATGTTGATTTCTGTAACTGTTTACTTTCAGTCTTTTAAAATTTCAATTAGCTGAATAGTTAAATTTAGATCACAACTATTTATGAATGACCTGCTTGCTACAGAACCTGGTGTTATTCCAAAATTGGATAGTGACCATATTTTTCTGCGTGGTCATAAGAGTGCTAAAATAAATTCATGACTCCTGGGAGAAATCTAGGAATCGCTCCATATATTGACTTAATAACGTTAATTGATTTAAAAATTCAATTCGAAAAGTAACTCTATTGAGATTGTATTTTGATTGTTGTTTTCAATGTCTGTAAGAAATGCCTGATGTCTTCAGATGAGATTTCTGGAAAAATATACTGCGCCCTAATCGCAAGGATCTAATGATTACACGAATTCACGTGATAGAATATAAGATGTTGATTTCTGTATCTGTTCGCCTTCAGTCATTTAAAATTTCAATTCGCTGAATAGTTAAATTTAGATCTCAAGTATTCATAGATGACTTGCTCGCTACAGAACTTGGTAATATTTCAAAATTAAAAAATGACCTTATTTTGCTGCGTAGTTATGAACGTGCTCAAATAAATTCATGCCTCCTAGGAAAAATCAAGAAATCGCTCAATATAGTGACAAAATAACGTTACATGATTTAAACAATCAATTCGAAAAGTTACTGATATTTAGATTTAATTTTATTTGTTGTTTTCAATGTCAGTAAGCAATACCTGATGTCTTTAGATGATATTTCAGGGAAAATATACTGCGCCTCAATCGCAAGAATCTAATGATCACACGAATTTACGTGATAGAATATAAGATGTTGATTTCTGTAACTGTTCGCTTTCAGTCATATAAAAAATTTCAATTTGCTAAAAAGTTCAATTTAGATCGCAAGTAATCATCGATTACCTGCTTGCTACAGAACCTGGTAATATTTCGAAATTGGATAATGACCATATTTTGCTGCGTGGTCATAGGAGTGCTAAAATAAATTCATGACTCCTGGAAAAAATCGAGGAATCGCTCTATATATTGACAAAATAACGTTCAATAATTTAAAAATTCAATTCGAAAAGTTACTCTATTTAGATTTCATTTTCATTGTTGTTTTTAATGTCTGTAACCAACACCTGATGTCTTCAGATCATACTTCAGGGAAAATATACTAAGCCTCAATCGCATGAATCTAATTATCACACGAATTTACGTGATAGAATAAAATATGTTGATTTCTGTAACTGTTTACTTTCAGTCTTTTAAAATTTCAATTAGCTGAATAGTTAAATTTAGATCACAACTATTTCTGAATGACCTGCTTGCTACAGAACCTGGTGATATTCCAAAATTGGATAGTGACCATATTTTTCTGCGTGGTCATAAGAGTGCTAAAATAAATTCATGACTCTTGGGATAAATCTAGGAATCGCTCCATATATTGACATAATAACGTTAATTGATTTAAAAATTCAATTCGAAAAGTAACTCTATTGAGATTGTATTTTGATTGTTGTTTTCAATGTCTGTAAGAAATGCCTGATGTCTTCAGATGAGATTTCGGGAAAAATATACTGCGCCCTAATCGCAAGGATCTAATGATTACACGAATTCACGTGATAGAATATAAGATGTTGATTTCTGTAAGTGTTCGCTTTCAGTCATTTAAAACATTTCAATTTGCTGGAAAGTTCAATTTAGATCGCAAGTAATCATGGATTACCTGCTTGCTACAGAACCTGGTGATATACCAAACTTGGATAATGACCATATTTTGCTGCGTAGTCATAAAAGTGCTAAAAGAAATTCATGACTCCTGGGGGAAATCTAGGAATCGATCTATATATTGACATAATAACGTTAAATAATTTAAAAATTCAATTCGCAAAGTTACTCTATTTAGATTTCATTTAAATTGTTGTTTTTAATGTCGGTAACCAATACCTGATGTCTTCAGATCATATTTCAGGGAAAATATACTGCGGCTCAATCGCAAGAATCTAATCATCACACGAATTTACGTGTTAGAATATAAGATGTTGAGTACTGTAACTGTTTACTTTCAGTCATTCAAAATTCAATTCCCTGAATAGTTAAATTTAGATCACAAGGATTCATGAATGACCTGCTTGCTACAGAACCTGGTGATATTCCAAAATTGGATAATGACCATATTTTTCTGCGTGGTCATAAGAGTGCTAGAAGAAATTCATGACTCCTGGAGAAAATCGAGGAATCGCTCTATATATTGACAAAATAACGTTAAATAATTTAAAAATTCAATTCGAAAAGTTACTCTATTTAGATTTCATTCTAATTGTTGTTTTTAATGTCTGTAACCAATACCTGATGTCTTCAGATCATGTTTCAGGGAAAATATACTGCGCCTCAATCACAAGAATCTAATCATCACACGAATTTACGTGATAGAATATAAGATGTTGATTTCTGTAACTGTTTACTTTCAGTCATTCAAAATTCAATTCGCTAAATAGTTAAATTTAGATCACAAGTATTCATGAATGACCTGCTTGCTACAGAACCTAGTGATATTCCAAAATTGGATAATGACCATATTTTTCTGCGTGGTCATAAGAGTGCTAAAAGAAATTCATAACTCCTGGAAAAAATCGAGGAATCGCGCTATATATTGACATAATAACATATAATGATTTAGAAATTAATTCGGAAAGTTACTTTATTTAGATTGCATTTTGATTGTTGGTTTCAATGTCTGTGAGCAATACCTGATGTCTACAGATGATGTTTCTGGGAAAATATACTGCGCCTCAATCGCAAGAATCTAATGATCACACGAATTTACGTGATAGAATATAAGATGTTGATTTCTGCAACTGTTTACTTTCAGTCATACAAAATTTCAATTCGCTGAATAGTTAAATTTAGATCTCAAGTATTCATAGATGACTTGCTCGCTACAGAAATTGGTAATATTTCGAAATTGGATAATGACCATATTTTGCTGCGTGGTTATAAGAGTGCTTGAATAAATTCATGACTCCTCAAATAAATCGAGGAATCGCTCTATATATTGACATAATAACGTTTAATGATTTAAAAATTTAATTTGAAAAGTAACTCTATTAAGATTGTATTTTGATTGTTGTTTTCAATGTCTGTAAGCAATACCTGATGTCTTCAGATGGTATTTAAGAGAAAATATACTGCGCCACAATCGGAAGGATCTAATGATCACACGAATTTACGTGATAGATTATAAGAGGTTGATTTCAGTAACTGTTCACTTTCAGTCATTTAAAAATTTCAATTCGTTGGAATGTTAAATTTAGATCGCGAGTATTTGTGGATCACCTGCTCGCTACAGAACTTGGTAATATTTTAAAGATGAAAAATGACCATATTTTGCTGCGTAGTTATAAACGTGCTCAAATAAATTCATGCCTACTAGGAAAAATCAAGAAATCGCGCAATATAGTGACGAAATAACGTTAAATGATTTGAACAATCAATTCGAAAAGTTACTGATATTTAGATTTAATTTTTCTTGTTGTTTTCAATGTCAGTAAGCAATACCTGATGTCTTCAGATGATATTTCAGGGAAAATATACTGCGCCTCAATCGCAAGAATCTAATGAACACACAAATTTACGTGATAGAATATAAGATGTTGATTTCTGTAACTGTTCGCTTTTAGTCATTTAAAAAATTTCAATTTGCTGAAAAGTTCAATTTAGATCGCAAGTAATCATGGATTATCTGCTTGCTACAGAACCTGGTGATATTTCAAAATTGCATAATCACCATATTTTGCTGCGTGGTCATTAAAGTGCTCAAATAAATTTATGACTCCTGGAAAAAATCGAGGAATCGCTTTATATATTGACAAAATAACGTTCAATAATTTAAAAATTCAATTCGAAAAGTTACTCTATTTAGATTTCATTTTAATTGTTGTTTTTAATGTCTGTAACTAATACCTGATGTCTTCAGATCATATTTCAGGGAAAATATACTGCGCCTCAATCGCAAGAATTAATCATCACACAAATTTACGTGATAGAATATAAGATGTTGATTTCTGTAACTGTTTACTTTCAGTCATTCAAAATTCAATTCGCTGAATAGTTAAGTTTAGATCACAAGTATTTATGAATGACCTGCTTGCTACAGAACCTGGTGATATTCCAAAATTGGATAGTGACCATATTTTTCTGCGTGGTCATAAGAGTGCTGAAAGAAATTCATGACTCCTGGGAGAAATCTAGGAATCGCTCTATATATTGACATGATAACGTTAATTGATTTAAAAATTCAATTCGAAAAGTAACTCTATTGAGATTGTATTTTGATTGTTCTTCTAAATGTCTGAAAGAAATACCTGATGTCTTTAGATGACATTTCGGGAAAAATATACTGCGCCTCAATCGCAAGAAGCTTATGATAACACGAATTCACGTGATAGAATATAAGATGTTGATTTCTGTATCTGTTTGCCTTCAGTCATTGAAAATTTCAATTCGCTGAATAGTTAAATTTAGATCTCAAGTATTCATGAATGACCTGCTTGATACAGAACCTGGTGATATTCCAAAATTGGATAATGACCATATTTTTCTGCGTGGTCATAAGAGTGCTAAAAGAAATTCATGACTCCTGGGAGAAATCTAGGAATCGCTCTATATATTGACATAATAACGTTAATTGATTTAAAAATTCAATTCGAAAAGTAACTCTATTGAGATTGTATTTTGATTGTTGTTTTCAATGTCTGTAAGAAATACCTGATGTCTTCAGATGATATTTCAGGGAAAATATACTGCGCCTCAATCGCAAGAATCTAATGATCAGACGAATTTACGTAATAGAATATAAGATGTTGATTTCTGTAACTGTTCGCTTTCAGTCATTTAAAAAATTTCAATTTGCTGAAAAGTTCAATTTAGATCGCAAGTAATCATGGATTACCTGCTTGCTACAGAACCTGGTGATATTCCAAAATTGGATAATGACCATATTTTGCTGCGTAGTCATAAAAGTGCTAAAAGAAATTCATGACTCCTGGGAGAAATCTAGGAATCGCTCTATATATTGACACAATAACGTTAATTTATTTAAAAATTCAATTCGAAAAGTAACTCTATTGAGATTGTATTTTGATTGTTGTTTTCAATGTCTGTAAGAAATACCTGATGTCTTCAGATGATATTTCAGGGAAAATATACTGCGCCTCAATCGCAAGAATCTAATGATCAGACGAATTTACGTGATAGAATATAAGATGTTGATTTCTGTAACTGTTCGCTTTCAGTCATTTAAAAAATTTCAATTTGCTGAAAAGTTCAATTTAGATCGCAAGTAATTATGGATTACCTGCTTGCTACAGAACCTGGTTATATTCCAAAATTGGATAATGACCATATTTTGCTGCGTAGTCATAAGAGTGCTAAAAGAAATTCATGACTCCTGGGAGAAATCTAGGAATCGCTCTATATATTGACATAATAACGTTAATTGATTTAAAAATTCAATTCGAAAAGTAACTCTATTGAGATTGTCTTTTGATTATTCTTCTAAATGTCTGAAAGAAATACCTGATGTCTTTAGATGACATTTCGGGAAAAATATACTGCGCCTCAATCGCAAGAAGCTTATGATAACACGAATTCGCGTGATAGAATATAAGATGTTGATTTCTGTATCTGTTCGCCTTCAGTCATTGAAAATTTCAATTCGCTGAATAGTTAAATTTTGATCACAAGTATTCATGAATGACCTGCTTGATACAGAACCTGGTGATATTCCAAAATTAGATAATGACCATATTTTTCTGCGTGATCATAAGAGTGCTAAAAGAAATTCATGACTCCTGGGAGAAATCTAGGAATCGCTCTATATATTGACATAATAACGTTAATTGATTTAAAAATTCAATTCGAAAAGTAACTCTATTGAGATTGTATTTTTATTGTTGTTTTCAATGTCTGTAAGAAATACCTGATGTCTTCAGATGATATTTCAGGGAAAATATACTGCGCCTCAATCGCAAGAATCTAATGATCAGACGAATTTACGTGATAGAATATAAGATGTTGATTTCTGTAACTGTTCGCTTTCAGTCATTTAAAAAATTTCAATTCGCTGAAAAGTTCAATTTAGATCGCAAGTAATCATGGACTACCTGCTTGCTACAGAACCTGGTGATATTCCAAAATTGGATGATGACCATATTTTGCTGCCTAGTAATAAGAGTGCTAAAATAAATTCATGACTCCTGGAAAAAATCGAGGAATCGCTCCATATATATCCAAAATAACGATCAATAATTTAAAAATTCAATTCGAAAAGTTACTCTATTCAGATTTCATTTTAATTGTTGTTTTTAATGTCTGTAACCAATACCTGATGTCTTCAGATCATATTTCAGGGAAAATATACTGCGCCTCAATCGCAAGAATCTAATGATCAGTCGAATTTACGTGATAGAATATAAGATGTTGATTTCTGTAACTGTTTACTTTCAGTCATTCAAAATTCAATTCGCTGAATAGTTAAGTTTATATCACAAGTATTCATGAATGACCTGCTTGCTACAGAACCTGGTGATATTCCAAAATTAGATAATGACCATATTTTTCTGCGTGGTCATAAGAGTGCTAAAAGAAATTCATGACTCCTGGGAGAAATCTAGGAATCGCTCTATATATTGACATAATAACGTTAATTGATTTAAAAATTCAATTCGAAAAGTAACTCTATTGAGATTGTATTTTGATTATTCTTCTAAATGTCTGAAAGAAATACCTGATGTCTTTAGATGACATTTCGGGAAAAATATACTGCGCCTCAATCGCAAGAAGCTTATGATAACACGAATTCGCGTGATAGAATATAAGATGTTGATTTCTGTATCTGTTCGCCATCAGTCATTGAAAATTTCAATTCGCTGAATAGTTAAATTTAGATCACAAGTATTCATGAATGACCTGCTTGCTACAGAACCTGGTGATATTCCAAAATTGAATAATGACCATATTTTGCTGCGTGGTCATAAGAGTGCTAGAATAAATTCATGAGTCCTCGAAAAAATCGAGGAATCGCTCTATATATTGACATAATAACGTTTAATGATTTAAAAATTTAATTCGAAAAGTAACTCTATTGAGATTGTATTTTTATTGTTGTTTTCAATGTCTGTAAGAAATACCTGATGTCTTCAGATGATATTTCAGGGAAAATATACTGCGCCTCAATCGCAAGAATCTAATGATCAGACGAATTTACGTGATAGAATATAAGATGTTGATTTCTGTAACTGTTCGCTTTCAGTCATTTAAAAAATTTCAATTCGCTGAAAAGTTCAATTTAGATCGCAAGTAATCATGGATTACCTGCTTGCTACAGAACCTGGTGATATTCCAAAATTGGATGATGACCATATTTCGCTGCCTAGTAATAAGAGTGCTAAAATAAATTCATGACTCCTGGAAAAAATCGAGGAATCGCTCCATATATATCCAAAATAACGATCAATAATTTAAAAATTCAATTCGAAAAGTTACTCTATTCAGATTTCATTTTAATTGTTGTTTTTAATGTCTGTAACCAATACCTGATGTCTTCAGATCATATTTCAGGGAAAATATACTGCGCCTCAATCGCAAGAATCTAATGATCAGTCGAATTTACGTGATAGAATATAAGATGTTGATTTCTGTAACTGTTTACTTTCAGTCATTCAAAATTCAATTCGCTGAATAGTTAAGTTTAGATCACAAGTATTCATGAATGACCTGCTTGCTACAGAACCTGGTGATATTCCAAAATTAGATAATGACCATATTTTTCTGCGTGGTCATAAGAGTGCTAAAAGAAATTCATGACTCCTGGGAGAAATCTAGGAATCGCTCTATATATTGACATAATAACGTTAATTGATTTAAAAATTCAATTCGAAAAGTAACTCTATTGAGATTGTATTTTGATTATTCTTCTAAATGTCTGAAAGAAATACCTGATGTCTTTAGATGACATTTCGGGAAAAATATACTGCGCCTCAATCGCAAGAAGCTTATGATAACACGAATTCGCGTGATAGAATATAAGATGTTGATTTCTGTATCTGTTCGCCATCAGTCATTGAAAATTTCAATTCGCTGAATAGTTAAATTTAGATCACAAGTATTCATGAATGACCTGCTTGCTACAGAACCTGGTGATATTCCAAAATTGAATAATGACCATATTTTGCTGCGTGGTCATAAGAGTGCTAGAATAAATTCATGAGTCCTCGAAAAAATCGAGGAATCGCTCTATATATTGACATAATAACGTTTAATGATTTAAAAATTTAATTCGAAAAGTAACTCTATTGAGATTGTATTTTGATTGTTGTTTTCAATGTCAGTAAGTAATACCTGATGTCTTCAGATGATATTTAAGAGAAAATATACTGCGCCACAATCGCAAGGATCTAATGATCACACAAATATACGTGATAGAATATAAGATGTTGATTTCAGTATCTGTACACTTTCAGTCATTTAAAAATTTCAAATCGTTGAGATGTTAAATTTAGATCGCGAGTATTTCTGAATCACCTGCTCGCTTCAGAACTTGGTAATATTTCAAAATTGAAAAACAACCATATTTTGCTGCGTGGTTATAAACGTGCTCAAATAAATTCATGCCTCCTAAGAAAAATCAAGAAATCGCTCAATATAGTGACAAAATAACGTTTAATGATTTAAACAATCAATTCGAAAAGTTACTGATATTTAGATTTAATTTTAATTGTTCTTTTCAATGTCAGTAAGCAATACCTGATGTCTTCAGATGATATTTCAGGGAAAATATACTGCGCCTCAATCGCAAGAATCTAATGATTACACGAATTTACGAGATAGAATATAATATGTTGATTTCTGTAACTGTTCGCTTTCAGTCATTTGAAAAATTTCAATTTGCTGAAAAGTTCAATTTAGATCGCAAGTAATTATAGATTACCTGCTTGCTACAGAACCTGGTGATATTCCAAAATTGGATAATGACCATATTTTGCTGCGTAGTCATAAGAGTGCTAAAAGAAATTCATGACTCCTGGGAGAAGTCTAGGAATCGCTCTATATATTGACATAATAATGTTAATTGATTAAAAATTCAATTCGAAAAGTAACTCTATTGAGATTGTCTTTTGATTATTCTTCTAAATGTCTGAAAGAAATACCTGATGTCTTTAGATGACATTTCGGGAAAAATATACTGCGCCTCAATCGCAAGAAGCTTATGATAACACGAATTCGCGTGATAGAATATAAGATGTTGATTTCTGTATCTGTTCGCCTTCAGTCATTGAAAATTTCAATTCGCTGAATAGTTAAATTTAGATCACAAGTATTCATGAATGACCTGCTTGCTACAGAACCTGGTGATATTCCAAAATTGGATAATGACCATATTTTGCTGCGTGGTCATAAGAGTGCTAAAAGAAATTCATGACTCCTGGGAGAAATCTAGGAATCGCTCTATATATTGACATAATAACGTCAATTGATTTAAAAATTCAATTCGAAAAGTAACTCTATTGAGATTGTATTTTGATTGTTGTTTTCAATGTCTGTAAGAAATACCTCATTTCTTCAGATGATATTTCAGGGAAAATATACTGCGCCTCTATCGCAAGAATCTAATGATCACACGAATTTACGTGATAGAATATAAGATGTTGATTTCTGTAACTGTTCGCTTTCAGTCATTAAAAAAATTTCAATTTGCTGAAAAGTTCAATTTAGATCGCAAGTAATCATGGATGACCAGCTTGCTACAGAACCTGGTGATATTCCAAAATTGGATAATGACCATATTTTGCTGCGTGGTCATAAGAGTGCTAAATGAAATTCATGACTCCTGGGAGAAATCTAGGAATCGCTCTATATATTGACATAATAACGTTAATTGATTTAAAAATTCAAGTCGAAAAGTAACTCTATTGAGATTGTATTTTGATTGTTGTTTTCAATGTCTGTAAGAAATACCTGATGTCTTCAGATGATATTTCAGGGAAAATATACTGCGCCTCAATCGCAAGAATCTAATGATCACACGAATTTACGTGATAGAATATAAGATGTTGATTTCTGTAACTGTTCGCTTTCAGTCATTAAAAAAATTTCAATTTGCTGAAAAGTTCAATTTAGATCGCAAGTAATCATGGATGACCTGCTTGCTACAGAACCTGGTGATATTCCAGAATCGGATAATGACCATATTTTGCTGCGTGGTCATAAGAGTGCTAAAAGAAATTCATGACTCCTGGGAGAAATCTAGGAATCGCTCTATATATTGACATAATAACGTTAATTGATTTAAAAATTTTATTCGAAAAGTAACTCTATTGAGATTGTATTTTGATTGTTCTTCTCAATGTCTAAAAGAAATACCTGATGTCTTCAGATGACATTTCGGGAAAAATATACTGCGCCTCAATCGCAAGAAGCTAATGATAACACGAATTCACGTGATAGAATATAAGATGTTGATTTCTGTATCTGTTCGCCTTCAGTCTTTGAAAATTTCAATTCGCTGAATAGTTAAATTTAGATCACAAGTATTTATGAATGACCTGCTTGATACAGAACCTGGTGATATTCCAAAATTGGATAATGACCATATTTTGCTGCGTGGTCATAAAAGTGCTAAAATAAATTCATGACTCCTTGGAGAAATCTAGGAATCGCTTTATAAATTGACATAATAACGTTAATTGATTTAAAAATTCAATTCGAAAAGTAACTCTATTGAGATTGTATTTTGATTGTTGTTTTCAATGTCTGTAAGAAATACTTGATGTCTTCAGATGACATTTCTGGAACAATATACTGCGCCTAAATCGCAAGAAGCTAATGATTACACGAATTTACGTGATAGAATATAAGATGTTGATTTCTGTAACTGTTCGCTTTCAGTCATTTGAAAAATTTCAATTTGCTAAAAAGTTGAATTTAGATCGCAAGTTCTCCTGGATCACCTGCTCGCTACAAAATTTGGTAATATTTCAAAATTGAATAATGACTATATTTTTCTGCGTGGTTATAAGAGTGCTAAAATAAATTCATGACTCCTGGAAAAAATCAAGCAATCGCTCCATTAATTGACATACTAACGTTAATTCATTTAAAAATTCAATTCGAAAAAATACTCTATTGAGATTGTGTTTTGATTTTTGTTTTTAATGTCTGTAAGAAATACCTGATGTCTTCAGATGATATTTCAGGGAAAATATACTGCGCCTCAATCGCAAGAATCTAATGATCACACGAATTTACGTGATAGAATATAAGATGTTGATTTCTGTAACTGTTCGCTTTCAGTCATATAAAAAGTTTCAATTTGCTAAAAAGTTCAATTTAGATCGCAAGTAATCATCAATTACCTGCTTGCTACAGAACCTGGTAATATTTCAAAATTGGATAATGACCATATTTTGCTGCGTGGTCATAAGAGTGCTAAAATAAATTCATGACTCCTGGAAAAAATCGAGGAATCGCTCTATATATTGACAAAATAACGTTCAATAATTTAAAAATTCAAATCGAAAAGTTAGTCTATTTAGATTTCATTTTAATTGTTGTTTTTAATGTCTGTAACCAATACCTGATGTCTTCAGATCATATTTCAGGGAAAATATACTGCGCCTCAATCGCAAGAATCTAATCATCACACGAATTTACGTGATAGAATATAAGATGTTGATTTCTGTATCTGTTCGCCTTCAGTCATTGAAAATTTCAATTCGCTGAATAGTTAAATTTAGATCACAAGTATTCATGAATGACCTGCTTGATACAGAACCTGGTGATCTTCCAAAATTGGATAATTACCATATTTTTCTGCGTGGACATAAGAGTGCAAAACGAAATTTATAACTCCTGGGAGAAATCTAGGAATCGCTCTATATATTGACATAATAACTTTAATTGATTTAAAAATTCAGTTCGAAAAGTAACTCTATTGAGATTGTACTTTGATTGTTGTTTTCAATGTCTGTAAGAAATACCTGATGTCTTCAGATGATATTTCAGGGAAAATATACTGCGCCTCAATCGCAAGAATCTAATGATCAGACGAATCTACGTGATAGAATATAAGATGTTGATTTCTGTAACTGTTCGCTTTCAGTCATTTAAAACATTTCAATTTGCTGAAAAGTTCAATGTAGATCGCAAGTAATCATGGATTACCTGCTTGCTACAGAACCTGGTGATATTCCAAAATTGGATAATGACCATATTTTGCTGCGTGGTCATAGGAGTGCTAAAATAAATTCATGACTCCTGGAAAAAATCGAGGAATCGCTCTATATATTGACAAAATAACGTTCAATAATTTAAAAATTCAATTCGAAAAGTTACTCTATTTAGATTTCATTTTCATTGTTGTTTGTAATGTCTGTAACCAACACCTGATGTCTTCAGATCATACTTCAGGGAAAATATACTAAGCCTCAATCGCATGAATCTAATTATCACACGAATTTACGTGATAGAATAAAATATGTTGATTTCTGTAACTGTTTACTTCCAGTCTTTTAAAATTTCAATTAGCTGAATAATTAAATTTAGATCACAACTATTTCTGAATGACCTGCTTGCTACAGAACCTGGTGATATTCCAAAATTGGATAGTGACCATATTTTTCTGCGTGGTCATAAGAGTGCTAAAATAAATTCATGACTCTTGGGAGAAATCTAGGAATCGCTCCATATATTGACATAATAACGTTAATTGATTTAAAAATTCAATTCGAAAAGTAACTCTATTGAGATTGTATTTTGATTGTTGTTTTCAATGTCTGTAAGAAATGCCTGATGTCTTCAGATGAGATTTCGGGAAAAATATACTGCGCCCGAATCGCAAGGATCTAATGATTACACGAATTCACGTGATAGAATATAAGATGTTGATTTCTGTATCTGTTCGCCTTCAGTCATTTAAAATTTCAATTCGCTGAATAGTTAAATTTAGATCTCAAGTATTCATAGATGACTTGGTCGCTACAGAACTTGGTAATATTTCAAAATTAAAAAATGACCTTATTTTACTGCGTAGTTATGAACGTGCTCAAATAAATTCATGCCTCCTAGGAAAAATCAAGAAATCGCTCAATATAGTGACAAAATAACGTTAAATGATTTAAACAATCAATTCGAAAAGTTACTGATATTTAGATTTAATTTTAATTGTTGTTTTCAATGTCAGTAAGCAATACCTGATGTCTTCAGATGATATTTCAGGGAAAATATACTGCGCCTCAATCGCAAGAATCTAATGAACACACAAATTTACGTGATAGAATATAAGATGTTGATTTCTGTAACTGTTCGCTTTTAGTCATTTAAAAAATTTCAATTTGCTGAAAAGTTCAATTTAGATCGCAAGTAATCATGGATTATCTGCTTGCTACAGAACCTGGTGATATTTCAAAATTGCATAATCACCATATTTTGCTGCGTGGTCATTAAAGTGCTCAAATAAATTTATGACTCCTGGAAAAAATCGAGGAATCGCTTTATATATTGACAAAATAACGTTAATTGATTTAAAACTTCAATTCAAAAAGTAACTCTATTGAGATTGTATTTTGATTGTTCTTCTCAATGTCTGAAAGAAATACCTGATGTCTTCAGATGACATTTCGGGAAAAATATACCTTGCCTCAATCGCAAGAACCTAATGATAACACGAATTCACGTGATAGAATATAAGATGTTGATTTCTGTATCTGTTCGCCTTCAGTCATTTAAAATTTTAATTCGCTGAATAGTTAAATTTAGATCACAAGTATTCATGAATGACCTGCTTGATACAGAACCTGGTGATATTCCAAAATTGGATAATGACCATATTTTTCTGCGTAATCATAAGAGTGCTAAAAGAAATTCACGACTCCTGGGAGAAATCTAGGAATCGCTCTATATATTGACATAATAACTTTAATTGATTTAAAAATTCAATTCGAAAAGTAACTCTATTGAGATTGTATTTTGATTGTTGTTTTCAATGTCTGTAAGAAATACCTGATGTCTTCAGATGATATTTCAGGGAAAATATACTGCGCCTCAATCGCAAGAATCTAATGATTAGACGAATTTACGTGATAGAATATAAGATGTTGATTTCTGTAACTGTTCGCTTTCAGTCATTTAAAACATTTCAATTTGCTGAAAAGTTCAATTTAGATCGCAAGTAATCATGGATTACCTGCTTGCTACAGAACCTGGTGATATTCCAAAATTGGATAATGACCATATTTTGCTGCGTGGTCATAAGAGTGCTAAAATGAATTCATGACTCCTGGAAAAAATCGAGGAATCGCTCTATATATTGACAAAATAACGTTCAATAATTTAAAAATTCAATTCGAAAAGTTACTCTATTTAGACTTCATTTTAATTGTTGTTTTTAATGTCTGTAACCAATACCTGATGTTTTCAGATTATACATCAGGGAAAATATACTGCGCCTCAATCGCAAGAATCTAATCATCACACGAATTTACGTGATAGAATATAAGATGTTGATTTCTGTAACTGTTTACTTCCAGTCATTCAAAATTCAATTCGCTGAATAGTTAAATTTAGATCACAAGTATTCATGAATGACCTGCTTGCTACAGAACCTGGTGATATTCCAAAATTGGATAGTGACCATATTTTTCTGCGTGGTCATAAGAGTGCTAAAATAAATTCATGACTCTTGGGAGAAATCTAGGAGTCGCTCCATATATTGACATAATCACGTTAATTGATTTAAAAATTCAATTTGAAAAGTAACTCTATTGAGATTGTATTTTGATTGATGTTTTCAATGTCTTTAAGAAATACCTGATGTCTTCAGATGACATTTCGGGAAAAATATACTGCGCCTCAATCGCAAGAAGCTAATGATTACACGAATTCACGTGATAGAATATAAGATGTTGATTTCTGTAACTGTTTACTTTCAGTCATTCAAAATTCAATTCGCTGAATAGTTAAATTTAGATCACAAGTATTCATGAATGACCTGCTTGCTACAGAACCTGGTGATATTCCAAAATTGGATAATGACCATATTTTTCTGCGTGGTCATAAAAGTGCTAAAAGAAATTCATGACTCCTGGAAAAAATCGAGGAATCGCGCTATATATTGACATAATAACATATAATGATTTAGAAATTAATTCGGAAAGTTACTTTATTTAGATTGCATTTTGATTGTTGGTTCCAATGTCTGTGAGCGATACCTGATGTCTTCGGATGATGTTTCTGAGAAAATATACTGCGCCTCAATCGCAAGCATCTAATGATTACACGAATTCACGTGATAGAATATAAGATGTTAATTTCTGTATCTGTTCGCCTTCAGTCATTTAAAATTTCAATTCGCTGAATAGTTAAATTTAGATCTCAAGTATTCATAGATTACTTGCTCGCTACAAAAATTGGTAATATTTCGAAATTGGATAATGACCATATTTTGCTGCGTGGTCATAAGAGTGCTAAAATAAATTCATGACTCCTTAAATAAATCGAGGAATCGCTCTATATATTGACATAATAACGTTTAATGATTTAAAAATTTAATTCGAAAAGTAACTCTATTGAGATTGTATTTTGATTGTTGTTTTCAATGTCTGTAAGCAATACCTGATGTCTTCAGATGATATTTAAGAGAAAATATACTGCGCCACAATCGGAAGGATCTAATGATCACACGAATTTACATGATAGATTATAACATGTTGATTTCAGTAACTGTTCACTTTTAGTCATTTAAAAATTTCAATCCGTTGGAATGTTAAATTTAGATCGCGAGTATTTATGGATCACCTGCTCGCTACAGAACTTGGTAATATTTCAAAATTGAAAAATGACCATATTTTGCTGTGTAGTTATAAACGTGCTCAAATAAATTCATGCCTACTAGGAAAAATCAACAAATCGCTTAATATAGTGACAAAATAACGTTAAATGATTTAAACAATCAATTCGAAAAGTTACTGATATTTAGATTTAATTTTTATTGTTGTTTTCAATGTCAGTAAGCAATACCTGATGTCTTCAGATCATATTTCAGGGAAAATATACTGCGCCTCAATCGCAAGAATTAATCATCACACGAATTTACGTGATAGAATGTAAGATGTTGATTTCTGTGACTGTTTACTTTCAGTCATTCAAAATTCAATTCGCTGAATAGTTAAGTTTAGATCACAAGTATTCATGAATGACCTGCTTGCTACAGAACCTGGTGATATTCCAAAATTGGATAATGACCATATTTTTCTGCGTGGTCATAAGAGTGCTAAAAGAAATTCATGACTCCTGGGAGAAATCTAGGAATCGCTCTATATATTGACATAATAACATATAATGATTTAGAAATTAATTCGGAAAGTTACTTTATTTAGATTGCATTTTGATTGTTGGTTCCAATGTCTGTGAGCGATACCTGATGTCTTCGGATGATGTTTCTGAGAAAATATACTGCGCCTCAATCGCAAGCATCTAATGATTACACGAATTCACGTGATAGAATATAAGATGTTAATTTCTGTATCTGTTCGCCTTCAGTCATTTAAAATTTCAATTCGCTGAATAGTTAAATTTAGATCTCAAGTATTCATAGATTACTTGCTCGCTACAAAAATTGGTAATATTTCGAAATTGGATACTGACCATATTTTGCTGCGTGGTCATAAGAGTGCTAAAATAAATTCATGACTCCTTAAATAAATCGAGGAATCGCTCCATATATTGACATACTAACGTTAATTAATTTAAAAATTCAATTCGAAAAAATACTCTATTTTGATTGCATTTTGATTTTTGTTTTTAATGTCTGTAAGAAATACCTGATGTCTTCAGATGATATTTCAGGGAAAATATACTGCGCCTCAATCGCAAGAATCTAATGATCACACGAATTTACGTGATAGAATATAAGATGTTGATTTCTGTAACTGTTCGCTTTTAGTCATTTAAAAAATTTCAATTTGCTGAAAAGTTCAATTTAGATCGCAAGTAATCATGGATTATCTGCTTGCTACAGAACCTGGTGATATTTCAAAATTGGATAATCACCATATTTTGCTGCGTGGTCATTAAAGTGCTAAAATCAATTCATGACTCCTGGAAAAAATCGAGGAATCGCTTTATATATGGACAAAATAACGTTCAATAATTTAAAAATTCAATTCGAAAAGTTACTCTATTTAGATTTCATTTTAATTGTTGTTTTTCATGTCTGTAACCAATACCTGATGTCTTCAGATCATATTTCAGGGAAAATATACTGCGCCTCAATCGCAAGAATTAATCATCACACGAATTTACGTGATAGAATATAAGATGTTGATTTCTGTGACTGTTTACTTTCAGTCATTCAAAATTCAATTCGCTCAATAGTTAAGTTTAGATCACAAGTATTCATGAATGACCTGCTTGCTACAGAACCTGGTGATATTCCAAAATTGGATAATGACCATATTTTTCTGCGTGGTCATAAGAGTGCTAAAAGAAATTCATGACTCCTGGGAGAAATCTAGGAATCGCTCTATATATTGACATAATAACGTTAATTGATTTAAAAATTCAATTCGAAAATTAACTCTATTGAGATTGTATTTTGATTGTTGTTTTCAATGTCTGTAAGAAATACCTGATGTCTTCAGATTATATTTCAGGGAAAATATACTGCGCCTCAATCGCAAGAATGTAATGATCAGACGAATTTACGTGATAGAATATAAGATGTTGATTTCTGTAACTGTTCGCTTTCAGTCATTTGAAAAATTTCAATTTGCTGAAAAGTTCAATTTAGATCGCAAGTAATCATGGATGACCTGCTTGGTACAGAACCTGGTGATATTCCAAAATTGGATAATGACCATATTTTGCTGCGTAGTCATAAAAGTACTAAAATACATTCATGACTCCTGGAAAAAATCGATGAATCGCTTTATATATTGACAAAATAACGTTCAATAATTTAAAAATTCAATTCGAAAAGTTACTCTATTTAGATTTCATTTTAATTGTTGTTTTTCATGTCTGTAACCAATACCTGATGTCTTCAGATCATATTTCAGGGAAAATATACTGCGCCTCAATCGCAAGAATTAATCATCACACGAATTTACGTGATAGAATATAAGATGTTGATTTCTGTAACTGTTTACTTTCAGTCAATTAAAATTCAATTCGCTGAATAGTTAAGTTTAGATCACAAGTATTCATGAATGACCTGCTTGCTACAGAACCTGCTGATATTCCAAAATTGGATAGTGACCATATTTTTCTGCGTGGTCATAAGAGTGCTAAAAGAAATTCATGACTCCTGGGAGAAATCTAGGAATCGCTCTATATATTGACATAATAACGTTAATTGATTTAAAAATTCAATTCGAAAAGTAACTCTATTGAGATTGTATTTTGATTGTTCTTCTAAATGTCTGAAAGAAATACCTGATGTCTTGAGATGACATTTCGGGAAAAATATACTGCGCCTCAATCGCAAGAAGCTTATGATAACACGAATTCACGTGATAGAATATAAGATGTTGATTTCTGTATCTGTTCGACTTCAGTCATTGAAAATTTTAATTCGCTGAATAGTTAAATTTAGATCACAAGTATTCATGAATGACCTGCTTGTAACAGAACCTGGTGATATTCCAAAATTGGATAATGACCATATTTTTCTGCGTGGTCATAAGAGTGCTAAAAGAAATTCATGACTCCTGGGAGAAATCTAGGAATCGCTCTATATATTGACATAATAACGTTAATTGATTTAAAAATTCAATTCGAAAAGTAACTCTATTGAGATTGTATTTTGATTGTTGTTTTCAATGTCTGTAAGAAATACCTGATGTCTTCAGATGATATTTCAGGGAAAATATACTGCGTCTCAATCGCAAGAATCTAATGATCAGACGAATTTACGTGATAGAATATAAGATGTTGATTTCTGTAACTGTTCGCTTTCAGTCATTTAAAAAATTTCAATTTGCTGAAAAGTTCAATTTAGATCGCAAGTAATCATGGATTACCTGCTTGCTACAGAACCTGGTGATATTCTAAAATTGGATAATGACCATATTTTGCTGCGTAGTCATAAGAGTGTTAAATAAATTCATGACTCCTAGAAAAAATCGAGGAATCGCTCTATATATTGACAAAATAACGTTGAATAATTTAAAAATTCAATTCAAAAAGTTACTCTATTTAGATTTCATTTTAATTGTTGTTTTTAATGTCTGTAACCAATACCTGATGTCTTCAGATCATATTTCAGGGAAAATATACTGCGCCTCAATCGCAAGAAGCTTATGATAACACGAATTCACGTGATAGAATATAAGTTGTTAATTTCTGTATCTGTTCGCTTTCTGTCATTGAAAATTTCAATTCGCTGAATAGTTAAATTTAGATCACAAGTATTCATGAATGACCTGCTTGATACAGAACCTGGTGATATTCCAAAATTGGATAATGACCATATTTTTCTGCGTGGTCATAAGAGTGCTAAAAGAAATTCATGACTCCTGGGAGAAATCTATGAATCGCTCTATATATTGACACAATAACGTTAATTGATTTAAAAATTCAATTCGAAAAGTAACTCTATTAAGATTGTATTTTGATTGTTGTTTTCAATGTCTGTAAGAAATACCTGATGTCTTCAGATGATATTTCAGGGAAAATATACTGCTCCTCAATCGCAAGAATCTAATGATCAGACGAATTTACGTGATAGAATATAAGATGTTGATTTCTGTAACTGTTCGCTTTCAGTCATTTAAAAAATTTCAATTTGCTGAAAAGTTCAATTTAGATCGCAAGTAATCATGGATTACCTGCTTGCTACATAACCTGGTTATATTCCAAAATTGGATAATGACCATATTTTGCTGCGTAGTCATAAGAGTGCTAAAATAAATTCATGACTCCTGGGAGAAATCTAGGAATCGCTCTATATATTCACATAATAACGTTAATTCATTTAAAAATTCAATTCGAAAAGTAACTCTATTGAGATTGTATTTTGATTGTTCTTCTAAATGTCTGAAAGAAATACCTGATGTCTTCAGATGATATTTCAGGGAAAATATACTGCGCCTCAATCGCAAGAATCTAATGATCAGACGAATTTACGTGATAGAATATAAGATGTTGATTTCTGTAACTGTTCGCTTTCAGTCATTCAATACATTTCAATTTGCTGGAAAGTTCAATTTAGATCGCAAGTAATCATGGATTACCTGCTTGCTACAGAACCTGGTGATATACCAAACTTGGATAATGACCATATTTTTCTGCGTGGTCATAAGAGTGCTAAAAAAAATTCATGACTCCTGGGAGAAATCTAGGAATCGCTCTATATATTGACATAATAACGTCAATTGATTTAAAAATTCAATTCGAAAAGTAACTCTATTTTGATTGTATTTTCATTGTTGTTTACAATGTCTGTAAGAAATACCTGATGTCTTCAGATGATATTTCAGGGAAAATATACGGCGCCTCAATCGCAAGAATCTAATGATCAGTCGAATTTACGTGATAGAATATAAGATGTTGATTTCCGTAACTGTTTACTTTCAGTCATTCAAAATTCAATTCGCTGAATAGTTAAGTTTAGATCACAAGTATTCATGGATGACCTGCTTGATACAGAACCTGGTGATATTCCAAAATTGGATAATGACCATATTTTGCTGCGTGGTCATAAGAGTGCTAAATGAAATTTATGACTCCTGGGAGAAATCTAGGAATCGCTCTATATATTGACATAATAACGTTAATTGATTTAAAAATTCAAGTCGAAAAGTAACTCTATTGAGATTGTATTTTGATTGTTGTTTTCAATGTCTGTAAGAAATACCTGATGTCTTCAGATGATATTTCAGGGAAAATATACTGCGCCTCAATCGCAAGAATCTAATGATCACACGAATTTACGTGATAGAATATAAGATGTTGATTTCTGTAACTGTTCGCTTTCAGTCATTAAAAAAATTTCAATTTGCTGAAAAGTTCAATTTAGATCGCAAGTAATCATGGATGACCTGCTTGCTACAGAACCTGGTGATATTCCAAAATCGGATAATGACCATATTTTGCTGCGTAGTCATAAAAGTACTAAAATACATTCATGACTCCTGGAAAAAATCGATGAATCGCTTTATATATTGACAAAATAACGTCCAATAATTTAAAAATTCAATTCGAAAAGTTACTCTATTTAGATTTCATTTTAATTGTTGTTTTTCATGTCTGTAACCAATACCTGATGTCTTCAGATCATTTTTCAGGGAAAATATACTGCGCCTCAATCGCAAGAATTGATCATCACACGAATTTACGTGATAGAATATAAGATGTTGATTTCTGTAACTGTTTACTTTCAGTCAATTAAAATTCAATTCGCTGAATAGTTAAGTTTAGATCACAAGTATTCGTGAATGACCTGCTTGCTACAGAACCTGGTGATATTCCAAAATTGGATAATGACCATATTTTTCTGCGTGGTCATAAGAGTGCTAAAAGAAATTCATGACTCCTGGGAGAAATCTAGGAATCGCTCTATATATTGACATAATAACGTTAATTGATTTAAAAATTCAATTCGAAAAGTAACTCTATTGAGATTGTATTTTGATTGTTCTTCTAAATGTCTGAAAGAAATACCTGATGTCTTGAGATGACATTTCGGAAAAAATATACTGCGCCTCAATCGCAAGAAGCATATGATAACACGAATTCACGTGATAGAATATAAGATGTTGATTTCTGTATCTGTTCGACTTCAGTCATTAAAAATTTTAATTCGCTGAATAGTTAAATTTAGATCACAAGTATTCATGAATGACCTGCTTGTAACAGAACCTGGTGATATTCCAAAATTGGATAATGACCATATTTTGCTGCGTGGTCATAAGAGTGCTAAATGAAATTCATGACTCCTGGGAGAAATCTAGGAATCTCTATATATATTGACATAATAACGTTAATTGATTTAAAAATTCAAGTCGAAAAGTAACTCTATTGAGATTGTATTTTGATTGTTGTTTTCAATGTCTGTAAGAAATACCTGATGTCTTCAGATGATATTTCAGGGAAAATATACTGCGCCTCAATCGCAAGAATCTAATGATCACACGAATTTACGTGATAGAATATAAGATGTTGATTTCTGTAACTGTTCGCTTTCAGTCATTTAAAAAATTTCAATTTGCTGAAAAGTTCAATTTAGATCGCAAGTAATCATGGATGACCTGCTTGCTACAGAACCTGGTGATATTCCAAAATCGGATAATGACCATATTTTGCTGCGTAGTCATAAGAGTGCTAAAATAAATTCATGACTCCTAGAAAAAATCGAGGAATCGCTCTATATATTGACAAAATAACGTTCAATAATTTAAAAATTCAATTCGAAAAGTTACTCTATTTAGATTTCATTTTAATTGTTGTTTTTCATGTCTGTAACCAATACCTGATGTCTTCAGATCATATTTCAGGGAAAATATACTGCGCCTCAATCGCAAGAATTGATCATCACACGAATTTACGTGATAGAATATAAGATGTTGATTTCTGTAACTGTTTACGTTCAGTCAATTAAAATTCAATTCGCTGAATAGTTAAGTTTAGATCACAAGTATTCATGGATGACCTGCTTGATACAGAACCTGGTGATATTCCAAAATTGGATAATGACCATATTTTGCTGCGTGGTCATAAGAGTGCTAAATGAAATTTATGACTCCTGGGAGAAATCTAGGAATCGCTCTATATATTGACATAATAACGTTAATTGATTTAAAAATTCAAGTCGAAAAGTAACTCTATTGAGATTGTATTTTGATTGTTGTTTTCAATGTCTGTAAGAAATACCTGATGTCTTCAGATGATATTTCAGGGAAAATATACTGCGCCTCAATCGCAAGAATCTAATGATCACACGAATTTACGTGATAGAATATAAGATGTTGATTTCTGTAACTGTTCGCTTTCAGTCATTAAAAAAATTTCAATTTGCTGAAAAGTTCAATTTAGATCGCAAGTAATCATGGATGACCTGCTTGCTACAGAACCTGGTGATATTCCAAAATCGGATAATGACCATATTTTGCTGCGTAGTCATAAAAGTACTAAAATACATTCATGACTCCTGGAAAAAATCGATGAATCGCTTTATATATTGACAAAATAACGTTCAATAATTTAAAAATTCAATTCGAAAAGTTACTCTATTTAGATTTCATTTTAATTGTTGTTTTTCATGTCTGTAACCAATACCTGATGTCTTCAGATCATATTTCAGGGAAAATATACTGCGCCTCAATCGCAAGAATTGATCATCACACGAATTTACGTGATAGAATATAAGATGTTGATTTCTGTAACTGTTTACGTTCAGTCAATTAAAATTCAATTCGCTGAATAGTTAAGTTTAGATCACAAGTATTCATGAATGACCTGCTTGCTACAGAACCTGCTGATATTCCAAAATTGGATAGTGACCATATTTTTCTGCGTGGTCATAAGAGTGCTAAAAGAAATTCATGACTCCTGGGAGAAATCTAGGAATCGCTCTATATATTGACATAATAACGTTAATTGATTTAAAAATTCAATTCGAAAAGTAACTCTATTGAGATTGTATTTTGATTGTTGTTTTCAATGTCTGTAAGAAATACCTGATGTCTTCAGATGATATTTCAGGGAAAATATACTGCGCCTCAATCGCAAGAATCTAATGATCAGACGAATTTACGTGATAGAATATAAGATGTTGATTTCTGTAACTGTTCGCTTTCAGTCATTTAAAAAATTTCAATTTGCTGAAAAGTTCAATTTAGATCGCAAGTAATCATGGATTACCTGCTTGCTACAGAACCTGGTGATATTCTAAAATTGGATAATGACCATATTTTGCTGCGTAGTCATAAGAGTGCTAAAATAAATTCATGACTCCTAGAAAAAATCGAGGAATCGCTCTATATATTGACAAAATAACGTTGAATAATTTAAAAATTCAATTCAAAAAGTTACTCTATTTAGATTTCATTTTAATTGTTGTTTTTAATGTCTGTAACCAATACCTGATGTCTTCAGATCATATTTCAGGGAAAATATACTGCGCCTCAATCGCAAGAAGCTTATGATAACACGAATTCACGTGATAGAATATAAGTTGTTAATTTCTGTATCTGTTCGCTTTCTGTCATTGAAAATTTCAATTCGCTGAATAGTTAAATTTAGATCACAAGTATTCATGAATGACCTGCTTGATACAGAACCTGGTGATATTCCAAAATTGGATAATGACCATATTTTTCTGCGTGGTCATAAGAGTGCTAAAAGAAATTCATGACTCCTGGGAGAAATCTAGGAATCGCTCTATATATTGACACAATAACGTTAATTGATTTAAAAATTCAATTCGAAAAGTAACTCTATTAAGATTGTATTTTGATTGTTGTTTTCAATGTCTGTAAGAAATACCTGATGTCTTCAGATGATATTTCAGGGAAAATATACTGCGCCTCAATCGCAAGAATCTAATGATCAGACGAATTTACGTGATAGAATATAAGATGTTGATTTCTGTAACTGTTCGCTTTCAGTCATTTAAAAAATTTCAATTTGCTGAAAAGTTCAATTTAGATCGCAAGTAATCATGGATTACCTGCTTGCTACAGAACCTGGTGATATTCCAAAATTGGATAATGACCATATTTTGCTGCGTAGTCATAAGAGTGCTAAAACAAATTCATGACTCCTGGGAGAAATCTAGGAATCGCTCTATATATTCACATAATAACGTTAATTCATTTAAAAATTCAATTCGAAAAGTAACTCTATTGAGATTGTATTTTGATTGTTCTTCTAAATGTCTGAAAGAAATACCTGATGTCTTCAGATGATATTTCAGGGAAAATATACTGCGCCTCAATCGCAAGAATCTAATGATTAGACGAATTTACGTGATAGAATATAAGATGTTGATTTCTGTAACTGTTCGCTTTCAGTCATTCAATACATTTCAATTTGCTGGAAAGTTCAATTTAGATCGCAAGTAATCATGGATTACCTGCTTGCTACAGAACCTGGTGATATACCAAACTTGGATAATGACCATATTTTTCTGCGTGGTCATAAGAGTGCTAAAAGAAATTCATTACTCCTGGGAGAAATCTAGGAATCGCTCTATATATTGACATAATAACGTTAATTGATTTAAAAATTCAATTCGAAAAGTAACTCTATTGAGATTGTATTTTCATTGTTGTTTACAATGTCTGTAAGAAATACCTGATGTCTTCAGATGATATTTCAGGGAAAATATACGGCGCCTCAATCGCAAGAATCTAATGATCAGTCGAATTTACGTGATAGAATATAAGATGTTGATTTCCGTAACTGTTTACTTTCAGTCATTCAAAATTCAATTCGCTGAATAGTTAAGTTTAGATCACAAGTATTCATGAATGACCTGCTTGATACAGAACCTGGTGATATTCCAAAATTGGATAATGACCATATTTTTCTGCGTGGTCATAAGAGTGCTAAAAGAAATTCATGACTCCTGGGAGAAATCTAGGAATCGCTCTATATATTGACACAATAGCGTTAATTGATTTAAAAATTCACTTCGAAAAGTAACTCTATTGAGATTGTATTTTGATTGTTGTTTTCAATGTCTGTAAGAAATACCTGATGTCTTCAGATGATATTTCAGGGAAAATATACTGCGCCGCAATCGCAAGAATCTAATGATCACACAAATTTACGTGATAGAATATAAGATGTTGATTTCTGTAACTGTTCGCTTTCAGTCATTAAAAAAATTTCAATTTGCTGAAAAGTTCAATTTAGATCGCAAGTAATTATGGATGACCTGCTTGCTACAGAACCTGGTGATATTCCAAAATTGGATAATGACCATATTTTGCTGCGTGGTCATAAGAGTGCTAAATGAAATTTATGACTCCTGGGAGAAATCTAGGAATCGCTCTATATATTGACATAATAACGTTAATTGATTTAAAAATTCAAGTCGAAAAGTAACTCTATTGAGATTGTATTTTGATTGTTGTTTTCAATGTCTGTAAGAAATACCTGATGTCTTCAGATGATATTTCAGGGAAAATATACTGCGCCTCAATCGCAAGAATCTAATGATCACACGAATTTACGTGATAGAATATAAGATGTTGATTTCTGTAACTGTTCGCTTTCAGTCATTAAAAAAATTTCAATTTGCTGAAAAGTTCAATTTAGATCGCAAGTAATCATGGATGACCTGCTTGCTACAGAACCTGGTGATATTCCAAAATCGGATAATGACCATATTTTGCTGCGTAGTCATAAAAGTACTAAAATACATTCATGACTCCTGGAAAAAATCGATGAATCGCTTTATATATTGACAAAATAACGTTCAATAATTTAAAAATTCAATTCGAAAAGTTACTCTATTTATATTTCATTTTAATTGTTGTTTTTCATGTCTGTAACCAATACCTGATGTCTTCAGATCATATTTCAGGGAAAATATACTGCGCCTCAATCGCAAGAATTGATCATCACACGAATTTACGTGATAGAATATAAGATGTTGATTTCTGTAACTGTTTACTTTCAGTCAATTAAAATTCAATTCGCTGAATAGTTAAGTTTAGATCACAAGTATTCATGAATGACCTGCTTGCTACAGAACCTGCTGATATTCCAAAATTGGATAGTGACCATATTTTTCTGCGTGGTCATGAGAGTGCTAAAAGAAATTCATGACTCCTGGGAGAAATCTAGGAATCGCTCTATATATTGACATAATAACGTTAATTGATTTAAAAATTCAATTCGAAAAGTAACTCTATTGAGATTGTATTTTGATTGTTCTTCTAAATGTCTGAAAGAAATACCTGATGTCTTGAGATGACATTTCGGGAAAAATATACTGCGCCTCAATCGCAAGAAGCTTATGATAACACGAATTCACGTGATAGAATATAAGATGTTGATTTCTGTATCTGTTCGACTTCAGTCATTGAAAATTTTAATTCGCTGAATAGTTAAATTTAGATCACAAGTATTCATGAATGACCTGCTTGTAACAGAACCTGGTGATATTCCAAAATTGGATAATGACGATATTTTTCTGCGTGGTCATAAGAGTGCTAAAAGAAATTCATGACTCCTGGGAGAAATCTAGGAATCGCTCTATATATTGACACAATAACGTTAATTGATTTAAAAATTCACTTCGAAAAGTAACTCTATTGAGATTGTATTTTGATTGTTGTTTTCAATGTCTGTAAGAAATACCTGATGTCTTCAGATGATATTTCAGGGAAAATATACTGCGCCTCAATCGCAAGAATCTAATGATCACACGAATTTACGTGATAGAATATAAGATGTTGATTTCTGTAACTGTTCGCTTTCAGTCATTAAAAAAATTTCAATTTGCTGAAAAGTTCAATTTAGATCGCAAGTAATCATGGATGACCTGCTTGCTACAGAACCTGGTGATATTCCTAAATTGGATAATGACCATATTTTGCTGCGTGGTCATAAGAGTGCTAAAAGAAATTCATGACTCCTGGGAGAAATCTAGGAATCGCTCTATATATTGACACAATAACGTTAATTGATTTAAAAATTCAATTCGAAAAGTAACTCTATTAAGATTGTATTTTGATTGTTGTTTTCAATGTCTGTAAGAAATACCTGATGTCTTCAGATGATATTTCAGGGAAAATATACTGCGCCTCAATCGCAAGAATCTAATGATCAGACGAATTTACGTGATAGAATATAAGATGTTGATTTCTGTAACTGTTCGCTTTCAGTCATTTAAAAAATTTCAATTTGCTGAAAAGTTCAATTTAGATCGCAAGTAATCATGGATTACCTGCTTGCTACAGAACCTGGTGATATTCCAAAATTGGATAATGACCATATTTTGCTGCGTAGTCATAAGAGTGCTAAAACAAATTCATGACTCCTGGGAGAAATCTAGGAATCGCTCTATATATTCACATAATAACGTTAATTCATTTAAAAATTCAATTCGAAAAGTAACTCTATTGAGATTGTATTTTGATTGTTCTTCTAAATGTCTGAAAGAAATACCTGATGTCTTCAGATGATATTTCAGGGAAAATATACTGCGCCTCAATCGCAAGAATCTAATGATTAGACGAATTTACGTGATAGAATATAAGATGTTGATTTCTGTAACTGTTCGCTTTCAGTCATTCAATACATTTCAATTTGCTGGAAAGTTCAATTTAGATCGCAAGTAATCATGGATTACCTGCTTGCTACAGAACCTGGTGATATACCAAACTTGGATAATGACCATATTTTTCTGCGTGGTCATAAGAGTGCTAAAAGAAATTCATGACTCCTGGGAGAAATCTAGGAATCGCTCTATATATTGACATAATAACGTTAATTGATTTAAAAATTCAATTCGAAAAGTAACTCTATTGAGATTGTATTTTCATTGTTGTTTACAATGTCTGTAAGAAATACCTGATGTCTTCAGATGATATTTCAGGGAAAATATACGGCGCCTCAATCGCAAGAATCTAATGATCAGTCGAATTTACGTGATAGAATATAAGATGTTGATTTCCGTAACTGTTTACTTTCAGTCATTCAAAATTCAATTCGCTGAATAGTTAAGTTTAGATCACAAGTATTCATGAATGACCTGCTTGATACAGAACCTGGTGATATTCCAAAATTGGATAATGACCATATTTTTCTGCGTGGTCATAAGAGTGCTAAAAGAAATTCATGACTCCTGGGAGAAATCTAGGAATCGCTCTATATATTGACACAATAGCGTTAATTGATTTAAAAATTCACTTCGAAAAGTAACTCTATTGAGATTGTATTTTGATTGTTGTTTTCAATGTCTGTAAGAAATACCTGATGTCTTCAGATGATATTTCAGGGAAAATATACTGCGCCGCAATCGCAAGAATCTAATGATCACACAAATTTACGTGATAGAATATAAGATGTTGATTTCTGTAACTGTTCGCTTTTAGTCATTAAAAAAATTTCAATTTGCTGAAAAGTTCAATTTAGATCGCAAGTAATTATGGATGACCTGCTTGCTACAGAACCTGGTGATATTCCAAAATTGGATAATGACCATATTTTGCTGCGTGGTCATAAGAGTGCTAAATGAAATTTATGACTCCTGGGAGAAATCTAGGAATCGCTCTATATATTGACATAATAACGTTAATTGATTTAAAAATTCAAGTCGAAAAGTAACTCTATTGAGATTGTATTTTGATTGTTGTTTTCAATGTCTGTAAGAAATACCTGATGTCTTCAGATGATATTTCAGGGAAAATATACTGCGCCTCAATCGCAAGAATCTAATGATCACACGAATTTACGTGATAGAATATAAGATGTTGATTTCTGTAACTGTTCGCTTTCAGTCATTAAAAAAATTTCAATTTGCTGAAAAGTTCAATTTAGATCGCAAGTAATCATGGATGACCTGCTTGCTACAGAACCTGGTGATATTCCAAAATCGGATAATGACCATATTTTGCTGCGTAGTCATAAAAGTACTAAAATACATTCATGACTCCTGGAAAAAATCGATGAATCGCTTTATATATTGACAAAATAACGTTCAATAATTTAAAAATTCAATTCGAAAAGTTACTCTATTTATATTTCATTTTAATTGTTGTTTTTCATGTCTGTAACCAATACCTGATGTCTTCAGATCATATTTCAGGGAAAATATACTGCGCCTCAATCGCAAGAATTGATCATCACACGAATTTACGTGATAGAATATAAGATGTTGATTTCTGTAACTGTTTACTTTCAGTCAATTAAAATTCAATTCGCTGAATAGTTAAGTTTAGATCACAAGTATTCATGAATGACCTGCTTGCTACAGAACCTGCTGATATTCCAAAATTGGATAGTGACCATATTTTTCTGCGTGGTCATGAGAGTGCTAAAAGAAATTCATGACTCCTGGGAGAAATCTAGGAATCGCTCTATATATTGACATAATAACGTTAATTGATTTAAAAATTCAATTCGAAAAGTAACTCTATTGAGATTGTATTTTGATTGTTCTTCTAAATGTCTGAAAGAAATACCTGATGTCTTGAGATGACATTTCGGGAAAAATATACTGCGCCTCAATCGCAAGAAGCTTATGATAACACGAATTCACGTGATAGAATATAAGATGTTGATTTGTGTATCTGTTCGACTTCAGTCATTGAAAATTTTAATTCGCTAAATAGTTAAATTTAGATCACAAGTATTCATGAATGACCTGCTTGTAACAGAACCTGGTGATATTCCAAAATTGGATAATGACGATATTTTTCTGCGTGATCATAAGAGTGCTAAAAGAAATTCATGACTCCTGGGAGAAATCTAGGAATCGCTCTATATATTGACACAATAACGTTAATTGATTTAAAAATTCACTTCGAAAAGTAACTCTATTGAGATTGTATTTTGATTGTTGTTTTCAATGTCTGTAAGAAATACCTGATGTCTTCAGATGATATTTCAGGGAAAATATACTGCGCCTCAATCGCAAGAATCTAATGATCACACGAATTTACGTGATAGAATATAAGATGTTGATTTCTGTAACTGTTCGCTTTCAGTCATTAAAAAAATTTCAATTTGCTGAAAAGTTCAATTTAGATCGCAAGTAATCATGGATGACCTGCTTGCTACAGAACCTGGTGATATTCCTAAATTGGATAATGACCATATTTTGCTGCGTGGTCATAAGAGTGCTAAATGAAATTCATGACTCCTGGGAGAAATCTAGGAATCTCTATATATATTGACATAATAACGTTAATTGATTTAAAAATTCAAGTCGAAAAGTAACTCTATTGAGATTGTATTTTGATTGTTGTTTTCAATGTCTGTAAGAAATACCTGATGTCTTCAGATGATATTTCAGGGAAAATATACTGCGCCTCAATCGCAAGAATCTAATGATCACACGAATTTACGTGATAGAATATAAGATGTTGATTTCTGTAACTGTTCGCTTTCAGTCATTAAAAAAATTTCAATTTGCTGAAAAGTTCAATTTAGATCGCAAGTAATCATGGATGACCTGCTTGCTACAGAACCTGGTGATATTCCAAAATCGGATAATGACCATATTTTGCTGCGTAGTCATAAAAGTACTAAAATACATTCAAGACTCCTGGAAAAAATCGATGAATCGCTTTATATATTGACAAAATAACGTTCAATAATTTAAAAATTCAATTCGAAAAGTTACTCTATTTAGATTTCATTTTAATTGTTGTTTTTCATGTCTGTAACCAATACCTGATGTCTTCAGATCATATTTCAGGGAAAATATACTGCGCCTCAATCGCAAGAATTGATCATCACACGAATTTACGTGATAGAATATAAGATGTTGATTTCTGTAACTGTTTACTTTCAGTCAATTAAAATTCAATTCGCTGAATAGTTAAGTTTAGATCACAAGTATTCATGAATGACCTGCTTGCTACAGAACCTGCTGATATTCCAAAATTGGATAGTGACCATATTTTTCTGCGTGGTCATAAGAGTGCTAAAAGAAATTCATGACTCCTGGGAGAAATCTAGGAATCGCTCTATATATTGACATAATAACGTTAATTGATTTAAAAATTCAATTCGAAAAGTAACTCTATTGAGATTGTATTTTGATTGTTGTTTTCAATGTCTGTAAGAAATACCTGATGTCTTCAGATGATATTTCAGTGGAAAATATACTGCGCCTCAATCGCAAGAATCTAATGATCAGACGAATTTACGTGATAGAATATAAGATGTTGATTTCTGTAACTGTTCGCTTTCAGTCATTTAAAAAATTTCAATTTGCTGAAAAGTTCAATTTAGATCGCAAGTAATCATGGATTACCTGCTTGCTACAGAACCTGGTGATATTCTAAAATTGGATAATGACCATATTTTGCTGCGTAGTCATAAGAGTGCTAAAATAAATTCATGACTCCTAGAAAAAATCGAGGAATCGCTCTATATATTGACAAAATAACGAAGAATAATTTAAAAATTCAATTCAAAAAGTTACTCTATTTAGATTTCATTTTAATTGTTGTTTTTAATGTCTGTAACTAATACCTGATGTCTTCAGATCATATTTCAGGGAAAATATACTGCGCCTCAATCGCAAGAAGCTTATGATAACACGAATTCACGTGATAGAATATAAGTTGTTAATTTCTGTATCTGTTCGCTTTCTGTCATTGAAAATTTCAATTCGCTGAATAGTTAAATTTAGATCACAAGTATTCATGAATGACCTGCTTGATACAGAACCTGGTGATATTTCAAAATTGGATAGTGACCATATTTTTCTGCGTGGTCATAAGAGTGCTAAAAGAAATTCATGACTCCTGGGAGAAATCTAGGAATCGCTCTATATATTCACATAATAACGTTAATTCATTTAAAAATTCAATTCGAAAAGTAACTCTATTGAGATTGTATTTTGATTGTTCTTCTAAATGTCTGAAAGAAATACCTGATGTCTTCAGATGATATTTCAGGGAAAATATACTGCGCCTCAATCGCAAGAATCTAATGATCAGACGAATTTACGTGATAGAATATAAGATGTTGATTTCTGTAACTGTTCGCTTTCAGTCATTCAATACATTTCAATTTGCTGGAAAGTTCAATTTAGATCGCAAGTAATCATGGATTACCTGCTTGCTACAGAACCTGGTGATATACCAAACTTGGATAATGACCATATTTTTCTGCGTGGTCATAAGAGTGCTAAAAGAAATTCATGACTCCTGGGAGAAATCTAGGAATCGCTCTATATATTGACATAATAACGTTAATTGATTTAAAAATTCAATTCGAAAAGTAACTCTATTGAGATTGTATTTTCATTGTTGTTTACAATGTCTGTAAGAAATACCTGATGTCTTCAGATGATATTTCAGGGAAAATATACGGCGCCTCAATCGCAAGAATCTAATGATCACACGAATTTACGTGATAGAATATAAGATGTTGATTTCCGTAACTGTTTACTTTCAGTCATTCAAAATTCAATTCGCTGAATAGTTAAGTTTAGATCACAAGTATTCATGAATGACCTGCTTGATCCAGAACCTGGTGATATTCCAAAATTGGATAATGACCATATTTTTCTGCGTGGTCATAAGAGTGCTAAAAGAAATTCATGACTCCTGGGAGAAATCTAGGAATCGCTCTATATATTGACACAATAACGTTAATTGATTTAAAAATTCAAGTCGAAAAGTAACTCTATTGAGATTGTATTTTGATTGTTGTTTTCAATGTCTGTAAGAAATACCTGATGTCTTCAGATGATATTTCAGGGAAAATATACTGCGCCTCAATCGCAAGAATCTAATGATCACACGAATTTACGTGATAGAAGATATGATGTTGATTTCTGTAACTGTTCGCTTTCAGTCATTAAAAAAATTTCAATTTGCTGAAAAGTTCAATTTAGATCGCAAGTAATCATGGATGACCTGCTTGCTACAGAACCTGGTGATATTCCAAAATCGGATAATGACCATATTTTGCTGCGTGGTCATAAGAGTGCTAAAGGAAATTCATGACTCCTTGGAGAAATCTAGGAATCGCTTTATAAATTGACATAATAACGTTAATTGATTTAAAAATTCAATTCGAAAAGTAACTCTATTGAGATTGTATTTTGATTGTTTTTTTCAATGTCTGTAAGAAATACCTGATGTCTTCAGATGACATTTCGGGAACAATACACTGCGCCTAAATCGCAAGAAGCTAATGATTACACGAATTCACGTGATAGAATATAAGACGTTGATTTCTGTATCTGTTCGCCTTCAGTCATTGAAGATTTCAATTCGTGAATAGTTCAATTTAGATCACAAGTATTCATGAATGACCTGCTTGCTACAGAACCTGGTGATATTCCAAAATTGAATAATGACCATATTTTGCTGCGTGGTCATAAGAGTGCTAAATGAAATTCATGACTCCTGGGAGGAATCTAGGAATCGCTCTATATATTGACATAATAACTTTAATTGATTTTAAAATTCAGTTCGAAAAGTAACTCTATTGAGATTGTACTTTGATTGTTGTTTTCAATGTCTGTAAGAAATACCTGATGTCTTCAGATGATATTTCAGGGAAAATATACTGCGCCTCAATCGCAAGAATCTCATGATCAGACGAATCTACGTGATAGAATATAAGATGTTGATTTCTGTAACTGTTCGCTTTCAGTCATTTAAAACATTTCAATTTGCTGAAAAGTTCAATGTAGATCGCAAGTAATCATGGATTACCTGCTTGCTACAGAACCTGGTGATATTCCAAAATTGGATAATGACCATATATTGCTGCGTGGTCATAGGAGTGCTAAAATAAATTCATGACTCCTGGAAAAAATCGAGGAATCGCTCTATATATTGACAAAATAACGTTCAATAATTTAAAAATTCAATTCGAAAAGTTACTCTATTTAGATTTCATTTTCATTGTTGTTTGTAATGTCTGTAACCAACACCTGATGTCTTCAGATCATACTTCAGGGAAAATATACTAAGCCTCAATCGCATGAATCTAATTATCACACGAATTTACGTGATAGAATAAAATATGTTGATTTCTGTAACTGTTTACTTTCAGTCTTTTAAAATTTCAATTAGCTGAATAGTTAAATTTAGATCACAACTATTTCTGAATGACCTGCTTGCTACAGAACCTGGTGATATTCCAAAATTGGATAGTGACCATATTTTTCTGCGTGGTCATAAGAGTGCTAAAATAAATTCATGACTCTTGGGAGAAATCTAGGAATCGCTCCATATATTGACATAATAACGTTAATTGATTTAAAAATTCAATTCGAAAAGTAACTCTATTGAGATTGTATTTTGATTGTTGTTTTCAATGTCTGTAAGAAATGCCTGATGTCTTCAGATGAGATTTCGGGAAAAATATACTGCGCCCTAATCGCAAGGATCTAATGATTACACGAATTCACGTGATAGAATTTAAGATGTTGATTTCTGTATCTGTTCGCCTTCAGTCATTTAAAATTTCAATTCGCTGAATAGTTAAATTTAGATCTCAAGTATTCATAGATGACTTGGTCGCTACAGAACTTGGTAATATTTCAAAATTAAAAAATGACCTTATTTTGCTGCGTAGTTATGAACGTGCTCAAATAAATTCATGGCTCCTAGGAAAAATCAAGAAATCGCTCAATATAGTGACAAAATAACGTTAAATGATTTAAACAATCAATTCGAAAAGTTACTCATATTTAGATTTAATTTTAATTGTTGTTTTCAATGTCAGTAAGCAATACCTGATGTCTTCAGATGATATTTCAGGGAAAATATACTGCGCCTCAATCGCAAGAATCTAATGATTACACGAATTCACGTGATAGAATATAAGATGTTGATTTCTGTAACTGTTCGCTTTCAGTCATTTGAAAAATTTCAATTTGCTAAAAATTCGAATTTAGATCGCAAGTTCTCCTGGATCACCTGCTCGCTACAAAATTTGGTAATATTTCAAAATTGAATAATGACTATATTTTTCTGCGTGGTTATAAGAGTGCTAAAATAAATTCATGACTCCTGGAAAAAATCAAGCAATCGCTCCATATATTGACATACTAACGTTAATTCATTTAAAAATTCAATTCGAAAAAATACTCTATTGAGATTGCATTTTGATTTTTGTTTTTAATGTCTGTAAGAAATACCTGATGTCTTCAGATGATATTTTAGGGACAATATACTGCGCCTCAATCGCAAGAATCTAATGATAACACGAATTCACGTGATAGAATATAAGATGTTGATTTCTGTATCTGTTCGCCTTCAGTCATTTAAAATTTTAATTCGCTGAATAGTTACATTTAGATCACAAGTATTCATGAATGACCTGCTTGCTACAGAACCTGGTGATATTTCAAAATTGGATAATCACCATATTTTGCTGCGTGGTCATTAAAGTGCTAAATTAAATTCATGACTCCTGAAAAAAATCGAGGAATCGCTTTATATATTGACAAAATAACGTTAATTGATTTAAAAATTCAATTCAAAAAGTAACTCTATTGAGATTGTATTTTGATTGTTCTTCTCAATGTCTGAAAGAAATACCTGATGTCTTCAGATGACATTTCGGGAAAAATATACCTTGCCTCAATCGCAAGAACCTAATGATAACACGAATTCACGTGATAGAATATAAGATGTTGATTTCTGTATCTGTTCGCCTTCAGTCATTTAAAATTTTAATTCGCTGAATAGTTAAATTTAGATCACAAGTATTCATGAATGACCTGCTTGATACAGAACCTGGTGATATTCCAAAATTGGATAATGACCATATTTTTCTGCGTAATCATAAGAGTGCTAAAAGGAATTCACGACTCCTGGGAGAAATCTAGGAATCGCTCTATATATTGACATAATAACTTTAATTGATTTAAAAATTCAATTCGAAAAGTAACTCTATTGAGATTGTATTTTGATTGTTGTTTTCAATGTCGGTAAGAAATACCTGATGTCTTCAGATGATATTTCAGGGAAAATATACTGCGCCTCAATCGCAAGAATCTAATGATTAGACGAATTTACGTGATAGAATATAAGATGTTGATTTCTGTAACTGTTCGCTTTCAGTCATTTAAAACATTTCAATTTGCTGAAAAGTTCAATTTAGATCGCAAGTAATCGTGGATTACCTGCTTGCTACAGAACCTGGTGATATTCCAAAATTGGATAATGACCATATTTTGCTGCGTGGTCATAACAGTGCTAAAATGAATTCAAGACTCCTGGAAAAAATCGAGGAATCGCTCTATATATTGACAAAATAACGTTCAATAATTTAAAAATTCAATTCGAAAAGTTACTCTATTTAGACTTCATTTTAATTGTTGTTTTTAATGTCTGTAACCAATACCTGATGTTTTCAGATTATACTTTAGGGAAAATATACTGCGCCTCAATCGCAAGAATCTAATCATTACACGAATTTACGTGATAGAATATAAGATGTTGATTTCTGTAACTGTTTTCTTCCAGTCATTCAAAATTCAATTCGCTGAATAGTTAAATTTAGATCACAAGTATTCATGAATGACCTGCTTGCTACAGAACCTGGTGATATTCCAAAATTGGATAGTGACCATATTTTTCTGCGTGGTCATAAGAGTGCTAAAATAAATTCATGAATCTTGGGAGAAATCTAGGAGTCGCTCCATATATTGACATAATCACGTTAATTGATTTAAAAATTCAATTTGAAAAGTAACTCTATTGAGATTGTATTTTGATTGTTGTTTTCAATGTCTTTAAGAAATACCTGATGTCTTCAGATGACATTTCGGGAAAAATATACTGCGCCTCAATCGCAAGAAGCTAATGATTACACGAATTCACGTGATAGAATATAAGATGTTGATTTCTGTATCTGTTCGCCTTCAGTCATTTAAAATTTCAATTCGCTGAATAGTTAAATTTAGATCTCAAGTATTCATAGATTACTTGCTCGCTACAAAAATTGGTAATATTTCGAAATTGGATAATGACCATATTTTGCTGCGTGGTCATAAGAGTGCTAAAATAAATTCATGACTCCTTAAATAAATCGAGGAATCGCTCTATATATTGACATAATAACGTTTAATGATTTAAAAATTTAATTCGAAAAGTAACTCTATTGAGATTGTATTTTGATTGTTGTTTTCAATGTCTGTAAGCAATACCTGATGTCTTCAGATGATATTTAAGAGAAAATATACTGCGCCACAATCGGAAGGATCTAATGATCACACGAATTTACATGATAGATTATAACATGTTGATTTCAGTAACTGTTCACTTTTAGTCATTTAAAAATTTCAATTCGTTGGAATGTTAAATTTAGATCGCGAGTATTTATGGATCACCTGCTCGCTACAGAACTTGGTAATATTTCAAAATTGAAAAATGACCATATTTTGCTGCGTAGTTATAAACGTGCTCAAATAAAATCATGCCTACTAGGAAAAATCAACAAATCGCTTAATATAGTGACAAAATAACGTTAAATATTTTAAACAATCAATTCGAAAAGTTACTGATATTTAGATTTAATTTTAATTGTTGTTTTCAATGTCAGTAAGCAATACCTGATGTCTTCAGATGATATTTCAGGGAAAATATACTGCGCCTCAATCGCAAGAATCTAATGATTACACGAATTTACGTGATAGAATATAAGATGTTGATTTCTGTAACTGTTCGCTTTCAGTCATTTGAAAAATTTCAATTTGCTAAAAATTTGAATTTAGATCGCAAGTTCTCCTGGATCACCTGCTCGCTACAAAATTTGGTAATATTTCAAAATTGAATAATGACTATATTTTTCTGCGTGGTTATAAGAGTGCTAAAATAAATTCATGACTCCTGGAAAAAATCAAGCAATCGCTCCATATATTGACATACTAACGTTAATTCATTTAAAAATTCAATTCGAAAAAATACTCTATTGAGATTGCATTTTGATTTTTGTTTTTAATGTCTGTAAGAAATACCTGATGTCTTCAGATGATATTTTAGGGACAATATACTGCGCCTCAATCGCAAGAATCTAATGATAACACGAATTCACGTGATAGAATATAAGATGTTGATTTCTGTATCTGTTCGCCTTCAGTCATTTGAAATTTTAATTCGCTGAATAGTTACATTTAGATCACAAGTATTCATGAATGACCTGCTTGCTACAGAACCTGGTGATATTTCAAAATTGGATAATCACCATATTTTGCTGCGTGGTCATTAAAGTGCTAAATTGAATTCATGACTCCTGGAAAAAATCGAGGAATCGCTTTATATATTGACATAATAACGTTAATTGATTTAAAAATTCAATTCGAAAAGTAACTCTATTGAGATTGTATTTTGATTGTTCTTCTAAATGTCTGAAAGAAATACCTGATGTCTTGAGATGACATTTCGGGAAAAATATACTGCGCCTCAATCGCAAGAAGCTTATGATCACACGAATTTACGTGATAGAATACAAGATGTTGATTTCTGTAACTGTTCGCTTTCTGTCATTGAAAATTTCAATTCGCTGAATAGTTAAATTTAGATCACAAGTATTCATGAATGACCTGCTTGTAATAGAACCTGGTGATATTCCAAATATGGATAATGACCATATTTTTCTGCGTGGTCATAAGAGTGCTAAAAGAAATTCATGACTCCTGGGAGAAATCTAGGAATCGCTCTATATATTGACATAATAACGTTGATTGATTTGAAAATTTGATTCGAAAAGTAACTCTATTGAGATTGTATTTTGAATGTTGTTTTCAATGTCTGTAAGAAATACCTGATGTCTTCAGATGATATTTCAGGGAAAATATACTGCGCCTCAATCGCAAGAATCTAATGATCAGACGAATTTACGTGATAGAATATAAGATGTTGATTTCTGTAACTGTTCGCTTTCAGTCATTTAAAAAATTTCAATTTGCTGAAAAGTTCAATTTAGATCGCAAGTAATCATGGATTACCTGCTTGCTACAGAACCTGGTGATATTCTAAAATTGGATAATGACCATATTTTGCTGCGTAGTCATAAGAGTGCTAAAATAAATTCATGACTCCTAGAAAAAATCGAGGAATCGCTCTATATATTGACAAAATAACGTTGAATAATTTAAAAATTCAATTCAAAAAGTTACTCTATTTAGATTTCATTTTAATTGTTGTTTTTAATGTCTGTAACCAATACCTGATGTCTTCAGATCATATTTCAGGGAAAATATACTGCGCCTCAATCGCAAGAAGCTTATGATAACACGAATTCACGTGATAGAATATAAGTTGTTAATTTCTGTATCTGTTCGCTTTCTGTCATTGAAAATTTCAATTCGCTGAATAGTTAAATTTAGATCACAAGTATTCATGAATGACCTGCTTGATACAGAACCTGGTGATATTCCAAAATTGGATAATGACCATATTTTTCTGCGTGGTCATAAGAGTGCTAAAAGAAATTCATGACTCCTGGGAGAAATCTAGGAATCGCTCTATATATTGACACAATAACGTTAATTGATTTAAAAATTCAATTCGAAAAGTAACTCTATTAAGATTGTATTTTGATTGTTGTTTACAATGTCTGTAAGAAATACCTGATGTCTTCAGATGATATTTCAGGGAAAATATACTGCGCCTCAATCGCAAGAATCTAATGATCAGACGAATTTACGTGATAGAATATAAGATGTTGATTTCTGTAACTGTTCGCTTTCAGTCATTTAAAAAATTTCAATTTGCTGAAAAGTTCAATTTAGATCGCAAGTAATCATGGATTACCTGCTTGCTACAGAACCTGGTGATATTCTAAAATTGGATAATGACCATATTTTGCTGCGTAGTCATAAGAGTGCTAAAAGAAATTCATGACTCCTTGGAGAAATCTAGGAATCGCTTTATAAATTGACATAATAACGTTAATTGATTTAAAAATTCAATTCGAAAAGTAACTCTATTGAGATTGTATTTTGATTGTTTTTTTCAATGTCTGTAAGAAATACCTGATGTCTTCAGATGACATTTCGGGGACAATATACTGCGCCTAAATCGCAAGAAGCTAATGATTACACGAATTCACGTGATAGAATATAAGACGTTGATTTCTGTATCTGTTCGCCTTCAGTCATTGAAAATATCAATTCGTGAATAGTTAAATTTAGATCACAAGTATTCATGAATGACCTGCTTGCTACAGAACCTGGTGATATTCCAAAATTGGTTAATGACCATATTTCTCTGCGTGGTCATAAAAGTGCTAAAATAAATTCATGACTCCTTGGAGAAATCTAGGAATCGCTTTATAAATTGACATAATAACGTTAATTGATTTAAAAATTCAATTCGAAAAGTAACTCTATTGAGATTGTATTTTGATTGTTTTACTCAATGTCTAAAAGAAATACCTGATGTCTTCAGATGACATTTCGGGAAAAATATACTGCGCCTCAATCGCAAGAAGCTAATGATAACACGAATTCACGTGATAGAATATAAGATGTTGATTTCTGTATCTGTTCGCCTTCAGTCATTGAAAATTTCAATTCGCTGAATAGTTAAATTTAGATCACAAGTATTCATGAATGACCTGCTTGCTACAGAACCTGGTGATATTCCAAAATTGAATAATGACCATATTTTGCTGCGTGGTCATAAGAGTGCTAAATGAAATTCATGACTCCTGGGAGGAATCTAGGAATCGCTCTATATATTGACATAATTACGTTAATTGATTTAAAAATTCAATTCGAAAAGTAACTCTATTGAGATTGTATTTTGATTGTTCTTCTCAATGTCTACAAGAAATACCTGATGTCTTCCGATGACATTTCGGGAAAAATATACTGCGCCTCAATCGCAAGAAGCTAATGATAACACGAATTTACGTGATAGAATAAAATATGTTGATTTCTGTAACTGTTTACTTTCAGTCATTCAAAATTCAATTCGCTGAATAGTAAAATTTAGATCACAAGTATTCATGAATGACCTGCTTGCTACAGAACCTGGTGATATTCCAAAATTGGATAGTGACCATATTTTTCTGCGTGGTCATAAGAGTGCTCAAATAAATTCATGACTCCTGGGAGAAATCTAGGAGTCGCTCCATATATTGAGATACTAACGTTAATTGATTTAAAAATTCAATTCGAAAATTAACTCTATTGAGATTGTATTTTGATTGTTGTTTTCAATGTCTGTAAGAAATACCTGATGTCTTCAGATCATATTTCAGGGAAAATATACTGCGCCTCAATCGCAAGAATTAATCATCACACGAATTTACATGATAGAATATAAGATGTTGATTTCTGTAACTGTTTACTTTCAGTCATTCAAAATTCAATTCGCTGAATAGTGAAGTTTAGATCACAAGTATTCATGAATGACCTGCTTGCTACAGAACCTGGTGATATTCCAAAATTGGATAGTGACCATATTTTTCTGCGTGGTCATAAGAGTGCTAAAAGAAATTCATGACTCCTGGGAGAAATCTAGGAATCGCTCTATATATTGACATAATAACGTCAATTGATTTAAAAATTCAATTCGAAAAGTAACTCTATTGAGATTGTATTTTGATTGTTATTCTAAATGTCTGAAAGAAATACCTGATGTCTTTAGATGACATTTCGGGAAAAATATACTGCGCCTCAATCGCAAGAAGCTTATGATAACACGAATTCACGTGATAGAATATAAGATGTTGATTTCTGTATCTGTTTGCCTTCAGTCATTGAAAATTTCAATTCGCTGAATAGTTAAATTTAGATCACAAGTATTTATGAATGACCTGCTTGATACAGAAGCTGGTGATATTCCAAAATTGGATAATGACCATATTTTTCTGCGTGGTCATAAGAGTGCTAAAAGGAATTCATGACTCCTGGGAGAAATCTAGGAATCGCTCTATATATTGACACAATAACGTTAATTGATTTAAAAATTCACTTCGAAAAGTAACTCTATTGAGATTGTATTTTGATTGTTGTTTTCAATGTCTGTAAGAAATACCTGATGTCTTCAGATGATATTTCAGGGAAAACATACTGCGCCTCAATCGCAAGAATCTAATGATCACACGAATTTACGTTATAGAATATAATATGTTGATTTCTGTAACTGTTCGCTTTCAGTCATTAAAAAAATTTCAATTTGCTGAAAAGTTCAATTTAGATCGCAAGTAATCATGGATGACCTGCTTGCTACAGAACCTGGTGATATTCCAAAATTGGATAATGACCATATTTTGCTGCGTGGTCATAAGAGTGCTAAATGAAATTCATGACTCCTGGGAGAAATCTAGGAATCGCTTTATAAATTGACATAATAACGTTAATTGATTTAAAAATTCAATTCGAAAAGTAACTCTATTGAGATTGTATTTTGATTGTTTTACTCAATGTCTAAAAGAAATACCTGATGTCTTCAGATGACATTTCGGGAAAAATATACTGCGCCTAAATCGCAAGAAGCTAATGATTACACGAATTCACGTGATAGAATATAAGACGTTGATTTCTGTATCTGTTCGCCTTCAGTCATTGAAAATTTCAATTCGCTGAATAGTTAAATTTAGATCACAAGTATTCATGAATGACCTGCTTGCTACAGAACCTGGTGATATTTCAAAATTGAATAATGACCATATTTTGCTGCGTGGTCATAAGAGTGCTAAATGAAATTCATGACTCCTGGGAGGAATCTAGGAATCGCTCTATATATTGACATAATAACGTTAATTGATTTAAAAATTCAAGTCGAAAAGTAACTCTATTGAGATTGTATTTTGATTATTGTTTTCAATGTCTGTAAGAAATACCTGATGTCTTCAGATCATATTTCAGGGAAAATATACTGCGCCTCAATCGCAAGAATCTAATGATCACACGAATTTACGTGATAGAATATAAGATGTTGATTTCTGTAACTGTTCGCTTTCAGTCATTAAAAAAATTTTAATTTGCTGAAAAGTTCAATTTAGATCGCAAGTAATCATGGATGACCTGCTTGCTACAGAACCTGGTGATATTCCAAAATCGAATAATGACCATATTTTGCTGCGCGGTCACAAGAGTGCTAAAAGAAATTCATGACTCCTGGGAGAAATCTAGGAATCGCTCTATATATTGACATAATAACGTTAATTGATTTAAAAATTCAATTCGAAAAGTAACTCTATTGAGATTGTATTTTGATTGTTCTTCTCAATGTCTAAAAGAAATACCTGATGTCTTCAGATGACATTTCGGGAAAAATATACTACGCCTCAATCGCAAGAAGCTAATGATAACACGAATTCACGTGATAGAATATAATATGTTGATTTCTGTATCTGTTCGCTTTCAGTCATTGAAAATTTCAATTCGCTGAATAGTTAAATTTAGATCACAAGTATTTATGAATGACCTGCTTGATACAGAACCTGGTGATATTCCAAAATTGGATAATGACCATATTTTGCTGCGTGGTCATAAAAGTGCTAAAATAAATTCATGACTCCTTGGAGAAATCTAGGAATCGCTTTATCAATTGACATAATAACGTTAATTGATTTAAAAATTCAATTCGAAAAGTAACTCTATTGAGATTTCATTTTAATTGTTGTTTTTAATGTCTGTAACCAATACCTGATGTCTTCAGATCATATTTCAGGGAAAATATACTGCGCCTCAATCGCAAGAAGCTTATGATAACACGAATTCACGTGATAGAATATAAGTTGTTAATTTCTGTATCTGTTCGCTTTCTGTCATTGAAAATTTCAATTCGCTGAATAGTTAAATTTAGATCACAAGTATTCATGAATGACCTGCTTGATACAGAACCTGGTGATATTCCAAAATTGGATAATGACCATATTTTTCTGCGTGGTCATAAGAGTGCCTAAAGAAATTCATGACTCCTGGGAGAAATCTAGGAATCGCTCTATATATTGACACAATAACGTTAATTGATTTAAAAATTCAATTCGAAAAGTAACTCTATTAAGATTGTATTTTGATTGTTGTTTACAATGTCTGTAAGAAATACCTGATGTCTTCAGATGATATTTCAGGGAAAATATACTGCGCCTCAATCGCAAGAATCTAATGATCAGACGAATTTACGTAATAGAATATAAGATGTTGATTTCTGTAACTGTTCGCTTTCAGTCATTTAAAAAATTTCAATTTGCTGAAAAGTTCAATTTAGATCGCAAGTAATCATGGATTACCTGCTTGCTACAGAACCTGGTGATATTCTTAAATTGGATAATGACCATATTTTGCTGCGTAGTCATAAGAGTGCTAAAAGAAATTCATGACTCCTTGGAGAAATCTAGGAATCGCTTTATAAATTGACATAATAACGTTAATTGATTTAAAAATTCAATTCGAAAAGTAACTCTATTGAGATTGTATTTTGATTGTTTTTTTCAATGTCTGTAAGAAATACCTGATGTCTTCAGATGACATTTCGGGGACAATATACTGCGCCTAAATCGCAAGAAGCTAATGATTACACGAATTCACGTGATAGAATATAAGACGTTGATTTCTGTATCTGTTCGCCTTCAGTCATTGAAAATATCAATTCGTGAATAGTTAAATTTAGATCACAAGTATTCATGAATGACCTGCTTGCTACAAAACCTGGTGATATTCCAAAATTGGTTAATGACCATATTTCTCTGCGTGGTCATAAAAGTGCTAAAATAAATTCATGACTCCTTGGAGAAATCTAGGAATCGCTTTATAAATTGACATAATAACGTTAATTGATTTAAAAATTCAATTCGAAAAGTAACTCTATTGAGATTGTATTTTGATTGTTTTACTCAATGTCTAAAAGAAATACCTGATGTCTTCAGATGACATTTCGGGAAAAATATACTGCGCCTCAATCGCAAGAAGCTAATGATAACACGAATTCACGTGATAGAATATAAGATGTTGATTTCTGTATCTGTTCGCCTTCAGTCATTGAAAATTTCAATTCGCTGAATAGTTAAATTTAGATCACAAGTATTCATGAATGACCTGCTTGATACAGAAGCTGGTGATATTCCAAAATTGGATAATGACCATATTTTTCTGCGTGGTCATAAGAGTTCCAAAAGAAATTCATGACTCCTGGGAGAAATCTAGGAATCGCTCTATATATTGACATAATAACGTTAATTGATTTAAAAATTCAATTCGAAAAGTAACTCTATTGAAATTGTATTTTGATTGTTGTTTTCAATGTCTGTAAGAAATACCTGATGTCTTCAGATGATATTTCAGGGAAAATATACTGCGCCTCAATCGCAAGAATCTAATGATAAGACGAATTTACGTGATAGAATATAAGATGTTGATTTCTGTAACTGTTCGCTTTCAGTCATTTAAAAAATTTCAATTTGCTGAAAAATTCAATTTAGATCGCAAGTAATCATGGATTACCTGCTTGCTACAGAACCTGGTGATATACCAAACTTGGATAATGACCATATTTTTCTGCGTGGTCATAAGAGTGCTAAAAGAAATTCATGACTCCTGGGAGAAATCTAGGAATCGCTCTATATATTGACATAAAAACGTTAATTGATTTAAAAATTCAATTCGAAAAGTAACTCTATTGAGATTGTATTTTCATTGTTGTTTACAATGTCTGTAAGAAATACCTGATGTCTTCAGATGATATTCCAGGGAAAATATACTGCGCCTCAATCGCAAGAATCTAATGATCAGTCGAATTTACGTGATAGAATGTAAGATGTTGATTTCTGTAACTGTTTACTTTCAGTCATTCAAAATTCAATTCGCTGAATAGTTAAGTTTAGATCACAAGTATTCATGAATGACCTGCTTGATACAGAACCTGGTGATATTCCAAAATTGGATAATGACCATATTTTTCTGCGTGGTCATAAGAGTGCTAAAAGGAATTCATGACTCCTGGGAGAAATCTAGGAATCGCTCTATATATTGACACAATAACGTTAATTGATTTAAAAATTCACTTCGAAAAGTAACTCTATTGAGATTGTATTTTGATTGTTGTTTTCAATGTCTGTAAGAAATACCTGATGTCTTCAGATGATATTTCAGGGAAAACATACTGCGCCTCAATCGCAAGAATCTAATGATCACACGAATTTACGTTATAGAATATAATATGTTGATTTCTGTAACTGTTCGCTTTCAGTCATTAAAAAAATTTCAATTTGCTGAAAAGTTCAATTTAGATCGCAAGTAATCATGGATGACCTGCTTGCTACAGAACCTGGTGATATTCCAAAATTGGATAATGACCATATTTTGCTGCGTGGTCATAAGAGTGCTAAATGAAATTCATGACTCCTGGGAGAAATCTAGGAATCGCTTTATAAATTGACATAATAACGTTAATTGATTTAAAAATTCAATTCGAAAAGTAACTCTATTGAGATTGTATTTTGATTGTTTTACTCAATGTCTAAAAGAAATACCTGATGTCTTCAGATGACATTTCGGGAAAAATATACTGCGCCTAAATCGCAAGAAGCTAATGATTACACGAATTCACGTGATAGAATATAAGACGTTGATTTCTGTATCTGTTCGCCTTCAGTCATTGAAAATTTCAATTCGTGAATAGTTAAATTTAGATCACAAGTATTCATGAATGACCTGCTTGCTACAGAACCTGGTGATATTCCAAAATTGGTTAATGACCATATTTTGCTGCGTGGTCATAAAAGTGCTAAAATAAATTCATGACTCCTTGGAGAAATCTAGGAATCGCTTTATAAATTGACATAATAACGTTAATTGATTTAAAAATTCAATTCGAAAAGTAACTCTATTGAGATTGTATTTTGATTGTTTTACTCAATGTCTAAAAGAAATACCTGATGTCTTCAGATGACATTTCGGGAAAAATATACTGCGCCTCAATCGCAAGAAACTAATGATAACACGAATTCACGTGATAGAATATAAGATGTTGATTTCTGTATCTGTTCGCCTTCAGTCATTGAAAATTTCAATTCGCTGAATAGTTAAATTTAGATCACAAGTATTCATGAATGACCTGCTTGCTACAGAACCTGGTGATATTTCAAAATTGAATAATGACCATATTTTGCTGCGTGGTCATAAGAGTGCTAAATGAAATTCATGACTCCTGGGAGGAATCTAGGAATCGCTCTATATATTGACATAATAACGTTAATTGATTTAAAAATTCAAGTCGAAAAGTAACTCTATTGAGATTGTATTTTGATTATTGTTTTCAATGTCTGTAAGAAATACCTGATGTCTTCAGATCATATTTCAGGGAAAATATACTGCGCCTCAATCGCAAGAATCTAATGATCACACGAATTTACGTGATAGAATATAAGATGTTGATTTCTGTAACTGTTCGCTTTCAGTCATTAAAAAAATTTTAATTTGCTGAAAAGTTCAATTTAGATCGCAAGTAATCATGGATGACCTGCTTGCTACAGAACCTGGTGATATTCCAAAATCGAATAATGACCATATTTTGCTGCGTGGTCATAAGAGTGCTAAAAGAAATTCATGACTCCTGGGAGAAATCTAGGAATCGCTCTATATATTGACATAATAACGTTAATTGATTTAAAAATTCAATTCGAAAAGTAACTCTATTGAGATTGTATTTTGATTGTTCTTCTCAATGTCTAAAAGAAATACCTGATGTCTTCAGATGACATTTCGGGAAAAATATACTACGCCTCAATCGCAAGAAGCTAATGATAACACGAATTCACGTGATAGAATATAATATGTTGATTTCTGTATCTGTTCGCTTTCAGTCATTGAAAATTTCAATTCGCTGAATAGTTAAATTTAGATCACAAGTATTTATGAATGACCTGCTTGATACAGAACCTGGTGATATTCCAAAATTGGATAATGACCATATTTTGCTGCGTGGTCATAAAAGTGCTAAAATAAATTCATGACTCCTTGGAGAAATCTAGGAATCGCTTTATCAATTGACATAATAACGTTAATTGATTTAAAAATTCAATTCGAAAAGTAACTCTATTGAGATTTCATTTTAATTGTTGTTTTTAATGTCTGTAACCAATACCTGATGTCTTCAGATCATATTTCAGGGAAAATATACTGCGCCTCAATCGCAAGAAGCTTATGATAACACGAATTCACGTGATAGAATATAAGTTGTTAATTTCTGTATCTGTTCGCTTTCTGTCATTGAAAATTTCAATTCGCTGAATAGTTAAATTTAGATCACAAGTATTCATGAATGACCTGCTTGATACAGAACCTGGTGATATTCCAAAATTGGATAATGACCATATTTTTCTGCGTGGTCATAAGAGTGCTAAAAGAAATTCATGACTCCTAGTAGAAATCTAGGAATCGCTCTATATATTGACACAATAACGTTAATTGATTTAAAAATTCAATTCGAAAAGTAACTCTATTAAGATTGTATTTTGATTGTTGTTTACAATGTCTGTAAGAAATACCTGATGTCTTCAGATGATATTTCAGGGAAAATATACTGCGCCTCAATCGCAAGAATCTAATGATCAGACGAATTTACGTGATAGAATATAAGATGTTGATTTCTGTAACTGTTCGCTTTCAGTCATTTAAAAAATTTCAATTTGCTGAAAAGTTCAATTTAGATCGCAAGTAATCATGGATTACCTGCTTGCTACAGAACCTGGTGATATTCTAAAATTGGATAATGACCATATTTTGCTGCGTAGTCATAAGAGTGCTAAAAGAAATTCATGAGTCCTTGGAGAAATCTAGGAATCGCTTTATAAATTGACATAATAACGTTAATTGATTTAAAAATTCAATTCGAAAAGTAACTCTATTGAGATTGTATTTTGATTGTTTTTTTCAATGTCTGTAAGAAATACCTGATGTCTTCAGATGACATTTCGGGGACAATATACTGCGCCTAAATCGCAAGAAGCTAATGATTACACGAATTCACGTGATAGAATATAAGACGTTGATTTCTGTATCTGTTCGCCTTCAGTCATTGAAAATATCAATTCGTGAATAGTTAAATTTAGATCACAAGTATTCATGAATGACCTGCTTGCTACAAAACCTGGTGATATTCCAAAATTGGTTAATGACCATATTTCTCTGCGTGGTCATAAAAGTGCTAAAATAAATTCATGACTCCTTGGAGAAATCTAGGAATCGCTTTATAAATTGACATAATAACGTTAATTGATTTAAAAATTCAATTCGAAAAGTAACTCTATTGAGATTGTATTTTGATTGTTTTACTCAATGTCTAAAAGAAATACCTGATGTCTTCAGATGACATTTCGGGAAAAATATACTGCGCCTCAATCGCAAGAAGCTAATGATAACACGAATTCACGTGATAGAATATAAGATGTTGATTTCTGTATCTGTTCGCCTTCAGTCATTGAAAATTTCAATTCGCTGAATAGTTAAATTTAGATCACAAGTATTCATGAATGACCTGCTTGCTACAGAACCTGGTGATATTCCAAAATTGAATAATGACCATATTTTGCTGCGTGGTCATAAGAGTGCTAAATGAAATTCATGACTCCGGGGAGGAATCTAGGAATCGCTCTATATATTGACATAATAACGTTAATTGATTTAAAAATTCAATTCGAAAAGTAACTCTATTGAGATTGTATTTTGATTGTTCTTCTCAATGTCTACAAGAAATACCTGATGTCTTCCGATGACATTTCGGGAAAAATATACTGCGCCTCAATCGCAAGAAGCTAATGATAACACGAATTCACGTGATAGAATATAAGATGTTGATTTCTGTATCTGTTCGCCTTCAGTCATTGAAAATTTCAATTCGCTGAATAGTTAAATTTAGATCACAAGTATTTATGAATGACCTGCTTGATACAGAACCTGGTGATATTCCAAAATTGGATAATGACCATATTTTGCTGCGTGGTCATAAAAGTGCTAAAATAAATTCATGACTTCTTGGAGAAATCTAGAAATCGCTTTATAAATTGACATAATAACGTTAATTGATTTAAAAATTCAATTCGAAAAGTAACTCTATTGAGATTGTATTTTGATTGTTGTTTTCAATGTCTGTAAGAAATACCTGATGTCTTCAAATGATATTTCAGGGAAAATATACTACGCCTTAATCGCAAGAATCTAATGATCACACGAATTTACGTGATAGAATATAAGATGTTTATTTCTGTAACTGTTCGCTTTCAGTGATTAAAAAAATTTCAATTTGCTGAAAAGTTTAATTTAGATCGCAAGTAATCATGAATTACCTGCTTGCTACAGAACCTGGTGATATTCCAAAATTGGATAATGACCATATTTTACTGCGTGGTTATAAGAGTGCTAAAATAAATTCATGACTCCTCGGAGTAATCTAGGAATCGCTCTATATATTGACATAATAACGTTAATTGAATTAAAAATTCAATTCGAAAAGTAACTCTATTGAGATTGTATTTTGATTGTTGTTCTCAATGTCTGAAAGAAATACCTGGTGTCTTCAGATGACATTTCGGGAAAAATATACTGCGCCTCAATCGCAAAAAGCTAATGATAACACGAATTCACGTGATAGAATATAAGATGTTGATTTCTGTATCTGTTCGCCTTCAGTCATTTAAAATTTCAATTCGCTGAATGGTTAAATTTAGATCTTAAGTATTTATGGATGAGCTGCTCGCTACAGAACTTGATAATATTTCGAAATTGGATAATGACCATATTTTGCTGCGTGGTAATAAGAGTGCTAAAATAAATTCATGACTCTTGGGAAAAATCAAGAAATTGCTCAATATAGTGACAAAATAACGTTAAATAATTCAAAAATTCAATTCGAAAAGTTACTCTAATTAGATTAAATTTTAACGGTTGTTTTCAATGTCTGTAAGCAATACCTGATGTCTTCAGATGATATTTCAGGGAAAATATACTGCGCCTTAATCGCAAGAATCTAATGATCACACGAATTTACGTGATAGAATATAAGATGTTTATTTCTGTAACTGTTCGCTTTCAGTGATTAAAAAAATTTCAATTAGCTGAATAGTTAAATTTAGATCACAACTATTTATGAATGACCTGCTTGCTACAGAACCTGGTGATATTCCAAAATTGGATAGTGACCATATTTTTCTGCGGGGTCATAAGAGTGCTAAAATAAATTCATGACTCCTAGGAGAAATCTAGGAATCGCTCCATATATTGACATAATAACGTTAATTGATTTAAAAATTCAATTCGAAAAGTAACTCTATTGAGATTGTATTTTGTTTGTTGTTTACAATGTCTGTAAGAAATACCTGATGTCTTCAGATGATATTTCAGGGAAAATATACGGCGCCTCAATCGCAAGAATCTAATGATCACACGAATTTACGTGATAGAATATAAGATGTTGATTTCCGTAACTGTTTACTTTCAGTCATTCAAAATTCAATTCGCTGAATAGTTAAGTTTAGATCACAAGTATTCATGAATGACCTGCTTGATACAGAACCTGGTGATATTCCAAAATTGGATAATGACCATATTTTTCTGCGTGGTCATAAGAGTGCTAAAAGAAATTCATGACTCCTGGGAGAAATCTAGGAATCGCTCAATATAGTGACAAAATAACGTTAAATGATTTAAACAATCAATTCGAAAAGTAACTGATATTTAGATTTAATTTTAATTGTTGTTTTCAATGTCAGTAAGCAATACCTGATGTCTTCAGATGATATTTCAGGGAAAATATACTGCGCCTCAATCGCAAGAATCTAATGATTACACGAATTTACGTGATAGAATATAAGATGTTGATTTCTGTAACTGTTCGCTTTCAGTCATTTGAAAAATTTCAATTTGCTAAAAAGTTGAATGTAGATCGCAAGTTCTCCTGGATCACCTGCTCGCTACAAAATTTGGTAATATTTCAAAATTGAATAATGACTATATTTTTCTGCGTGGTTATAAGAGTGCTAAAATAAATTCATGACTCCTGGAAAAAATCAAGCAATCGCTCCATATATTGACATACTAACGTTAATTCATTTAAAAATTCAATTCGAAAAAATACTCTATTGAGATTGCATTTTGATTTTTGTTTTTAATGTCTGTAAGAAATACCTGATGTCTTCAGATGATATTTCAGGGAAAATATACTGCGCCTCAATCGCAAGAATCTAATGATTACACGAATTTACGTGATAGAATATAAGATGTTGATTTCTGTAACTGTTCGCTTTCAGTCATATAAAAAATTTCAATTTGCTAAAAAGTTCAATTTAGATCGCAAGTAATCATCGATTACCTGCTTGCTACAGAACCTGGTAATATTTCAAAATTGGATAATGACCATATTTTGCTGCGTGGTCATAATAGTGCTAAAATAAATTCATGACTCCTGGAAAAAATCGAGGAATGGCTCTATATATTGACAAAATAACGTTAAATAATTTAAAAATTCAAATCGAAAAGTTACTCTATTTAGATTTCATTTTAATTGTTGTTTTTAATGTCTGTAACCAATACCTGATGTCTTCAGATCATATTTTAGGGAAAATATACTGCGCCTCAATCGCAAGAATCTAATCATCACACGAATTTACGTGATAGAATATAAGATGTTGATTTCTGTAACTGTTTACTTTCAGTCATTCAAAATTCAATTCGCTGAATAGTAAAATTTAGATCACAAGTATTCATGAATGACCTGCTTGCTACAGAACCTGGTGATATTTCAAAATTGGATAGTGACCATATTTTTCTGCGTGGTCATAAGAGTGCTCAAATAAATTCATGACTCCTGGGAGAAATCTAGGAGTCGCTCCATATATTGAGATACTAACGTTAATTGATTTAAAAATTCAATTCGAAAAAATACTCTATTTTGATTGCATTTTGATTTTTGTTTTTAATGTCTGTAAGAAATACCTGATGTCTTCAGATGATATTTCAGGGAAAATATACTGCGCCTCAATCGCAAGAATCTAATGATCACACGAATTTACGTGATAGAATATAAGATGTTGATTTCTGTAACTGTTCGCTTTTAGTCATTTAAAAAATTTCAATTTGCTGAAAAGTTCAATTTAGATCGCAAGTAATCATGGATAATCTGCTTGCTACAGAACCTGGTGATATTTCAAAATTGGATAATCACCATATTTTGCTGCGTGGTCATTAAAGTGCTAAAATAAATTCATGACTCCTGGAAAAAATCGAGGAATCGCTTTATATATTGACAAAATAACGTTCAATAATTTAAAAATTCAAATCGAAAAGTTACTCTATTTAGATTTCATTTTAATTGTTGTTTTTAATGTCTGTAACCAATACCTGATGTCTTCAGATCATATTTTAGGGAAAATATACTGCGCCTCAATCGCAAGAATCTAATCATCACACGAATTTACGTGATAGAATATAAGATGTTGATTTCTGTAACTGTTTACTTTCAGTCATTCAAAATTCAATTCGCTGAATAGTAAAATTTAGATCACAAGTATTCATGAATGACCTGCTTGCTACAGAACCTGGTGATATTTCAAAATTGGATAGTGACCATATTTTTCTGCGTGGTCATAAGAGTGCTCAAATAAATTCATGACTCCTGGGAGAAATCTAGGAGTCGCTCCATATATTGAGATACTAACGTTAATTGATTTAAAAATTCAATTCGAAAATTAACTCTATTGAGATTGTATTTTGATTGTTGTTTTCAATGTCTGTAAGAAATACCTGATGTCTTCAGATCATATTTCAGGGAAAATATACTGCGCCTCAATCGCAAGAATTAATCATCACACGAATTTACATGATAGAATATAAGATGTTGATTTCTGTAACTGTTTACTTTCAGTCATTCAAAATTCAATTCGCTGAATAGTGAAGTTTAGATCACAAGTATTCATGAATGACCTGCTTGCTACAGAACCTGGTGATATTCCAAAATTGGATAGTGACCATATTTTTCTGCGTGGTCATAAGAGTGCTAAAAGAAATTCATGACTCCTGGGAGAAATCTAGGAATCGCTCTATATATTGACATAATAACGTCAATTGATTTAAAAATTCAATTCGAAAAGTAACTCTATTGAGATTGTATTTTGATTGTTATTCTAAATGTCTGAAAGAAATACCTGATGTCTTTAGATGACATTTCGGGAAAAATATACTGCGCCTCAATCGCAAGAAGCTTATGATAACACGAATTCACGTGATAGAATATAAGATGTTGATTTCTGTATCTGTTTGCCTTCAGTCATTGAAAATTTCAATTCGCTGAATAGTTAAATTTAGATCACAAGTATTTATGAATGACCTGCTTGATACAGAAGCTGGTGATATTCCAAAATTGGATAATGACCATATTTTTCTGCGTGGTCATAAGAGTTCCAAAAGAAATTCATGACTCCTGGGAGAAATCTAGGAATCGCTCTATATATTGACATAATAACGTTAATTGATTTAAAAATTCAATTCGAAAAGTAACTCTATTGAAATTGTATTTTGATTGTTGTTTTCAATGTCTGTAAGAAATACCTGATGTCTTCAGATGATATTTCAGGGAAAATATACTGCGCCTCAATCGCAAGAATCTAATGATAAGACGAATTTACGTGATAGAATATAAGATGTTGATTTCTGTAACTGTTCGCTTTCAGTCATTTAAAAAATTTCAATTTGTTGAAAAATTCAATTTAGATCGCAAGTAATCATGGATTACCTGCTTGCTACAGAACCTGGTGATATACCAAACTTGGATAATGACCATATTTTTCTGCGTGGTCATAAGAGTGCTAAAAGAAATTCATGACTCCTGGGAGAAATCTAGGAATCGCTCTATATATTGACATAATAACGTTAATTGATTTAAAAATTCAATTCGAAAAGTAACTCTATTGAGATTGTATTTTCATTGTTGTTTACAATGTCTGTAAGAAATACCTGATGTCTTCAGATGATATTCCAGGGAAAATATACTGCGCCTCAATCGCAAGAATCTAATGATCAGTCGAATTTACGTGATAGAATATAAGATGTTGATTTCTGTAACTGTTTACTTTCAGTCATTCAAAATTCAATTCGCTGAATAGTTAAGTTTAGATCACAAGTATTCATGAATGACCTGCTTGATACAGAACCTGGTGATATTCCAAAATTGGATAATGACCATATTTTTCTGCGTGGTCATAAGAGTGCTAAAAGGAATTCATGACTCCTGGGAGAAATCTAGGAATCGCTCTATATATTGACACAATAACGTTAATTGATTTAAAAATTCACTTCGAAAAGTAACTCTATTGAGATTGTATTTTGATTGTTGTTTTCAATGTCTGTAAGAAATACCTGATGTCTTCAGATGATATTTCAGGGAAAACATACTGCGCCTCAATCGCAAGAATCTAATGATCACACGAATTTACGTTATAGAATATAATATGTTGATTTCTGTAACTGTTCGCTTTCAGTCATTAAAAAAATTTCAATTTGCTGAAAAGTTCAATTTAGATCGCAAGTAATCATGGATGACCTGCTTGCTACAGAACCTGGTGATATTCCAAAATTGGATAATGACCATATTTTGCTGCGTGGTCATAAGAGTGCTAAATGAAATTCATGACTCCTGGGAGAAATCTAGGAATCGCTTTATAAATTGACATAATAACGTTAATTGATTTAAAAATTCAATTCGAAAAGTAACTCTATTGAGATTGTATTTTGATTGTTTTACTCAATGTCTAAAAGAAATACCTGATGTCTTCAGATGACATTTCGGGAAAAATATACTGCGCCTAAATCGCAAGAAGCTAATGATTACACGAATTCACGTGATAGAATATAAGACGTTGATTTCTGTATCTGTTCGCCTTCAGTCATTGAAAATTTCAATTCGTGAATAGTTAAATTTAGATCACAAGTATTCATGAATGACCTGCTTGCTACAGAACCTGGTGATATTCCAAAATTGGTTAATGACCATATTTTGCTGCGTGGTCATAAAAGTGCTAAAATAAATTCATGACTCCTTGGAGAAATCTAGGAATCGCTTTATAAATTGACATAATAACGTTAATTGATTTAAAAATTCAATTCGAAAAGTAACTCTATTGAGATTGTATTTTGATTGTTTTACTCAATGTCTAAAAGAAATACCTGATGTCTTCAGATGACATTTCGGGAAAAATATACTGCGCCTCAATCGCAAGAAACTAATGATAACACGAATTCACGTGATAGAATATAAGATGTTGATTTCTGTATCTGTTCGCCTTCAGTCATTGAAAATTTCAATTCGCTGAATAGTTAAATTTAGATCACAAGTATTCATGAATGACCTGCTTGCTACAGAACCTGGTGATATTTCAAAATTGAATAATGACCATATTTTGCTGCGTGGTCATAAGAGTGCTAAATGAAATTCATGACTCCTGGGAGGAATCTAGGAATCGCTCTATATATTGACATAATAACGTTAATTGATTTAAAAATTCAAGTCGAAAAGTAACTCTATTGAGATTGTATTTTGATTATTGTTTTCAATGTCTGTAAGAAATACCTGATGTCTTCAGATCATATTTCAGGGAAAATATACTGCGCCTCAATCGCAAGAATCTAATCATCACACGAATTTACGTGATAGAATATAAGATGCTGATTTCTGTAACTGTTTACTTTCAGTCATTCAAAATTCAATTCGCTGAAAAGTTCAATTTAGATCGCAAGAAATCATGGATTACCTGCTTCCTACAGAACCTGGTGATATTCCAAAATTGAATAATGACTATATTTTGCTGCGTGGTCATAAGAGTACTAAAATCAATTCATGACTCCTAGGAGAAATCTAGGAATCGCTCTTTATATTGACATAATAACGTTATTTGATTTAAAAATTCATTCGAAAAGTAACTCTATTGAGATTGTATTTTGATTGTTCTTCTCAATGTCTGAAAGAAATACCTGATGTCTTCAGATGACATTTCGGGAAAAATATACTGCGCCTCAATCGCAAGAAGCTAATGATAACACGAATTCACGTGATAGAATATAAGATGTTGATTTCTGTATCTGTTCGCCTTCAGTCATTTAAAATTTCAATTCGCTGAATAGTTAAATTTAGATCTCAAGTATTCATAGATGACTTGGTCGCTACAGAACTTGGTAATATTTCAAAATTAAAAAATGACCTTATTTTGCTGCGTAGTTATGAACGTGCTCAAATAAATTCATGGCTCCTAGGAAAAATCAAGAAATCGCTCAATATAGTGACAAAATAACGTTAAATGATTTAAACAATCAATTCGAAAAGTTACTCATATTTAGATTTAATTTTAATTGTTGTTTTCAATGTCAGTAAGCAATACCTGATGTCTTCAGATGATATTTCAGGGAAAATATACTGCGCCTCAATCGCAAGAATCTAATGATTACACGAATTCACGTGATAGAATATAAGATGTTGATTTCTGTAACTGTTCGCTTTCAGTCATTTGAAAAATTTCAATTTGCTAAAAATTCGAATTTAGATCGCAAGTTCTCCTGGATCACCTGCTCGCTACAAAATTTGGTAATATTTCAAAATTGAATAATGACTATATTTTTCTGCGTGGTTATAAGAGTGCTAAAATAAATTCATGACTCCTGGAAAAAATCAAGCAATCGCTCCATATATTGACATACTAACGTTAATTCATTTAAAAATTCAATTCGAAAAAATACTCTATTGAGATTGCATTTTGATTTTTGTTTTTAATGTCTGTAAGAAATACCTGATGTCTTCAGATGATATTTTAGGGACAATATACTGCGCCTCAATCGCAAGAATCTAATGATAACACGAATTCACGTGATAGAATATAAGATGTTGATTTCTGTATCTGTTCGCCTTCAGTCATTTAAAATTTTAATTCGCTGAATAGTTACATTTAGATCACAAGTATTCATGAATGACCTGCTTGCTACAGAACCTGGTGATATTTCAAAATTGGATAATCACCATATTTTGCTGCGTGGTCATTAAAGTGCTAAATTAAATTCATGACTCCTGAAAAAAATCGAGGAATCGCTTTATATATTGACAAAATAACGTTAATTGATTTAAAAATTCAATTCAAAAAGTAACTCTATTGAGATTGTATTTTGATTGTTCTTCTCAATGTCTGAAAGAAATACCTGATGTCTTCAGATGACATTTCGGGAAAAATATACCTTGCCTCAATCGCAAGAACCTAATGATAACACGAATTCACGTGATAGAATATAAGATGTTGATTTCTGTATCTGTTCGCCTTCAGTCATTTAAAATTTTAATTCGCTGAATAGTTAAATTTAGATCACAAGTATTCATGAATGACCTGCTTGATACAGAACCTGGTGATATTCCAAAATTGGATAATGACCATATTTTTCTGCGTAATCATAAGAGTGCTAAAAGGAATTCACGACTCCTGGGAGAAATCTAGGAATCGCTCTATATATTGACATAATAACTTTAATTGATTTAAAAATTCAATTCGAAAAGTAACTCTATTGAGATTGTATTTTGATTGTTGTTTTCAATGTCGGTAAGAAATACCTGATGTCTTCAGATGATATTTCAGGGAAAATATACTGCGCCTCAATCGCAAGAATCTAATGATTAGACGAATTTACGTGATAGAATATAAGATGTTGATTTCTGTAACTGTTCGCTTTCAGTCATTTAAAACATTTCAATTTGCTGAAAAGTTCAATTTAGATCGCAAGTAATCGTGGATTACCTGCTTGCTACAGAACCTGGTGATATTCCAAAATTGGATAATGACCATATTTTGCTGCGTGGTCATAACAGTGCTAAAATGAATTCAAGACTCCTGGAAAAAATCGAGGAATCGCTCTATATATTGACAAAATAACGTTCAATAATTTAAAAATTCAATTCGAAAAGTTACTCTATTTAGACTTCATTTTAATTGTTGTTTTTAATGTCTGTAACCAATACCTGATGTTTTCAGATTATACTTTAGGGAAAATATACTGCGCCTCAATCGCAAGAATCTAATCATTACACGAATTTACGTGATAGAATATAAGATGTTGATTTCTGTAACTGTTTTCTTCCAGTCATTCAAAATTCAATTCGCTGAATAGTTAAATTTAGATCACAAGTATTCATGAATGACCTGCTTGCTACAGAACCTGGTGATATTCCAAAATTGGATAGTGACCATATTTTTCTGCGTGGTCATAAGAGTGCTAAAATAAATTCATGAATCTTGGGAGAAATCTAGGAGTCGCTCCATATATTGACATAATCACGTTAATTGATTTAAAAATTCAATTTGAAAAGTAACTCTATTGAGATTGTATTTTGATTGTTGTTTTCAATGTCTTTAAGAAATACCTGATGTCTTCAGATGACATTTCGGGAAAAATATACTGCGCCTCAATCGCAAGAAGCTAATGATTACACGAATTCACGTGATAGAATATAAGATGTTGATTTCTGTATCTGTTCGCCTTCAGTCATTTAAAATTTCAATTCGCTGAATAGTTAAATTTAGATCTCAAGTATTCATAGATTACTTGCTCGCTACAAAAATTGGTAATATTTCGAAATTGGATAATGACCATATTTTGCTGCGTGGTCATAAGAGTGCTAAAATAAATTCATGACTCCTTAAATAAATCGAGGAATCGCTCTATATATTGACATAATAACGTTTAATGATTTAAAAATTTAATTCGAAAAGTAACTCTATTGAGATTGTATTTTGATTGTTGTTTTCAATGTCTGTAAGCAATACCTGATGTCTTCAGATGATATTTAAGAGAAAATATACTGCGCCACAATCGGAAGGATCTAATGATCACACGAATTTACATGATAGATTATAACATGTTGATTTCAGTAACTGTTCACTTTTAGTCATTTAAAAATTTCAATTCGTTGGAATGTTAAATTTAGATCGCGAGTATTTATGGATCACCTGCTCGCTACAGAACTTGGTAATATTTCAAAATTGAAAAATGACCATATTTTGCTGCGTAGTTATAAACGTGCTCAAATAAAATCATGCCTACTAGGAAAAATCAACAAATCGCTTAATATAGTGACAAAATAACGTTAAATATTTTAAACAATCAATTCGAAAAGTTACTGATATTTAGATTTAATTTTAATTGTTGTTTTCAATGTCAGTAAGCAATACCTGATGTCTTCAGATGATATTTCAGGGAAAATATACTGCGCCTCAATCGCAAGAATCTAATGATTACACGAATTTACGTGATAGAATATAAGATGTTGATTTCTGTAACTGTTCGCTTTCAGTCATTTGAAAAATTTCAATTTGCTAAAAATTTGAATTTAGATCGCAAGTTCTCCTGGATCACCTGCTCGCTACAAAATTTGGTAATATTTCAAAATTGAATAATGACTATATTTTTCTGCGTGGTTATAAGAGTGCTAAAATAAATTCATGACTCCTGGAAAAAATCAAGCAATCGCTCCATATATTGACATACTAACGTTAATTCATTTAAAAATTCAATTCGAAAAAATACTCTATTGAGATTGCATTTTGATTTTTGTTTTTAATGTCTGTAAGAAATACCTGATGTCTTCAGATGATATTTTAGGGACAATATACTGCGCCTCAATCGCAAGAATCTAATGATAACACGAATTCACGTGATAGAATATAAGATGTTGATTTCTGTATCTGTTCGCCTTCAGTCATTTGAAATTTTAATTCGCTGAATAGTTACATTTAGATCACAAGTATTCATGAATGACCTGCTTGCTACAGAACCTGGTGATATTTCAAAATTGGATAATCACCATATTTTGCTGCGTGGTCATTAAAGTGCTAAATTGAATTCATGACTCCTGGAAAAAATCGAGGAATCGCTTTATATATTGACATAATAACGTTAATTGATTTAAAAATTCAATTCGAAAAGTAACTCTATTGAGATTGTATTTTGATTGTTCTTCTAAATGTCTGAAAGAAATACCTGATGTCTTGAGATGACATTTCGGGAAAAATATACTGCGCCTCAATCGCAAGAAGCTTATGATCACACGAATTTACGTGATAGAATACAAGATGTTGATTTCTGTAACTGTTCGCTTTCTGTCATTGAAAATTTCAATTCGCTGAATAGTTAAATTTAGATCACAAGTATTCATGAATGACCTGCTTGTAATAGAACCTGGTGATATTCCAAATATGGATAATGACCATATTTTTCTGCGTGGTCATAAGAGTGCTAAAAGAAATTCATGACTCCTGGGAGAAATCTAGGAATCGCTCTATATATTGACATAATAACGTTGATTGATTTGAAAATTTGATTCGAAAAGTAACTCTATTGAGATTGTATTTTGAATGTTGTTTTCAATGTCTGTAAGAAATACCTGATGTCTTCAGATGATATTTCAGGGAAAATATACTGCGCCTCAATCGCAAGAATCTAATGATCAGACGAATTTACGTGATAGAATATAAGATGTTGATTTCTGTAACTGTTCGCTTTCAGTCATTTAAAAAATTTCAATTTGCTGAAAAGTTCAATTTAGATCGCAAGTAATCATGGATTACCTGCTTGCTACAGAACCTGGTGATATTCTAAAATTGGATAATGACCATATTTTGCTGCGTAGTCATAAGAGTGCTAAAATAAATTCATGACTCCTAGAAAAAATCGAGGAATCGCTCTATATATTGACAAAATAACGTTGAATAATTTAAAAATTCAATTCAAAAAGTTACTCTATTTAGATTTCATTTTAATTGTTGTTTTTAATGTCTGTAACCAATACCTGATGTCTTCAGATCATATTTCAGGGAAAATATACTGCGCCTCAATCGCAAGAAGCTTATGATAACACGAATTCACGTGATAGAATATAAGTTGTTAATTTCTGTATCTGTTCGCTTTCTGTCATTGAAAATTTCAATTCGCTGAATAGTTAAATTTAGATCACAAGTATTCATGAATGACCTGCTTGATACAGAACCTGGTGATATTCCAAAATTGGATAATGACCATATTTTTCTGCGTGGTCATAAGAGTGCTAAAAGAAATTCATGACTCCTGGGAGAAATCTAGGAATCGCTCTATATATTGACACAATAACGTTAATTGATTTAAAAATTCAATTCGAAAAGTAACTCTATTAAGATTGTATTTTGATTGTTGTTTACAATGTCTGTAAGAAATACCTGATGTCTTCAGATGATATTTCAGGGAAAATATACTGCGCCTCAATCGCAAGAATCTAATGATCAGACGAATTTACGTGATAAAATATAAGATGTTGATTTCTGTAACTGTTCGCTTTCAGTCATTTAAAAAATTTCAATTTGCTGAAAAGTTCAATTTAGATCGCAAGTAATCATGGATTACCTGCTTGCTACAGAACCTGGTGATATTCTAAAATTGGATAATGACCATATTTTGCTGCGTAGTCATAAGAGTGCTAAAAGAAATTCATGACTCCTTGGAGAAATCTAGGAATCGCTTTATAAATTGACATAATAACGTTAATTGATTTAAAAATTCAATTCGAAAAGTAACTCTATTGAGATTGTATTTTGATTGTTTTTTTCAATGTCTGTAAGAAATACCTGATGTCTTCAGATGACATTTCGGGGACAATATACTGCGCCTAAATCGCAAGAAGCTAATGATTACACGAATTCACGTGATAGAATATAAGACGTTGATTTCTGTATCTGTTCGCCTTCAGTCATTGAAAATATCAATTCGTGAATAGTTAAATTTAGATCACAAGTATTCATGAATGACCTGCTTGCTACAGAACCTGGTGATATTCCAAAATTGGTTAATGACCATATTTCTCTGCGTGGTCATAAAAGTGCTAAAATAAATTCATGACTCCTTGGAGAAATCTAGGAATCGCTTTATAAATTGACATAATAACGTTAATTGATTTAAAAATTCAATTCGAAAAGTAACTCTATTGAGATTGTATTTTGATTGTTTTACTCAATGTCTAAAAGAAATACCTGATGTCTTCAGATGACATTTCGGGAAAAATATACTGCGCCTCAATCGCAAGAAGCTAATGATAACACGAATTCACGTGATAGAATATAAGATGTTGATTTCTGTATCTGTTCGCCTTCAGTCATTGAAAATTTCAATTCGCTGAATAGTTAAATTTAGATCACAAGTATTTATGAATGACCTGCTTGCTACAGAACCTGGTGATATTCCAAAATTGGATAGTGACCATATTTTTCTGCGTGGTCATAAGAGTGCTAAAAGAAATTCATGACTCCTGGGAGAAATCTAGGAATCGCTCTATATATTGACATAATAACGTCAATTGATTTAAAAATTCAATTCGAAAAGTAACTCTATTGAGATTGTATTTTGATTGTTATTCTAAATGTCTGAAAGAAATACCTGATGTCTTTAGATGACATTTCGGGAAAAATATACTGCGCCTCAATCGCAAGAAGCTTATGATAACACGAATTCACGTGATAGAATATAAGATGTTGATTTCTGTATCTGTTTGCCTTCAGTCATTGAAAATTTCAATTCGCTGAATAGTTAAATTTAGATCACAAGTATTTATGAATGACCTGCTTGATACAGAAGCTGGTGATATTCCAAAATTGGATAATGACCATATTTTTCTGCGTGGTCATAAGAGTGCTAAAAGGAATTCATGACTCCTGGGAGAAATCTAGGAATCGCTCTATATATTGACACAATAACGTTAATTGATTTAAAAATTCACTTCGAAAAGTAACTCTATTGAGATTGTATTTTGATTGTTGTTTTCAATGTCTGTAAGAAATACCTGATGTCTTCAGATGATATTTCAGGGAAAACATACTGCGCCTCAATCGCAAGAATCTAATGATCACACGAATTTACGTTATAGAATATAATATGTTGATTTCTGTAACTGTTCGCTTTCAGTCATTAAAAAAATTTCAATTTGCTGAAAAGTTCAATTTAGATCGCAAGTAATCATGGATGACCTGCTTGCTACAGAACCTGGTGATATTCCAAAATTGGATAATGACCATATTTTGCTGCGTGGTCATAAGAGTGCTAAATGAAATTCATGACTCCTGGGAGAAATCTAGGAATCGCTTTATAAATTGACATAATAACGTTAATTGATTTAAAAATTCAATTCGAAAAGTAACTCTATTGAGATTGTATTTTGATTGTTTTACTCAATGTCTAAAAGAAATACCTGATGTCTTCAGATGACATTTCGGGAAAAATATACTGCGCCTAAATCGCAAGAAGCTAATGATTACACGAATTCACGTGATAGAATATAAGACGTTGATTTCTGTATCTGTTCGCCTTCAGTCATTGAAAATATCAATTCGTGAATAGTTAAATTTAGATCACAAGTATTCATGAATGACCTGCTTGCTACAGAACCTGGTGATATTCCAAAATTGGTTAATGACCATATTTCTCTGCGTGGTCATAAAAGTGCTAAAATAAATTCATGACTCCTTGGAGAAATCTAGGAATCGCTTTATAAATTGACATAATAACGTTAATTGATTTAAAAATTCAATTCGAAAATTAACTCTATTGAGATTGTATTTTGATTGTTGTTTTCAATGTCTGTAAGAAATACCTGATGTCTTCAGATCATATTTCAGGGAAAATATACTGCGCCTCAATCGCAAGAATTAATCATCACACGAATTTACATGATAGAATATAAGATGTTGATTTCTGTAACTGTTTACTTTCAGTCATTCAAAATTCAATTCGCTGAATAGTGAAGTTTAGATCACAAGTATTCATGAATGACCTGCTTGCTACAGAACCTGGTGATATTCCAAAATTGGATAGTGACCATATTTTTCTGCGTGGTCATAAGAGTGCTAAAAGAAATTCATGACTCCTGGGAGAAATCTAGGAATCGCTCTATATATTGACATAATAACGTCAATTGATTTAAAAATTCAATTCGAAAAGTAACTCTATTGAGATTGTATTTTGATTGTTATTCTAAATGTCTGAAAGAAATACCTGATGTCTTTAGATGACATTTCGGGAAAAATATACTGCGCCTCAATCGCAAGAAGCTTATGATAACACGAATTCACGTGATAGAATATAAGATGTTGATTTCTGTATCTGTTTGCCTTCAGTCATTGAAAATTTCAATTCGCTGAATAGTTAAATTTAGATCACAAGTATTTATGAATGACCTGCTTGATACAGAAGCTGGTGATATTCCAAAATTGGATAATGACCATATTTTTCTGCGTGGTCATAAGAGTGCTAAAAGGAATTCATGACTCCTGGGAGAAATCTAGGAATCGCTCTATATATTGACACAATAACGTTAATTGATTTAAAAATTCACTTCGAAAAGTAACTCTATTGAGATTGTATTTTGATTGTTGTTTTCAATGTCTGTAAGAAATACCTGATGTCTTCAGATGATATTTCAGGGAAAACATACTGCGCCTCAATCGCAAGAATCTAATGATCACACGAATTTACGTTATAGAATATAATATGTTGATTTCTGTAACTGTTCGCTTTCAGTCATTAAAAAAATTTCAATTTGCTGAAAAGTTCAATTTAGATCGCAAGTAATCATGGATGACCTGCTTGCTACAGAACCTGGTGATATTCCAAAATTGGATAATGACCATATTTTGCTGCGTGGTCATAAGAGTGCTAAATGAAATTCATGACTCCTGGGAGAAATCTAGGAATCGCTTTATAAATTGACATAATAACGTTAATTGATTTAAAAATTCAATTCGAAAAGTAACTCTATTGAGATTGTATTTTGATTGTTTTACTCAATGTCTAAAAGAAATACCTGATGTCTTCAGATGACATTTCGGGAAAAATATACTGCGCCTAAATCGCAAGAAGCTAATGATTACACGAATTCACGTGATAGAATATAAGACGTTGATTTCTGTATCTGTTCGCCTTCAGTCATTGAAAATTTCAATTCGCTGAATAGTTAAATTTAGATCACAAGTATTCATGAATGACCTGCTTGCTACAGAACCTGGTGATATTTCAAAATTGAATAATGACCATATTTTGCTGCGTGGTCATAAGAGTGCTAAATGAAATTCATGACTCCTGGGAGGAATCTAGGAATCGCTCTATATATTGACATAATAACGTTAATTGATTTAAAAATTCAAGTCGAAAAGTAACTCTATTGAGATTGTATTTTGATTATTGTTTTCAATGTCTGTAAGAAATACCTGATGTCTTCAGATCATATTTCAGGGAAAATATACTGCGCCTCAATCGCAAGAATCTAATGATCACACGAATTTACGTGATAGAATATAAGATGTTGATTTCTGTAACTGTTCGCTTTCAGTCATTAAAAAAATTTTAATTTGCTGAAAAGTTCAATTTAGATCGCAAGTAATCATGGATGACCTGCTTGCTACAGAACCTGGTGATATTCCAAAATCGAATAATGACCATATTTTGCTGCGCGGTCACAAGAGTGCTAAAAGAAATTCATGACTCCTGGGAGAAATCTAGGAATCGCTCTATATATTGACATAATAACGTTAATTGATTTAAAAATTCAATTCGAAAAGTAACTCTATTGAGATTGTATTTTGATTGTTCTTCTCAATGTCTAAAAGAAATACCTGATGTCTTCAGATGACATTTCGGGAAAAATATACTACGCCTCAATCGCAAGAAGCTAATGATAACACGAATTCACGTGATAGAATATAATATGTTGATTTCTGTATCTGTTCGCTTTCAGTCATTGAAAATTTCAATTCGCTGAATAGTTAAATTTAGATCACAAGTATTTATGAATGACCTGCTTGATACAGAACCTGGTGATATTCCAAAATTGGATAATGACCATATTTTGCTGCGTGGTCATAAAAGTGCTAAAATAAATTCATGACTCCTTGGAGAAATCTAGGAATCGCTTTATCAATTGACATAATAACGTTAATTGATTTAAAAATTCAATTCGAAAAGTAACTCTATTGAGATTTCATTTTAATTGTTGTTTTTAATGTCTGTAACCAATACCTGATGTCTTCAGATCATATTTCAGGGAAAATATACTGCGCCTCAATCGCAAGAAGCTTATGATAACACGAATTCACGTGATAGAATATAAGTTGTTAATTTCTGTATCTGTTCGCTTTCTGTCATTGAAAATTTCAATTCGCTGAATAGTTAAATTTAGATCACAAGTATTCATGAATGACCTGCTTGATACAGAACCTGGTGATATTCCAAAATTGGATAATGACCATATTTTTCTGCGTGGTCATAAGAGTGCCTAAAGAAATTCATGACTCCTGGGAGAAATCTAGGAATCGCTCTATATATTGACACAATAACGTTAATTGATTTAAAAATTCAATTCGAAAAGTAACTCTATTAAGATTGTATTTTGATTGTTGTTTACAATGTCTGTAAGAAATACCTGATGTCTTCAGATGATATTTCAGGGAAAATATACTGCGCCTCAATCGCAAGAATCTAATGATCAGACGAATTTACGTAATAGAATATAAGATGTTGATTTCTGTAACTGTTCGCTTTCAGTCATTTAAAAAATTTCAATTTGCTGAAAAGTTCAATTTAGATCGCAAGTAATCATGGATTACCTGCTTGCTACAGAACCTGGTGATATTCTTAAATTGGATAATGACCATATTTTGCTGCGTAGTCATAAGAGTGCTAAAAGAAATTCATGACTCCTTGGAGAAATCTAGGAATCGCTTTATAAATTGACATAATAACGTTAATTGATTTAAAAATTCAATTCGAAAAGTAACTCTATTGAGATTGTATTTTGATTGTTTTTTTCAATGTCTGTAAGAAATACCTGATGTCTTCAGATGACATTTCGGGGACAATATACTGCGCCTAAATCGCAAGAAGCTAATGATTACACGAATTCACGTGATAGAATATAAGACGTTGATTTCTGTATCTGTTCGCCTTCAGTCATTGAAAATATCAATTCGTGAATAGTTAAATTTAGATCACAAGTATTCATGAATGACCTGCTTGCTACAAAACCTGGTGATATTCCAAAATTGGTTAATGACCATATTTCTCTGCGTGGTCATAAAAGTGCTAAAATAAATTCATGACTCCTTGGAGAAATCTAGGAATCGCTTTATAAATTGACATAATAACGTTAATTGATTTAAAAATTCAATTCGAAAAGTAACTCTATTGAGATTGTATTTTGATTGTTTTACTCAATGTCTAAAAGAAATACCTGATGTCTTCAGATGACATTTCGGGAAAAATATACTGCGCCTCAATCGCAAGAAGCTAATGATAACACGAATTCACGTGATAGAATATAAGATGTTGATTTCTGTATCTGTTCGCCTTCAGTCATTGAAAATTTCAATTCGCTGAATAGTTAAATTTAGATCACAAGTATTCATGAATGACCTGCTTGATACAGAAGCTGGTGATATTCCAAAATTGGATAATGACCATATTTTTCTGCGTGGTCATAAGAGTTCCAAAAGAAATTCATGACTCCTGGGAGAAATCTAGGAATCGCTCTATATATTGACATAATAACGTTAATTGATTTAAAAATTCAATTCGAAAAGTAACTCTATTGAAATTGTATTTTGATTGTTGTTTTCAATGTCTGTAAGAAATACCTGATGTCTTCAGATGATATTTCAGGGAAAATATACTGCGCCTCAATCGCAAGAATCTAATGATAAGACGAATTTACGTGATAGAATATAAGATGTTGATTTCTGTAACTGTTCGCTTTCAGTCATTTAAAAAATTTCAATTTGCTGAAAAATTCAATTTAGATCGCAAGTAATCATGGATTACCTGCTTGCTACAGAACCTGGTGATATACCAAACTTGGATAATGACCATATTTTTCTGCGTGGTCATAAGAGTGCTAAAAGAAATTCATGACTCCTGGGAGAAATCTAGGAATCGCTCTATATATTGACATAAAAACGTTAATTGATTTAAAAATTCAATTCGAAAAGTAACTCTATTGAGATTGTATTTTCATTGTTGTTTACAATGTCTGTAAGAAATACCTGATGTCTTCAGATGATATTCCAGGGAAAATATACTGCGCCTCAATCGCAAGAATCTAATGATCAGTCGAATTTACGTGATAGAATGTAAGATGTTGATTTCTGTAACTGTTTACTTTCAGTCATTCAAAATTCAATTCGCTGAATAGTTAAGTTTAGATCACAAGTATTCATGAATGACCTGCTTGATACAGAACCTGGTGATATTCCAAAATTGGATAATGACCATATTTTTCTGCGTGGTCATAAGAGTGCTAAAAGGAATTCATGACTCCTGGGAGAAATCTAGGAATCGCTCTATATATTGACACAATAACGTTAATTGATTTAAAAATTCACTTCGAAAAGTAACTCTATTGAGATTGTATTTTGATTGTTGTTTTCAATGTCTGTAAGAAATACCTGATGTCTTCAGATGATATTTCAGGGAAAACATACTGCGCCTCAATCGCAAGAATCTAATGATCACACGAATTTACGTTATAGAATATAATATGTTGATTTCTGTAACTGTTCGCTTTCAGTCATTAAAAAAATTTCAATTTGCTGAAAAGTTCAATTTAGATCGCAAGTAATCATGGATGACCTGCTTGCTACAGAACCTGGTGATATTCCAAAATTGGATAATGACCATATTTTGCTGCGTGGTCATAAGAGTGCTAAATGAAATTCATGACTCCTGGGAGAAATCTAGGAATCGCTTTATAAATTGACATAATAACGTTAATTGATTTAAAAATTCAATTCGAAAAGTAACTCTATTGAGATTGTATTTTGATTGTTTTACTCAATGTCTAAAAGAAATACCTGATGTCTTCAGATGACATTTCGGGAAAAATATACTGCGCCTAAATCGCAAGAAGCTAATGATTACACGAATTCACGTGATAGAATATAAGACGTTGATTTCTGTATCTGTTCGCCTTCAGTCATTGAAAATTTCAATTCGTGAATAGTTAAATTTAGATCACAAGTATTCATGAATGACCTGCTTGCTACAGAACCTGGTGATATTCCAAAATTGGTTAATGACCATATTTTGCTGCGTGGTCATAAAAGTGCTAAAATAAATTCATGACTCCTTGGAGAAATCTAGGAATCGCTTTATAAATTGACATAATAACGTTAATTGATTTAAAAATTCAATTCGAAAAGTAACTCTATTGAGATTGTATTTTGATTGTTTTACTCAATGTCTAAAAGAAATACCTGATGTCTTCAGATGACATTTCGGGAAAAATATACTGCGCCTCAATCGCAAGAAACTAATGATAACACGAATTCACGTGATAGAATATAAGATGTTGATTTCTGTATCTGTTCGCCTTCAGTCATTGAAAATTTCAATTCGCTGAATAGTTAAATTTAGATCACAAGTATTCATGAATGACCTGCTTGCTACAGAACCTGGTGATATTTCAAAATTGAATAATGACCATATTTTGCTGCGTGGTCATAAGAGTGCTAAATGAAATTCATGACTCCTGGGAGGAATCTAGGAATCGCTCTATATATTGACATAATAACGTTAATTGATTTAAAAATTCAAGTCGAAAAGTAACTCTATTGAGATTGTATTTTGATTATTGTTTTCAATGTCTGTAAGAAATACCTGATGTCTTCAGATCATATTTCAGGGAAAATATACTGCGCCTCAATCGCAAGAATCTAATGATCACACGAATTTACGTGATAGAATATAAGATGTTGATTTCTGTAACTGTTCGCTTTCAGTCATTAAAAAAATTTTAATTTGCTGAAAAGTTCAATTTAGATCGCAAGTAATCATGGATGACCTGCTTGCTACAGAACCTGGTGATATTCCAAAATCGAATAATGACCATATTTTGCTGCGTGGTCATAAGAGTGCTAAAAGAAATTCATGACTCCTGGGAGAAATCTAGGAATCGCTCTATATATTGACATAATAACGTTAATTGATTTAAAAATTCAATTCGAAAAGTAACTCTATTGAGATTGTATTTTGATTGTTCTTCTCAATGTCTAAAAGAAATACCTGATGTCTTCAGATGACATTTCGGGAAAAATATACTACGCCTCAATCGCAAGAAGCTAATGATAACACGAATTCACGTGATAGAATATAATATGTTGATTTCTGTATCTGTTCGCTTTCAGTCATTGAAAATTTCAATTCGCTGAATAGTTAAATTTAGATCACAAGTATTTATGAATGACCTGCTTGATACAGAACCTGGTGATATTCCAAAATTGGATAATGACCATATTTTGCTGCGTGGTCATAAAAGTGCTAAAATAAATTCATGACTCCTTGGAGAAATCTAGGAATCGCTTTATCAATTGACATAATAACGTTAATTGATTTAAAAATTCAATTCGAAAAGTAACTCTATTGAGATTTCATTTTAATTGTTGTTTTTAATGTCTGTAACCAATACCTGATGTCTTCAGATCATATTTCAGGGAAAATATACTGCGCCTCAATCGCAAGAAGCTTATGATAACACGAATTCACGTGATAGAATATAAGTTGTTAATTTCTGTATCTGTTCGCTTTCTGTCATTGAAAATTTCAATTCGCTGAATAGTTAAATTTAGATCACAAGTATTCATGAATGACCTGCTTGATACAGAACCTGGTGATATTCCAAAATTGGATAATGACCATATTTTTCTGCGTGGTCATAAGAGTGCTAAAAGAAATTCATGACTCCTAGTAGAAATCTAGGAATCGCTCTATATATTGACACAATAACGTTAATTGATTTAAAAATTCAATTCGAAAAGTAACTCTATTAAGATTGTATTTTGATTGTTGTTTACAATGTCTGTAAGAAATACCTGATGTCTTCAGATGATATTTCAGGGAAAATATACTGCGCCTCAATCGCAAGAATCTAATGATCAGACGAATTTACGTGATAGAATATAAGATGTTGATTTCTGTAACTGTTCGCTTTCAGTCATTTAAAAAATTTCAATTTGCTGAAAAGTTCAATTTAGATCGCAAGTAATCATGGATTACCTGCTTGCTACAGAACCTGGTGATATTCTAAAATTGGATAATGACCATATTTTGCTGCGTAGTCATAAGAGTGCTAAAAGAAATTCATGAGTCCTTGGAGAAATCTAGGAATCGCTTTATAAATTGACATAATAACGTTAATTGATTTAAAAATTCAATTCGAAAAGTAACTCTATTGAGATTGTATTTTGATTGTTTTTTTCAATGTCTGTAAGAAATACCTGATGTCTTCAGATGACATTTCGGGGACAATATACTGCGCCTAAATCGCAAGAAGCTAATGATTACACGAATTCACGTGATAGAATATAAGACGTTGATTTCTGTATCTGTTCGCCTTCAGTCATTGAAAATATCAATTCGTGAATAGTTAAATTTAGATCACAAGTATTCATGAATGACCTGCTTGCTACAAAACCTGGTGATATTCCAAAATTGGTTAATGACCATATTTCTCTGCGTGGTCATAAAAGTGCTAAAATAAATTCATGACTCCTTGGAGAAATCTAGGAATCGCTTTATAAATTGACATAATAACGTTAATTGATTTAAAAATTCAATTCGAAAAGTAACTCTATTGAGATTGTATTTTGATTGTTTTACTCAATGTCTAAAAGAAATACCTGATGTCTTCAGATGACATTTCGGGAAAAATATACTGCGCCTCAATCGCAAGAAGCTAATGATAACACGAATTCACGTGATAGAATATAAGATGTTGATTTCTGTATCTGTTCGCCTTCAGTCATTGAAAATTTCAATTCGCTGAATAGTTAAATTTAGATCACAAGTATTCATGAATGACCTGCTTGCTACAGAACCTGGTGATATTCCAAAATTGAATAATGACCATATTTTGCTGCGTGGTCATAAGAGTGCTAAATGAAATTCATGACTCCGGGGAGGAATCTAGGAATCGCTCTATATATTGACATAATAACGTTAATTGATTTAAAAATTCAATTCGAAAAGTAACTCTATTGAGATTGTATTTTGATTGTTCTTCTCAATGTCTACAAGAAATACCTGATGTCTTCCGATGACATTTCGGGAAAAATATACTGCGCCTCAATCGCAAGAAGCTAATGATAACACGAATTCACGTGATAGAATATAAGATGTTGATTTCTGTATCTGTTCGCCTTCAGTCATTGAAAATTTCAATTCGCTGAATAGTTAAATTTAGATCACAAGTATTTATGAATGACCTGCTTGATACAGAACCTGGTGATATTCCAAAATTGGATAATGACCATATTTTGCTGCGTGGTCATAAAAGTGCTAAAATAAATTCATGACTTCTTGGAGAAATCTAGAAATCGCTTTATAAATTGACATAATAACGTTAATTGATTTAAAAATTCAATTCGAAAAGTAACTCTATTGAGATTGTATTTTGATTGTTGTTTTCAATGTCTGTAAGAAATACCTGATGTCTTCAAATGATATTTCAGGGAAAATATACTACGCCTTAATCGCAAGAATCTAATGATCACACGAATTTACGTGATAGAATATAAGATGTTTATTTCTGTAACTGTTCGCTTTCAGTGATTAAAAAAATTTCAATTTGCTGAAAAGTTTAATTTAGATCGCAAGTAATCATGAATTACCTGCTTGCTACAGAACCTGGTGATATTCCAAAATTGGATAATGACCATATTTTACTGCGTGGTTATAAGAGTGCTAAAATAAATTCATGACTCCTCGGAGTAATCTAGGAATCGCTCTATATATTGACATAATAACGTTAATTGAATTAAAAATTCAATTCGAAAAGTAACTCTATTGAGATTGTATTTTGATTGTTGTTCTCAATGTCTGAAAGAAATACCTGGTGTCTTCAGATGACATTTCGGGAAAAATATACTGCGCCTCAATCGCAAAAAGCTAATGATAACACGAATTCACGTGATAGAATATAAGATGTTGATTTCTGTATCTGTTCGCCTTCAGTCATTTAAAATTTCAATTCGCTGAATGGTTAAATTTAGATCTTAAGTATTTATGGATGAGCTGCTCGCTACAGAACTTGATAATATTTCGAAATTGGATAATGACCATATTTTGCTGCGTGGTAATAAGAGTGCTAAAATAAATTCATGACTCTTGGGAAAAATCAAGAAATTGCTCAATATAGTGACAAAATAACGTTAAATAATTCAAAAATTCAATTCGAAAAGTTACTCTAATTAGATTAAATTTTAACGGTTGTTTTCAATGTCTGTAAGCAATACCTGATGTCTTCAGATGATATTTCAGGGAAAATATACTGCGCCTTAATCGCAAGAATCTAATGATCACACGAATTTACGTGATAGAATATAAGATGTTTATTTCTGTAACTGTTCGCTTTCAGTGATTAAAAAAATTTCAATTAGCTGAATAGTTAAATTTAGATCACAACTATTTATGAATGACCTGCTTGCTACAGAACCTGGTGATATTCCAAAATTGGATAGTGACCATATTTTTCTGCGGGGTCATAAGAGTGCTAAAATAAATTCATGACTCCTAGGAGAAATCTAGGAATCGCTCCATATATTGACATAATAACGTTAATTGATTTAAAAATTCAATTCGAAAAGTAACTCTATTGAGATTGTATTTTGTTTGTTGTTTACAATGTCTGTAAGAAATACCTGATGTCTTCAGATGATATTTCAGGGAAAATATACGGCGCCTCAATCGCAAGAATCTAATGATCACACGAATTTACGTGATAGAATATAAGATGTTGATTTCCGTAACTGTTTACTTTCAGTCATTCAAAATTCAATTCGCTGAATAGTTAAGTTTAGATCACAAGTATTCATGAATGACCTGCTTGATACAGAACCTGGTGATATTCCAAAATTGGATAATGACCATATTTTTCTGCGTGGTCATAAGAGTGCTAAAAGAAATTCATGACTCCTGGGAGAAATCTAGGAATCGCTCAATATAGTGACAAAATAACGTTAAATGATTTAAACAATCAATTCGAAAAGTAACTGATATTTAGATTTAATTTTAATTGTTGTTTTCAATGTCAGTAAGCAATACCTGATGTCTTCAGATGATATTTCAGGGAAAATATACTGCGCCTCAATCGCAAGAATCTAATGATTACACGAATTTACGTGATAGAATATAAGATGTTGATTTCTGTAACTGTTCGCTTTCAGTCATTTGAAAAATTTCAATTTGCTAAAAAGTTGAATGTAGATCGCAAGTTCTCCTGGATCACCTGCTCGCTACAAAATTTGGTAATATTTCAAAATTGAATAATGACTATATTTTTCTGCGTGGTTATAAGAGTGCTAAAATAAATTCATGACTCCTGGAAAAAATCAAGCAATCGCTCCATATATTGACATACTAACGTTAATTCATTTAAAAATTCAATTCGAAAAAATACTCTATTGAGATTGCATTTTGATTTTTGTTTTTAATGTCTGTAAGAAATACCTGATGTCTTCAGATGATATTTCAGGGAAAATATACTGCGCCTCAATCGCAAGAATCTAATGATTACACGAATTTACGTGATAGAATATAAGATGTTGATTTCTGTAACTGTTCGCTTTCAGTCATATAAAAAATTTCAATTTGCTAAAAAGTTCAATTTAGATCGCAAGTAATCATCGATTACCTGCTTGCTACAGAACCTGGTAATATTTCAAAATTGGATAATGACCATATTTTGCTGCGTGGTCATAATAGTGCTAAAATAAATTCATGACTCCTGGAAAAAATCGAGGAATGGCTCTATATATTGACAAAATAACGTTAAATAATTTAAAAATTCAAATCGAAAAGTTACTCTATTTAGATTTCATTTTAATTGTTGTTTTTAATGTCTGTAACCAATACCTGATGTCTTCAGATCATATTTTAGGGAAAATATACTGCGCCTCAATCGCAAGAATCTAATCATCACACGAATTTACGTGATAGAATATAAGATGTTGATTTCTGTAACTGTTTACTTTCAGTCATTCAAAATTCAATTCGCTGAATAGTAAAATTTAGATCACAAGTATTCATGAATGACCTGCTTGCTACAGAACCTGGTGATATTTCAAAATTGGATAGTGACCATATTTTTCTGCGTGGTCATAAGAGTGCTCAAATAAATTCATGACTCCTGGGAGAAATCTAGGAGTCGCTCCATATATTGAGATACTAACGTTAATTGATTTAAAAATTCAATTCGAAAAAATACTCTATTTTGATTGCATTTTGATTTTTGTTTTTAATGTCTGTAAGAAATACCTGATGTCTTCAGATGATATTTCAGGGAAAATATACTGCGCCTCAATCGCAAGAATCTAATGATCACACGAATTTACGTGATAGAATATAAGATGTTGATTTCTGTAACTGTTCGCTTTTAGTCATTTAAAAAATTTCAATTTGCTGAAAAGTTCAATTTAGATCGCAAGTAATCATGGATAATCTGCTTGCTACAGAACCTGGTGATATTTCAAAATTGGATAATCACCATATTTTGCTGCGTGGTCATTAAAGTGCTAAAATAAATTCATGACTCCTGGAAAAAATCGAGGAATCGCTTTATATATTGACAAAATAACGTTCAATAATTTAAAAATTCAAATCGAAAAGTTACTCTATTTAGATTTCATTTTAATTGTTGTTTTTAATGTCTGTAACCAATACCTGATGTCTTCAGATCATATTTTAGGGAAAATATACTGCGCCTCAATCGCAAGAATCTAATCATCACACGAATTTACGTGATAGAATATAAGATGTTGATTTCTGTAACTGTTTACTTTCAGTCATTCAAAATTCAATTCGCTGAATAGTAAAATTTAGATCACAAGTATTCATGAATGACCTGCTTGCTACAGAACCTGGTGATATTTCAAAATTGGATAGTGACCATATTTTTCTGCGTGGTCATAAGAGTGCTCAAATAAATTCATGACTCCTGGGAGAAATCTAGGAGTCGCTCCATATATTGAGATACTAACGTTAATTGATTTAAAAATTCAATTCGAAAATTAACTCTATTGAGATTGTATTTTGATTGTTGTTTTCAATGTCTGTAAGAAATACCTGATGTCTTCAGATCATATTTCAGGGAAAATATACTGCGCCTCAATCGCAAGAATTAATCATCACACGAATTTACATGATAGAATATAAGATGTTGATTTCTGTAACTGTTTACTTTCAGTCATTCAAAATTCAATTCGCTGAATAGTGAAGTTTAGATCACAAGTATTCATGAATGACCTGCTTGCTACAGAACCTGGTGATATTCCAAAATTGGATAGTGACCATATTTTTCTGCGTGGTCATAAGAGTGCTAAAAGAAATTCATGACTCCTGGGAGAAATCTAGGAATCGCTCTATATATTGACATAATAACGTCAATTGATTTAAAAATTCAATTCGAAAAGTAACTCTATTGAGATTGTATTTTGATTGTTATTCTAAATGTCTGAAAGAAATACCTGATGTCTTTAGATGACATTTCGGGAAAAATATACTGCGCCTCAATCGCAAGAAGCTTATGATAACACGAATTCACGTGATAGAATATAAGATGTTGATTTCTGTATCTGTTTGCCTTCAGTCATTGAAAATTTCAATTCGCTGAATAGTTAAATTTAGATCACAAGTATTTATGAATGACCTGCTTGATACAGAAGCTGGTGATATTCCAAAATTGGATAATGACCATATTTTTCTGCGTGGTCATAAGAGTTCCAAAAGAAATTCATGACTCCTGGGAGAAATCTAGGAATCGCTCTATATATTGACATAATAACGTTAATTGATTTAAAAATTCAATTCGAAAAGTAACTCTATTGAAATTGTATTTTGATTGTTGTTTTCAATGTCTGTAAGAAATACCTGATGTCTTCAGATGATATTTCAGGGAAAATATACTGCGCCTCAATCGCAAGAATCTAATGATAAGACGAATTTACGTGATAGAATATAAGATGTTGATTTCTGTAACTGTTCGCTTTCAGTCATTTAAAAAATTTCAATTTGTTGAAAAATTCAATTTAGATCGCAAGTAATCATGGATTACCTGCTTGCTACAGAACCTGGTGATATACCAAACTTGGATAATGACCATATTTTTCTGCGTGGTCATAAGAGTGCTAAAAGAAATTCATGACTCCTGGGAGAAATCTAGGAATCGCTCTATATATTGACATAATAACGTTAATTGATTTAAAAATTCAATTCGAAAAGTAACTCTATTGAGATTGTATTTTCATTGTTGTTTACAATGTCTGTAAGAAATACCTGATGTCTTCAGATGATATTCCAGGGAAAATATACTGCGCCTCAATCGCAAGAATCTAATGATCAGTCGAATTTACGTGATAGAATATAAGATGTTGATTTCTGTAACTGTTTACTTTCAGTCATTCAAAATTCAATTCGCTGAATAGTTAAGTTTAGATCACAAGTATTCATGAATGACCTGCTTGATACAGAACCTGGTGATATTCCAAAATTGGATAATGACCATATTTTTCTGCGTGGTCATAAGAGTGCTAAAAGGAATTCATGACTCCTGGGAGAAATCTAGGAATCGCTCTATATATTGACACAATAACGTTAATTGATTTAAAAATTCACTTCGAAAAGTAACTCTATTGAGATTGTATTTTGATTGTTGTTTTCAATGTCTGTAAGAAATACCTGATGTCTTCAGATGATATTTCAGGGAAAACATACTGCGCCTCAATCGCAAGAATCTAATGATCACACGAATTTACGTTATAGAATATAATATGTTGATTTCTGTAACTGTTCGCTTTCAGTCATTAAAAAAATTTCAATTTGCTGAAAAGTTCAATTTAGATCGCAAGTAATCATGGATGACCTGCTTGCTACAGAACCTGGTGATATTCCAAAATTGGATAATGACCATATTTTGCTGCGTGGTCATAAGAGTGCTAAATGAAATTCATGACTCCTGGGAGAAATCTAGGAATCGCTTTATAAATTGACATAATAACGTTAATTGATTTAAAAATTCAATTCGAAAAGTAACTCTATTGAGATTGTATTTTGATTGTTTTACTCAATGTCTAAAAGAAATACCTGATGTCTTCAGATGACATTTCGGGAAAAATATACTGCGCCTAAATCGCAAGAAGCTAATGATTACACGAATTCACGTGATAGAATATAAGACGTTGATTTCTGTATCTGTTCGCCTTCAGTCATTGAAAATTTCAATTCGTGAATAGTTAAATTTAGATCACAAGTATTCATGAATGACCTGCTTGCTACAGAACCTGGTGATATTCCAAAATTGGTTAATGACCATATTTTGCTGCGTGGTCATAAAAGTGCTAAAATAAATTCATGACTCCTTGGAGAAATCTAGGAATCGCTTTATAAATTGACATAATAACGTTAATTGATTTAAAAATTCAATTCGAAAAGTAACTCTATTGAGATTGTATTTTGATTGTTTTACTCAATGTCTAAAAGAAATACCTGATGTCTTCAGATGACATTTCGGGAAAAATATACTGCGCCTCAATCGCAAGAAACTAATGATAACACGAATTCACGTGATAGAATATAAGATGTTGATTTCTGTATCTGTTCGCCTTCAGTCATTGAAAATTTCAATTCGCTGAATAGTTAAATTTAGATCACAAGTATTCATGAATGACCTGCTTGCTACAGAACCTGGTGATATTTCAAAATTGAATAATGACCATATTTTGCTGCGTGGTCATAAGAGTGCTAAATGAAATTCATGACTCCTGGGAGGAATCTAGGAATCGCTCTATATATTGACATAATAACGTTAATTGATTTAAAAATTCAAGTCGAAAAGTAACTCTATTGAGATTGTATTTTGATTATTGTTTTCAATGTCTGTAAGAAATACCTGATGTCTTCAGATCATATTTCAGGGAAAATATACTGCGCCTCAATCGCAAGAATCTAATCATCACACGAATTTACGTGATAGAATATAAGATGCTGATTTCTGTAACTGTTTACTTTCAGTCATTCAAAATTCAATTCGCTGAAAAGTTCAATTTAGATCGCAAGAAATCATGGATTACCTGCTTCCTACAGAACCTGGTGATATTCCAAAATTGAATAATGACTATATTTTGCTGCGTGGTCATAAGAGTACTAAAATCAATTCATGACTCCTAGGAGAAATCTAGGAATCGCTCTTTATATTGACATAATAACGTTATTTGATTTAAAAATTCATTCGAAAAGTAACTCTATTGAGATTGTATTTTGATTGTTCTTCTCAATGTCTGAAAGAAATACCTGATGTCTTCAGATGACATTTCGGGAAAAATATACTGCGCCTCAATCGCAAGAAGCTAATGATAACACGAATTCACGTGATAGAATATAAGATGTTGATTTCTGTATCTGTTCGCCTTCAGTCATTGAAAATTTCAATTCGCTGAATAGTTAAATTTAGAACACAAGTATTCATGAATGACCTGCTTGATACAGAACCTGGTGATATTCTAAAATTGGATAATGACCATATTTTTCTGCGTGGTCATAAGAGTGCTAAAAGAAATTCATGACTCCTGGGAGAAATCTAGGAATCGCTCTATATATTGACATAATAACGTTAATTGATTTAAAAATTCAATTCGAAAAGTAACTCTATTGAGATTGTATTTTGATTGTTGTTTTCAATGTCTGTAACCAATACCTGATGTCTTCAGATCATGTTTCAGGGAAAATATACTGCGCCTCAATCGCAAGAATCTAATCATCACACGAATTTACGTGATAGAATATAAGATGTTGATTTCTGTAACTGTTTACTTTCAGTCATTCAAAATTCAATTCGCTGAAAAGTTCAATTTAGATCGCAAGAAATCATGGATTACCTGCTTGCTACAGAACCTGGTGATATTCCAAAATTGAATAATGACTATATTTTGCTGCGTGGTCATAAGAGTGCTAAAATCAATTCATGACTCCTGGGAGAAATCTAGAAATCGCTCTTTATATTGACATAATAACGTTATTTGATTTAAAAATTCATTCGAAAAGTAACTCTATTGAGATTGTATTTTGATTGTTCTTCTCAATGTCTGAAAGAAATACCTGATGTCTTCAGATGACGTTTCGGGAAAAATATACTGCGCCTCAATTGCAAGAAGCTAATGATAACACGAATTCACGTGATAGAATATAAGATGTTGATTTCTGTATCTGTTCGCCTTCAGTCATTGAAAATTTCAATTCGCTGAATAGTTAAATTTAGATCTCACGTATTCATGGATGACCTGCTCGCTACACAGCTTGATAATATTTCGAAATTGAATAATGACCATATTTTGCTGCGTGGTCATAAGAGTGCTAAAATAAATTCATGACTCCTGGAAAAAATCGAGGAATCGCTCTATATATTGACAAAATAACGTTCAATAATTTAAAAATTCAATTCGAAAAGTTACTCTATTTAGATTGCATTTTAATTGTTGTTTTTAATGTCTGTAACCAATACCTGATGTCTTCAGATCATATTTCAGGGAAAATATTCTGCGCCTCAATCGCAAGAATCTAATCATCACACGAATTTACGTAATAGAATATAAGATGTTGATTTCTGTAACTGTTTACTTTCAGTCATTCAAAATTCAATTCGCTGAAAAGTTCAATTTAGATCGCAAGAAATCATGGATTACCTGCTTGCTACAGAACCTGGTGATATTCCAAAATTGAATAATGACTATTTTTTGCTGCGTGGTCATAAGAGTGCTAAAATCAATTCATGACTTCTAGGAGAAATCTAGGAATCGCTGTATATATTCACATAATAACGTAAATTCATTTAAAAATTCAATTCAAAAAGTAACTCTATTGAGATTGTATTTTGATTGTTGTTTTCAATGTCTGTAGAAATACCTGATGTCTTCAGATGACATTTCGGGAAAAATACACTGCGCCTAAATCGCAAGAAGCTAATGATTACACCAATTCACGTGATAGAATATAAGACGTTGATTTCTGTATTTGTTCGCCTTCAGTCATTTAAAATTTCAATTCGCTGAATAGTTAAATTTAGATCTCACGTATTCATGGATGACCTGCTCGCTACAGAGCTTGATAATATTTCGAAATTGGATAATGACCATATTTTGCTGCGTGGTCATAAGAGTGCTAAAATAAATTCATGACTCCTGGAAAAATTCGAGGAATCGCTCTATATATTGACAAAATAACGTTCAATAATTTAAAAATTCAATTCGAAAAGTTACTCTATGTAGATTTCATTTTAATTGTTGTTTTTAATGTCTGTAACCAATACCTGATGTCTTCATATCATACTTCAGGGAAAATATACTGCGCCTCAATCGCAAGAATCTAATCATCACACGAATTTACGTGATAGAATATAAGATGTTGATTTTTGTAACTGTTTACTTTCAGTCATTCAAAATTCAATTCGCTGAATAGTTAAATTTAGATCACAAGTATTCATGAATGACGTGCTTGCTACAGAACCTGGTGATATTCCAAAATTGGATAATGACCATATTTTGCTGCGTGGTCATAAAAGTGCTTAAATAAATTCATGACTCCTGGGAGAAATCTAGGAATCGCTCTATATATTCACATAATAACGTTAATTCATTTAAAAATTCAATTCAAAAAGTAACTCTATTGAGATTGTATTTTGATTGTTGTTTTCAATGTCTGTAAGAAATACCTGATGTCTTCAGATGACATTTCGGGAAAAATATAGTGCGCCTCAATCGCAAGAATCTAATGATCACACGAATTTACGTGATAGAATATAAGATGATGATTTCTGTAACTGTTCGCTTTCAGTCATTTAAAACATTTCAATTTGCTAAAAAGTTCAATTTAGATCGCAAGTAATCATGGATTACCTGCTTGCTACAGAAACTGGTGATATTCCAAAATTGGATAATGACCATATTTTGCTGCGTGGTCATAAGAGTGCTAAAATAAATTCATGACTCCTGGAAAAAATCTAGGAATCGCTCTATATATTGACATAATAACGTAAAATGATTTAAAAATTCAATTCGAAATGTAACTCTATTGAGATTGTATTTTGATTGTTGTTTTCAATGTCTGTAAGAAATATCTGATGCCTTCAGATGATATTTCGGGGAAAATATAGTGCGCCTCAATCGCAAGAATCTAATGATCACACGAATTTACGTGATAGAATATAAGATGTTGATTTCTGTAACTGTTCGCTTTCAGTCATTAATAAAATTCCAATTTGCTGGAAAGTTAAATTTAGATCTCAAGTATTCATGAATGACCTGCTCGTTACAGAACTTGATAATATTTCGAAATTGCATACTGACCATATTTTGCTGCGTGGTCATAAGAGTGCTAAAAGCAATTCATGACTCCTGGGAGAAATCTAGGAATCGCTCTATATATTGACATAATAACGTTAATTGATTAAAAAATTCAATTCGAAAAATAACTCTATTGAGATTTCATTTTAATTGTTGTTTTCAATGTCTGTAAGCAATACCTAATGCATTGGGACGATATTTAAGGGAAAATATACTGCGCCTAAATCGCAAGAATCTAATCATCACACGAATTTACGTGATAGAATATAAGATGTTGATTTCTGTAACTGTTCGCTTTTAGTCATTTAAAAAATTTCAATTTGCTTGAAAGTTCAATTTAGATCGCAAGTAATCATGGATTACCTGCTTGCTACAGAACCTGGTGATATTTCAAAATTGGATAATGACCATATTTTGCTGCGTGGTCATAAGAGTGCTTAAATAAATTCATGACTCCTGGAAAAAATCGAGGAATCGCTCTATATATTGACAAAATAACGTTCAATAATTTAAAAATTCAATTCGAAAAGTTACTCTATTTAGATTTCATTTTAATTGTTGTTTTTAATGTCTGTAAGAAATACCTGATGTCTTCAGATGACATTTCGGGAAAAATATACTGCGCCTCAATCGCAAGAAACTAATGATAACACGAATTCACGTGATAGAATATAAGATGTTGATTTCTGTATCTGTTCGCCTTCAGTCATTGAAAATTTCAATTCGCTGAATAGTTAAATTTAGATCACAAGTATTCATGAATGACCTGCTTGCTACAGAACCTGGTGGTATTCCAAAATTGGATAATGACCATATTTTTCTGCGTGGTCATAAGTGTGCTAAAAGGAATTCATGACTCCTGGGAGAAATCTAGGCATCGCTCTATATATTGACATAATAACGTTAATTGATTTAAAAATTCAATTCGAAAAGTAACTCTATCGAGATTGTATTTTGTTTGTTGTTTTCAATGTCGGTAAGAAATACCTTATGTCTTCAGATGATATTTCAGGGAAAATATACTGCGCCTCAATCGCAAGAATCTAATGATCACACGTATTTACGTGATAGAATATAAGATGTTGATTTCTGTAACTGTTCGCTTTCAGTCATTAAAAAAATTTCAATTTGCTGAAATGTTTAATTTAAATCGCAAGTAATCATGGATTACCTGCTTGCTACAGAACCTGGTGATATTCCAAAATTGGATAATGACCATATTTTGCTGCGTGGTCGTAAAAGTGCTAAAATAAGTTCATGACTCCTGGGAGAAATCTAGGAATCGCTCTATATATTGACATAATAACGTTAATTGATTTGAAAATTCAATTCGAAAAGTAACTCTATTGAAATTGTATTTTGATTGTTGTTCTCAATGTCTGAAAGAAATACCTGATGTCTTCAGATGACATTTCGGGAAAAATATACTGCGCCTCAATCGCAAGAAGCTAATGATAACACGAATTCACGTGATAGAATATAAGATGTTGATTTCTGTATCTGTTAGCCTTCAGTCATTTAAAATTTCAATTCGCTGAATAGTTAAATTTAGATCTTAAGTATTCATGGATGACCTGCTCGCTACAGAACTATATAATATTTTAAAATTGGATAATGACCATATTTTGCTGCGTGGTCATAAGAGTGCTAAAATAAATTCATGACTCTTGGGAAAAATCAAGAAATTGCTCAATATGGTGACAAAATAACGTTAAATAATTTAAAAATTCAATTCAAAACGTTCCTCTATTTAGATTTCATTTAAATTGTTGTTTTCAATGTCTGTTAGCAATACCTGATGTCTTCAGATTATATTTCAGGGAAAATATACGGCGCCTCAATCGCAAGAATCTAATGATTACACGAATTCACGTGATAGAATATAAGATGTTGATTTCTGTAACTGTTTGCCTTCAGTCATTTAAAATTTCAATTCGCTGAATAGTTAACTTTGATCGCAAGTATTCATAGATGACCTACTCGCTACAGGAATAAGTAATATTGTAAAATTGGAATATGAGCATATTTTGCTGCATGGTTATAAGAGTGCTGAAATAAATTCATGACTCCTGGGATAAATTAAAGAATCGCTCTATATTTTAACATAATAACGTGAATTGATTTAAAAATTTAATTCGAAAAGTTACTCTATTGAGATTTCATTTTTATCGTTGTTATCAATGTCTGTTAGAAATACTCGATGTCTTCAGATGATATTTCGGAGAGAATATACTGCCCCTCAATCACAAGAATCTAATGATTACACTTATTTACGTGATAGAATATATGATGTTGAGTTCCGTGTCTGTTCGCTTTCAGTCATTTAAAAAATTTCTATTCGCTGAATAGTTAAATTTAAATCGCAAGTATTCATAGATGACCTGCTCGCTACCGGACTCTATAATAATGAAAATTGAAATATTAGCATATTTTGCTGCGTGGTTATAAGAGTGCTGAAATAAATTTATGACTCCAGGGTAAAATCAAGAAATCGCTCTTTATATTGACATAATAACGTTAATTGATTTAAAAATCCAATTCGAAAAGTTACTCGATTCAGATTGCATTTTGATTGTTGTTTTCAATGTCTTTAAGAAATACCTGATGTCTTCAGATGATATTTCGGGGAAAAGATACTGTGCCCCAATCGCAAGAATCTAATGATAACACGAATTGACGTGATAGAATATAAGATGTTGATTTCAGTATCTGTTCGCCTTTTGTCATTTAAAATTCCAATTCGCTGAATAGTTACATTTAGTTCGCAAATATTTATGGATGACCTGCTCGCTACAGGACTTGGTAAAATTGCAAAACTGAAAAATTAGCATATTTTGCTGCGTGGTTATAAAAGTGCTGAAATAAATTCATGACTCCTGGGGAAAATCGAGCAATCGCTCTATATATGGACATAATAACGTTAATTGTTTCAAAAATTCAATTTGAAAAGTTACTCTATTGAGATTACATTTTGATTGTTGTTTTCAATGTCTGTAGGAAATACCTGATGTCTTCAGATGATATTCCGGGGAAAATATACTTCGCCTCAATCGCAAGAATCTAATGATTACACGAATTTACGTGATAGAATATAAGATGTTAATTTCTGAATCTGTTCGCTTTCAGTCATTGAAAATTTTAATTCGCTGAATTGTTAAATTGAAATCGCAAGTATTAAAAATGACCTGCTCGCTACAGAACTTGGTAATATCGCAAAATTGAAATATTAGCATATTTTGCTGCGTGGTTATAAAAGTGCTAAAGTTAATACATGACTTCTGGGAAAAATCAAGGAATCGCTTTATATATTGACATAATAACATCAATTGATTAAAAAAATCAATTATAAAATTACTCTATTGAGATTGCATTTCAATTGTTGTTTTCAATGTCTCTAGGAAATACCTAATGTCTTCAGATGATATTTCGAGGAAAATATACTTCGCCTCAATCGCAAGAATCTAATGATTACACGAGTTTACGTGATAGAATATATGATGTTTGTTTCCGTGCCTTTTCGCTTTCAGTCATTTAAAAAATTTCTATTCGCTGAATAGTTAAATTTAGATCGCAAGTATTCATGAATAACCCGCTCGCTACAGGCCTTAGTAATATTGCAAAATTGAAAAATGAGCATATTTTGCTGTGTGGCTGTAAGAGTGCTAAAATAAATTCATGTCTCCTGGGAAAAATCAAGGAATCGCTTTATATATTGACATAATAACGTTAATTGAATTTTAATTCCAATTCGAAAAGTAACTCTATTGAGATTGCATTTTAATTGTTGTTTTCAATGTCTGTAAGAAATAGCTGAAGTCTTCAGATGATTTTTCAGGGTAAATATACTGCGCCTAAATCGCAAGTATCTAATGATTACACGAATTTACGAGGTAGAATATAAGATGTTGATTTCTGTATCTGTTCGCCTTTTGTTATTTAAAATTTCAATTTGCTGAATAGTTAAATTTAGATCCTACCCGCTAGAAGACTAGGTAATATTGCAAAATTGAAAAATTAACCTATTTTGCTGCGTGGTTATAATAGTGCTGAAATAAATTCATGACTCCTGGGGAAAATCAAGCAATCGCTCTATATATGGACATATTAACGTTAATTGATTTAAAAATTCAATTCGAAAAGTTACTCTATTGAGATTGCATTTTGCTTGTTGTTTTCAATGTCTGTAAGAAATACCTGATGTCTTTCGATAATATTTCGCGGAAAATATACTTCTGCTAAATCGCAAGAATCTAATGATTACACGTATTTACGTGATAGAATATAAGACGTTGATTCCCGTATCTGTTCGCTTTCAGTCATTTAAAATTTCAATTCGCTGAATAGTTAAATTTAGTTAGCGAATATTCATGGATGACCTGCTCGCTAGAGGAATCGGTAATATTGAAAATTGAAAAATTAGCATATTTTGCTGCGTGATTATAAAAGTGCTGAAATAAATTCATGACTCCTGGGGAAAATCGAGCAATCGCTCTATATATGGACATAATAACGTTAATTGTTTCAAAAATTCAATTTGAAAAGTTACTCTATTGAGATTACATTTCGATTGTTGTTTTCAATGTCTGTAGGAAATACCTGATGTCTTCAGATGATATTTCGAGGAAAATATACTTCGCCTCAATCGCAAGAATCTAATGATTACACGAGTTTGCGTGATAGAATATATGATGTTTGTTTCCGTGTTTTCGCTTTCAGTCATTTAAAATTTCAATTCGCTGAATAGTTAAATTTAGTTAGCAAATATTCATGGATGACCTGCTCGCTAGAGGAATTGGTAATATTGCAAAATTGAAAAATTAGCATATTTTGCTGCGTGGTTATAAGAGTGCTAAAAAAAATTCATGACTGAAGAGGTATTCACTGGTCGAAGAGTCTCACTGCTCTGCAGTTGGAGGACAAGACCTATTTTAGACTGCGATCGGAGTACTACTGGGAAAATATGAGAGACGATATTAGAAATTTTATCTCAAAATTCCTCTCTTGCAAATTGAAAAAGTTGACGAGGATCAAGATCAAACAACCAATGGTCATTACCGACACCTCAGGCTCTGCATTCGAGAAGGTCGCGTTAGATTTAGTAGGACCCTTTCAGACTACTGAAAACGGGAATAAATTTATTTTGACGATACAAGATTTATCAACAAAGTTTTGCATTGGAGTTCCTATACCAGATGCAAGCGCCGTATCTACTGCAGACGCTTTGATAAAAAGATTGATTCGCGTATTCGGTCCACCTAATGCCATGCTCACAGATCAAGGCACGAATTTTCTCTCAGGTCTTATAAAAATTGTTGCAAAAAGATTCAATATTGAACATTTCAGAACAACAGCCTTCATTCCTTCTAGTAATGGTAGCCTAGAAACGACTTATATAATTTTTCTTCATTATTTAAGAACTTTTCAAAACGAAGACCTCGAGTAGGATCAATGGGTGGAAATGGCTATGTTCGCGTATAATACTAGTGTACACGAATCCACTGGTCGTACACCATACGAGCTTGTGTTCGGAAAAACTAGTCTTTTACCTTCAAGCCACGCTCCTCCCAGTCATGAAAAATTGGATACCTACGACGAATATCTGATGAAACTCGTGGCTAGGTTCGATACAATCATAGAAGAATCTAGACTAAATTTGATTAAAGCAAAAGAAAAATATAAAGAATATTATGATCAATATGTGAACCCAACATGACTTTCTGCAAACGAATACGTGTTTCCAAGGAAAGGCCTGGAAACAGGCAAATTTGATGATTATGCAGATGGTCCTTTTAAAATAATTGAAGTACTAGATAATAATAGGACCAAAATTAGAATTAATGGCGGAGAAAAGGTTGTTTCCACAAATAGGTTTATTCCTGCAAGAATAAATAGTGATAGAAGCGAAGAAATATCTATATGTCGATATAAGGTTTTATAAGATTTTTAATGTAAGGTATAATTATGTAGAACATGTTGTGGATATTCACGATCATCATCACCTTCGGGACTTCTGCTGGATTAATGGGGTACGACTGCGGAACCCTACACGGCAACATCACGAAGATTAACCTATGAGATCTGGGGGAATGTAATATACCCCGGCCCAAAGTCAATGAAAAACAAATAATAGTGCAATTGCTACGAGTCAATGATTTCGGTTCCCTGTACGTCCAAGTATGCAAGATCAAAATACAACGTCTAGTGACTCGATGCGGTTTTTTCGCCGACCATGCCGTCTCCAATGGACTCGCCGAATATTTCCTCGAACCAACAAGAGAGCAATGCAAACACCTCCACGAAAGGGGAATAATCCAAATAGAAAAGGTCAGCCCCAACGGTTTCAAGGCCAACACTTCTAAAACTCGTTCCATCACCCTAGCTGGAACTTTGAATAACGACGGGAGTTGCACTGGCGAAACCTATAGCGATGCCTTCGGCACTTGGCAAAAGGCGACCGTACAAGGAGTCATCACTATAACGCTGCAAAACTACCAAGCTCCGATCTCCCTAAAAGAAAATAAGATTTTTCTGAGAACCGGCTCTGCTTGCTCCACCAAGAAACAACTCTGCTCGTTAAGTGACGGAAGCTACGCCTCCTGGGACCTACTACCGAGAAGTTTCTGTGACGACCAGAAGTATACGACTCTATTCAAGGGACTAGGGACGAGGCTGGAGGACAAATCACCATATCAATACAGGACCGTGTATACAGTGGAAACAAAGGACACCACCTTTTCCCTCACCAAAAAGGAAACCTTTCAAGTATGTGGATACGACATACACGCTACGGAACATCCTCGGCTTTTTATTCTAGAGGGAAGAGAAGGTGGACCCTTTTCAAAAATCGGCCTAATGGACGCCAAGAATCTTGACTTGTTTACGTACACGAATTCTAAATTCATCTACATCGAGAAACATATGAAGAGACAATTTGAAAACCTCTTCTTCGACGTAATGCAAAAACGTTGCAAATTGGAACGAAAAATACTTGGAAATTCCCTCGCAATCGCTACAATAAGACCCGACGAATTTGCATACCTTTTCATGCGCGCACCTGGATACAAGGCCATCACAGCCGGAGAGGTAATCCACATGACGAAATGCATTCCAATAGTTGTTAGACTAAAAGATACCGAAAAGTGTTATCAAGAAATTCTAGTCGAAGGAAACAACCAGACTTACTTCCTCACCCCAAAAACGAGAATATTGAAGAAAAGAGGCACTCAAATACTCTGCAACTCACTCGCCCCAACCATGTTCGAGATTGAAGAAAGATGGTACAAATTCATACCCCACCCAGTGCAGACAGCAGCCTCTCGACGTTTGGAGCCCCTCTCTACACCAACTTGGGAGTATCACAATTTGAATAATTTGGCGAATACAGGAATCTATTCAGAACAGGATTTGGAAAATTTCCGAGAAAACGCACTCTTCCCAATCGACCGACAGGGAGTCATCGACACTATTGCCAGGAAATCACTCGGAGATCCCGTAGACCTAGAGGGAATATCGCTAGGACATTTGTTGGACATCGAGAAATTGGCACAGGGACTTTGGCAAAATATGTGGACCAAATTCTCCATCCTTGGAACATATACCTCTGGCTTTCTGGGCATAAACTTCATATACAAGTTTTTTAGAGGATTGTTGGACACGATATAGAATTTATTCGCGCTACACTCTATCTACGGTTGGTCCATCTACCTATTGACCGCATTGTGGGACAACCTTGCCAGCCTTATCCTGCACGTGCGACGCCCTCCCAAGAAAAATACCAACCAAAAACCCCAAGAGTCCAAGGAAGAGGAAGGGTACCCTTTGAAGGCCATTACAATTCATCCCCCTAAATCTCCAGAAGAAGATGACGCGACTTCCTCCTACCCTACCAACGAGTTGAAACAACTGCAGCATGAACAAGCGGCCTTTGCCCTTCGTGGATAAGAACCCTTATTGCTAAAAATAAGAAGCCTTGTGGCAATGTTCTGCGACTATGTAACCATTTTTACTATTGTAAGCGAAAAATAAACAACAAAATAAAACAAAAAAAATTATATAAAGGAAAACACAAAAATATACATGTGTAAGCAATTTCAAGTTTATAATCATGTATTACTATTGTAAAACTTTTTGAATAAAACTTGTATTGGAAAAGAAAAGAAAAAAGGAAATGTGAGGCAGGTGGTTGATTTTCCTCTTTTCTTTAAACCAATAGAACTTAGGATAAGTCATTTCAAATTTCGGCATTGATAATTTACCCAGATATACTTGAATAAAGAATTTTATGCGGAAAAAGGAAAAGAGGAAGGAAATGTGAGGTTGGAGGTTGAATTTCCTCTCTCTTCCTTTCTAAAAAGGGACATGTATTGTTGCGAACGTTAAATACACTAGTTTAAGTTGCGGTGTGGAAACAAATTTTCTCTTGCTTTCTTGACATGTGTATTATTGATTAAGAAAGTAGACTAACGCTATTGTTATGATTCTGACAACGTTTCTAGAAGCCCGAGTTGAATAATAATAAGATTTTGATGAAGTTGATATGGAAAGCGGAGTGCCAAATGTGAAGATATAGAGAAAAATATCACAGAAAAATATACTCGAAATAAAGGAAATAAATACTCAGAACAAAGACATAAAGAAAAAGAATAAGGTATAAATAAGGGTTAGGAAATATACTATGGAAGAATATGGTATAGGTAGGACACGAATTACAAGAAAAACGTAAAGTATTAAGGAGGAAATATATAAAGTGAAAATACGTTGAGGACGAAATTTTCAATGAATCATGAAAAATTTTAATTAGAAGATAACTCGATAGGATTTATGGCCCCGCTCAAATAACAGATTGTATGATTCTAAGTTTTTACGGTTGGCCAGCTGTAGTAATCAAAAGATCTAATATGAAATGTAAAATTTCCTGATTTTTGAGGCCTCAAAATAGATTTTTGGGTTATGGGAGTTCTTAAGAAGGGTATAATTATGTTCTATTTCGAGTTAACATCCTCAATAAATAGCGTGCACGCGTATCAATGTAAATGAACAAAAGGGGAAAAGAAAAATTTAATAAATGAAGATAACTGGGAACGAAAGAGCCCCATAAGCTTTATAAATGAGTAAAATTAAATAAAGAACAAAAGGGCAATAAAATAAAAATTTTTAATAGCTGAGTAAACTAAAAAAGGAGAATATATTTTAAGGAAGATTATTATAAAATAAAGATTATTCCGTAGTAAATAAAATTCTTGTAACGAAAATTTTGCTATTAACAATCAAATATACACTATACAGTGAAATGCAAAATAAGAAGGATGCTATTTGAAAAAGAAAAGGGAAGAAAAAGGAAAAGGAAACATAAATGTAGGTACATTAAAAAATATTACGATCAGAATTTAGGATTTATTTTTTTTTTTCCAGTAGAAATTGAAATATCAAAATCGAGCTGAAAAGGTGGTAATTGTAATTGAAAAGATATTATCCAGCTAGGAATTAACGTAATGATAATGACTCTCCAAAGGCACTGAATACCAGAAAAGGAGTTAAAACCTCATTTCCGGATCATTTAACAACGATAAGATTAGGCAGAACACAAAAGAGAAAAATCTTAACGTGTAAACGAGTAGAATGTGAATTTCGAAATAAAATAGTATTTTTGAGTTTTTAGAAAAACGTACATAGTTGAATTTCACGAAATGGAGGTTACTCCTGGTGAGATAGTTCGGGCGGAAATTGAGATTAGTAGATTTAATCCCGACCAGAGTGAAGAACTAAAGAAACTATACAAGGTGAAATTTAAGACTATGAGACTCGAAAATTATCGACGTGTCATACAAGAGTGGACGCAACTGCCACGCAAAGTGCGGAAGAAAATGATATTTAAAGCCAAGAAAGCCGTCCTAAAAATTAAAGATATGGACTACAAAATCCAGGACTTCAAGCGCAAAGCATTTCCTCAACAATCGCCGAATCCAAGAAACAGGATGAACCTGTATGAAGAAATATCACCCGCCACAGAAAACCAAAAATGTAGGATACTAAGAGATGAAATATTGACTGAACCATTTAAATACAATCTTGTGAGGAAACATTAAGTAAGAATAAAACAAACACATAAATCTGTAGCAATGCTATATTTATTTATTTTTCTCTCAGACTGGACTTTCCAGCCTCAACCTCGGAATGAACATTTCAGGACTCAAAATTCGCGTTTTTGGAATCAAGATTTACGATTTCTGAACAACAACAACCTTCAAAGTTATAGAAATCAAGGTAACTCTCGAGGTCAAAATAATTTCGGTGGCAACTGGAGAAATTCAAACCGCGATTTCCAGGACCCTCACAGAAATGATGGGCAAAATTTCAACGTCCACAACCGCAATCAGGCAGGAAACCCTCGGGAAAGTGCACCCTTCAAAAACGAGGAAGGCCTCCTGCATGGGGGAGGCGCGACCCAAAAAACCCAAAAAACCCAGTCAGAATTCAAAATTTTTCGATTAACCTGCTCAAAGAAATAGTACCACCATGCATTCAACTTAAGATCCAAGATGAAACTGCTATGTTCATGTTAGACTCTGGAGCTAGCGTTTGCCTAATAAAACTGAAAAAAATCGGAAATCATTGTATCAACCGGAATAAAAAAATCCAACTGACCGGAATAACTTCCGGATACGTCAATACGATGTGAACAGTAATTTTAGATATCTTGGGTACACCTGCAAAATTTCATGTGGTGCCGAACTCTTTTCCCATAGACCCACACGACGCAATAATAGGAAACTCTTTTTTCGCTAAAAATAAAGCAAAAATCGACTGGGCGAATAACCGTTTCGAAATAAATGAAAAGCGAGTTCTGATGGCAAACGACGATGAGAATACCATAAGTATTCCCGCAAGGACAAGAAAAGTACGAGGGGGGACCCAAAAGTAACGGGAATTGTGTTACAACTTTTTTATTGACAAATTTTTTCACACACAATTTTTATCGCCTTCAAAGTAACCCCCATTGACTGTAATACACTTGTTCAATCTTTTTTTCCAGTGTTCAAAACAGTTCTGAAATTCATTTTTTGCAATGTTTTTTAAACCTTCCAGCGATTTTTGTTTCATCTCTTTTACAGTCCCAAAACGTTTTCCTTTCATGTCCCTTTTGAGTCTAGGGAACAAAAAAAAGTCACAGGGGGCAAGGTCTGGTGAATAGGGGGGGTGAACAATCGGTGTCATGCCGTTTTTGGTCAAAAATTTCTTCACGGACAGCGCTGTGTGGGCAGGTGCATTGTCGTGGTGGAAGAACCAATCTCCTGTGCGCCAAAGATCCGCTCTTTTCTTCCGGATGTTCTCCCTCAACCTTTTCAAAACCTCCAAGTAGAAGTGTTGGTTGACCGTTTGGCCTGGAGGAACAAATTCTGCGTGCACAATACATCTGCAATCGAAGAAACAAATGAGCAATGTCTTGATGTTGGACTTCACTTGGCGTGCCTTTTTTGGACGAGGCGAGAGAGGTGTCTTCCATTGGCTTGATTGCTGCTTTGTTTTGGGGTCGTAGCCATAGCACCATGATTCATCGCCAGTTATAACCTTGAGAAAAAAATCTGGGTCTTCATCCAACTGATTTTGCAGCTCAAGACAGGCCTAAAGTCGACGCTCCTTTTGATCGTCGGAGAGAAGGCGAGGAACAAATTTGGCTGCAATCCTCCTCATGCTCAAATCTTCAGTTAAAATCCTCTGAATTGAACTCCATGACAATCCAGACATCTCACAAAGTTGATCGATGGTTCGGCGACGGTCTTCATGAACAAGAGTGTTGATTTTTTCAATGTTTTCGTCCGTTCTGGAAGTCGAGGGGCGCCCAAAACGAGGTTGGTCTTCTATTGACATCTCTCCATTCTTGAAACGCGAAAACCAGTCGTACACACGCGTTTTACTCAAAGCATTATCCCCATAAGCTGTTTTTAGCATCACAAGGGTTTCCGCGGGTGTTTTTCCTAACAAAAAACAAAATTTTACAGCCGCGCGTTGCTCTCCGCACTCAGCTATTTCACGTTTTCGCCGAAACGGAAAAAGTCCTTTCACTAAAAAAATTCTTACGGACGATCGAATGCACTCACAGCAAATGAACTTTGCACACTGACTTGGGAGAGTAGCAGCTTGGAAGAGAACCAGTGGAGAACCCGATCCCCCCCTCCGCGGTCCCCCCACCACCTAATTCCCGTTACTTTTGGGTCCCCCTCGTATTTCGCATTAAAATAAAACCCACAACATTGGAAACAGGACTGATAGAATCCATCGATACCAAACAGGGATTTTATGCAGGTAATGCGGTTGTGAAAAACGAAAATGGTTTTATCTTTCTACCTTTTATTAACACTACAGAAGAAAACATCGAAATAAAAATCGCTGATCGAGAATTACAAGAAATCGCGAGAATCGAAGAAACAAGGAAACCGACAATGAATCGGAAAGAGAACAAGAAAAAGAAAAACAAGTAAAGAAGAAATATCCTAGCAAAAAAATGTTTTAAAATCGAGACGAGATCAAGTTTTGAGAAAATCAAAGAACTGCTCCGTTTGGATGATCTCGGTCCTACAGACAAGGATTAGATTCACAACCTCATTAAAGACTCAGTTGATTGTTTTCATCTTCCCGGTGAAACATTGACAAGTACACATCTACATCAGCATTCTATCCATACGCAAGATGACAAGCCAATCAACACACGCCAATACCGCTTTCCCCCAGTACTAAAAGAGGAATTGAATAAACAAGTTGGAGAGCTTTTGGAAAATGACATCGTTAAACCTTGGTGTTCCCCGTATAACACACCTGTCTGGATAGTCCCTAAAAAGGCTGACAGTCAAGGGAATGCACGTTGGAGAATGGTTCTCGACTTTCGAGCATTGAATGAGAAAACTGTAAGAGACTCTTACCCACTGCCCAATATTGTCGAAATACTAGACCAGTTGAGAGGAGCGAAATACTTCTCAATCTTCGATCTTGCATTAGATTTTAATCAATTCGAAATGAAACCCGAAGATGCACAGAAAACGGCTTTCTCTACGCCGCACGGACACTGGGAATTTGTCAGAATGCCGTTTAATCTAAAAAATGCGCCCGTGACCTTTCATAGACTAATGGATGTGATTCTATCTGGGCTACAAGGCAACGAATTGTTTGTATACATGGACTATACAAGTATACTAAATAAAAAAACCGGAAATCAAAAACGAAATTGACCGAAATACACAATTACGCAAAGACCAAATTCAAGATTGGATATTCCACTTACTTTTCGTAACCTGGTATTATTTTCAATAAAAATTATTGTTCCGGCAAAGGGTGGTTTTGATGGCTTCCAAAAATGCGCAGACCGTACCGAAATTTTCTTGTAAGGCGTAACCGGATTCCCGACCCGTTTACGAATTTTGAACTGGACTGACTCCCGATTTTTAGACGCGGTGGTTTTTATATTTTCTTCCAATTTCAAGTTTCGTGTGCAAAAAGCCCGATAAAACTCAGCATGAGAAACTCTTGACCGGAATTGCGTAAAATTATTCTTTTTTGCTTTGAATAAAAGGTTGATTGGTATCTATTATCTTTTCCTATGAATTTATTTTGCTTGTTCTTATGTTGTATTTACGAATCATTATCGATCAAAGGCGTTCACTGGAAGTAATTTGTTTGTTCTTCGTTATCCTATTGTTTCACATTTTCTCTTTATTTTTATTTGCTATAACGAAACCTTCCCATCAAATGGGTTTTTCTTTGTTATTTAAATTTGATCGTCTCGTGAATTAATACTATTGTTTTAAATTCACCTGGTTTTTACTTATCTGAGAAGATATGGAACTCGAGAAATGTACAAGGTTTAAGGTTTTGTTTCTTTTTATAACGATATAAAGGTTTTTCAGTCCGTTCATTTTGATCGTTTGATGTTGGATCGACGTACCGATTATCTTAATCTGGATATTTTCTAAATTCACTGATTTGGAAGTTTTTCTATCGGTCGAAAGTTATTGACGTGGTACTAAACGACAATCGGAACCTACAAAATGTTAGATATAATCAATGTGGCTATTTCTCAAGGAAAGAAAAAAAGGATGTCACGTAACTAAGTTTATTATACAAAAAAAATTTACTTGGAGGGCCCGAATTTAATAGATTGGAAAAAACTTTATCCCAAATATATACATATATACTCAATATATAACACCCGTATCGGCCGAATAGAATTCACTTTTCAAATATTGGCGCCACAAATCTGGAACCCACTTCGTATTTCGGTACACGCGCAATTTCACGAATTATCATGTACCACACTATTGTTAGCCCTCGTTTTACTGCTTTTTAAAAACAATCTGGCTATTATTTATAAAATTGCTAATAGTATACGGTTAATAAACTCGTTCAACTGCACAGAAATTATTCTCATTAATATTTATAGTTCATTTTCTCGCTTTATTAGTGTTTTTCCTTACGTCCTTTTTTTGCACAAAAAGGACGTAAGGGTACATAAGCGGGACGTCATATTACGTCCAGTAGCTCCACCAGGGTTGGTCTTCAGAAATACTATGAAACTGTCCCTTCTCATAAATTGTTGATCCCGTGTTTCGAAAATATTTCCCCCGAAAACAAGCCTCTCAAGAATCCTCTCTACTTCCTTCTCTGACTCAGGAGCATCTTAATTATCTATCTCGTCCACTTCTGAACCCGCTTCTTTCTCATTCCCCTGAATCGATGGTTCGACTAAATCCCTTTCTATTCTATTTGTTCCATGAGTTTCATGAATTTCCCCAAGTCCAACAGTCTCCTCTGGTTTGAAATCATTGTCATTCTCCTGTACTCTATATTTCTGCATTTTCTTTTTCTCTTTTTCGTCTTTCTCTTTAAGACCCTGTCGATATTGTTCCTCTTCAGAAGACCAAGTTTTCATCCTTGATGATCGACGAAGTCCACTCGTTACATTCACTGCTTTCATCTCAAGTTTCTTTTTCTCATCATAAATAACTTCTTTCCTATCTCCCAAACTCCCTTCATCATATTATAATTTCCCTCTCTCTGGATTTTCCGAATCCTCTTCATACCTCGTGAATTCCTTATTTTCTTTCTTTTCTCTCTCTGGATTTCCCGGGTTTTTCATATATCTTACTTCCAATTCTGGAATATTTCTGTCACTCACGTGCTCTCCCGAACATTCAGTTGTGAGCAAAGACATTATCCTACCAATATTATAATCAACCTGCTCCAACTTATCCTCCCAAAATCTAACAAGATCCGAATCCTCCGTTTCCTCATATTCGTCCGAATACTTATTTACTGCCTGTTCACGTTTTACGAGTAACACATCGCTTTTTTGCCGCATACCATCCTCGGGTCGGATTTCTTCGTTCCCCGAGACATCTTTGATTTTTCCCGACTCGGCGACATTACGGCTAAGGGCATCGACATTAGCGATACTTTTTCCAGCCTTATACTCTATTTTAAAATCGTACTCCTCTGATTTCAACCTTCACCTGGCCAGTCTCGAGGTGGGATCTTTCGCATTATGTAAATACATCAGCGGTTTATGATCAGTCCTTATAGTAAATTTCTGCCCATATATATATGGTCTAAAATAACTTACACAGTAAATTATTGCCAATGCTTCCTTTTCATACGTGCTGTATTTCTGCTCCGTGGAATTCAAAAGGCCAGAAACATACGCACATGGAAAAATTCTCAATAAATTTCCGATAATAACCGGCCAAGCATAAAAATTGTTTGATATTCTTCGGCGATTTTGGCAAAAATCCGCGACTGCTTTGAGTTTCTTAGAATCAGGATAGATTTCGTCTTTCGTGATCCTATGCCCCAGATAAATCACTTCCTTTCTCAAAAACTCGCACTTATCCGGCTGAAGTTTCAGTTCGGCCATTCGTAATTTCTCAATAAACTTCCTGTATTTTATACGATGTTCATGCACGCTTTTCGCGAAAATGATGACGTCATCCAAATGAACGAACAACTCCTCATTAACGAGGCCTGATAATGCGATGTTCATCAATCTGGCGAATGTTGCCGGGGAGCCCTTGAGACCCATAGTCATTCGAGCGTACTGAAAATGACCCCCATGAATGGTAAATGCAGTTTTCTGACGATCAGCTTCGGCGAGTGGGACCTGTAAAAACCCTTGTGCGAGATCAAAAACAGAAAAGTACTGGGCGCCTCCGAGCTGTTCGAGAATCTCGTCTATACGAGGCAACGGATATTTATCGTCTACCGTGAACTCGTTCAACCTACGGAAATCTAAAACGATGCGCCATTTTGGACTTCCCTATGAGTCCGGTTTCTTTTTCACTATCCATAAAGGACTTGAATATGGACTATGTGAAGGTTCGATAACCCCATTTTCCAACATCTCATTGACTTGACGATCCTCCTCTTTTTTAAGATTATGCGGAATTCGATACTGATGAGTGGAGAAAGGAGCATCCGTGTTTAAGCGAATTTTATGTTCGAGTAAATTTGTCGCCGTAAGCCTATCTCCCTCTAAATGAAAACGATCGGCACTTTCTTTAATCAGGCGATAAACCTCTTCTATCTCTTCTTCATTCAAATGTTCCGTGGGAGTAACCCTTTCCGTCCTTTCTATACGACCTTCCTCTTGAACCGTAGCTTGTACCACTAAGCATCTTCGCTTCTCCAATTTCTTCGCACGTTTATTCTGCCAAGGTTGCCTATATTGACCTGGAGACTGTTTCTCCAATCTTTTTTCTGATTGCCCAACTTCCCTGATTTCCAAAATCTCCTCCAATTCTACTGTAGAAGTAGTGTTGAACTTGTAGATTGCGCAGCAGGAGAATAAAAAAGAACAAATTGCACAGTAAATCGATTATTATTTAAAAGTCCAAAATACATTTAAAGAAAATAAATCGGCTCGCGTAGCTGTGTGTGGCAGTCGAGTGCCCGGACAGAATCATACTAACCGACTGATAACCAAAATCAAAATCAAAATCAAAAAGGCCCGGCGCGCCAGGAAAAATAGAATCTGCGCGCGTAGAAACGTAAAACGCATTTCCCGATCTCGCGCGTCATGTCAAGCACATAAACTCAACATCCCCTCTGCTTGACCACGCGAACACATTCACACATTCCAAGAAGGTCACGAAGGAAAACAAAACGACCTTTTGGAAAAGGCTTGGTAAAAATGTCGGCGCGTTGCTCCTCCGACGGAATGTACTGGACGATCAACTCGTTTGCATAAACCCTTTCGCGAATGAAATGAAATCGAATATCGATATGCTTCGATCTCTTGTGAAACTCCGGATTTTTCACAAGCCTTATCGCGCTTTGATTGTCCAGGAACAATAAAGTGGGAGGAACCTCTTTGCCACACAAATCGCGCAACACCTTTCGAAGCCAAATAGCTTCCTTTGCAGCCAATGCTGCGGCAACATATTCCGCTTCCGTAGTACTCAATGTTACAACTTTCTGTCGCTGACTCGCCCACGTAACAATTCCTTCACACACAAAAAAAGCAAAACCAGAAACTGATCGCCTCGTTTCAGTATCAGAAGCATAATCCGAGTCGGAAAAACCACGAAGGTCGAAATCCCCCCCGCTCGCCTGATACATAATCCCGTAATCAGCGGTCCCTTTTAAATACATGAAAATTCTCTTCACGGCCCGCCAATGAGTGTTGTCGTGACAAACCAAATATTTACTGACGTCATTCACAGCATAAGCGATATCTGGACGCGATACAACAGCCAAAAACATGAGCGATCCAACGGCTTCCCGAAATGGAACCCCCTTTTCCGCGCTCCCTTTTCTCGGCTCCTCATCGACAGCACTCAAACGCGAGTTCGGATCAGCCGGTATTGATACAGATCCCAATTCCCCCGGAAAAAATTTATTCAAAATGCCCATCGTATAACTCGTTTGATGAATGAACATCGTTTTATCTTCACGATTACGCTCTATCTGTAAACCAACAAAACAACTCGAATTTCCCATTTTCATTTCAAAAGACTCACTCAATGCATTCTTTACACCATCCAAAGCAATCCCTGACCTCGAAGCCACAAGTCCATCATCAACAAAAATCGCAAGTATCACCTCCTCTCCTCGTACAATCCCGCGGAACACACACTTGTCGCTCTCGCATTGTTCAAGACCAATCTTTTTCAAAATACTTACAAGTTTCTCGTTCCAGCACCGGGCTGCTTGTTTGAGGCCGTACCATGACTTGAGCAACCTGCAAACACTCGTCTTTTCTTCTTTTCCAACATCGACACCCTCGGGAACCTCCATGAAAATCTCCTCCTTAATTTCTCCGTATAGAAATGCCGTCTTGATATCGAACTGCATGACATCGAGGTCCAGCTGAGTGACGATTGCCAAAAATACTCGAAGAGAGTCGTAGCGAATTACAGGGGAAAATGTCTCTTGATAATCGATCCCCTCTCTTTGACGAAAACCTCGAGCACAGAGTCTCGCCTTGTATCTGAAAACTCTGTCGGTTCCATCTTGAACGACCTTGAAAACCCATTTTGAATCGATGGTTTTCATGTTCGAATTTCTTCTTTGCAGGGTCCAAGTGTGATTATCTTGGTGAGATTTCAGTTCGTTGGCGATGGCTTCTTTCCACTTTTCGGAATCGGGAGAATTCAGAGCTTCTTGGTACGTAAGTGGCGTGTACACTGCCAAATTGGCCTGGTATCTGGAAACTTTTGGAATCGTTGTTCGGTTTCTCAGTCCGTAGGGGCAAGGGAGCTTCTCACCCCCCTCTCGCTGGCCGTCGTCGACCGTCCCCTCACCTTGCACGCTTCTACTTGCCACTGCCTCTTCTTCGCCGACACCCGTTGCGCTGGCCTCTCGCTCACCGATACCGGGTGTCCCGAATATCATTTCATCCGAAATTGACTCTTCGTTTGATGTTTGATGCTTTTCTTCAAAGTTGTTTGTTTCTTCTTTGAAAGCCACGTCACGGGAAACTTGCACTGTCTTGGTAATTGGGTCATATAGTCTGTAGTTCTCGGAATTGTTCTGGTAACCAACAAAAACAACCTTTTTCGACTTCGCGTCGAATTTTCTTCGGAAAATCTTCGGGATGTGTACGAAAGCCGTGCATCCAAAAATCTTCAGATGTTGCACATTTGGTTTTGAGCCATGCCAGATCTCGTACGGGGTTTCTTCAGGGTTGATCTTGGAGGTGATTCGATTCTGCACAAAAACTGCTGTGCTTACTGCTTCTACCCAGAGAGACGTTGGCAAATTCTTTGCTTTTAACATCGTTCGCGCCGCTTCGACGATCGTGCGGTTGGCTCTCTCAGACTTTCCGTTTTGTTCGGGGGTGTATGGGGCTGAATTCGTCATTTGAATTCCTTTGTTTGAAAAAAATATTTTGAAATTCTCATTCACATACTCAGTTCCATTATCTCAGTGGAACCTTTTCGGAGACCGGCCAAATTTATTTTCGATCAGCTTCTCAAATTCCTTGAATTTCTCGAAAACCTGAGATTTTGATCGTATAAAGAAAACTGCTCTGTAATTTGACCGTCTGTCTATAAATGTGACGAAATAATTCGCCCCTCCCAGTGATGGCTCCGACATTGGACCACATACGTCGGAATAAATGCACTCCCCGGGTTCCCAGTGATTTTCATCGCGAGATTCGCCGAAAGAAAGTCGATGAGATTTTCCGAACTTGCAAGCCTCACAATAAAACTTATCAATGTCAGTGATTTTCACGCCCGTAATCACTTGTTTTCGAATCATGTTTTTCAGAGTCTCATTGTTTACATGCCCGAATCTTTCATGCCAAGTTTGAAGACTGTTCATGGCAGTGTTTATGTTTGCCTCGATAACGTTACACTCACGATCGCGTACAGGCTCGACAATGAATAACATTCGGTAAATGCCACTCGCCTGTTTTATTCCTTCGGCCACAACTTTTCCGTCCTTGACCAGATTCACTCTATCGCCCGAAAATGTTATCTCAAAGCCCTTCGCGGTACACACTCCGACCGAAAAAAGATTCTTACACAGTTTTGGCACATACAGAACGTCTTCGATTGTCGAATCGTGCCACTTATTGTTCACAAGCTTTCTCACTAAAATTGTCCCCGAACCGCGAACTTCACATACTCCATTATCGCCAAGCATGACGTTCTCCCCAACTGACGGGGTGAAGGTTGAGAACCACTCTCGTCGATGGGAAATGTGACGCGATGCATCACTGTCCGATAGCTACACTTCTTTCTCGTCCAATGAATCGAATCTTGAAATATTCTTCTTATCTTGTTTGGGTTTTTCTTCGACTGAAAAAGCGTAGTTTTGGGAACCATTTTTCTTCTTGAAGTCTTTCTTCTTCCTGCTATTACACTCCCAGGCGAAATGTCCTTTTCTGTGGCATGCATAGCATTCTATTTGTGACTTATTCGTTTTTCTATCTCTTGAATGATTTTTCTTGTTCCCACTAGCGGTTACGAAGGCCGTCGCATTTTCTTCATCCACGAAAATTCTGGATTCTTCTTTGATGAGACGCTCTTGAAGATTCTCGATGGTTTGGCGATCTGGATCAACGCTGTCCCACGCCGTTTTCAAAGCATTAAATCTTGCTGGTAAACTCGCCAAGATTTTTGCCATGATTGCTATGTCTGACACCTTTTCACCGACATCGCTGAGCTGCCCTGCCATGTTCTGAATCTTGGCCACGTGCTGGACAACTGAATCGTTCGGCGCCATCTTGTACTCGTGGAATCTCTGCGTCAAGACCAGCTTATTCGTTTCAGATTTCTGTTCGTGAATCGCCATTAATTTGACCCACATCTCTCGTGAATTATTGCTGGTCAATAGACTCTCCATTTGAGAAATTTCCAAGGCTGAGGAAATCAAAAACATAGCTTTGGCATCGTCCTTCTTCCACGAAGCAAAACTCTCTCGATCTATTTCTTCGGGCTTGATGCGCGTGCCATGGACAATGTCGTCAATGCCAGTGGCGATGAATATCGCATTCATCTGAAATTTCCATATCTGGAAATTCTTGCCATTGAATTTCTCAACGTTTCTTGTCGAGATCGCGTCCGCCATGTTCGAAAAGTCTATCGCGAACTTTTACTCATAAACTCCCGACGCGATCTAAAAACGTACTGCCACACCGCGATTTTCTTTTCACTTGCCGCCTCACACGGATTGTCTTTCTAAATTTTCTCCTTTTCGTGCCCTGGGCCCATAACCTGTTGAACTTGTAGATTGCGCAGCAGGAGAATAAAAAAGAACAAATTGCACAGTAAATCGATTATTATTTAAAAGTCCAAAATACATTCAAAGAAAATAAATCGGCTCGCGTAGCTGTGTGTGGCAGTCGAGTGCCCGGACAGAATCATACTACCCGACTGATAACCAAAATCAAAATCAAAATCAAAAAGGCCCGGCGCGCCAGGAAAAACAGAACCTGCGCGCGTAGAAACGAAAAACGTATTTCCCGATCTCGCGCGTCATGTCAAGCACATAAACTCAACAAGTAGGAAACGAAACAGTCTCCTCAGTTGTATTTACGAGAAAAAAATAAGCCTTCCATCTGTCATTATTTACTACAGCATTCCCTGCAAAAACGCCTTGGCTGGTTTCTAACCTAGAGATATAACCTATAGGACAATTATTATGATTTCTAAGAATAATATGAAAAATTTTCCGGGTTCGTGGTTCTATTTCCTGAATTTCCACTTGTTCTTTTACGTACTGAGATAAAAAAGGAACTCGATATCCATCTAAAACGAAACGATTCTCCGAATATAGAAGATCGGCTTTGTTTCTCTAAATAAATTCTGTCCCCAAAATACCATCCTGTCTGATCGGGAAACTGTCTGGAACCACATGAAAATCTTTCGAACGATTCAGAAAAACACCTTCAGCCTTCTCAAGAGTCTCCACGATCTCCTCCGAGATACCACTCAATCCTATTTTCTTCGAAGAATCAATTTTCATATCCGGAAGAATGCAACTCTTCTTAATCAAGCATGGATTTGCCCCAGTGTCAAGCATTAGAAATTCAGGTTTCGAAAACATCACTTCAATTTCTGGAGAAGTTGTCAACTTTATTACATGGACCGGGGTGTTATTTGAGGTATACTCGTACTCGACTGCTGTCGGGAACTTGGACGCTGATTTTGAGAATACACCTCCCTCCTTTGGTCCTGGAAAGTAAGGGAGGACTGATCGTTTCCCTGATACCCGGAATCACGAGGAGCTCTTTCTCGCAACAGATCACAATCTTTATTCATGTGCCCTTCCTTGTTGCAATCAAAACAACGAGTTCGAGAGGAGGGGGATGAAATTCGAGGCATCTGATTTCGCTGAATCTGAGTCAAAAATTGAGGGCAATCCCGAAGATTGTGATTTACACCGTCACAATATTGGCAACGAGTACCCCGAAAAGTATTCCTGTATGTCTGAGGAGAATCCCCAGAGAAACCAGGAACGCACGGCCCATCACCGTGTTCCTGTACTGATTTTCCGCAAATATTACATCTCAAAATAAAGCTACATGTTTCTCTTGTATGTCCTTCTTTCTTACATGTCTCACAACGCGGTGTCACATGATATACTCCGCGACCGCCGCGCATACGGCACATGTCGGCTCGGTGCCCCTTTCTTGAGCAAATCTGACACGACTCGTGATTACGAGTCAACGGAGTAGGCCGAGAATTCTGTGCTTGAATCAAAAGCCGGCAATTTGGCGTATCATGATTATCCCGTTGGCAATTCGCGCATCGTAAGTTTCCGGCCTTTGAAAAGTTACCGATTTCGGTCTATGCAGTTACTGCTGTGCAAGCAATCTCCCTACAATGCGAATTGCCTCTAATCTCGCTTCGCTCAGACTATTAACTGAGGGCATCAAATTCGAGATTTCGCGGCGCAACCCGAGAATGAATGCCTCGATCACTTTATACTCAATCCCATTCTTCCTATTGTCTTCTAATAATCTCTTCCGTTCCTCGGTTGCATCCTCAGGGTATTCCTCGTGTTGAGAGTCCCGAATTCTCTGACCAAGCTCCCGTGCTCTATTCAAAAAATCAGGCACTTGCTCATGTAAACCCTGACACAGCCTTGCTAGCTCGCTTCTTAAAGCGGTCGCATTTTCACGGGGAGCATAAATCTCCTTCAAAGCCTGCAATTAGTCGTCAAGTGTCCCCAACTGTTTGCTACTTGTAAGTTGCCGGGCACCTCATTGCAACCTGGCTTTTATCAACTGTGTAAGACCCTGTTCGGCACGTGCCGGGAGGAGACTTTTGGCCTCCACAGCCCGTTGCAAATTCACGATAGGAAGCACCATTTTTGCTATCTCCTGAAAACTCAGGCACGAGAGGAATAACATCAATCAACTTTAGTTCATAGGACTCGACCCTATTTCCTCGTTGATTTCCGTTGTCCATGTTCGATGGTGAATAATCCGGCTGTTTCTTTTTCAAAAATTCCCTTTTCTTGGAATATTCCCTTATCTGTGAACTACCTGAACCCGTTTCTGAATCTTCTGAAAATTGAATTCCGGAATCCCCATGCTTTTCACGTCTATGTGACCCTGCCTGTCTCTTCCGTGATTTCCTGCTAGGTAAACCTGTTCCTAGGACTTCATCTCTCTGTTCATCATCTAAATGTGCGGTTTTATTTCGAGTGACTTTTATCCTCTTCAGTCATGCCCTTAACATATCGTACCAGTATATATATATATATTACCACTATCGTTATATATACCATACTATTATAAGTTTCCCAGTAATCATAACAACTATATCAAAAAAAACCTAAATCCTGTGTAATAAATCCTATTCAATATTCCACTGTATTCAATGTTAACCAAATCCAGCAAGCAACTACTCCATATCTAAACAAAATTATTCTGTGCCATTTATATGAGGCCTTACTTCCAAGTCGAAAATTCCCCCCACTAAAAATACTCAATTCCACAGCCCTTTAAAGCAAGTCATCCCAATTCTCGGCACATTCATATTCTTCAGGGTCCTTTTCACGTTGTTGCCAATATTACAGAGTTCCAATCTCTCGGCTCGGGACCTCAGGAAGAGACAAGGTAGTTAGACAGAAGGTCTAACTACCTCGCAAATCCTACTATTTTCATCAAGCGTAAGGAACCCGCCACACCTGAATTTTTACACCCAAATCCTCTTATCATGTCCCGAATCACTTCTCAAAACATATTTCCGAGCAAATCTATTCCGTTGATGGACTTCCACAAACGATATTATTCTCAAACCAACATCTGAAATCCTTGTGTGTCTCTCAAAGTGATGATTCATGCATTCGAGCCTAAGAAGACGACGATGTTCATTACAATAAACTTCTTCCGTTAGATTCTGACATACGCGATCTGAAAAAAATACGAATTGTACACGATCGCACCTTCGTAAACAAGAGTTTGTCAGTAAATCTACTAAAAAATCTATTTAATCCATGCCTAATACGTAATTTAATCTCCCTAACTTCTCTATTCTGCATGACTCTTTTCAATACTATTTCGCAAGATCACAACTAGATCCAATTATATAATTAATCTCATCAATAATTAAACCCATTAAACCAATCTACCTACAAGATTATATCTCCGACAATCCCTCTTAAATAATTCCATAGCAATCTTATCATCAACTTATCGCTTTTCCTATCAACTCTATCAACACCTCTAACAAAGTGTGTGTAATTCGACTCCTTCACCCTGTCTCCACAAAGTCCTGCCGTGGTCGCCAAAATTTTATGTCACGATCTGAGGTGCACTCCGGTCAGACACCAGGATAAGACAGGACTTCGAATTAACACACACACATATACAAAATTCAAGTTAATTTATTATGAAATCAGATAGAAGACAATTCCCAATATTACACAAATACCTTAAATTCAACGCACGTCAAATATCCTATATTCTACTTGTATACATCTATTTCATCTATCATCCATTACTATTATTCATAACTTGGATTCAGAATTATTATAAAGAGAACTCCAAGAACTTACAATTCTTATTCTATGTTTACAATAATCAGATTATAATTGTCGATTAAATGCCATAATGATTCACGAAAAGCTTATATAATTATACTAATATAAATCTTTTCGAATTTAAACTCCGTTCTTTTTCCCTCTCATCCACAATGTATATATCTAGATTCTAATTAAATCCATTTTGTAAAATGGAATTTAAATCGCGCAGAGGAGAATCTACGAGCAGACCCGCGAATCTTGTCTGGTCTATTAACACTTCTATTGGGGTTGGGAAATAATCCCCGCTAAAAAGTTCAGTTCCAACCGCTTCTGCCAAAACGCGTTCAGGCACATATTTCTCTGAACCAGCGAAACCAAGATCCAGGTGCTTTGTCGCCCCTGAATTCCTACCGTTTTTCCCGGTACTTTTCCCTTTCGGAACTGACAACTCAGCCGATTTTACGAGTGTCTTTCGGGAGACGCTGTTTTCCCTTCGTCTAATTCTATCTGGAATCTTAGTACGCAACCCGTATTTCGTTCTCAAGTCAGATTTATTCTCCCGAGATTTGTTAACTTTGAGTTTGAAATAACATTTACATCCGGGACATTTGACAGGGATATTTGTTTCCGCAACACGCAAGCGGACGCCAAAAATCGCGCTGGCGTAATCCACGACGACCTCCTCAGGGTTTTTCCCGGACGAAAATGGAAAGTTCTGAAACCGCCCCTTGGCCCATTGAATCCGAACCCAAGTGCCAAGGGCGCCTCTATCCAGAAATTTCTGCCTCCAGTCGCTACTTCTCAACCCCACCTCTTCTGCTTTCTCAGCGCTTTCGGACAAAATCTCCGCCCTGCTCACCAAAAGACAACCCGGGTGTTTTATAATTGAGAATATCAATCCAACAAATCGATCTCTGTGATAAATTTCCCTTATTACATTTCCCTTAATCAATTAAAGTTTCTCTATTATTCCCGATCACTTTTTACTTACTCTTTATTCCTCGTTGTAGTTACAAGGTCGTTGAACGACAAAAACCCAGCCTTAGGGCGACGAGGAGGCTTTTTGGCTCGCGTTGGTGCCGAAACCGCTTATAGCATCAAAGGGCACTTAATGAAACTGAACCACAAAACCCGATAATTCAATCCGACCGATAACTACCGAGAACAAACGAAAACTCGAAGAAAGCGAGGAAAAAGGGCCAAGGCACCAGAGTGCTTATGGACCCGAGAGGTTTCCAGGTATGGAAACGAGAACGAAAAACTGTCCTCGATTAACGCGCGATTGCTCTATTTAAAGAGTCATTTTTGGCGTGTATCGGGAAAGGGAAGCCCTGGCGGGAGAAAATATTTTCACACGTATAAAAAATCATGAACTTGCATTAAACTCAGCAAAAACGCGAAGAAATCACGCCGCGAAGCCCTCCCCTGCCCGAATCTCAACTTCTGCGAGGTCTCATTTCGCGCATTACCGTGAGACCCACGGGAAAAAAATGTGCAAGCAGCAACAAATATCGTGCGAATATACGCAAGATATTACACCTCCCTCTTTTCTGAGTTAAAAAATGTATCTCTTGGATTCTTTTTTCAATTCCTATGTATTACATATACATGATTATGCCCATAGTTATTTCGCCCCATTTGATTATTATTAAATATACATACTATGCACATCCGTCTTCAAATCATGTTAATGAACACGTCTGTTGGTCCAACGTATTTCCTTATAATTATTCGACTACGGCCATTGTTATTCGTGATTATTCAACAGAAACTTTTCGCCAATTTTTCTTTCCATATGCTTACAGCGCAGTTCCTGTCTGAGTGAAAGAAAGCCGAAGAAGTCAAATATTCTCCCCGACCCCTTCGTCATTCTTTCCTCTGTTATACGTATCATTATCCCTACACACTGTATTTCTATTATAACTATTATCTACCCCTTGGTGATTAACATGATTTGTAATTTATATCCCGTCGATTCAGTTATATCTATTCATTTATTTATTCCTTTCTTACTATCTCTATTTCCTATAAATTCGTCCCTTTACTTCCTTCTCTTCAATCTATTTTTCCCCTCATTTGATTTTTCCCTTTTATTTATCAATTGCTCAGAATCAGAATAACAGGAAGAATCAAATACTGAAAATCTAAATCAAATCTTTCTTTGATGTGCTAGGATTTCTTTTTGATTTCAAATACTCTGTGGAGGTTTCTCCAAGGTCGTTCTTCTTCTCGATCTCAGCGTAAGTCTCTTCAGTGGTGAATTCTTCTTTCTTGAAATCCCGAAAATTTCTTCCCTCCTCGGCAGCTTGGAGGTCGCTCATCGTGAACACAGTACACTTCGTGGGAATAGGCGTTGGGCCCGTGTTTTCTCTTCTTTTCCCCAGATGTAGGAGCAGGTTAGTTAGACTGTCCCACACGGCGGCTATCAACCATATGGACCATCCATAAACATGGTGCAGCGCGAAAACATGGACGGCAGTATCAGTGACAATTTTAAGACTTTTCAGAATAAAAAACAGACCAATCTAACCCGCGCTGAATGTTTCCAGGCTTGTGAATCCAGTCCACATCTTTCTCCACGCATTTCTAGAGATTTTCTTAAGGGTATTAGAATCGATCCATCCGTACATGTGAAGACCCCGAATATCGGCTTCATCCCCGGTCAACTTCCTCACCACAGTATTTAAAACGCTAGGTCCATTCAGAGGCATCATGAGCAGTTGTGTTTGAAATTTTTCTATATCCTGAGTGGAGTAGATCTCGCTTGTCACCAGGTTCCCGGGATTCAAATAGTTCCAAGTTGGTTCCTGATTTGGTGATAATTGTGTTAGTGGTTTAGTTTCCACTGCGAAGGGCAACATTTTATACCAGTTTCCATCGATTTTGTATAAGGGAGGAAAAGCGGCATTACATGTAATTTCGGTGCCCGTTCTTTTGATGATCCTTGTTTTCGGTGTCAGGAAGAAAGATTCATTGTTCCGACTTCTTGGAAGTACCTGATACCTAACAGCTGGTTCATCTTTGTAAATTTACTTCCACAGGGATACATTTAATCAGTTGTATGGCTTCTCCAGTGATCAAAGCCATATATCATTGATCTTTCATAAAATCTAAAGCAAATTCATCGGACTTGAGAGTGGCCAGAATTTGAGCATTCAACAATGTTCGGCGTATAGTCTCACAACGTTGCCGAAGAACATCCTGATATAAATTTTTCAATTGACGCCGGATGTGTCTTTCCACATAGACGAATTTAGAATTTACATACGCAAAAATGTCCAGATTCTCTGAGTGAGGTTCCTCTACTGATTTAAAAAAACTCCCAATATTTCCTTCGAAAATAAAAAGGCGTGAATGGTCCGTCGTGATGAGTGAATAGCCACATACTGATTCTATCTTATTTTTCGTCAAGGCAAACGTGACATCTTCCGAAGTAACGGTGTAGAGTATCTTGAAAGTCGAACCCCCATCTTCATCTTGTAGTCGTTCCGCTGGCCTCTCATAAAGAACGCTGAACTTATCGAAATTGCATTGATTTTTAGGAATGAAGTTCCAATATACATGTCCACCCTCGTTATCTGTGCAATGGCCCGTCTTGACTGGGCAATTTGGTCCATTCCGAATCATCACTTCTTCTGATTTAAGTAAAGATTCAGCAGTGTAACTTCTTACTGTCAATTTCACTATGGCCTGCACAACCACTTTGCTCCAAGTACCAAACGCGTCACTGTAGTGTGTGCCCTCACAACTGCCATCATTTCCCACTTTTCCGGCCAAAGTAACCTGGCGTACATTTGTCGCGTTCACTTTGATTCCATCGTGAGTAGCTTGTTCTATGTAAAACCGACCAGACTCGAAAATTGTGGCGCATTGTTCTAGTGTGACGTCCAGGAGATACTCGTTAAATCCCTGAACCACGGTGGAAACATGAGATTGCATACCACAATAAAAAACGTTCCTCTTCACTTTGACTGTGCAATGATGTAAATAAATATCTTGAAAATCAGAGAGTTGTAATAGCTGAATATATATCTTTGTAATGTTGACCCGCGACGCCGGAAACCAACACTCCTCGATGCCCTTCAGATTTATGCTGGTTACATTGGAACCAGGCGCGCCGCAATCAAAGCCCACGAGTGTCACAGCCACAGGTATAATGGCAGCGAGAACAATCAGCAACATTCTAACAAAATTCAAAATTAGGCGATGCCGGGAAAATTGCACATGAGAAAAAGAGATTCTTACTCGAAGTCAAATTTATCTCCGACTGAATACCCGCAATATCCACCCAATATAGACTTCTCTCTGTATTCTGAAATTTCGATAAATGCTATAAATATATGCCATTGTGATGTTTCGAATTAATTTCCCATGTCTACAAGAATCTGATGTAATAACTTATCTCCTTCCTGTGCAATTCTTCCAACACAGGAATACAGAAAATAAATACAAAAGGTAGTTCCTTTTCTCTCTACTTATTCTCATTATTTTCCGACACGCATATATATTCTCACTCTACATATCTCATTCAAACAAATTCCGAACGTTCACAAAGACCCCTTTTGATTCAACGCCCGGATTTCTCCGAAATAAAACTTCCTTGTGACGGTGACGTACATACGCCCGTCTACTTCCTCGGACCCGACGCGAGTCGCGATAAGACGGTCGGCAGACACCGTACGCGCCTCAGCGCCTATTTGTATTACAACAAGTTTAGCGTTAATGACTTCGAGTATCTTATGGGGCCCCGTGGCGGTATCATTCAATTTCCCCGTCTTCATACCCCTGCGCAGAAACACGTATTCCCCGGAATGAAAGCTTCTAGGATTCGCTCTGCGATCCTAGAGAATTTCGTACCTTTCTTTAGCCTGTTTGAGATTGTTCCGAGTCTCGAGCTGCAAATCGTGGAGACGAGCTTATAATTTTATCAGATATTCATCATAACTCTCGAGTCGTTCCGCCTCGGGCAAAAATTGGGCAGACGGTAACAAAGACTGACGACCAAAGATCAATTCGAAAGGAGTTTTCCGAGTCGCTGCTTGTATGCTAGTATTATATGAGAAACACGCGAGTTCTATCCAGCGATACAATCCGGATTCTGATTTAATGAATGTTTTGATATATTCCACGAGTGAACTAAGATATTTTTCCAAACCCCCATTCGTTTGAGGACTGAACGCTGTCGTGCGAATCTGACGAATTTTAAAAATCTTCGACAGAGATTTCATCATTTTGCTCATAAAATTTGTCCCTTGATCGCTCAATATGATTATCGGGGCACCATGCACACAAAATACCCGTTCAACGAGTGCCTCGGCGACCTAAGAGGCCGTGAAATTTGAAAGTGGTACACAAATCACAAATTTACTTAATAAATCCTGACATGAAAGAATATATTTATTTCCTGCTTCGGTCAATTTAAATGGCCCAACTATATCGATCCTGATTTTCTCGAAAGAATTCCTCGCAGTATCCGTTATCGTAAGAGGTTGTCTGATTTTAACCCTCGTCAATTTCTTTAATTTGCATATGAAACATTGTTGAACAAAATCAATGACGTCGTCTTCCAATTTTTCCCAGAAATAATGACTTATTATTCTCCAATAAGTCTTTAAAATTCCCTGATGGCCCCCAACTGCTGAACAATGATTTTCCTCGAGGATTTCGTATCTCTTGGAAATAGGCGGAATTTGTACAAGACCATTGCAAATCGTAACCCGGAAATTATTCCCTTTGAACCGATTTCGGATTTCCAAAGCTACCCTCTCCCACGGAAAACCATTAACCAACCGAGTCCTTGATATACTAACGCCCGGAATTTCCTGAACCTGAATTTATTTCTCCGCATCCTGAAAAGCCTTTTCCAAATACCTCCACCCGGAACTCGTACCAAAATCTTCAGGACCTTCACCCGATATACATACACCTATCATATACCGGGTTCCCTTTCTAATCAACGCGGCCGTACCTAACTGCATTCGTCCGAAATTCCTAATATCAATCCTCCTTGCTGTTTCTTTAGTGGCGGGATCCGCAGGTAAACTATTCCCTGGCGGAGCTGAGAGGATGTAAAAAGGACGTAAGAAGTATGTAGTATTACGTCCTTCTTACGTACCCTAACGTCCTTTTTGTGCAAAAAAAGGACGTAAGAAGAACGTTTCGTAACTCATGAAAAGTGTAAAGTTATAAAGAACACAGGTCGTTTTTGTCAAATTTAACATTTTTAATCATTAATCGAACTTTTGCAGGTCTCTCAATTAACAAAATCGTTGTAAAAAGACCTATCATTCATTGGATATTCTGATTTTCTACAAGATGCGGGGCAAGCACCATGAGTGCTGCCCTCTTTCGTTGGCGGGAACGCTCATTTGAATTCATATTACTATACGACCCTCAAATTGACATCCCGTCGATCACTACAACATTTATGTTTAGTGTAAATTAGTGATGATTGGAAAATATTCTTGATTTATTCTCATTTACATTTTTTAATACATTTTTTCAACTCAATCTATTAAATATTCAATTAACAGTAAATTATACATTGAATTTTTGAAATTCGAAAAACCTCAATTACAATTCGAAGTTAGTTTTAAAGCTGAATTAATTCGTTTATAAATATATTGAAAATTAATATACGAGTTTAGGTTTGTCTATCATACTTCTGATCGCGTACGGTTTTGTAAATATATTTTTTTCGTCTAAAACATGAAAATTTTCTCATTTTGCTTCAGCACAAAGTATTTTAGCAATCGAGATTGAGGCAGCGAACAAGGTACAACAGTAATTGTTTCATTTTTTTATTAACAAATCATATATAACATGGAACAAAATTTTTGAGCAATCGGGATTGAGGCAGGAAAAAAGGAACGATTGCTTCGTTTTTTTAATAACAAATCATGTATGACATAGAACAGCAATATTGTTACATAATACAATACTGTAAAAAGTTATCCTTTAACTTAATTATCCTAAACTTTCTTTAGAAAAATCCTTAAAATATATAATGGATTAAGACCAATGACTTTTCATCCCTAATAATCACAAAACTGTCACAGTTTTTTATCATACACCTTCAAGTCGGTGGAACAATTAACTCAAATGTTAAAATTATCAACTTTTATTCAATTTATTTATAAGTAAATAATTTTATACTTCATTAAACATACGAGAATTCGATTATTTTCTCGCCATTATACAAATGCATATGTAGCAGAATATGAAAATACTTTTATGCATTTTCCGTATTCAAAATGAAAATATGATAATTCACATTGTTCATCCCTTCGCTCCCTGAGAACAACGTCAGAACAACATCAAAATGTTGCTCAAATGTTGCCGTGTCAAAAAACAGAAAAAATCATGATCTTACAATGATAAATAATTATTCCATCATCTTTTATTGATAAATTAACGCTACTGTTGCCCTCTTCTCCCTTTCATTCGGTCTATTTTTTATTTTAAATACCGCTTCTGGCCTTCCTAACCTAACCTAACCTAACTCTTCACATATTTATCGCCAAACATACTTTATTTAGAGAGCAACGAATCCTGTTACTTTTTATTTTCACAAAGTACGTTTTCAGCAAATTTTAAGCATTTATTTTGTCTCTACATGTTATTTGTATGAGCAACATTTGAGCAACATTTTTCATGTTGTTCTCAGGGAGCGAGGGTCATATACTGTCCAAATAATACTAGTAATAGTATATTATTGACAGTTTTGGAAATGCCTAGATTATTTAATGCCAATTTTCGTTTCGTCATATAAGGCAATTTCCAAAACTGACAATACGCTACTTTACTCACAGTTTGCTAATTATTCACGTCCAAATGTTCGAATCTTATTATATCAACTATTTAAAATATAATAATTACACTTTTTCGACAGTACTGTGTTGTTCCTATGAACGTCCTCCCAATCGAATTTAACGGTGAGGAAAAAAATTTCTTCTTTTACGTTCAAAATGAAGTTAAATTTCGATCACAAATATTCGTCGGCTTGCTTGATCTCGAGTTTATATTCGTAGGTCGATTTGAGTTTCGCAGCGCACTCACTACAAATTTGAGAGAAAAGTCCGTCGTTAAGTAGTACCTGAAATAAGACAAAAAGAAACTAATAATTACGATCTACAAAATGAGTTTTCAATGATAGATATGAGTTTAATTATTGAATATTTTAAAAATTTACAATAAAGTTACATTTTCTGAATGCGTGATTGAAATCATATGAAAAATCCAGAAAGTTATCAATTTTTTTCAATTATTCTTAATGAAGATAAAAAAATTTATCATTCAATTAAATAAACGAAAAAGTATTGACGATATTTAACATTTATTTTCCGAACGATGTATACATGATTCTTTAGCATTTATTTTTATCGTATGAACAATCACATTATTGAAACAATTGAAATACGTAAATTTCATATACACATATCTAACTTATTAGAATGCTACATTGTTATCAATTTTGGAACATATATTATCGAAGTGTTAGATGATTCACCAGTGTATATTACATTATTTAACTCCTCCATTTGATTCTCGGAATGGAATTAGGTTCATTTATAGTGTTAAAATATATAATCCTAAAAGTTTTTGATATCTTTGAAATTGATAATTAAACGTTAAGAATGTAGATTATAATGTTATTAAAAAATATTCAGGTGTAACGACGAATTTCATTAATTACGCACATTACCTTATCTTTTTAATGCATGGAACTCTATACCTATACTACAGGGTATGTTTATAATTGTTTTGGTAATCGTTCTTTGATAGATATTTTTTTCTAATACATAATACTCGATACTTATATGATTATTGATGTTATATTCAAGTTTTGTGTTCAGCTGTGAATATTAAGTGACCAAAAAGAACTTTTGCATGTTGTATATAAAATCGAAGATCTCTTAATACTTCAGGAGGATTCAAAATTTTTGCAAGGGATGTTTTGAAGTTCATATTTTGTAAATAAAGTAAACAAACGTTGAGAATGTGAGTCACAATAATAGTAAAAAAAGTAAGGGCTTTATGGCGAATTTCATTAATTTCACGAGATAAACAAATCGTTTTAATGCATGGGACACCATACCTGTACTACAGGGTATGCTTATAATAATTTTGGGGGATGTTCTGTAATAGATATTTTTTTCTAATAATAAATACTCTTTCCCCACATGATTGTTGAAGTTATATTAATGTTTTGTGTTCAGCTGGGAATATTTAGTGCTTAAAAAATTTTCGAAAGTTATATGTAAAATCGAAGTTGTCTTACAACTTTCGGAGGTTTCAACATTTTTGAAAGCGATGTTTTATAGTTTATATAATGGTAAAAGAGCGAACAAACGTTGAGAATGTGAGCTATTACAATCAAAATAAAATTAGGGCGTTATGTTGAATTTTATTAATTACATAAGATTATCTAAACTTGTAAATACATGGGACTCTATACTTACACTAGAAGGTATGTTTATAATCACCTGGGTGTTATTCTAGAATAATTATTTTCCTAATAAATAATACTCGTTCCTTATACGAAGATTTAGGGTATAATAAAGTTTTTTGTAGAGCTGGGAAAAGATAGTGACTTAAAGAAATTTTTGAAAGTTATGCATAAAATCTAATATCTGTCGATAGTTCCGGCGATTACGAATGTTTTGCAAGCGATGTTACATAGTTGATATTTTGGAAAATTGATGAACAAACATTATGAATGTAGATTCTAATGTTATTAAAAAAATTCAGGCATATCGACGAATTTTATTTATTACGCAAATTAACTACTCTTGTTAATGCATGGAACTCCATACCTATACTATAGGGTATGTTTATAATTATTTTGGGGAATGTTCAATAATGGATATTTTTTTCTAAAACAAAATACTTGTTCCTTATATGATTATTTTTGTGTAACGAGCGGCGTACGACCGCTCTTCTAGTCTCATTAGATTATAAAGAAGAAAAAAGGGAAACAAATTTAGCTATATAAAAGTTATTTCATAGAAATATTAGGAATTTCAACAGAGGCTATTTTAAAGACAATAAGATAACGCGATTTACAGTTACCCCGATACGAATAAATTCGATATCTAACTCGAATAATGAACGGATGGAAACGGACTAAAATCGGCAAGCGATAACGACTTCAATGCATTCAAATTATGATATCAAATAATTTTCAATATATCATCAGCCAAACCGGAACCCGTTTTTGCCTCCTCTTTACAAATTTTACTATTTCCACCCAACCAAAAAACATATATAAACCCGCGAGTTTTTCTCAGTAGTCGAAGTGAAAAATCCAAGTTAGTCTCCTTAAAGCTCTTCACTGAGTCTGGACAGGAAGCCCAAAAATACGAGTCTTGGTAATTTCTCTTCCCCGGGCCCTTATAGAGATCCGACCTGAAGACGATCTCTCTGCCTCATCTTGCCGAGTACTAATTTGACCCAAAAGTCGGAGTTGTACTCCAGGCCGTAATAGCTGTTGGTACAAAAATAGAAATTCACATGTAAATATAAATTTTATCCTTAACACATTTAGTGCAAAATATAGGTTGGCCAAAATTCGAGTAGAAGGGATTCATCCCTTCTAGCTTTAGATCCAGGGCAACTCGTCTCGAGGCAATCTATTATTCTTGTAGATTTCTCCATTCCTTGTTCTCTTGAACGTAACGATGATGTTAGAATAATTTAGAGAAAAAAATTTAATATAAATAGAATGAAAAAACATAGAATAAAATAGTAATTTTACGATAACCACATATATAATAGAGATCAAAGAGTAGCTAAATAACATAAAGAATAGACGAATCAAGGACCAAGAGAGAGAAAATTCGCGTATAAGATTTAATTAAATAGGCGCTCTTGAATTTAGAGATAATAGAAATATGAAAAAGAGAACCCAATAGGAAATATAGAAAGATTTTTCATTGCAGTGCCTTTGGTGTAGGAATTGATCTGGACTATTAAAAGTCTGATCAAGAGAAAAAGAGTGAAACCTAGCGAGAAAAAACATGTATTTAAGAAAAAGGGAATATTGAACTTGTACCATAGACTAAAGAAAATAAAAGAGATTAAATTCAAAAACTTCAACTTCTTGGGAACTGATAGACAAAGAGTTAGCCAAGGAGACCTCAGAACAATTGGGGATTACATTGATAACTCCCAACAAACAAATCACGGTGACATGCGGACATTGTGGCCATAAACAAACCCATAATCTGAATCAGGGTACAGTTAATCGGGAGTTCGATCACCTGACGCAATTAGATAGTGAAACGGGGGCAGCAGTAAGAAATTCGGACGCTTCAGAAGCATTAATAATGGAATTAGCCGAGATGGGAGACTTATGGTTCTAGAACGTTGTCGGAGATAAGCAAATGAGCACGAATGTAGGACTGGAAATGCGAAATGAGTAAGTGCATCGTAACAAGAAATTGTGAAACTACGAATATTGATATTTAAAAATTTCATTATCGGGATATGCGGATAAATGAGAATCGATAAATCCTTTTTGCGAGAATGATCACTGGAAATGGAACAATGTTTATGACTTGGAAATAGAAACGAGAAGATTCAAACCCATTGTAAATCAAATTGTATAGAACAATGTTTGATCAATAAATGTTATATTATAGTATTAAATTCACTCCTAGTCTATTATTGCCTTTAAACATTCTTGAACTCCTTAAGGAAGTCCCTAACAAGGGTCATCTTGGGCGGAGCTTCCATTGGAGTCCTTCTCTGTACGATTGACTCAGAGTCTTACCATTGAATAAAGGAACTTTGGGAAATAACTCAACGCTGGATTCGACCAAATTCCTGATCTCGTCGCTGGTTGATCTGGGCTCGCTCGTCACAGGAGAAAAAAAATGGCGCAGGTGGCAGGACATCTTAATTGTGTTATGGGACTTCTTGGAGGCAATAGAATGTTTTAAGGGCGATCTTCTTTTGACAAAATAAGCTACAGTAAGAAATCTGATTTGAAAAGATAACTTTTATAGAGTTTAGGCACAGTTGTTACAGTCGCCTTAAATCAAACCTTTTTTTTTTCTCTCTTTCTTTGATAATCAATACCAAGTCATTTTTGAGATAATGATATTAAGATAATTTTACATTCAGTAAAAACGAAATTGTTTCGAAAAGACGACTCTGAAACCAGAAAAATTTCCTTCAGGGAAGATAAGACTATTTTCTTTCTGAATGAGGGATAACTATGACCTTCAATGTTTCATTTTTATTTTTTTGTGCTTTCGCCCATAAAAATGCAAAAGACGAAATTAGTGTAAGAAGAAATGAAGAAATAAATAGGATAGTGCGGGAATTTCAACGTTTGGCTCGCACCGAACAACGTATTCAACAAGAGCGTGCTCGTTTAATGGCACTGTTAAGGCAACATGAGGCTATGATTACGGCACAGCATAACTCCCGAACACATAAAATATCGACGGAATTCACGACAGGTTGAAGGAGTAATGACTAGCACGAGACATCTCCTAAATGTCAAAACCTAATTTGATTCCGGTTTATGACTACTCACCCTTAACAAGAAAGAGCCGGGAAAATTTATCCCAAGAAGAACAAGAAGATTATCTGAATCGCCAATTATCTCTCTCCAAAACCAAAAGTCGGGAAAACTTGAAAGTTTCAGAACCAAAGGAAATAATAGACGATAAGAAACTTGATAAAAAGGAACTTGAATTTAAAAAACCTATCGCAATGGCACTACCCGGAGGAACATATACAATTCGTCTTAAAGACGCCGTGATGATGATCCCAAAATTTTCCGGAGATCCTACAACTGGAGCTACCTTTAGAGATTTTTCGATTGGATGTGAAGATGCCAAGGATATGATGCCCGCTGCAGCCGAAGGAAGTCTATTAAAAATGATGAAAACCCGATTACAGGCTGGAGCATTGGAAGCTGTGCGTGGAGAAAATTTTACTGACGTCAATGCTTTGCTTAAACGTTTGAAGAGTGTATACGCACCACGAGAATCCTCAACACGACTAAGAGGCGAACTCGCTCAAATATTCCAAGGATATGATGAAAATGTTGCGAAATATTTCAATCGAGTAAGAGATTTGGGGCAAAGAATTATAGATGCATATAAAGCAGATCACGAAAATGCTATCTCAGAAGAGCAAAGAGCTGAAATAGAAAAAAAAACGGTTCAGGCATTTATCCTGGGATTACGTAAAGATATATCCATACAAATGCCTGAAATTGAAGCAATAGGAGCAGCTGAAAAAGGGCTATTGAAATTGAAGACAAATTGCGTACTCAAGATAAATTACGTGCCCTCACCACAAACACGAAAAATCTGGACATCAACGAGTCCAAGAACAGACCGAATTTATGCAAAATATGTAGAAATCCAGGACACGAAGCCCTGTCATGCCCGAAATTTAAACCTGTTGGCTGCACTATATGCAAAAGGACTACTCACGCCTCCGGAAATTGCCAATACCGTCCCGTGCGAGCAATTTAAACATACATACCATCGGGCCAACGCCCCTCATTTCTAGAGAACCGCCATTACCAACAAAATTCACGCCCAGGTACTGGTGGAAATAGTCAACGCCCTCGTTACCAGAATGATTCCTATTATCAGAATCGAAATAATAGATTCTCAGACTGGACTTTCCAGCCTCAACCTCGGAATGACCATTTCAGGACTCAAAATTCGCGTTTTTGGAATCAAGATTCACGATTTCCGAACAACAACAACCTTCAAGGTTATAGGAATCAAGATAACTCTCGAGGTCAAAATAATTTCGGTGGCAACTAGAGAAATTCAAACCGCGATTTCCAGGACTCTCACAGAAATGATGGGCAAAATTTCAACGTCCACAACCGCAATCAGGCAGGAAACCCACGGGAAAGTGCACCCTCAAAAAACGAGGAAGGCCTCCTGCATGGGGGAGGCGCGACCCAAAAAACCCAAAAAACACCGTCAGAATTCAAAATATTTCGATTAACCTGCTCAAAGAAATAGAACTACCATGCATTCAACTGAAGATCCAAGATAAAACCGCTATGTACATGTTAGACTCTGGAGCTAGCGTTTGCCTAATAAAACTGAAAAAAATCGGAAATCGTTGTATCAACCGGAATGAAAAAATCCAACTGACCGGAATAACTTCCGGATACGTCAATACGATGGGAACAGTAATTTTAGATATCTTGGGTACACCTGCAAAATTTCATGCGGTGCCGAACTCTTTTCCCATAGACTCACACGACGCAATAATAGGAAACTCTTTTTTCGCTAAAAATAAAGCAAAAATCGACTGGGCGAACAACCGTTTCGAAATAAATAAAAAGCGAGTTCTGATGGCAAACGACGATGAGAATACTATAAGTATTCCCGCAAGGACAAGAAAAGTATTTCGCATTAAAATAAAACCCACAACATTGGAAACAGGACTGATAGAATCCATCGATACCAAACAGGGATTATATGCAGGTAATGCGGTTGTGAAAAACGAAAATGGTTTTATCTTTCTACCTTTTATTAACACTACAGAAGAAAATATCGAAATAAGAATCGCTGATCAAGAATTACAAGAAATCGCGAGAATCGAAGAAACAAGGAAACCGACAATGAATCGGAAACAGAACAAAAAAAGAAAAACAAGAAAAGAAGAAATATCATAGCAAAAAAATGTTTCAAAATCGAGACGAGATCACGTTTTGAGAAAATCAAAGAACTGCTCCGTTTGGATGATCTCGGTCCTACAGAAAAGGATGAGATTCACAACCTCATTAAAGACTCAGTTGATTGTTTTCATCTTCCCGGTGAAAAATTGACAAGTCTACATCTACATCAGCATTCTATCCATACGCAAGATGACAAGCCAATCAACACACGCCAATACCGCTTTCCCCTAGTACTAAAAGACGAATTGAATAAACAAGTTGGAGAACTTTTGGAAAATGACATCGTTAAACCTTCGTGTTCCCCGTATAACACACCTGTCTGGATAGTCCCTAAAAAGGCTGACAGTCAAGGGAATGCACGTTGGAGAACGGTTCTCGACTTTCGAGCATTGAATGAGAAAACTGTAAGAGACTCTTACCCACTGCCCAATATTGTCGAAATACTGGACCAGTTGGGAGGAGCGAAATACTTCTCAATCTTCGATCTTGCATCAGGTTCTCATCAAATTGAAATGAAACCCGAAGAAGCACAAAAAACGGCTTTCTCGACGCCGCACGGACACTGGGAATTTGTCAGAATGCCGTTTGGTCTAAAAAATGCGCCCGCGACCTTTCAAAGACTAATGGATGTGGTTCTATCTGGGCTACAAGGCAACAAATTGTTTGTATACATGGACGATATTGTAATATATGCGAAAGATCTAAGTGAACATCGAAGAAAATACAAATTATTGATCGAAAGGCTGCGGGAAGCCAATTTAAAAATGCAACCAGACAAATGCGAGTTTCTAAGAAGAGATGCTATCTTTTTGGGACACCAAATCACGGACGATGGGCTCAGACCAGACCCTAAGAAAATTGAAGCTGTACAAAAATTTCCCAGACCAAAAAACGTCAATAATATTCGACAATTGTTAGGACTAGCATTATACTATTGACGATTCATAGAAAACTTCGCAAAAATTTCAAAACCCCTGACAAAGCTACTGGAAAAAGACTCAGAATTCAAATGGGAAAACGAACAAGAAGAAGCATTTTTGGCCCTCAAAAGGATACTTTGCAGCGAGCCTGTTTTGCAATACCCAAGATTTGACGAACCATTCATCTTGACCACAGACGCGAGCCAGTATGCAGTAGGAGGAATATTGAGTCAAGGAAAAATTGGACAGGATAGGCCTTGCGCTTATGTCTCTCGCCAACTGAATAAAGCTGAAAAGAACTACAGCACATATGAAAAAGAAGCCCTTGCGATAGTTTTTTGCGTTTCTCACTTTAGACCGTACTTATATGGTAGAAAATTCACTGTTGTAACGGATCATAAGCCCCTCTTTTGGATGAAAACTGCAAAAGACCCTACAAGTCGCCTCACCAGATAGAAATTGCATCTAGAAGAATATGATTATGAAGTTCAACATAAATTTGGAGCTAAAAACATTAATGCGGATGCTTAATCAAGAAATCCAGTACCCCAAACAGAAGACATCTTTTCAGAAGCTATAAACATGATAACAACAACAGAGCCAAGACGTTCGACGAGAGTAAAAGAGTCTACAGAAAAGGGACGACTATATCAGCAAGGAATTGAGAATAAGAAGGCAAGAGAAAAAATACAAGCAGAAATAGAAAAACCCATTGAAAAGAAAGGGGGAAGAGAGAAAGAATTTAAGCGAAAGAAATCGGAATTTTCATCAACGGAATCTGATACAGACGAAGAAACGTTGAATAAAGGAAAATACAGAAAAATTACGAGGAAAACGACTAAGAAAAAAAAAGAAATCGATAAGAACCTAAGAAGCAATGTTGTTCAAGATAACGATGAGTTAGAAACGAGTGAGAAACAATCCAACGAAGAGAAAGATATAGGAAATGTTGATGTTATGGATGAAGATAACCACACCGATATTGACGAGACATCCGAAGAAGAACAAGAAATGACTGATGAATTGGAAAAAATTATTCTTGTTACAATATTTTTGAAAATAAAGACCACCTTTTTATGAAGCACGATAGCTGCGTTTTACTGATTGATATCGAAAATAGACCTGTTGGCGAGGCCACAGAAAGGTTTTTTAAGAAAAGAAAAGTGAAGAAATTCGACAAATTAAGATTTGGAGAATTGACGTATGTTAGGAGTGGAAGAAATTATCAATTTTTGTTTTGTATCCAGGATAAGTCGAAAAAGGAGAGTAAAGAAACTGTATAGGAAACTATAAAAACTGGGTTGGAAAGACTGAAGGAATACCTTACTAAGAATGAAATCCGAAGTATAAACATTCCGAAATTTGAAGTGATCAACGAGATTCCTTGGAGAAGGTTCGAAAATGAAATATATGAAATTTTCAAGAAAGATGAGATAAAAACCGTTATTTGTACCGGTCAGATTCAAATCCCGACTATTTCGCAGAGGTATACACTGGTCGAAGAGTCTCACTGCTCTGCAGTTGGAGGACGAGACCTATCTTAGACTGCGATCGGAGTACTACTGGGAAAATATGAGAGACGATGTTAGAAATTTCATCTCAAAATGCCTCTCTTGCAAATTAAAAAAGTTGACGAGGAAAAAGATCAAACAACCAATGGTCATTACCGACACCCCGGGCACTGCATTCGAGAAGGTCGCGTTAGATTTAGTAGGACCCTTTCAGACTACTGAAAACGGGAATAAATACATTTTGACGATACAAGATTTATTAACAAAGTTTTGCATTGGAGTTCCTATACCAGATGCAAGCGCCGTATCTACTGCAGACGCTTTGATAAAAAGATTGATTTGCGTATTCGGTCCACCTAAAGCCATGCTCACAAATCAAGGCACGAATTTTCTCTCAGGTCTTATAAAAATTGTTGCAAAAAGATTCAATATTGAACATTTCAGAACAACAGCCTTCAAACCTTCTAGTAATGGTAGCCTAGAAACGACTCATATAATTTTTGTTCATTATTTAAGAACTTTTCAAAACGAAGACCTCGAGTAGGATCAATGGGTGGAAATGGCTATGTTCGCGTATAATACTAGTGTACACGAATCCACTGGTCGTACACCATACGAGCTTGTGTTCGGAAAAACTAGTCTTTTACCTTCAAGCCACGCTCCTCCCAGTCATGAAAAATTGGATACCTACGACGAATATCTGATCAAACTCATGGCTAGGCTAGATACAATCAGAGAAGAATCTAGACTAAATTTGATTAAAGCAAAAGAAAAATATAAAGAATATTATGATCAATATGTGAACCCAACATGACTTTCTGCAAACGAATACGTGTTTCCAAGGAAAGGCCTGGAAACAGGCAAATTTGATGATTATGCAGATGGTCCTTTTAAAATAATTGAAGTACTAGATAATAATAGGACCAAAATTAGAATTAATGGCGGAGAAAAGGTTGTTTCCACAAATAGGTTTATTCCTGCAAGAATAAATAGTGATAGAAGCGAAGAAATATCTATATGTCGATATAAGGTTTTATAAGATTTTTAATGTAAGGTATAATTATGTAGAACATGTTGTGGATATTCACGATCATCATCACCTTCGGGACTTCTGCTGGATTAATGGGGTACGACTGCGGAACCCTACACGGCAACATCACGAAGATTAACCTATGAGATCTGGGGGAATGTAATATACCCCGGCCCAAAGTCAATGAAAAACAAATAATAGTGCAATTGCTACGAGTCAATGATTTCGGTTCCCTGTACGTCCAAGTATGCAAGATCAAAATACAACGTCTAGTGACTCGATGCGGTTTTTTCGCCGACCATGCCGTCTCCAATGGACTCGCCGAATATTTCCTCGAACCAACAAGAGAGCAATGCAAACACCTCCACAAAAGGGGAATAATCCAAATAGAAAAGGTCAGCCCCAACGGTTTCAAGGCCAACACTTCTAAAACTCGTTCCATCACCCTAGCTGGAACTTTGAATAACGACGGGAGTTGCACTGGCGAAACCTATAGCGATGCCTTCGGCACTTGGCAAAAGGCGACCGTACAAGGAGTCATCACTATAACGCTGCAAAACTACCAAGCTCCGATCTCCCTAAAAGAAAATAAGATTTTTCTGAGAACCGGCTCTGCTTGCTCCACCAAGAAACAACTCTGCTCGTTAAGTGACGGAAGCTACGCCTCCTGGGACCTACTACCGAGAAGTTTCTGTGACGACCAGAAGTATACGACTCTATTCAAGGGACTAGGGACGAGGCTGGAGGACAAATCACCATATCAATACAGGACCGTGTATACAGTGGAAACAAAGGACACCACCTTTTCCCTCACCAAAAAGGAAACCTTTCAAGTATGTGGATACGACATACACGCTACGGAACATCCTCGGCTTTTTATTCTAGAGGGAAGAGAAGGTGGACCCTTTTCAAAAATCGGCCTAATGGACGCCAAGAATCTTGACTTGTTTACGTACACGAATTCTAAATTCATCTACATCGAGAAACATATGAAGAGACAATTTGAAAACCTCTTCTTCGACGTAATGCAAAAACGTTGCAAATTGGAACGAAAAATACTTGGAAATTCCCTCGCAATCGCTACAATAAGACCCGACGAATTTGCATACCTTTTCATGCGCGCACCTGGATACAAGGCCATCACAGCCGGAGAGGTAATCCACATGACGAAATGCATTCCAATAGTTGTTAGACTAAAAGATACCGAAAAGTGTTATCAAGAAATTCTAGTCGAAGGAAACAACCAGACTTACTTCCTCACCCCAAAAACGAGAATATTGAAGAAAAGAGGCACTCAAATACTCTGCAACTCACTCGCCCCAACCATGTTCGAGATTGAAGAAAGATGGTACAAATTCATACCCCACCCAGTGCAGACAGCAGCCTCTCGACGTTTGGAGCCCCTCTCTACACCAACTTGGGAGTATCACAATTTGAATAATTTGGCGAATACAGGAATCTATTCAGAACAGGATTTGGAAAATTTCCGAGAAAACGCACTCTTCCCAATCGACCGACAGGGAGTCATCGACACTATTGCCAGGAAATCACTCGGAGATCCCGTAGACCTAGAGGGAATATCGCTAGGACATTTGTTGGACATCGAGAAATTGGCACAGGGACTTTGGCAAAATATGTGGACCAAATTCTCCATCCTTGGAACATATACCTCTGGCTTTCTGGGCATAAACTTCATATACAAGTTTTTTAGAGGATTGTTGGACACGATATAGAATTTATTCGCGCTACACTCTATCTACGGTTGGTCCATCTACCTATTGACCGCATTGTGGGACAACCTTGCCAGCCTTATCCTGCACGTGCGACGCCCTCCCAAGAAAAATACCAACCAAAAACCCCAAGAGTCCAAGGAAGAGGAAGGGTACCCTTTGAAGGCCATTACAATTCATCCCCCTAAATCTCCAGAAGAAGATGACGCGACTTCCTCCTACCCTACCAACGAGTTGAAACAACTGCAGCATGAACAAGCGGCCTTTGCCCTTCGTGGATAAGAACCCTTATTGCTAAAAATAAGAAGCCTTGTGGCAATGTTCTGCGACTATGTAACCATTTTTACTATTGTAAGCGAAAAATAAACAACAAAATAAAACAAAAAAAATTATATAAAGGAAAACACAAAAATATACATGTGTAAGCAATTTCAAGTTTATAATCATGTATTACTATTGTAAAACTTTTTGAATAAAACTTGTATTGGAAAAGAAAAGAAAAAAGGAAATGTGAGGCAGGTGGTTGATTTTCCTCTTTTCTTTAAACCAATAGAACTTAGGATAAGTCATTTAAAATTTCGGCATTGATAATGTACCCAGATATACTTGAATAAAGAATTTTATGCGGAAAAAGGAAAAAAGGAAGGAAATATGAGGTTGGAGGTTGAATTTCCTCTCTCTTCCTTTCTAAAAAGGGACATGTATTGTTGTGAACGCTAAATACACTAGTTTAAGTTGCGGTGTGGAAACAAATTTTCTCTTGCTTTCTGGACATGCGTATTATTGATTAAGAAAGTAGAATAACGTTATTGTTATGTTTCTGACAACGTTTCTAGAAGCCCGAGTTGAATAATAATAAGATTTTCATGAAGTTGAAATGGAAAGCGGAGTAACAAATGTGAAGATATGGAGAAAAATAGCACAGAAAAATATACTCGAAATGAAGGAAATAAATACTCAGAACAAAGACATAAAGAAAAAGAATAAGGTATAAATAAGGGTTAGGAAATATACTATGGAAGAATATGGTATAGGTAGGACACGAATTACAAGAAAAACGTAAAGTATTAAGGAGGAAATATATAAAGTGAAAATACGTTGAGGACGAAATTTTCAATGAATCATGAAAAATTTTAATTAGAAGATAACTCGATAGGATTTATGGCCCCGCTCAAATAACAGATTGTATGATTCTAAGTTTTTACGGTTGGCCAGCTGTAGTAATCAAAAGATCTAATATGAAATGTAAAATTTCCTGATTTTTGAGGCCTCAAAATAGATTTTTGGGTTATGGGAGTTCTTAAGAAGGGTATAATTATGTTCTATTTCGAGTTAACATCCTCAATAAATAGCGTGCACGCGTATCAATGTAAATGAACAAAAGGGGAAAAGAGAAATTTAATTAATGAAGATAACTGGGAACGAAAGAGCTCCATAAGCTTCATAAATGAGAAAAATAAAATAAAGAACAAAAGGGCAGTAAAATGAAAATTTTTCATAGCTGAGTAAACTAAAAAAGGAGAATATATGTTAAGAAAGATTATTATTAAATAAAGATTATTTTGTAGTAAATAAAATTTTTGTAACGAAAATTTTGCGATTAACAATCAAATATACACTATACGGTGAATTGCAAAATATGAAGGATGCTATTTAAAAAAGAAAAGGGAAGAAAAAGGAAAAGGAAACATAAATGTAGGTACATTAAAAAATATTACAAACAGTATTTAGGATTTATTTTTTTTTTTTCCAGTAGAAATTGAAATATCAAAATCGAGCTGAAAAGGTGAAAATTGTAATTGAAAAGATATTATCAAGCTAGGAATTAACGTAATGATAATGACTCTCCAAAGGCACTGAATTCCAGAAAAGGAATTAAAACCTCATTTCCGGATCATTTAACAACGATAAGATTAGGCAGAACACAAAAGAGAAAAATCGTAACGTGTAAACGAGTAGAATGTGAATTTCGAAATAAAATAGTATTTTTGAGTTTTCAGAAAAACGTACATAGTTGAATTTCACGAAATGGAGGTTACCCCTGGTGAGATAGTTCGGGCGGAAATTGAGATTAGTAGATTTAATCCCAACCAGAGTGAAGAACTACAGAAACTATACAAGGTGAAATTTAAGACTATGAGATTCGAAAATTATCGACGTGTCATACAAGAGTTGACGAAACTGCCACGCAAAGTGCGGAAGAAAACGATATTTAAAGCCAAGAAAGCCGTCTTAAAAATTAAAGATATGGACGACAAAATCCAGGACATCAAGCGCAAAGCATTTCCTCAACAATCGCCGAATCCAAGGAACAGGATGAACCTGTATGGAGAAATATCACGCGCCACAGAAAACCAAAAATGTAGGATACTAAGAGATGAAATTTTGACTAAACCATTTAAATACAATCTTGTGAGGAAACATTAAGTAAGAATCAAACAAACACATAAATCTGTAGAAATGCCATATTTATTTATTTTTCTCTCTCCTTATCAAAATCTCCATCCATTTACGTTATCTTTCTATGTCTTCAACATCGTTCACAATAACAACATTAAATTCAGTGGCAAGTGCAGCACTCCTTTCAGTATTCCTTATCGCATCATATTCGTGGTAAAACAAGGGCGGAAGCCTGCTAACTTCTATCGAAATGTCGGAGACGCCTGAAAGAATATGATATGAAAAAAAAAAGAGCCTCTTTTGGAGTCAAGAGAGAAGAAGATAACGAAAGTGGAAATATTTACGGTTTTTGTGTATGTGGGCCCAGACTAGAATATACCGTCCCAGCCTTTCTCTGGCGTTTGGCCCCTCTAGGTTCAGGGAAACCCTTGCCACTACACCGGTGAAGATCCTGACAACCACCGATGTTTTCTTGTACCTTTTTGTTTAAATTTAAAAACCGTACTACTAGAGAACTGTGAAGAGCACTGTGCGTTACTGACTTGTACTGTCTATAACCCGACACACTCTGTCTTGTAAGAGATCGCCACCAATCAAGGCGGTGGATTTCTTCTAGGAGAGGGGAGATGTAACGAGCGGCGTACGACCGCTCTTCTAGTCTCATTGAATTATAAAGAAGAAAAAAGGGAAACAAATTTAGCTACATAAAAGTTATTTCATAGAAATATTAGGAATTTCAACAGAGGCTATTTTAAAGAACAATAAGATAACGCGATTTACAATCACCCCGATACGAATAAATTCGATATCTAACTCGAAGAATGAGCGGATGGAAACGGACTAAAATCGGCGCGCATTAACGACTTCAATGCATTCAAATTATGATATCAAATAATTTTCAATATATCATCAGCCAAACCGGAACCCTTTTTTGCCTCCTCTTTACAAATTTAACTATTTCCCCACAACAAAAATACATATATAAACCCGCGTATTTTTCTCAGTAGTCGAAGTGAAAAATCCAAGTTAGTCTCCTTAAAGCTCTTCACTGAGTCTGGACAGGAAGCCCAAAAATACGAGTCTTGGTAATTTCTCTTCCCCGGGCCCTTATAGAGATCCGACCTTAAGACGATCTCTCTGCCTCATCTTGCCGAGTACTAATTTGACCCAAAAGCCGGAGTTGTACTCCAGGCCCTAATAGCTGTTGGTACAAGGATAGAAATTCACAAGTAAATATAAATTTTATCATTAACACATTTAGTGCATAATATAGATTGGCCAAAATTCGAGTGGAAAGGATTCATCCCTTCTAGCTTTAGATCCAGGGCAACTCGTCTCGAGGCAATCCATTATTCTTGTAGATTTCTCCATTCCTTGTTCTCTTCAACGGAACGATGATGTTAGAATAATTTAGAGAAAAAAATTTAATATAAATAGAATGAAAAAACATAGAATAAAATAGTAATTTTACGATAACTACATTTATAATAGAGATCAAAGAGTAGCTAAGTAACATGAAGAATAGACGAATCAAGGACCGAGAGAGAGAAAAATCGCGTATAAGATTTAATTGAATAGGCGCTCTTGAATTTAAAGATAATAAAAGTATGAAAAAGAGAACCCGATACGAAATATAGAAAGAGTTTTCATTGCAGTGCCTTTGGTGGAGGAATTGATCTGGACTATTAAAAGTCTGATCAAGAGAAAAAGAGTGAAACCTTGCGAGAAAAAACATGTATTTAAGAAAAAGGGAATATTGAACTTGTACCATAGACTAAGAATATAAAAGAGAATAAATCCAAAAACTTCAACTTCTTGGGAACTGATAGACAACGAGTTAGCCAAGGAGACCTCGGAACAATTGGGGATTACATTGAAACTCCCAACAAACAAATCTCGGTGACATGCGGACATTGTGGCCATAAACAAACCCATAGTCAGAATCAGGGTACAGTTGATCGGGAGTTAGATCACCTGACGCAATTAGATAGTGAAACGGGGGCAGCAGTAAAAAATTCGGACGCTTCAGAAGCATTAATAATGGAATTAGCCGAGATGGGAGACTTATGGTTCTAGAACGTTGTCGGAGATAGGCAAATGAGCACGAATGTAGGACTGGAAATGCGAAATGAGTAAGTGCATCGTAACAAGAAATTGTGAAGCTACGAATATTGATATTTGAAAATTTTAGTATCGGGATATGCGGATAAATGAGAATCGATAAATCCTTTTTGCGAGAATGATAACTGGAAATGGAATAATGTTTATGACTTGGAAATAGAAACGAGAAGATTCAAACTCATTGTAAATCAAATTGTATAGAACAATGTTTGATCAATAAATGTTATATTATAGTATTAAATTCACTCCTGGTCTATTATTGCCTTTAAACATTCTTGAACTCCTTAAGGAAGTCCCAAACAAGGGTCCTCTTGGGCGGAGCTTCCATTGGGGTCCTTCTCTGTACGATTGACTCAGAGTCTCACCATTGAATAAAGGAACTTTGGGAAATAACTCAACGCTGGATTCGACCAAATTCCTGATCTCGTCGCTGGTTGATCTGGGCTCGCTCGTCACATATGTTATATTCAATCTTTGTGCTCAGCTGGGAATATTTAGTTCAGGAAAACAATTTTAAAAGTTATATATTAAATCAAAATTCTTTTAATACCTGAGAAGGTTTCAAAATTTTAGCCAGGGATGTTTTAAAGTTCATATTATGGAAAAAAAGTAAACAAACGTTGACAATGTGGGTTATAACAATACTTTACAAATTCAGGTGTAACGATGGATTTTATTAATTACACAACATAAACTAATCCTGTTAATGCATGGGACACTATACCTATACCAAATGGTATGTTCATAATTATTTTAATAATCTTTCTTCAATGGATATTTTTTTCTAATACATAAATACATAATACTCGTTACTTATATGATTATTGATGTAAGATTCAAGTTTTGTGTTCAGCTGTGAGTATTAACTGACTAAAAAAACTTTCGATTGTTCTATATAAAATCGAAGATCTCTTAATACTTCAGGACGATTTGAAATTTTTGCAAGGGATGTTTTAAAGTTCATATTTTGGAAATAAAGTAAACAAACGTTGAGAATGTGGGTTATGACAATACTTAAAAAAATTAGGGCATTATGACGAATTCCATTAATTACACGAGATAAACTAATCGTGTTAATGCATGGGACTTTATGCCGGTACTAGAGGATATGTTTATAATTACTTGGGGGATGTTTCATGAAAGATATTTTTTCTAATAAATAATACTCGCTCCTCATATGGTTATTGATGTTGTAATGAAGTTTTGTGTTCAGCTGAGAGTATTTAGTAACTAAAAAATATTTTCGAACGTTATATATCACATCAAAGTTCTCCTAATACTTCGGAGGTTTCAAAATTTTTTCTAGGGTTGTTTTATGGTTTATATCAGGGAAAAATAGTAAACAAACGTTGATAATGTAGGTTATAACAATATAAAATAAAGTAGGGCGGTATGTCGAATTTGACTAATTACACAACATAATCTAAACTTTTTAATGCGCGGGATACTATACCTATACTAGAGGGTATGTATATAATTACTTGGGGGTTGTTCTATTATAGATATTTTTGTATAATAAATCATACTCGTTCTTCAAATGATGATTGATGTTATATTCAAGTTTTTGTTCAACTGGGAATACTTAGTAAGTGAAAAAAAATTACGAAAGTTATATATAAAATCGAAGATCTCCTAATACTTTAGGAGGTTTAAAAATTTTTGCGAGGGATGTTTTATAGTTTATGTATTGGAAAATCGATAAACAACCGTTGAGAATATTGGTTATAACAATACTTAAAAAAATAAGGGCGTCATGACGAATTTTTTTAATGACACAAGATCATCTAAACTTGTTAATACATGGGACTCAATACCTATATCGGATGGTATGTTTATAATTATTTTTAGGGATGTCTTATGGTAGATATTTTTCTGTAATAAATAAAACTGGTTCCTGTCATGATTATTGATGTCATATTCAAATTTTGTGTTAATCTGGGAATATTTAGTGAAAAAAATTTTCGAAAGTTTTATATAAAATCAAAGTTTTCGTCATACTTCAATATGTTTCCAAATTTCATCAATTTTAATAATCACACAAATTACGTAAGTATCAGAATTTTTGCTGGGGATGTTTTATAAAAAGTCGTTTACCTTGTTTATTATGATTAGTTAAGGTTATGAATTCACAGTTTACAAGTGAAGAACGTCTGCCAAGAAGCTGCAAGTTTTCCAGCTTCCACTTTGTCACAACACCACGCTCAGCACGTATTTACGCGAAAAAAATTTACGCCTGAAGCTTTGTTTGTATTTTTTTAATTAATCGACCCGACGAGAGCTCGCGTGTATTAGGACGTATTGAAATAACAACAAATAACAAGGCTTAAAGACAGTGAGCTTAGCAAAGTCACGACGAGGCGTCGCCACTTAGCGATGAAAACTGCATTTACTCCCGTATCGGCCGAATAGAATTCACTTTTCAAATATTAGCGCCAAAAATCTGGAATCCACTTCGTATTTCGGTATACGCGCAGTATCACGAATTATCATGTACCACTCTATTGTTAGCCCTCGTTTTACTGCTTTTTATTAACAATCTGGCTATCATTTATGAAATTGCAATTAGTATACGGTTAATAAACTCGTTCAACTGCACAGATATTATTTTCATTAATATTTATAGTTCATATTTTCGCTTAATAGTGTTTTTCCTTACGTCCTTTTTTTGCACAAAAAGGACGTAAAGGTACGTAAGCGGGACGTAATATTACGTCCAGGGGCTCCGCCAGGGTTGGTCTTCAGAAATAACATGAAACTGTCCCTTCTCATAAATTGTTGATCCCGTGTTTCGAAAATATTTCCCCCGAAAACAAGCCTCTCAAGAATCCTCGCTACTTCCTTCTCTAACTCAGGAGCATCTAAATTATCTATCTCGTCCACTTCTGAACCCGCTGCTTCCTCATTCCCCTGAATCGATGGTACGACTAAATCCCTTTCTATGTTATTCGTTCCATGAGTTTCATGAATTTCCCCAAGTCCAACAGTCTCCTCTGGTTTGAAATCATTGTCATTCTCCTGTACTCTATATTTCTGCATTTTATTTTTTTCTTTTTCCTCTTTCTCTTTGAGACCCTGTCGATATTGTTCCCCTTCAGAAGTCCGAGTTTTCATCCTTGTTGATCGACGAAGTCCATTCGTTACATTCACTGCTTTCATCTCAAGTTTCCCTTTCTCATCATAAATAACTTCTTTCCTATCTCCCAAACTCCCTTAATTATAACATAATTTTTCTCTCTCTAGATTTTCCGAATCTTCTTCATACTTCGATAGGTCTTTATTTCCTCTCTCTGGGTTTTCCGGGTTTTCCTCATATCTCAGGAATTTTTCATTTTTCCTCTTTGGATTTTCCGAATCCACTTTATACCTCGGGAATTCTTTATTTTCTTTATTTTCTCTCTCTGGATTTTCCGGGTTTCCCCTATATCTCAGAAGGTTTTCATTTTTCCTCTCTGGATTTTCCGAATCCTCTTTAGACCTCGGGAACTCTTTATTTTCTTTATTTTCTCTCTCTGGATTTCCCGGGTTTTTCCTATATCTCACTTCCAATTCTGGAATATTTCTGTCACTCACCCGCTCTCCCGAACATTCAGTTGTGAGCAAAGACATTATCCTACCAATATAATAATCAACCTGCTCCAACTTATCCTCCCAAAATCTTACAAGTTTCAAATCCTCCGTTTCCTCATATTAGTCCGAATACTTATTCACTGCCTGTTCACGTTCTACGAGTAACACATCGCTCCCTTGCCGCATACCATCCTCGGGTCGGATTTCTTCGTTCCCCAAGACATCTCTGATTTCTCCCGACTCGGCGACATTACGGCTAAGGGCATCGACATAAGCGATACTTTTTCCAGCCTTATACTCTATTTTAAAATCGTACTCCTCTAATTTCAACCTCCACCTGGCCAGTCTCTAGGTGGGATCTTTCGCATTATGTAAATACATCAGCGGTCTATGATCAGTCCTTATTGTAAATTTCTGCCCATATAAATATGGTCTAAAAGAACTTACACAGTAAATTATTGCCAAGCTTCCTTTTCATACGTGCTGTATTACTGCTCCGTGGGATTCAAAAGGCGAGAAACATACGCACATGGTTTCTCCTCTCCAACCTCAGTTTTCTGAGATAAAATACCTCCGATAGCGTACCCCGACGCATCCGTCGTTATGACGAAAGGTTTCTCGAATTGTGGATATTGTAACACCGTTTCCTTGCAGAGAAAGTGTTTCGAAAACTCGAAAGCATCCTGTTGTTCAGGGCCCCAAACAAATTCCGCATTTTTCACGGGTAATGAAATCAACGGTTTCACAATCCTGAAAACTTCTCAATAAATTTCCGATAATAAACGGCCAAGCCTAAAAATTGTTCGATATTCATCGGCGATTTTGGCACGGGAAAATCCGCGACTTCTTTGAGTTTCTTAGACTCAGGATAGATTCTGTCTTTCGTGATCCTATGCCCCAGACAAATCACTTCCTTTCTCAAAAACTCGCACTTATCCGGCTGAAGTTTCAGTTCGGCCATTCGTAATTTCTCAATAAACTTCCTGTATTTTATACGATGTTCATGAACGCTTTTCGCGAAAATGATGACGTCATCCAAATAAACGAACAACTCCTCATTAACGAGGCCTGCTAATGCGATGTTCATCAATCTGGCGAATGTTGCCGGGGAGCCCTTGAGACCCACAGTCATTCGAGCGTACTGAAAATGACCTCCAGGAATGGTAAATGCAGTTTTCTGACGATTAGCTTCAGCGAGTGGGACCTGAAAAAACCCTTGTGCGAGATCGAAAACATAAAAGTACTGGGCGCCTCCGAGCTGTTCGAGAATCTCGTCTATACGAGGCAACGGACATTTACCGTCTACCGTGAACTCGATAAACCTACGGAAATCTAAAACGATGCGCCATTTTGGACTTCCCTATGAGTCCGGTTTCTTTTTCACTATCCATAAAGGACTTGAATATGGACTATGTGAAGGTTCGATAACCCCATTTTCCAACATCTCATTGACTTGACGATCCACCTCTTTTTTAAGATTATGCGGAATTCGATACTGATGAGTAGAGAAAGGAGCATCCGTGTTTAAGCGAATTTTATGTTCGAATAAATTTGTCACCGTAAGCCTATCACCCTCTAAATGAAAACGATCGGCACTCTCTTCAATCAAGCGATAAACCTCTTCCCTCTCTTCTTCATTCAAATGTTCCGTGCGAATAACCTTTTTCGTCCTGTCTATACGACCTTCCTCATGATTCGTAGCTTGTACCACTAAGCATCTCCGCTTCTCCAATTTCTTCGCACGTTTATTCTGCCAAGGTTGCCTATATTGACCTTGAGACTGTTTCTCCAATCTTTTTGCAGATTGCCCAACTTCCCTGATTCCCAAAATCTCCTCCAATTCTACCGTAGGAGTAGGAAACTGAACAGTCTCCTCGGTTGTATTCACGAGAAATAAATAAGCCTTCCATCTGTCATTATTAACTACAGCATTCCCTGCAAAAACGCCTTTGCTGGTTTCTAACCTAGAGATATAACCTATAGGATGATTATTATGATTTCTAAGAATAATATGAACAATTTTCCGGGTTCGTGGTTCTATTTCCTGAATTTCCACTTGTTCTTTTACGTACTGAGATAAAAAAGGAACTCGATATCCATCTAAAACGAAACGATTCTCCGAATATAGAAGATCGGCTTTGTTTCTCTAAATAAATTCAGTCCCCAAAATACCATCCTGTCTGATCGGAAAACTGTCTGGAACCACATGAAAATCTTTCGAACGATTCAGAAAAACACCTTCAGCCTTCTCAAGAGTCTCCACGATCTCCTCCGAGATACCACTCAATCCTATTTTTTTCAAAGAATCAATTTTCATATCCGGAAGAATGCAACTCTTCTTAATCAAGCATGGATTTGCCCCAGTGTCAAGCATTAGAAATTCAGGTTTCGAAAACATCACTTCAATTTCTGGAGAAGTTGTCAACTTTATTACATGGACCGGGGTGTTATTTGAGGTATACTCGTACTCGACTGCTGTCGGCAACTTGGACGCTGATTTTGAGAATACACCTCCCTCCTTAGGTCCTGGAAAGGTAGGGAGGACTGAGCGTTTCCCTGATACCCGGACTCACAATGAGCTCTTTCTCGCAACAGATCACAATCTTTTTTCATGTGCCCTTCCTTGTTGCAATCAAAACAACGAGTTCGAGAGGAGGGGGATGAAATTCAAGGCATCTGATTTCGCTGAATCTTAGTCAAAAATTGAGGGCAATCCCGAAGATTGTGATTTACACCGTCTCAATATTGGCAACGAGTACCCCGAAAAGTATTCCTGTATGTCTAAGGAGAATCCCCGGAGAAACCAGGAACGCACGGCCCATCACCGTGATCCTGTACTGATTTCCCGCAAATATTACATCTCAAAATAACGCTACATGTTTCTCTTGTATGTCCTTCTTTCTTACATGTCTCACAACGCGGTGTCACATGATATACTCCGCGACCGCCGCGCATACGGCACGTGTCGGCTCGGTGCCCCTTTCTTGAGCAAATCTGACACGACTCGTGATTACGAGTCAACGGAGTAGGCCGAGAATTCTGTGCTTGAATCAACAGCTGGCAATTTGTCGTATCATGATTATCCCGTTGGCAAATCGGGCAGCGTCGAGTTTCCGGCCTTTGAAAAGTTACCGATTTTGGTCTATGCAATTCCTGCCGTGCAAGCAATTTCCCTTCAATACGAATTTCCTCTAAAAACGCTTCGCTCAGACTATTAACTGAGGGCATCAAATTTGAGATTTTGCGGCGCAACCCGAGAATGAATGCATCGGTCACTTCATAATCAATCCCATTCTTTTTGTTGTCTTCTAATAATCTGTTCCATTCCTCGGTTATATCTTCAGGGTATTCCTCGTGTTGAGAGTCCCGAATTCTCTGACCGAGCACCCGTGCTCTATTCAAAAAATCAGGCACTTGCTCATGCAAACCCTGACACAGCCTTGCTAGCTCGCTTCTTAAAGCGGTCGCATTTTCACGGGGGGCATAAATCTCCTTCAAAGCCTGCAATTAGTCGTCAAGTGTCTCCAACAGTTTGCTACTTGTAAGTTGCCGGGCACTACCTTGCAACCTGGCTCTTATCAACTGTGTAAGACCCTGTTCGGCACGTGCCGGGAGGAGACTTTTCGCCTCTACACAGCCAGTTGCGAATTCACGATAGGAAGCACCATTTTTGCTATCTCCTAAACACAGGCACAAGAGGAATAACATCCCTCAACTTTAGTTCATAGAACTCGACCCTATTTCCTCGTTGACTTCCGTTGTCCATGTTCGATGGTGAATAATCCGGCTGTTTCTTTCTCAAAAATTCCCTTTTCTTGGAATATTCCCTTATCTGTAAACTACCTGAACCCGTTTCTGAGTCTTCTGAAAATTGAATTCCGGAATCCCCATGCTTTTCACGTCTATGTGACCCTGCCTGTCTCTTCCGTGATTTCCTGCTAGGTAAACCTGTTCCTAGGACTTCATCTCTCTGTTCATCATCTAAATGTGCGGTTTTATTTCGAGTGACTTTATCCTCTTCAGTCATCCCCTTAAAATATCGTACCAGTATATATCTCTATCGTTATATATATATATATTATATCACTATCGTTATATATACCATACTATTATATGTTTTCTAATAATCGTAACAAATATATCGAAAAAACCGTAATCCTGTGTAATAAATCCTATTCAATATTCCACTGCATTTAATGTAAACCAAATCTAGCAAGCAACTACTCCATATTTAAACCAGATTATTCTGTGCCATTTATATGAGGCCTTACTTCCAAGTCGAAAATTCCCCTCACTAAAAATACTCAATTCCACAGCCCTTTAAAGCAAGTCATCCCAATTCTCGGCACATTCATATTCTTCAAGGTCCTTTTCACGTTGTTGCCAATATTCCGGAGTTCCAATCTCTCGGCTCGGGACCTCAGGAAGAGACAATTTTTTCACAGAAGATCTAACTACCTCGCAAATCCTTCTATTTTCATCCAGCGTAACGAACCCGCCACACCTGAATTTTAACACCCGGATCCTCTTATCATGTCCCGAATCACTTGTCAAAACATATTTCCGAGCAAATCTATTCCGTTGATGGACTTCCACAAACGATATTATTCTCAAACCAACATCTGAAATCCTTGTGTGTCTCTCAAAGTGATGATTCATGCATTCGAGCCTAAGAAGACGACGATGTTCATTACAATAAACTTCTTCCGTTGGATTCTGACATACGTGATCTGAAGAAAATACGAATTGTACACGTGCGCACCTCCGGAAACAAGAGTTTGTCAGAAAATCTACTAAACAATCTATTCAATCCATGCTTAATACGCAATTTAATCTCCCTAACTTCTCTATTCTGCATGACTAATTTCAATACTATTTCACAAGATCACAACTAGATCCAATTATATAATTAATCTTATCAATTATTAAACCCATTAAACCAATCTACCTACTAGATTATATCTCCGACAATCCCTCTTAAATAATTCCATAGCAATCTTATCATCAACTTATCGCTTTTCCTATCAACCCTATCAACACCTCTAACAGAGTGTGTGTAATTCGACTCCTTCACCCTGTCTCCACAAAGTCCTGCCGTGGTCGCCAAAATTTTATGTCACGATCTGAGGTGCACTCCGGTCAGACACCAGGATAAGACAGGACTTCGAATTAACACACACACATATACAAAATTCAAGTTAATTTATTATGAAATCAGATAGAAGACAATTCCCAATATTACACAAATACCTTAAATTCAACGCACGTCAAATATCCTATATTCTACTTGTATACATCTATTTCATCTATCATCCATTACTATTATTCATAACTTGGATTCAGAATTATTATAAAGAGAACTCCAAGAACTTACAATTCTTATTCTATGTTTACAATAATCAGATTATAATTGTCGATTAAATGCCATAATGATTCACGAAAAGCTCATATAATTATACTAGTATAAATCTATTCGAATTTCAACTCCGTCCTTTTTCCTCTAATTCACAATATATAAATCTAGATTCTAATTAAATCCAATTTGTAAAAATGAATTTTAATCGCGCTGAGGAGAAACTCCGAGCAGACCCGCGAATCTTGTCTGGTCTATTAACTCTTCTATTGGGGTTGGGAAATAATCCCCGCTAAAAAGTTAAGTTCCGACCTCTTCTCCTAAAACGCGTTCAGGCACATATTTCTCTGTACCAGCGAAACCAAGATCCAGGTGCTTTGTCGCGCCTGAATTCCTATCGTTTTTCCTGGTACTTTTCCCTTTCGGAACTGACAACTCAGCCTATTTTACGAGTGTCTTTCGGGAGACGCGGTTTCCCCTTCGTCTAATTCTATCTGGAATCTCAGTACGCAACCCGAATTTCGTTCTCAAGTCAGATTTATTCTCCCGAGATTTGTTAACCCTGAGTTTGAAATTACATTTACATCCGGGACATTTGACAGGGATATTTGTTTCCGCCGCAGGCAAGCAGACGCCGCAAATTGCGCTGGCGTTATCCGCGACGACCTCCTCAGGGTTTTCCCCGGACGAAAATGGAAAGTTCTGAAACCGCCCCTTGGCCCATTGAATCCGAACCCAAGTGCCAAGGGCGCCTCTATCCAGAAATTTGTGCCTCCAGTCGCTACTTCTCAACCCCACCTCGTTTGCTTTCTCAGCGCTTTTGGACAAAATCTCCGCCCTGCTCGCTAAAGGACAACCCGGGTCTTTTATAATTGAGAATATTAATCCAACGAATATATCTCTCTGATAAATTTCCCTTATTACATTTCCCTTAATCAATTAAAGCGTCTCTATTATTCCCGATCCCTTTTTACTTACTCTTTATTCCTCGTTGTGGTTACAAGGTCGTTGAACGACAAGAACCCAGCCTTAGGGCGACGAGGCGGCTTTTTGGCTCGCGTTAGTGCCGAAACCGCTTATAGCATCAAATGGCACTTAATGAAACAAAACCCGATAATTCAATTCGACCGAAAACCACCGAGAACAAACGAAAACTCGAAGAAAGCGAGGAAAAAGGGCCAAGGCTCCGGAGTGCTTATATACCCGAGAGGTTTCCAGGTATGGAAACGAAACGAAAAACTGTCCCCGATTAACGCGCGATTGCTCTATTTAAAGGGTCATTTTTGGCGTGTATCGGGAAAGGGAAGCCCTGGCGGGAGAAAATATTTTCACACGTTTAAAAAATCATGAACTTGCATTAAACTCAGCAAAAACGCGAAGAAATCACGCCGCGAAGCCCTCCCCTGCCCGAATCACAACTTCTGCGAGGTCTCATTTCGCGCATTACCGTGAGACCCGCGGAAAAAAAATGTGCAAGCAGCAACAAATATCGTGCGAATAAACGCAAGATATTACACCTCCCTCTTTTCTGAGTTGAAAAAAGTATCTCTTGGATTCTTTTTTCAATCCCTATGTATTACATATACATGATTATTTTCATAGTTCATTCCCCCCGTTTGATTATTATTAAATATACATTCTATACACATCTGTCTTCAGACATGTTAATGAACACGTCTGTTTGTCCAACGTATTTCCTTATAATTATTCGACTACGGCAATTGTTATTCGTGATTATTCAAAAAAAACTTTCACCAATTTTCCTTTCCATATGCTTACAGCGAAGTTCCTCTCTGAGTGAAAGAAAGCCGAAGAAGTCCAATATTCCCCCCGACCCCTTCGTCATTCTTTCCTCTGTTATACGTATCATTATCCCTACACACTGTATTTCTATTATAACTATTATCTACCCCTTGGTGATTAACATGATTTGTAATTTATATCCCGTCGATTCAATTATATCTATTCATTTATTTATTCCTTTCTTACTATCTCTATTTCCTATAAATTCGTCCCTTTTCTTCCTTCTCTTCAATCTATTTCCCCTCATTTGATTTTTCCCTTTTATTCATTAATTGCTCAAAATCAGAAGAACAGTAAGAATCAAATACTGAAAATCTGACTCAAATCTTTCTTTGATGTGCTAGGATTTCTTTTTGATTTCAAATGCTCTGTGGAGGTTTCCCCAAGGTCGTTCTTCTTCTCGATCTCGGCGTAAGTCTCTTCAGTGGTGAATTCTTCTTTCTTGAAATCCCGAACATTTCTTCCCTCCTCGGCAGCTTGGAGGTCGCTCATCGTGAACACAGTACGCTTCGTGGGAATAGAAGTTGGGCCCGTGTTTTCTTTTCCTTTCCCCAGATGTAAGAGCAGGTTAGTTTGACTGTCCCACACGGCGGCTATCAACCATATGGACCATCCATAAACATGGTGCAGCGCAAAAACATGGACGGCAGTATCAATTACAATTTTAAGACTTTTCAGAATAAAAAACAGACCAATCTAACCCACGCTGAATGTTTCCAGGCTTGTGAATCCAGTCCACATCTTTCTCCACGCATTTCTAGAGATTTTCTCAAGGGTATTAGAATCGATCGATCCGTACATTTGTAGACCCCGAATATCGGCTTCATCCCCGGTCAACTTCCTCACAACAGTATTTAAGACGCTAGGTCCATTCAGAGGCATCATGAGTAGTTGTGATCGAAATTTTTCTATATCCTGAGTGGAGTAGATCTCGCTTGTCACCAGGTTCCCGGGATTCAAATAGTTCCAAGTTGGTTCCTGATTTGGTGATAATTGTGTTAGTGGTTTAGTTTCCACTGCGAAGGGCAACATTTTTTACCAGTTTCCATCGATTTCGTATAAGGGAGGAAAAGCGGCATTACATGTAATTTCGGTGCCCGTTCTTTTGATGATCCTTGTTTTCGGTGTCAGGAAGAAAGATTCATTGTTCCGACTTATTGGAAGTTCCTGATACCTAACAGCTGGTTGTTCTTTGTAAATTTACTTCCACAGGGACACAGTTAATCAGTTGTATGGCTTCTCCAGTGATCAAAGCCATATATCCTTGTTCTTTCATGAAATTTAAAGCAAATTCATCGGGCTTGAGAGTGGCCAGAATTTAAGCATTCAACAATGTTCGGCGTATAGTCTCACAACGTTGCCGAAGAACATCCTGATATAAATTTTTCAATTGACGCCGGATGTGTCTTTCCACATAGACGAATTTAGAATTTACATACGCAAAAATGTCCAGATTCTCTGAGTGAGGTTCCTCTACTGATTTAAAAAAACTCCCAATATTTCCGTCGAGAATAAAAAGGCGTGGATGGTCCGTCGTGATGAGTGAATAGCCACATACTGATTCTATCTTATTTTTCGTCAAGGCAAACGTGACATCTTCGGAAGTAACGGTGTAGAGTATCTTGAAAGTCGAACCTCCATCTTCATCTTGTAGTCGTTCCGCTGGCCTCTCATGAAGAACGCTGAACTTATCGAAATTGCATTGGTTTTTCGGAATGGAGTTCCAATATACATGTCCACCCTCGTAATCTGTGCAATGGCCCTTGTTGACTGGGCAATTTGGTCCATTCCGAATCATCACTTCTTCTGATTTAAGTAAAGATTCAGCAGTGTAACTTCTTACTGTCAATTTCACTATGGCCTGCACAACCACTTTGCTCTAAGTACCAAACGCGTCACTGTAGTGTGTGCCCTCACAACTGCCATCATTTCCCAGTTTTCCGGCCAAAGTAACCTGGCGTACATTTGTCGCGTTCACTTTGATTCCATCGAGAGTAGCTTGTCCTATGTGAAACCGACCAGACTCGAAAATTGTGGCGCATTGTTCTCGTGTGACGTCCAGGAGGTACTCGTTAAATCCCTGATCCACGATGGAAACACGAGAATGCATACCACAATAAAAAACGTTCCTCTTCACTTCGACTGTGCAATGATGTACATAAATATCTTGAAAGTCAGAAAGTTGTAATAGCTGAATATATATCTTCGTAATGTTGACCCGCGACGTCAGAACCCGACACTCCTCGATGTCCTTCAGATTTATGCTGGTTACATTGGAACCAGGCGCGCCGCAATCAAAGCCTACGAGTGTCACAAACACAGTTATAATGGCAGCGAGAACAATCAGCAACATTCTAACAAAATTCAAAATTAGGCGATGCCGGGGAAAATGCACATGAGAAAAAGAGATGCTTACTTGAAGTCAAATTTATCTCCGACTAAATACCCGAAATATCCGCCCAATATAGACTTCTCCCCGTTTTCTGAAATTCCGATAAATGCTATAAATATAATGCGATTGTGATTTTTTAAATTAATTCCCAACGTCTACAAGAATCTGATGTAATAACTTATCTTCTTCCTGTGCAATTCTTCCAACACAGAAATACAGAAAATAAATACAAAAGATAGTTCCTTTTCTCTCTACTTATTCTCATTCTTTTCCGATGCGCATATATATTCTCCCTCTTCATATCTCATCCAAACAAATTCCGAACGTTCACAAAGACCCCTATTCATTCAACGCCCGGATTTCTCCGAAATAAAACGTCCTTGTGACGGTGACCTACATACGCCCGTCTAATTCCTCGGACCCGACGCGAGGCGCGATAAGACGGTCGGCAGACACCGTACGCGCCTCAGCGCCTATTTGTATTACAACACGTTTAGCGTCAATGACTTCGAGTATCTTATGGGGCCCCGTGGCAGTATCATTCAATTTCCCCGTCTTCATACCCCTGCGCAGAAACACGTATTCCCCGGAACGACAGCCTCTAGGATTCGCTCTGCGATCGTAGAGAATTTCGTTCCTTTCTTTAGCCTGTTTGAGATTGTTCCGAGTCTCGAGCTGCAAATCGTGGAGACGAGCTTATAATTTTATCAGAAATTCATCATGACTCTCGAGTCGTTCCGCATCGAGCAAAAATTGGGCAGACGGTAACAAAGCCTGACGACCAAAGATCAATTCGAAAGGAGTTTTCCGAGTCGCTGCATGTATGCTAGTATTATATGAGAAACATGCAAGCTCTACCCAGCGATCCCATTCGGAGTCTAATTTAATGGATGTTTTGATATATTCCACGAGTGAACTATGATATCTTTCCAAACTCCCATTCGTCTGAGGCCTAAACGCGGTCGTGCGAATCTGACGAATTTTAAAAATCTTCGACAGAGATTTCATCATTTTGCTCATAAAATTTGTCCCTTGATCGCTCAATATGATTTTCGGGGCACCATGCACACAAAATACCCGTTCAACAAGTGCCTCGGCGACCGAAGAGGCCGTGAAATTTGATAGTGGCACACAAATCAAAAATTTACTTAATAAATCCTCAATATATATAAGAATATGTTTATTTCCTGCTTCGGTCAATTTAAATGGCCCAACTATATCGATCCTGATTTTCTCGAAAGAATTCCTCGCAGTATCCGTTATCGTAAGAGGTTGTCTGATTTTAACCCTCGTCAATTTCTTTAATTTGCATATCAAACATTGTTGAACAAAATTAATGACGTCGTCTTTCAATTTTTCCCAAAAATAATGACTTCTTATTCTCCAATAAGTCTTTGAAATTCCCTGATGGCCCCCAACTGCTGAACAATGATTTTCCTCGAGGATTTCGTATCTTTTGGAAATAGGTGGAATTTGTACAAGACCATTGCAAATCGTAACCCGGAAATTATTCCCTTTGAACCGATTTCGCATTTCCAAAGCTACCCTCTCCCACGAAAAACCATTTACCAACTGAGTCCTTGATATACTAACGCCTGGAATTCCCTGAACCTGAATTTGTCTCTCCGCATCCTGAAAAGCCTTTTCCAAATACCTCCACCCGGAACTCGAACCAAAATCTTCAGGACCTTCACCCGATACACATACACCTATCATATACCGGGTGCCCTTTCTAATCACCGCGGCCGTACATAACTGCAATCGTCCGAAATTCCCAATATCAATCCTCCTTGCTGTTTCTTTAGTGGCGGGATCCGCAGGTAAACCATTCCCTGGCGGAGCTGAGAGGATGTAAAAAGGACGTAAGAAGTATGTAGTATTACGTCCTTCTTACGTACCCTAACGTCCTTTTTGTGCAAAAAAAGGACGTAAGACGAACGTTTCGTAACTCATGAAAAGTGTAAAGTTATAAAGAACACAGGTCGTTTTTGTCAAATTTAACATTTTTAATCATTAATCGAACTTTTGCAGGCCTCTCAATTAACAAAATCGTTGTAAAAAGACCTACCATTCATGGATATTCTGATTTTCTACAAGATGCGGGGCAAGCACCATGAGTGCTGCCCTCTGTCGTTGGCGGGAACGCTCATTTGAATTCAAATAACTATACGACCCTTAAATTGACATCTCGTCGATCACTACAACATTTATGTTTAGTGTAAATTAGTGATGATTGGAAAATATTCTTGATTTATTCTCATTTACATTTTTTAATACAATTTTTGAACTCAATCTATTAAATATGCAATTAACAGTAAATTATACATTGAATTTTTGAAATTCGAAAAACATCAATTACAATTCGAAGTTAATTATAAAGCTGAATTAATTCGTTTATAAATATATTGAAAATTAATATACGAATTTAAGTTTTTCTATCATACTTTTGATCGCGTACGGTTTTGTAAATATATTTTTCTCGTCAAAAACATGAAAATTTTCTCATTTTGCTTTAGCACAAAATATTTCAGCAATCGGGATTGAGGCAGGAAACAAGGTACAACAGTCATTGTTTCATTATTTTATTAACAAATCATACATAACATGGAACAAAATTTTTGAGCAATCGGGATTGAGGCAGGAAAAAAGGAACAATCGCTTCGTTATTTTATTAACAAATCATGTATAACATAGAACAGCAATATTCTTACATAATACAATACTGTAAAAAAATTATCCTTTAACTTAATTATCCTAAACTTTCTTTAGAAAAATCCTTAAAATATATAATGGATTAAGACCAATGACTTTTCATCCCTAATAATCACAAAACTGTCACAGTTTTTTATCATACACCTTCAAGTCGGTGGAACAATTAAATCAAATGTTAAAATTATCAACTTTTATTCAATTTATTTATAAGCAAATAATTTTATACTTCATAAAACATAAAAGAATTCAATAATTATCTCGCCATTATACAAATGCATATGTACCAGAATATAAAAATACTTTTATGCATTTTCCTTATTCGAAATGAAAATATGATAATTCACATTGTTCATCCCTTCGCTCCCTGAGAACAACGTCCGAACAACATCAAAATGTTGCTCAAATGTTGCTGTGTCAAAAACAGAAAAAATCATGATCTTACAATGATAAATCATTATTCCATCATCTTTTATTGATAAATTAACGCTACTGTTGCCCTCTTCTCCCTTTCATTCGGTCTTTATTATTATAATATAATAATTACACTTTTTCGACGGTACTGTGTTGTTCCTATGAACGTCTTCCCAATCGAATTTAACGGTGAGGAAAAAAATTTCTTCTTTTACGTTCAAAATGAAGTTAAATTTCGATTACAAATATTCGTCGGCTTGCTTGATCTCGAGTTTATATTCGTAGGTCGATTTGAGTTTCGCAGCGCACTCACTACAAATTTGAGAGAAAAGTCCGTCGTTAAGTAGTACCTGAAATAAGACAAAAAGAAACTAATAATTACGATCTACAAAATGAGTTTTCAATGATAGATATGAGTTTAATTATTGAATATTTTAAAAATTTACAATAAAGTTACATTTTCTGAATGCGTGATTGAAATCATATGAAAAATCCAAAAAGTTATCAATTTTTTTCAATTATTCTTAATGAAGATGAAAAAATTCATCATTCAATTAAATAAACAAAAAAGTATTGACGTTATTTAACATTAATTTTCAGAACGATGTATACATGATTCTTTAGCATTTCTTTTTATCATATGAACAATCACATTATTAAAACAATTGAAATACGTAAATTTCATATACACATATCTGACTTATTAGAATACTACATTGTTATTCATTTTGGAACATATATTATCGAAGTGTTAGATGATTCACCAGTGTATATCACATCATTTAACTCCTCCATTTGATTCTCGGAATGGAATTAGGTTCATTTATAGTGTTAAAATATATAATCCTAAACATTTTTGATATTTTTGAAATTGATGAATAAACGTTTAGAATGTAGACTATAATGTTATCAAAAAATATCAGGTGTAACGACGAATTTCATTAAGTACACACATTACCTCATCTTTTTAATGCATTGAACTCTATACCTATACTAGAGGGTATGTTTATAATTGTTTTGGTAATCGTTCTTTGATAGATATTTTTTTCTAATACATAATACTCGATACTTATATGATTATTGATGTTATATTCAAGTTTTGTGTTCAGCTGTGAATATTAAGTAACCAAAAAAAACTTTCGCATGTTGTATATAAAATCGAAGATCTCTCAATACTTGAGGAGGATTCAAAATTTTTGCAAGGTATAATTTGAAGTTCATATTTTGAAAACAAAGTAAACAAAAGTTGAGAATGTGGGTCATAATAATAGTAAAAAAAGTAAGGGCCTTATGGCGAATTTCATTAATTTCACGAAGTAAACAAATCGGTTTAATGCATGGGACTCCATACCTGTACTAGAGGGTATGCTTATAATTATTTTGGGGGATGTTCTGTAATAGATATTTTTTTCTCATAAATAATACTCTTTCCCCACATGATTGTTGATGTTATATTAAAGTTTTGCGTTCAGCTGGGAATATTTAGTGCTTAAAAAATTTTCGAAAGTTATATGTAAAATCGAAGTTGTCTTACAACTTTCGGAGGTTACAACATTTTGGAAAGCGATGTTTCATAGTTTATATAATGGTAAAAGTGCGAACAAACGTTGAGAATGTGAGCTATAACAATAAAAATAAAATTAGGGCGTTATGTCGAATTTTATTAATTACACAAGATAATCTAAACTTGTTAATACATGGGACTCTATACTTATACTAGAGGGTATGTTTATAATCACCTGGGGGTTATTCTATAATAATTTTTTTTCCTAATAAATAATACTCGTTCCTCATACGACAATTTAGGTTATAATAAAGTTTTTGTTCAGCTGGGAATAGATAGTGACTTGAAAACATTTTTTAAAGTTATGCATAAAATCTAATATCTGTCGATAGTTCCGGAGATTACGAATTTTTTGCAAGTGATGTTACATAGTTAATATTTTGGAAAATTGATAAACAAAAAATTAAGAATGTAGATTCTAATGTTATTAAAAAAATTCAGGCATATCGACGAATTTTATTTATTACGCAAATTAACTACTCTTGTTAATGCATGGAACTCCATACCTATACTATAGGGTATGTTTATAATTATTTTGGGGAATGTTCAATAATGGATATTTTTTTCTAAACAAAAACACTCGTTCCTCATATGATTATTTATGTTATATTCAATTTTTGTGTTCAGCTGGAAATATTTAGTACCGGAAAACAATTTTCAAAGTTATATATAAAATCAAAATTCTTTTAATACCTGAGAAGGTTTCAAAATTTTAGCCAGGGATGTTTTAAAGTTCATATTATGGAAAAAAAGTAAACAAACGTTGACAATGTGGGTTATAACAATACTTTACAAATTCAGGTGTAACGATGAATTTTATTAATTACACAACATAAACTAATCCTGTTAATGCATGGGACACTATACCTATACCAAATGGTATGTTCATAATTATTTTAATAATCTTTCTTCAATGGATATTTTTTTCTAATACATAAATACATAATACTCGTTACCTATATGATTATTGATGTAAGATTCAAGTTTTGTGTTCAGCTGTGAGTATTAACTGACTAAAAAAACTTTCGATTGTTCTATATAAAATCGAAGATCTCTTAATACTTCAGGACGATTTGAAATTTTTGCAAGGGATGTTTTAAAGTTCATATTTTGGAAATAAAGTAAACAAACGTTGAGAATGTGGGTTATGACAATACTTGAAAAAATTAGGGCATTATGACGAATTCCATTAATTACACGAGATAAACTAATCGTGTTAATGCATGGGACTTTATACCGGTACTAGAGGATATGTTTATAATTACTTGGGGGATGTTTCATGAAAGATATTTTTTCTAATAAATAATACTCGCTCCTTATATGGTTATTGATGTTGTATTCAAGTTTTGTGTTCAGCTGAGAGTATTTAGTAACTAAAAAATATTTTCGAAAGTTATACATCGCATCAAAGTTCTCCTAATACTTCAGGAGGTTTCAAAATTTTTTCTAGTGTTGTTTTATGGTTTATATCAGAGAAAAATAGTAAATAAACGTTGATAATGTGGGTTATAACAATATAAAATGAAGTAGGGCGGTATGTCGAATTTGACTAATTACACAACATAATCTAAATTTTTTAATGCGTGGGACTCTATACCTATACTAGAGTGTATGTTTATCATTACTTGGGGGTTGTTCTATAATAGATATTTTTGTATAATAAATCATACTCGTTCCTCAAATGATGATTGATGTTATATTCAAGTTTTTTGTTCAACTGGGAATATTGAGTAAGTGAAAAAAATTTACGAAAGTTAAATATACAATAGAAGATCTCTTAATACTTTAGGAGGTTTAAAAATTTTTGCGAGGGATGTTTCATAGTTTATGTATTGGAAAATTGATAAACAAAAGTTGCGAATATTGGTTATAACAATACTTAAAACAATAAGGGCATCACGACTAATTTTTTTAATGACACAAGATCATCTAAACTTGTTAATACATGGGACTCAATACCTATATCGGATGGTATGTTTATAATTATTTTTAGGGATGTCTTATAATAGATATTTTTCTGTAATAAATAATACTGGTTCCTGTCATGATTTTTGATGTCATATTCAAATTTCGTGTTAATCTGGGAATATTTGGTGAAAAAAATTTTCGAAAGTTTTATATAAAATCAATGTTTGCGTCATACTTCAAGATGTTTCCAAATTTTATCAATTTTAATAATCACACAAATTACGGAAGTATCAAAATTTTTGCTAGTGATGTTTTATAAAAAGTTGTTTACCTCTTTTATTATGATTAGTTGAGGTTATGAATTCACAGTTTTACGAGTGAAGAACGTCTGCCAAGATGCTGCAAGTTTTCTAGCTTCCACTTTGTCACAACACCACACTTAGCACGTATTTACGCGAGAAAATTAACGCCTGAAGCTTTGTTTGTATTTTTTTAATTAATCGACCCGACGAGAACACGCGCGTATAAGGACGTATTGAAATAACAACAAATAACAAGGCTTAAAGACAGTAAGCTTAGCAAAGTCACGACGAGGCGGCGCCACTTAGCGATAAAAACTGCATTTGCTCCCGTGTTACGTATTGAGGTACGACACCAGGTGTCTTCTGAGAGACTCTCGTGGAGGAGAGGGGGTGGTCAATGAATCACCGTTTATATACACAGAAATTCCATTTATTAGTAGCTTATAATAGGTCGTATTTTATTTTTTACTCATTTAGTCGTAGTTAATGATAAGCTGATATAATTAGGTCGATATAAGTCGTTCAGGGTCGGATTTTTGACGTCCCAAACAGTGTCTCGTAGGAGAGTGGGGACCCTACGTCGGCTCCAGGTCTGAGCAATGACTGGGTGGCCGGCCCGTTATCTTCCTCTAGGAGGCGGGCTTCCATTGTTGGGGAGGGGTATGGTGAGAGGGTCCGGGGTGGCAGGCGGGACCGTCTTCTGGCCAGCGAAGTAGTCTCTTCCCTCGAGGGGGAATCTACTGTCAAATCGATCAGAACCGGAGGTTGCTGGGCCGAGTTAGTACGTCGCCGGCAGTTACGACGCAGGATGTCCCGAACTGACTTAGCCAATCCAAATGGAAGATTAATTGCCCGGGAGTCTATGATTCTGGGCCGTACTCGGTTGGAACTCGGGGCCAGGGAAGTGTTCGCTAATGGCGTAGGAACAAATGGCCCGTGGCTAGCCAGCCATTCCGCCACGCGCTCGTCCAAAGTTTGTTGTCTCGGGCCCCGCCGAAGTTGCTCACTCTCTCCTGCGGGTTGGGCAGAGGATGAAGCTATAGGCTAAACCGTGGGTCTCTTGGAGGGGGCCTCGCCTAGTCGTTGAAGTATGAAGGGGATTGCTTCCTTAAGGTCGGTAGGGAAGGTGTCGAACCCTGGTATCCTCCCGCTATGGTATTTCAATTCCACCCACACTTCGGGGTCCCCTTTCCTCTGGAAGTCACGCAACCCCGCTCGCACACACAACCCCAGACTCCGTGCCTTAGCTCTGGCCTCGTACAGGTTTGTCGACAACCTCCTCACTCCGGAGGGATAGGGAAAAAGGGAATATTAAAAATAGAATGGCTACGCAAGCCTCAAAGTCAAAAACAAATAAGGAGAAAATAAATTTTAGCAACGAATAAATTACATCGAAAATCCAAATCCAAACTTGCTTCGCACGCAGCTATTCGGAAATTAAAAAAAATTAAATTAGAAATTGAAACCCAAATTGCTACGAAAGCAACTAAATTAAATTAAAAATGTAAAGCGAAATCAAATTGCTGCGAAAGCAACTATTAAAAGCAAATAAAAAGTGAACAAGTTGCTACGTAAGCAACTATCAAAAACTAGGAAAACAAAACGAAGTTGCTGCGAAAGCAACTATACTAAATTCAAAGAATATAACAAGTGAACAAATTTGCTACGTAAGCAACTATAAAAACAAATAAAAACTGTAAACCAAATCGGGTTTGCTACGGAAGCAACAATCAAAAATAGGAAAACAAAACGAAGTTGCTGCGAAAGCAACTATACAAAATTAAAAGAATATAACAAGTGAACAAAGTTGCTACGTAAGCAACTATACTAAATAAAAAAAATATAACAAGTGAACAAAGTTGCTACGTAAGCAACTATATAAAAAAAATAAAAACTGTAAACCAAATCGGATTTGCTACGTAAGCAACTGTCAAAAACTAGGAAAACAAAACGATGTTGCTGCGTAAGCAACTATACTAAATAAAAAAAACCGGAAATCAAAAATGATATTGACCGAAATACACAATTACGCAAAGACCAAATTCAAGATTGGATATTCCATTTACTTTTCGTAACCTGGTATTATTTTCAATGGAAATTATTGTTCCGGCAAAGGGTGGTTTTGATGGCTTCCAAAAATGCGCAGACCGTACCGAAATTTTCTTGTAAGGCGTAACCGGATTCCCGACCCGTTTACGAATTTTGAACTGGACTGACTCCCGATTTTTAGAAGCGGTGGTTTTTATATTTTCTTCAAATTTCAAGTTTCGTGTGCAAAAAGCCCGATAAAACTCAGCATGAGAAACCCTTGACCGGAATTGCGTAAAATTATTCTTCTTTGCTTTGAATAAAAGGTTGATTGGTATCTATTATCTTTTCCTATGAATTTATTTTGCTTGTTCTTATGTTGTATTTACGAATCATTATCGATCAAAGGCGTTCACTGGAAGTAATTTGTTTGTTCTTCGTTATCCCATTGTTTCACATATTCTCTTAGTTTTTATTTGCTATAACGAAACCTTCCCATCAAATGCGTTTTTCTTTGTTATTTAAATTTGATCGTCTCGTGAATTAATACTATTGTTTTAAATTCACCTGGTTTTTACTTATTTGAGAAGATATGGAACTCGAGAAATGTACAAGGTTTAAGGTGTTCTTTCTTTTTATAACGATGTAAAGGTGTTTCAGTCCGTTCATTTTGATCGTTTGATGTTGGATCGACGTGACGATTATCTTTATCTTGATATTTTCTAAATTCACTGATTTGGAAGTATTTCTATCGGTCGCAAGTTATTGAAGTGGAACTAAACGACAATCGGAACCTTGAAAATGTTAGATATAATCAATATGGCTATTTCTCAAGGAAAGAAAAAAAAGAATGTCACGTAACTAAGTTTATGATACAAAAAAAATTTACTTGGAGGGCCCGAATTTAATAGATTGGAAAAAACTTTATCCCAAACATATGCATATATTCTCAATATATAACACGTCCCCAGATTTTTAGTCTAATGCTAATCACGTTTGGCTCATTTTAAACCTCGATAATTGAACGTTAAATTTGATTTCTTCCTTTCATCCGTTTCACATACTGTGAATTAATGAACTCTGCTTGCTATCTTTGATATAGAACGTTAACGACATCTTAACTCCAGTCATTTTCCATCTGTTGTGAAGTACTATCAGACTATCTTACTATTATCAATGATTGTTAATTATAATTCTACCCTTGTTTATTTGCGATCACTGTTAACCTCCTCTGCTACTACTCATTTTACTTTTCATCCTATGAGTTTTCTGTGTTTGTTTAACCAACAGCAACATAGAGCCAATAGGTTGGAGGTGTGCCCCTCAATTCCAGGTAGTTGAAGACCGTTTCGATGAGCAGTTTAAATAACCGGAACGTTACGTAAGCCCCCAGGAAGCTAGCGGATAGATTGCCAAATATTGTTACTTTATCCCTGATGTGTTTCAACGTACCCTGTGTGATTTTACTGAGCATATCTCCGTCCAGTAGGTTTATCATGGATACCCCGGAGGTGCTGACATCGTACCCTGCTAGTCGGTGTGTGATCACATTTAGAATACTGGGTTGTTCTAGAGGGAAGAGTATCCTTTCTCGAAAACGATCTAAATCTTCAGCAGTGTATATTCCGGTGGCGGCCAGATTTCCAGGGTTTTGATACTTCCATGTCGCCTTGGTCTGGGGATTCATGGGCTGTGGAGCTTCACTCACTACTGGTTGTGGTAAGAATTTGTACCACTGACCGTGAATCTCGTACATAGGAGGAAGCGCAGCATTACATTTTACCTCAGTTCCCGTTTTTTTTGAAGATGTGAGTCCGGGGTGTCAAGAAGTACGATTCATTCCTCCAAACTACCGGCAACTCATGGTAGCATTCTTGAGTCTGCCGTAGTTTGACATTCACAGGGGTGCAATGTATTATTTCTACTACTTCCCCGACAGTAAATGCAAGGTAACCTGGTCCACCCATGAGATTGTATGCGAATTCGTCAGCCTTGTTGGTTGCTATTCCCTCGGCGTGCGCATGATCCTTTGTTCCAACTCGCACTGTTTCTCCAAAATATCTCGATACATGTCTCTTAGTTGGTATCGGATGTTTTTCAAAATACACGAATTTTGCATTGATATAGAGAAACAGGTCGATCTTGTTTGGTGCTATCACCAACATTTCTTTGAAGTATCCTGTGTTGCCTTTTTCCAGAATCAGCAGTTTTGGGTGTTCGGTTTCAAACAATTGATATCCACAGTGATTGGTAGGCTGCTTTATGGTCAGCGCGAAGGTTGCGTCACCGCTTTTTACCGCATAGACCGTAGCAGCGTCTGGTAGTCCAGTGCCAACGATCTTTTGGGCCCATCCTTCATACAGCACTCCATATTGGTGAAGGCCGCAGCGATCCTTAGGTATTAAATTCCAGAAGGCATGTCCGCCGCTGGAGGTTGTGCAATGTCCTTTTTGGTAATCGCAAGTTGTTCCTGTAGCCAGTCGCATTTGATTGGTTCTTTGCTGTATAATCCCACTGTAATCCGCCAGAGTGATGGTGACACTGGCGTGTACTAGCAGTTCTCCCAACTTTTCCCGTCTGCTGAGTATGTGGCCCTTGTACAACTTCCGTCGGAATTGAGTTGCCCGGCCAAATATATCCCTTGTGTACCCGTGCTATTCCTTCGAAGACGATCCAGAGTGGCTCCGGCGATTTTGTACCGTCCACTTTCGTACAAAGATAGGCACTCACTTCGGTCTATCTCTTGAGGATATACGTCCTCGCCCTGAGGAGCTAATTTTATATAGGAAAGAAAACCACAAATGTATATCATACGATGTACTTTCACGCGGCATTCCAAGACGTGAGTTTGGTCAAATTCCATCTTCTATAGTAGTTGAATTTGCACTGATGTTTGATTCACTGGTATTTCCGGAATGTCGCAATTACCCACGTCTTTGATATTGATCCTGGTTACATAGACTGATGGCGATCCGCAATCGTAGGCAAGAATCCCCAATCCTGACACTCCATGTATCCATAATATGGAAAAAATCCAGGGAGTAAGCATCTCTGCAAGTAGACAAAGGTTTCCCGGATTGTCATTTCACTCAACGAGTCGATGGGAGCAGGGTTTTGCGAGTTTCCCCTATTTTACTTACGTATATATTCCTTAATTTATCATTTCCTAAACATACTAAGAGCAAGTTTCCCTATTTGATTCTATTCTATGTCATTAGTATCGATGTGAGAGTGGATGAGCCTATCTACCGATACAATTTTCTCTTTATTCCTTATTTGGAGTTTTACAGTTTTTCCATCAGTAACTTCTATTATCTTGTATGGACCCTCAGCGTGGTTTCCGAATTTTCCTATTTTATACCCTTTCCAAGAAACACATTGTCTCCGGCGTAGAATTCGCTGCTCCTTGCCGTTTGGTCGTAACGGCTTTTGGAAGCCTCTTTAGAAGAAATAAGGTTTGTTAGAGCTTCTTTTTGCAGGTTGTGTAGTCGAGCAAGTAGTTTGATTAGGTAGTTGTCGTAAGTTTCCAACTGCTCGAAAGGTGGGAGAGGAATCGCCGACGGAAGAAGTGCTATCCGACCATATACCAGTTTGAAGGGCGTTTTCTTGGTTCCACTGTGAATGCTTGTATTATATGCGTACATACTTAGTTCTACCCAATTATCCCATTCTTGATCTTCATCAATAAACGATTTAAGGTATTCCACGAGTAAATGGTGGTACCTTTCTATTGATCCATTGCTTTGGGGATGAAATGCAGTGGTTTTAATTTGACGAATCTTAAAAAGCTTTGCCACCTCTTTTAATGTCTTACTGAGGAAATTGGCTCCCTGATCACTTAAGATTACCTTAGGTGTCCCGTAGATGCAAAATATTCGTTTTACCAGGGCTTCTGCAACGCTTGCTGCTGTCATTGTTTAGAGGTACGACTACCGCGTATTTTGTAAGGAGGCACATAGCAATAAGGGCATAGCGATTACCATTTTCCGTCATGGTTAAAGGTCCCAGAATATCTGTACTCATCTTTTCAAAGGCAGTTCCTGGAGTATCAGTGATGGTGAGGGGCTGGCGAATTTTGGTTCTTGTGAGTTTTCGAAGTTTGCACTGTAGACATTGTTGAATAAAATTCTCCACGTCGTCCCAGAGATGATCCTAGTGATACCGCGTTCTTATACGTCGATATGTTTTCACTATTCCTTGGTGGCCCCCAATTGCTGAGCAATGACCTTCTTCTATAATCTCGTACCTTTTGGAAATTGATGGCACGGACACGATTCCTTGACAGAGGGTTACTTTAATGGGACTCTTATAGAAAACGGTTTTGATTTCTGTCAGAATTTCAGGCCACAATATTTGGCCAAGTTCGTCTGGACAAGGAACGTTAATTTCAAAAATTCCTCGCTGTAGAAGTTGGACGTGCGCTTCCCTTAGGGCTTTCGAAAAATTTTCACACATATCCTCTGGATTGTGGTCAGTCGCAAAGTCACATACACAGATACCAAGGTGGAACGTTTTCCCTTTCTTCATTGCCTTTCCTTTTCCCAGGGGTAAGGTGCCAATTTTTCCCAGGTAACGCCTTAATAGCAGCTGTCTAGAATGAGGGTCAGCAGCTTTCCCGGTGGCATCAAGAAACAACAAACAGCTCCCCTTTCGTAAAAACAAGGGGTCCCTTGTTTCGAATATGTTTTGTCCAGAGATTAGTTTGGTCAGTTCGGGAATCTCATCGTCTCGTATCTGATCCACGTTGTCGTCCAAGTCCAAATCTTTTAAACCCTTATTACCAAGTTCGAAGTATTCCGCCCTTTTATTACCGATTTCAACACTCTCAAAAATTCCATTGTCACAGTCCAAATTTTCTTGATCTTCATTAACCATGTCCAAGGCTTCTAGATTTGTATTACGAAGTTTCAGATTTTCCAATTTCTCCTTACCAAGTACCAAGTCTTCCAGATTTCCATTACCAAGTCCCAAATTTTCCAAATCGTCGTTACCAAATTCCAAATTGTTATTACCAAATCCCAAATTTTCCAAATTGTCGTTACCAAATTCCAAATTGTTATTACCAAATTCCAAATTTTCCAAATTGTCGTTACCAAATTCCAAATTGTTATTTACAAATTCCAAATTTTCTAAATTGTCGTTACCAAATTCCAAATTGTTATTACCAAATTCCAAATTTTCCAAATTGTCATTACCAAGTACCAAATTTTCCAAATTTCCAGTTTCCGAATTTTTTTTTGTACTTGGTGTTATTCTCTTAGGTCTCCCTGGTCTCCTATTCATTGGTCCTGTGTCAAAAAGCAATTTTCGGTCTGCTAAGCTGTATGCAGCAGGGCTTTTTTGCCCATTTTCCGATCCAGCAAATTGCTTGGCATGGCGCTTCTTCTCCAACGCGTCTCGATGTTGTTGACCACGTTCTGTTGGCTTGATTTCTCGTCCGGATCACCAGGGTTTAGTGATGAGTACAGGTGAGGGGTATTTTCCCTGGGTCGCCTCTGGGTCTTCTACTCCTTCAGGTGTTCCTGGGATAGGGTTTCTGGACAGAGCGTCAGCATTGCAATTCATTTTACCTGCCTTGTGGACGATCTCAAAATCAAACTCTTCCAGTTTCAACCGCCATTTTGCAAGCCTGGAGGTGGGATCTGCCGCCGTTCGCATCCATACTAGCGGTTTGTGATCGGTAACGATGGTGAATTTTCGACCGTAAAGATATGGCCTAAAATACCACACACAATACATGATGGCGAGGGCTTCTTTCTCGTATACCAAATAGTTTCTTTCTGCTTGGTTGAGTAGTCTTGATAAGTTGGCACAAGGTCGGTCCTTCCCAATAGTCCCTTGTGAGAGTATCCCACCGATAGCGTAGCCACTGGCGTCTGTTGTCAAAATGAAGGGTTTATCATAGTCAGGATACTGAAGTACAGGTTCCTCGCGGAGATTCTTTTTCAAGGCCTCGAATGATTCCTCTTGGTCGTTTCCCCATATAAAAGGGGCGTTCTTTTGAAGAAGGCTGGTTAATGGCTTAGTTATTTGAGCATATTTGTGAATAAACCTTCTATAGTAGTTGCAGAGTCCCAACGATTGTCGCACTTGTCTCTCTGTTTTGGGCCTGGGAAAATTCTGGACGGCTTCCAATTTTCTTACATTAGGTTTTATTCCATCTTCTGTAATATAGTGTCCCAAATATGTGCATTCACGTCTCAGGAACTCGCTTTTGTCTGGTTGGAGCTTCAGGTTGGCCTTTCGTAGTCGATCCACGAGGCGAAGAAGTTTTTTTTTATGTTCTGAGATATCTCTGGCAAAGAGTATAATATCGTCTTAGTAGACAAATAACTCCTCGTCTTTTAAACCAGCCAGAGCGATAGACATTAACCGAGAAAATGTTTGAGGAGCTGTTTTGAGACCCATTGCCATACGTGCGTATTCAAAATGCCCCTTACTGGTGCTGAAGGCCGTTTTTTCTGCATGGCCATCTGCCATTGATACCTTATAGAAACCTGATTCTAGATCGAACACCGAGAAGAAACGAGCGCCCCCAAGGGCGTCAAGGATATCTTCAATTCTACCGAGGAGCCACTGGGTCATCAGGGTTTTTTCGTTCAATTTTCTGAAGTCCAGCACGAGCCTCCATCGTGGGTTTCCTTGGCTATCGGGCTTTTTCTTCACAATCCAGGCTGGACTGTTGTACGGGCTGGTACTGGGGCGGACGATTCCGCTGTCCAACATCTCGTCGACTTGGCGATTTAGTTCGGCCTTCAGAATTGGCGGGAATCGGTATTGTTTAACTGTGATGGGTTCAGGGTCTATTAGGTGTATTTCGTGTTTGAGGAGGGTGGTAGCGGTTAGTTGCTCTCCGGGCAGGTGAAAGCAATCGGCACTTTCTTCAATGAGTTTCTGTATTTCTTCTTGCTCCTCGGAATGTAGGTGTTCCAGGCGTAGGAGATCCAATACCTGTGAAATCCGGGACTCGGACTGTATGCTGAGGCAGGCGTGTCGCTTTTGTTTCCCCAACAACCTTTTCCTCCTTCCAGTGACTCGGGCACGGTGTTCTTTTGGAATATCGACTTGCACTTCCGTTACCTCTTCTAACTCAACCCAGGGAATGTTCACTTCCTGAGAAGACTCTGTGGTGTTGATAATAGGTACATAGGTTTTGCCTTCCATTTGTTTTACAATAGCATTCCCGAAAAATACACCCTCTTTCAAGTGGGTTAGAGGCACGTAACCCTCCTGTAAGATAGTCCTTTTTACATTTATACAAACTACTTGCCTAGTCCTAGGTGCGATGGTCTGGGTATTTTGGTTCAAGAAGCCAAACTGCACATCCAAAAATTCAAGTTTCCTATCCTTATAGTTGATTTAGGCTTCCGACTTCCGAAAGAAATCGTTCCCTTGTATTCCATCTTGTTCTATAGGAAATTGATCGGGAATGACATGGAACGTCGTGCAAAGTCCCGCGAAGTCTATATCTATTTTTCCTAGTGTTTTTACAATGTCGGTAGTGATTCCGCTCAGAAATAAAATTTCTCGAGTATCTAATTCATACCTTGGCTTAATTAATTTTTTCTTTAATAAGCTGGGTCCTGATCCGGTATCCAATAATAGTGTAGAAGTTGCCTCGAAATCGACTATTATGCTCGGGGATTGGTCTGATAAATTTATTTTGACTGATGCTGATGGTTCTGCCCTGTAGTCGTTCCCATTCATGGCGGAGAATATGTCCCTTGGAGTTGATGTGGTTGTGAGGCCTCCCGGTTTTCCGGGAGGCCAGGCAAGTTTCCCGGCTGCGCTTTCCGATTTTCGTTACAAATTCTCGTCTCGCATTCATTTTTCCAGTGTCCTGGTTATTTGCAGTAGTTGCATATTCCAGGTGTGGTTGGTCTCGTTCTCCAATTTGGAGTCTCTAAACGAGAAGAATCTCTGCCCGCTGGTCTTTGAGAATAATTTGGCCTTTGAATTGGTCTGGTGAATCTTGGGCAACTTCCTGCCATGTGCTCGTAGCTTCCACACATTTGGCATTCCGTTGCACGACTGTTGTCTACTGGTTGGGTGATTCGAACCCTTTTCAACATAAAACAATCCTTACTAGCGTGGTTAGTACGAGAGCAGATGGAACATGCTTCCTTCTTTTTGGTTAGCGGGCACGCGGTGGCCAGATGGTCTTCCTTTGAACAGAGCTGACAAGCCAATGTCTTACGTAGCTTGTCACACACCAAGGCTTTGTGTGCCTTACTGCCACATATCACACACTCTGGTTTGTGACTTTCCCCTGGGTTGTCTCGTAATCGGTCCTGTGCGCGTAGCTATTCCTCAATTTCGATGGCTTTCTTACCAGCAGTTCCTATGGCTTCAAGTTCCGGCATCAATGCAGAAATTTCCTTCCTAAGTCCAAGGATAAAGGACTGAGTAGTTTCCTTTTCTATTTCTGTTTTTTGCTCTGCAGGAATGGCTCCTCCATGATCCGCCTTGTATACATCCACGATTCTTTGGCCTAACTCACGTGCCCTATTGAAATATTTAGCGACACTTTCGTCATATCCCTGAAAAAGTCTACCTACTTCGCCGCGTAATTGGGTAGCGGATTCGCGGGGAGCGAATATTCCTTTTAAGTGTTTCAGCAGGGCTTCCGAGTTTTCAAATTCTTCACTCCGTACCGATTCCAGCGATCCACCTTCTAATCGAGTTTTCAACATTTTTAGCAGCCCTGATTCAGCCGCGTCTGGCAGCATCTCCTTGGCATCTCTGCAACCTATGGAAAATTGTCGGAAGGTAGTTCCAGTTGTTGAATCTCCGGAAAAGCGAGGTACCATCATCACCGCATCCTTGAGGCGAATCGTGTAGGCTCCTCCTCCTGGTTGCGCCATGTTAACAGGGTGGTTCCTCTGGTGTTCCGGCCCTGGAATGAGTGGCTGAATAGGCTCCTCAAAATTTTGGATAGTTTTTGCGCTTGCAGATGATGCAGGAGATCCTTTAGGCTGGAATCCACTTTGTGCGCAGATTTTCTCGATTAACTTGCATTCTTCTTCACTGTCAGGTGTTAATCCTGCGTCCAGAATTTTTCGACGGATGTGCTCCGGGAATTCTCGCAATTGACTCCGAGTAATTGGGGGAACCGACATAAGGGTAGAAGTCTTAACTATGGAAGTCTATGTTATTTTTCAAGTCCCATATGCTCAGTGTGTCCATCTCTCTTATACGTGATTCCTGTATGTTTTACCTACTCGTCCAATTCTTGGTGTGTCGTTTTATTCCATACCTGATACCACTCATTCGTCCCGATTTCCCGCAGTATCCGTATTGGTGACAAAAGTGTTAGTGGGCGAGTTTAGTGTCTCCGCATATCTCCTAAATTGTGCTTCCAAGATGCCTCGTTGTCGAAGGATTTCGTCTTCCTGTTGCATCAAGTATCGCAGTCGGAATCGAATTGCCAGTAGAGCGGGATTTTCGGAAATTGAAATTTTAGGGGTGATTTCCTTCGTCGGGGGTGTGCAGAAAAACGTAACTAGAGCTGCGACAATGCTGAACATCATAAACTGTAACGCCGTCCAGATATAAGCAGCCCTATCTATCTCGCTAATAATCCTCGGTGATTCGTGTTGTAAGTTGCTGAATCCTCTCAAAGAAAAATGGTCAGTGACCTCCAGGGGCAAATTATATTCTGAATTGAATCTTCATTCCCGAATTTCTGTCCATTTCATTGACCACTTATTTAAACTGTCCTGCCGACTGCGCCAAAAATGTTCCCACCTGTTACGTATTAAGGTACGCCACCAGGTGTCTCCTGAGAGACTCTCGTGGAGGAGAGGGGATGGTCAATGAATCACCGTTCATATACACAGAATTTCCATTTATTAGTAGCTTATAATATGTCGTATTTTATTTGCTACTCATTTAGTCGTAGGTAATGATAAGCTGATATAATTAGGTCGATATAAGTCGTTCAGGGTCGGATTTTTGACGTCCCAAACACTGTCTCATAGGAGAGTGGGGACCCTACGTCGGCCCCAGGTCTGAGCAAGGACGGGGTGGCCGGCCCGTTATCTTCCTCTAGGAGGCGGGCTTCCGTTGTTGGGAAGGGGTATGGTGAGGGGGTCCGGGGTGGCAGGCGGGACCGTCTTCTGGCCAGCGAAGTAGTCTCTTCCCTCGAGGGGGAATCTACTGTCAAATCGATCAGAACCGGAGGTTGCTGGGCCGAGTTAGTACGTCGCCGGCAGTTACGACGCAGGATGTCCCGAACTGACTTAGCCAATCCAAATGGAAGATTAATTGCCCGGGAGTCTATGATTCTGGGCCGTACTCGGTTGGAACTCGGGGCCAGGGAAGTGTTCGCTAATGGCGTAGGAACAAATGGCCCGTGGCTAGCCAGCCATTCCGCCACGCGCTCGTCCAAAGTTTGTTGTCTCGGGCCCCGCCGAAGTTGCTCACTCTCTCCTGCGGGTTGGGCAGAGGATGAAGCTATAGGCTAAACCGTGGGTCTCTTGGAGGGGGCCTCGCCTAGTCGTTGAAGTATGAAGGGGATTGCTTCCTTAAGGTCGGTAGGGAAGGTGTCGAACCCTGGTATCCTCCCGCTATGGTATTTCAATTCCACCCACACTTCGGGGTCCCCTTTCCTCTGGAAGTCACGCAACCCCGCTCGCACACACAACCCCAGACTCCGTGCCTTAGCTCTGGCCTCGTACAGGTTTGTCGACAAACTCCTCACTCCGAACGGATAGGGAAAAAGGGAATATTAAAAATAGAATGGCTACGCAAGCCTCAAAGTCAAAAACAAAGAATGAGAAAATAAATTCTAGCAACAAAGAAATTACATCGAAAATCCAAATCCAAACTTGGTTCGCGCGCAGCTATTCGGAAATAAAAGAAATTAAATCGGAAATCGAAACCTGAATGGCTACGAAAGCAACTAAATTGAATTAAAAATGTAAAGCCAAATCAAATTGCTGCGAAAGCAACTATTAAAAGCAAATAAAAAGTGAACAAGTTGCTACGTAAGCAACTATCAAAAACTAGGAAAACAAAACGAAGTTGCTGCGAAAGCAACTATACTAAATTCAAAGAATATAACAAGTGAACAAATTTGCTACGTAAGCAACTATAAAAAAAAATAAAAACTGTAAACCAAATCGGGTTCGCTACGGAAGCAACAATCAAAAATAGGAAAAAAAACGAAGTTGCTGCGGAAGCAACTATACTAAATTAAAAAAATATAACATGTGAACAAAGTTGCTACGTAAGCAACTATATAAAAAAAATAAAAACTGTAAACCAAATCGGATTTGCTACGGAAGCAACTGTCAAAAACAAGGAAAACAAAACGAAGTTGCTGCGTAAGCAACTATACTAAATAAAAAAAACCGGAAATCAAAAACGAAATTGACCGAAATACACAATTACGCAAAGACCAAATTCAAGATTGGATATTCCATTTACTTTTCGTAACCTGGTATTATTTTCAATAAAAATTATTGTTCCGGCAAAGGGTGGTTTTGATGGCTTCCAAAAATGCGCAGACCGTACCGAAATTTTCTTGTAAGGCGTAACCGGATTCCCGACCCGTTTACGAATTTTGAACTGGACTGACTCCCGATTTTTAGACGCGGTGGTTTTTATATTTTCTTCCAATTTCAAGTTTCGTGTGCAAAAAGCCCGATAAAACTCAGCATGAGAAACCCTTGACCGGAATTGCGTAAAATTATTCTTCTTTGCTTTGAATAAAAGGTTGATTGGTATCTATTATCTTTTCCTATGAATTTATTTTGCTTGTTCTTATGTTGTATTTACGAATCATTATCGATCAAAGGCGTTCACTGGAAGTAATTTGTTTGTTCTTCGTTATCCCATTGTTTCACATATTCTCTTAGTTTTTATTTGCTATAACGAAACCTTCCCATCAAATGGGTTTTTCTTTGTTATTTAAATTTGATCGTCTCGTGAATTAATACTATTGTTTTAAATTCACCTGGTTTTTACTTATTTGAGAAGATATGGAACTCGAGAAATGTACAAGGTTTAAGGTGTTCTTTCTTTTTATAACGATGTAAAGGTGTTTCAGTCCGTTCATTTTAATCGTTTGATGTTGGATCTACGTGACGATTATCTCAATCTGGATATTTTCTAAATTCACTGATTCGGTAGTTTTTCTATCGGTCGAAAGTTATTAAAGTTGAACTAAACGATAATCGGAACCTTGAAAATGTTAGATATAATCAATGTGGCTATTTCTCGAAGAAAGAAAAAAAAAGAATGTCACGTAACTAAGTTTATGTTACAAAAAAAATTTACTTGGATGGCCCGAATTTAATTGATTGGGAAAAACTTTATCTCAAACATATGCATATATTCTCAATATATAACACCCGTATCGGCCGAATAGTATTCACTTTTCAAATATTGGCGCCACAAATCTGGAATCCACTTCGTATTTCGGTATACGCGCAATATCACGAATTATCATGTACCACTCTCTTGTTAGCCCTCGTTTTACTGCTTTTAATAAACAATCTGGCTATTATTTATGAAATTGCTAATAGTATACGGTTAATAAACTCGTTCAACTGCACAGAAATTATTTCCATTAATATTTATATTTCATATTTTCGCTTTAATAGTGTTTTTCCTTACGTCCTTTTTTTGCACAAAAAGGACGTAAGGGTACGTAAGCGGGACGTAATATTACGTCCAGTAGCTCCGCCAGGCTTGGTCTTCAGGAATAACATGAAACTGTCCTTCCTCATGAATTGTTGATCCCGTGTTTCGAAAATATTTCCCCCGAAAACAAGCCTCTCAAGAATCCTCTCTACTTCCTTCTCTGACTCAGGAGCATCTAAATTATCAATCTTGTCTACTTCTGAACCCGATTCTTTCTCATTCCCCTGAATCGATGGTATGACTAAATCCCTTTCTATTCTAGTCGTTCCAGGAGTTTCCTGAATTTCCCCAAGTCCAACAGTCTCCTCTGGTTTGTAATCATTGTCATTCTCCTGTACTCTATATTTCTGCATTTTCTTTTTCTCTTTTTCCTCTTTCTCTTTGAGACCCTGTCGATATTGTTCTCCTTCAGAAGTCCGAGTTTTCATCCTTGTTGATCGACGAAGTCCATTCGTTACATTCACTGCTTTCATCTCAAGTTTCCCTTTCTCATCATAAATAACTTCTTTCCTATCTCCTAAACTCCTTTCATCATAAAATAATTTTTCTCTCTCTAGATTTTCCGAATCTTCTTCATACTTCGATAAGTCTTTATTTCCTCTCTCTGGGTTTTCCGGGTTTTCCTCATATCTCAGGGGTTTTTATTTTTCCTCTCTGGATTTTGCGAATCCTCTTTATACCTCGGGAATTCTTTATTTTCTTTATTTTCTCTCTCTGGATTTTCCGGGTTTTCCCTATATCTCAGGAGTTTTTCATTCTTCCTCTGTGGATTTTCCGGGTTTTACCCATATCTCAGGAGGTTTTCATTTTTCCTCTCTGGATTTTCGAATCCTCTTCATACCTCGGGAATTCTTTATTTTTTTTCTTTTCTCTCTCTGGATTTCCCGGGTTTTTCCTATATCTCACTTCCAATTCTGGAATATTTCTGTCACTCACCCGCTCTCCCGAACATTCAGTTGTGAGCAAAGACATTATCCTACCAATATAATAATCAACCTGCTCCAACTTATCCTCCCAAAATCTTACAAGTTTCAAATCCTCCGTTTCCTCATATTAGTCTGAATACTTATTCACTGCCTGTTCACGTTCTACGAGTAACACATCGCTCCCTTGCCGCATACCATCCTCGGGTCGGATTTCTTCGTTCCCCAAGACATCTCTGATTTCTCCCGACTCGGCGACATTACGGCTAAGGGCATCGACATAAGCGATACTTTTTCCAGCCTTATACTCTATTTTAAAATCGTACTCCTCTAATTTCAACCTCCACCTGGCCAGTCTCGAGGTGGGATCTTTCGCATTATGTAAATACATCAGCGGTCTATGATCAGTCCTTATTGTAAATTTCTGCCCATATATATATGGTCTAAAATAACTTACACAGTAAATTATTGCCAATGCTCCCTTTCCATACGTGCTGTATTTCTGCTCCGTATAATTCAAAAGGCCAGAAACATACGCACATGGAAAAATTCTCAATAAATTTCCGATAATAACCGGCCAAGCATAAAAATTGTTTGATATTCTTCGGCGATTTTGGCACGGGAAAATCCGCGACTGCTTTGAGTTTCTTAGAATCAGGATAGATTCCGTCTTTCGTGATCCTATGCCCCAGATAAATCACTTCCTTTCTCAAAACTTCGCAATTATCCGGCCAAAGTTTCAGTTCGGCCATTCGTAATTTCTCAATAAACTTCCTGTTTTCATACGATGTTCATGCACGCTTTTCGCGAAAATGATGACGTCATCTAAATAAACGAACAACTCCTCATTAACGAGGCCTGATAATGCGATGTTCATCAATCTGGCGAATGTTGCCGGGGAGCCCTTGAGACCCATAGTCATTCAAGCGTACTGAAAATGACCCCCAGGAACTTAAAATGCAGTTTTCTGACGATCAGCTTCGGCGAGTGGGACCTGAAAAAACCCTTGTGCGAGATCGAAAACAGAAAAGTACTGAACGCCTCCGAGCTGTTCGAGAATCTCGCCTATACGAGGCCACGGATATTTATCGTCTACCGTGAACTCGTTCAACCTACGAAAATCTAAAACGATGCGCCATCTTGGACTTTCCTGTGAGTCCGGTTTCTTTTTCACTATCCATAAAGGACTCGAATATGGACTATGTGAAGGTTCGATAACCCCATTTTCCAACATCTCATTGACTTGACGATCCACCTCTTTTTTAGGATTATGCGGAATTCGATACTGATGAGTAGAGAAAGGAGCATCCGTGTTTAAGCGAATTTTATGTTCGAGTAAATTTGTCGCCGTGAGCCTATCACCCTCTAAATGAAAACGATCGGCACTTTCTTCAATCAAGCGATAAACCTCTTCTCTCTCTTCTTCATTCAAATGTTCCGTGCGAATAACCCTTTTCGTCCTGTCTATACGACCTTCCTCTTGATCCGTAGCTTGTACCACTAAGCATCTCCGCTTCTCCAATTTCTTCGCACGTTTATTCTGCCAAGGTTGCCTATATTGACCTGGAGACTGTTTCTCCAATCTTTTTTCAGATTGCCCAACTTCCCTGATTCCCAAAATCTCCTCCAATTCTACCGTAGGAGTAGGAAACTGAACAGTCTCCTCGGTTGTATTCACGAGAAATAAATAAGCCTTCCATCTGTCATTGTTTACTACAGCATTCCCTGCAAAAACGCCTTTGCTGTTTTCTAACCTAGAGATATAACCTATAGGACGATTATTATGATTTCTAAGAATAATATGAAAAATTTTCCGGGTTCGTGGTTCTATTTCCTGAATTTCCACTTGTTCTTTTACGTACTGAGATAAAAAAGGAACTGGATATCCATCTAAAACGAAACGATTCTTCGAATATAGAAGATCGGCTTTGTTTCTCTGAATAAATTCAGTCCCCAAAATACCATCCTGTCTGATCGGGAAACTGTCTGGAACCACATGAAAATCTATCGAACGATCCAGAAAAACACCTTCAGCCTTCTCAAGAGTCTCCACGATCTCCTCCGAGATACCACTCAATCCTATTTTCTTCGAAGAATCAATTTTCATATCCGGAAGAATGCAACTCTTCTAAATCAAGCATGGATTTGCCCCAGTGTCAATCATTAGAAATTCAGGTTTCGAAAACATCACTTCAATTTCTGGAGAAATTGTCAACTTTATTACATGGACCGGGGTGTTATTTGAGGTATACTCGTACTCGACTGCTGTCGGGAACTTGGACGCTGATTTTGAGAATACACCTCCCTCCTTTGGTCCTGGAAAGTAAGGGAGGACTGAGCGTTTCCCTGATACCCGGAATCACGAGGAGCTCTTTCTCGCAACAGATCACAATCTTTTTTCATGTGCCCTTCCTTGTTGCAATCAAAACAACGAGTTCGAGAGGAGGGGGATGAAATTCGAGGCATCTGATTTCGCTGAATCTGAGTCAAAAATTGAGGGCAATCCCGAAGATTGTGATTTACACCGTCACAATATTGGCAACGAGTACCCCGAAAAGTATTCCTGTATGTCTGAGGAGAATCCCCGGAGAAACCAGGAACGCACGGCCTATCACCGTGATCCTGTACTGATTTCCCGCAAATATTACATCTCAAAATAACGCTACATGTTTCTCTTGTATGTCCTTCTTTCTTACATGTCTCACAACGCGGTGTCACATGATATACTCCGCGACCGCCGCGCATACGGCACGTGTCGGCTCGGTGCCCCTTTCTTGAGCAAATCTGACACGACTCGTGATTACGAATCAACGGAGCAGGCCGAGAATTCTGTGCTTGAATCAACAGCTGGCAATTTGTCGTATCATGATTATCCCGTTGGCAAATCGGGCAGCGTCGAGTTTCCGGCCTTTGAAAAGTTACCGATTTTGGTCTATGCAATTCCTGCAGTGCAAGCAATTTCCCTTCAATGCGAATTTCCTCTAAAAACGCTTCGCTCAGACTATTAACTGAGGGCATCAAATTTGAGATTTTGCGGCGCAACCCGAGAATGAATGCATCGGTCACTTCATAATCAATCCCATTCTTTCTGTTGTCTTCTAATAATCTGTTCCATTCCTCGGTTATATCTTCAGGGTATTCCTCGTGTTGAGAGTCCCGAATTCTCTGACCGAGCACCCGTGCTCTATTCAAAAAATCAGGCACTTGCTCATGTAAACCCTGACACAGCCTTGCTAGCTCGCTTCTTAAAGCGGTCGCATTTCCACGGGGAGCATAAATCTCCTTCAAAGCCTGCAATTAGTCGTCAAGTGTCTCCAACTGTTTGCTACTTGTAAGTTGCCGGGCACTACATTGCAACTGGCTTTTATCAACTGTGTAAGACCCTGTTCGGCACGTGCCGGGAGGAGACTTTTCGCCTATACACAGCCCGTTGCAAATTCACGATAGGAAGCACCATTTTTGCTATCTCCTAAACACAGGCACAAGAGGAATAACATCCCTCAACTTTAGTTCATAGAACTCGACCCTATTTCCTCGTTGATTTCCGTTGTCCATGTTCGATGGTGAATAATCCGGCTGTTTCTTTCTCAAAAATTCCCTTTTCTTGGAATATTCCCTTATCTGTGAACTACCTGAACCCGTTTCTGAGTCTTCTGAAAATTGAATTCCGGAATCCCCATGCTTTTCACGTCTATGTGACCCTGCCCGTCTCTTCCGTGATTTCCTGCTAGGTAAACCTGTTCCTAGGACTTCATCTCTCTGTTCATCATCTAAATGTGCGGTTTTATTTCGAGTGACTTTATCCTCTTCAGTCATCCCCTTAAAATATCGTACCAGTATATATCTCTATCGTTATATATATATATATATATATATATATATATATATATATATATATATATATATATATATATTATATCACTATCGTTATATATACCATACTATTATATGTTTTCTAATAATCGTAACAAATATATCGAAAAAACCGTAATCCTGTGTAATAAATCCTATTCAATATTCCACTGCATTTAATGTAAACCAAATCTAGCAAGCAACTACTCCATATTTAAACCAGATTATTCTGTGCCATTTATATGAGGCCTTACTTCCAAGTCGAAAATTCCCCTCACTAAAAATACTCAATTCCACAGCCCTTTAAAGCAAGTCATCCCAATTCTCGGCACATTCATATTCTTCAAGGTCCTTTTCACGTTGTTGCCAATATTCCGGAGTTCCAATCTCTCGGCTCGGGACCTCAGGAAGAGACAATTTTTTCACAGAAGATCTAACTACCTCGCAAATCCTTCTATTTTCATCCAGCGTAACGAACCCGCCACACCTGAATTTTAACACCCGGATCCTCTTATCATGTCCCGAATCACTTCTCAAAACATATTTCCGAGCAAATCTATTCCGTTGATGGACTTCCACAAACGATATTATTCTCAAACCAACATCTGAAATCCTTGTGTGTCTCTCAAAGTGATGATTCATGCATTCGAGCCTAAGAAGACGACGATGTTCATTACAATAAACTTCTTCCGTTGGATTCTGACATACGTGATCTGAAAAAAATACGAATTGTACACGTGCGCACCTCCGGAAACAAGAGTTTGTCAGAAAATCTACTAAACAATCTATTCAATCCATGCTTAATACGCAATTTAATCTCCCTAACTTCTCTATTCTGCATGACTAATTTCAATACTATTTCACAAGATCACAACTAGATCCAATTATATAATTAATCTCATCAATTATTAAACCCATTAAACCAATCTACCTACTAGATTATATCTCCGACAATCCCTCTTAAATAATTCCATAGCAATCTTATCATCAACTTATCGCTTTTCCTATCAACCCTATCAACACCTCTAACAGAGTGTGTGTAATTCGACTCCTTCACCCAGTCTCCACAAAGTCCTGCCGTGGTCGCCAAAATTTTATGTCACGATCTGAGGTGAACTCCGATCGGACACCAGGATAAGACAGGACTTCGAATTAACACACACACATATACAAAATTCAAGTTGATTGATTATGAAATCAGATAGAAGACAATTCCCAATATTACACAAATACCTTAAATTAAACGCACGCCAAATATCCTATATTCAACTTGTATACATCTATTTCATCTATCATCTCTTACTATTATTCATAACTTGGATTCAGACTTATTATAAAGAGAACTCTAAGAACTTACAATTCTTATTCTAACTTTAGAATAATTAGATTATAATTGTCGATTAAATGCCATAATGATTCACGAAAAGCTCATATAATTATACTAGTATAAATCTATTCGAATTTCAACTCCGTCCTTTTTCCCTCTAATTCACAATATATAAATCTAGATTCTAATTAAATCCAATTTGTAAAAATGAATTTTAATCGCGCTGAGGAGAAACTCCGAGCAGACCCGCGAATCTTGTCTGGTCTATTAACTCTTCTATTGGGGTTGGGAAATAATCCCCGCTAAAAAGTTAAGTTCCGACCTCTTCTCCTAAAACGCGTTCAGGCACATATTTCTCTGTACCAGCGAAACCAAGATCCAGGTGCTTTGTCGCGCCTGAATTCCTATCGTTTTTCCTGGTACTTTTCCCTTTCGGAACTGACAACTCAGCCTATTTTACGAGTGTCTTTCGGGAGACGCGGTTTCCCCTTCGTCTAATTCTATCTGGAATCTCAGTACGCAACCCGAATTTCGTTCTCAAGTCAGATTTATTCTCCCGAGATTTGTTAACCCTGAGTTTGAAATTACATTTACATCCGGGACATTTGACAGGGATATTTGTTTCCGCCGCACGCAAGCGGATGCCGAAAATCGCGCTGGCGTAATCCGCGACGACCTCGCTCGGCGCCGAAACCGCTTATAGCATCAAAGGGCACTTAATGAAACTGAACCACAAAACCCGATAATTTAATCCAACCGAAAACCACCGTGAAAAAACGAAAACTCGAAGAAAGCGAGGAAAAAGGGCCAAGGCACCGGAGTGCTTATGGACCCGAGAGGTTTCCAGGTATGGAAACGAGAACGAAAAACTGTCCCCGATTAACGCGCGATTGCTCTATTTAAAGAGTCATTTTTGGCGTGAATCGGGAAAGGGAAGCTCTGGCGGGAGAAAATGTTTTCACACGTATTAAAAATCATGAACTTGCATTAAACTCAGCAAAAACGCGAAGAAATCACGCCGCGAAGCCCTCCCCTGCCCGAATCTTAACTTCTGCGAGGTCTCATTTCGCGCATTACCGTGAGACCCGCGGAAAAAAAATGTGCAAGCAGCAACAAATATCGTGCGAATAAACGCAAGATATTACAATCTCGATACTATTTGATTGTCGATGTTTTGGACTTTCGATTTTTTTACCTCAATCCTATACAAGATTCTAGTATATAATTGTAATACATAAACACCATATATTGTAACTCATGGCTCAATTAGGAGAGTTGTTAAAATGTAGGCGTGAGAAATGGTTTCATTAATTTAAATGTGAGATGAATATCAAGAGTTGATGTAAAAACTTGTATTGTTTAGCAAAAAAAATGATTTCGAACATATAGCTTTCTAAAGTTATGTACATTCTTTTTATATAAAAAAAAAACCACTAAAAAGATCAAAAAAATTTCTCGGTTTTATAATCCTAAAAATAACGAGTGAAAATAAAAAAAAAATTATGAGTGAAAATAAAAAAGCACGAATAATTGCGTATGGCTTAATAGAGTGATGAGAAAGTGTATGTGATCATTGATGACTTTTATGATGCGATGTCTTCTTTCGACCTTTTGACAAAACGGTTCCTTATCTGTCATATATGATAAGATAAAGATATAAGAAGATGAAACATATTAAGTTTATTTATCATTAGTGGATGCATACTTTGAGTAATTTATTTTTCAGGTAATTAAAATTTTAAATTATGAATAGAAGCCTTTAATATAATAATTTTTCGACGTATTTTTAGTTTTATTGTATTTCGTTTATTCGATAGTATTTTATTTAAATTTTTATCGTCCTCCTCAGCTACATTATCATTAGCTACTTTATTATTAGATGTTTTTCATTCATATTTTGTTCAAATCTAAGAGAGAAAACTATCGATACATATAAATCGATATTTTTCTACCGTAGGGTTATATTATAGAGAGTGGCTATTGAAATCGCTCCTGATTAGAGATGTCGGAATGGCGGCCATCTTGGACACAAACACAGCACAAACACAGTACTACTTAGCGTACTCGCCAGTGGTGCGATATTCTCGAGGAGAGATTTTACTACAACGCTTTATGCGGCCCGAAATCTCACAAGGTCTAGCGCAGTCAAGCGCGTTGGTTCGATCCCCCTACCAAACCCTCGAGATTTTACTTCACTCGCAAAGGCGGCGGCTCGTAAATTCCTGATTCGTCACGGCCTATTGTCCGAGCTAGAATACTCGATTTTGAGTGTCATCGGAGCATGGACTTTAAATTGAACGCGAGCGAATGCGAAATGATGTTTTTATTTTTCAGCTTTTCCAATTTCAAAACAAACTGGATATTTTACATCGTGAAATATACGATCTTCATAAAACTTTTAAAAAATCCCTTATTATAAAATGTACTTTTTAATGTAGTAATTTTTATAAAATTTTATTAAAAAACGTGCTTTTTATAAAATATTTGTAACATGGCTTAATTGAGACAGGTTTTATGAATATTTTATAACGATTTTAGACTCTACAAAGAAGGTTGGTGTATCTGGGATTTTATGAAAGTTCTATATAGTTTTTATAAAAATGTGAATTGATAGGGTATCGATATGAAAAGAAAAAACTTGCGCGAGGAAAATAATCAATTCTTAGGAATAATTTTCGCAGATATTTGCTAATCAACGTTTCAAGAACATCTTTACAAATTACAAAACATATGAAAATGTACGATTTTTGAAAGAATCACGTTATTTCTTTCCAACTAATCATGATACATTTCATATATTATGTTTAAAAATGTTCAATAATACATCGACCATTGCCCAGATCTTACCGCGTGGAGGTTTCTGCGCTAAGATCCACTGATGGTTCCATTTTTAATATTTTACTTTAGCCTAATATATTGCGATTTTTGATTTGGTAACCATCAGTTTTCAAACAACAAAATTTGCATATCAAAGGCGTTTGACAATCACATCGATTTTTTCCAAACAAGCCAAGAGATGAAAAAGTAACAATTTTTGATGTTTGAAAATTTTTGAATCCTAAGAAATGATTATTCGTTACATAAATCTATCATTTTAAATACTTTAACATTATGTTTTTTTATAAACTCTGTGCTATGTTACATATATGTATATATATGGTATATTGTGAATAGCTTTCATAAAGTAATAATAAAACTTTCATCTTGTAAAATTTTGAAAAATATTTAGGAAATTACGGAAATAGCTGGACATTGTGGGATACCTAGGAAAATTCGGGAAAATCTCGGAAAATGTAGGAAACTTTGTAGGAAATTACAGACATTGCAGGATACCTCGTAAAATTCCGAAAAATCTCGGAAAATTCAGGAAGATTTTAATGGTATCACTGAACTTCTAAAGTTCATATTTTTCCAAAGCAGTTACTTTTCATACTGTTCTTTGAATATTCAACAATGCTGAGATAAAGTATTTCACGTATCGCCAAAAATAGTATATAATTCACAAAAACTAATTCGAGAAAACTAACAATCTGCATAGCTAGGATGCTTTTTAACACAGAACGATTCTCGACATTATTTAATTTTACCTTGGGGAATTGAGCCCTTGAGGGCGTCTTTCTTCCAAGTGAATAAACAGTTCGGAGATACCCAGTCATTCAAAAGGACTGACAGATAGTGAAAAAATGTCTAATTTTGTCATCTGTTCACTGGCTTTTCTCTAGCTCGGTCATTTCCCACGAGTCTTCAGCACGAGGAACATCTTGGTGAGTGGAAATTTTTTCATTTTATCATTTTTTTTTTCTTTGTAATATTTTAATTTGCACTACAATTACTTGCATTCCTGTTCACAATTGATTATTGTTTTTGATATGTCGTCGAATCCGTCTTCACCATTAATAAGAGATAATTCCTCATTAGCTTTTCCTTCAATGAGTTCTACGTCCAACGAAAATTATGAAAATCCAATTGTTAAAAATTCTACGGGCTTCTTTTGCAGTTTTTGTGAAAAAAATTACAAGGGTGGTAATCTAGCAATTCATAGGCATTTGAATAGAGGAACACATAAACGTAATGCATCGATTTCAACTGGGGATACTTCTGATTCAGCATTCAACGCCAAAAAGAAAAAAATTAATTATACTAAAATTTTTGAAAATGACGAATCGTTAAATGATTATCATCCATTTATCCATATTTTTCAACATGACCGTTATCAATTTAGATGTTGTGTGTGTAAAAATAATTACAAATTCGGAAAATTTGGTGTCAAACAACATTTCAAAACAATGGCTCATAAGAAAAATTTTGCAATCTGGGAATCGAGTGGGCGATCTTGTTTTTGTTTCCCAAATGTTTTGCAACCTGACATAACAAATATTTCGATTGGATTAGAGCGAATCGAAATGCGTATTCGCGATGAATGCTCAAAAAATTACAGTGAACGCTCACAATCTACCCCACCAACAAATGTGAACATTTCAATTGATAGTCACTGCATCCGCTCAAAATCAACCCCTCCTGAGAACGTTTTTCCGAAACATGATGCACGCTTTGATGATCATGAATCCCCTTCCCCAGAAATCATTGATTGTTTCATGCATAATCTTCCCCATCCTCCTTCTGGCCCCAAAAAAGATAAGTCACTAGAACATGTACGAGCCCCACCTGCTGATTGCTCTAGGCTTCCTGGTAATTCATGCTTTTCCCCTTTGAAATTTATTGACTCGGAAGTTTCAAACGCATTCGATTTTAGTGATTCTGCATCAAATACAATAAAACATGAAATCAATGAAACGCAGAACAATACAAAAATAACAAATGATGAATTTGCAGCGTCATCTCTTGATAAAGAAAATAATGGCCAAAAATTAAAAATTCGGTGTATTGAAAAATTTGACTTGAAGAAATGGAAAAGACTCGTCAAAAAATATCGAAACAACGCGACACAAACAGAGTCAATGGAAAAGTCTGAAATTGATACAGACGTCAAAAAAGCTGAGATAAAACTTGCAACATTTTTCGCAGAGCACCATATCCCGATATCTGTCATAGATGATTTAGTGGAAGTTCAGAAAGAAATTTTCCATGACTCTCAAATAGCTCAAAATTTACAATTGCGCAGAGACAAAGCAACAAAAATGATAGTAAACAATGTGGCGAGACAAGAAATAAAAACTTTAATAAATCAAGCACAGCATACGTCATTTGGCTTATACGTTGATGAATCCGAAGATATTGCGAAAAACAAAAATATGGTGGTTGCTATACGTTTAATAGATGAAAAAACTGGAAAACCTGTTTCGCAGCTGTTAGAAATTTTGAAAATAGAAGCAAAGAATGCAACTCACGATAAAATTTTCCAAGAGTTCCAAAACTGTTTTTACAAGCATCAAATCCCATTGAAAAATGTCAGTTCATTGACGTGTGATGACGCTGCAATCATGACAGGTATCAGAAAATCATTTTTCGCATTGTTGAAAAAGAAAACAAAAGCAATCCTTTCACGCTGTGTATGCCACATTAGCGCCCTAGCAGCTAAATATGCAGGAAAACATATGCCGAAATATATAGAAGTTTTCATTTGTGATTTGGCAAGACTTTGCAGAACTAGTGCAAAAAGGACCGAAATTATGAGAGAATTAATATCCGCAGAATGCATGAAAGCGAAGCAGCTTCTTTCTTTATCAGTTACGAGATGGTTGAATTTGCAACATTGTATTGAAAGAATATTGGGACAATGGGACGGGATTGAAAAAGGTTTGGAACGCTTGAGCCAAATTAAAAAAACAATGGCACCAAAAAAAACAAAAGTTGTCTTCAATGTAAAGACCAAAAAAATTGTACGAAACAATGGTAAAAAATCACCAGCGACAAATCTATTAAAAATGATGCAAAAAGACGAACTGAAAGCCTTTCTTCTATTTTTGAACGAATCTTTGACAATCTTCAACAAATATAATGCAAACTTTCAAGCAAAAAAAACGAAAATACAAGACACATATACCGAAGTGTTGGACGTTATACACTTCTTTGCAAAAAAAATGATCAAAAAACCTTTTCTTGGAATCCGAGATCAAATTGTTCACCTCGACTTGGAAAATAAACAGTTTTTACTTAATGCTGAAAAAGACATTCATCTCGGACAGAGCTGTGAAAAATTTATTTCTGAATCATTGACGAAACGCGAAAAATTCAAATCAGAGATGGCAAAAGAGGAAAACAAATTAGAAAAAAGCGAAGAAAAACTGCAGTTTTTGAAAAGTGCACAAAATAGATGCTTGTCAGAAGAAAAAATTTTTGAAATTCGAAAAATGTGTATGAAGTTTCGCAAAACAGCTGTTATTGAACTCATTAAAAGATTAAGGCTCAGAAGTCAGAACTGACGATTTCTACCGCCAAATGTCAATTTTCAGATTGGAATCCGCGCTAGATCCAAAAAATAGAGAAAAAACATTCGAGTCCTTGAACAATATAGCAGAGAAAATTGGATTTGTTTTCACGGAAGATTCGAAAAAAGATTTAAAAAGAGAATGGTTTCGTCTTCCGCAAGTTTTTAATCCCAAAATGCGCAGCGACATGAATGAGTTTGATTTTGATCAAGTGTGGTCAGATATTTTAAAATTGCAATACGAGGAAGGTGATGAAGTATTTCCAAATTTAAAAGTCATAGTGAACAGAATCAGAAGCATACCACACTCCAATGCTGAAGCAGAAAGAGTTTTTTCCATGGTGACAGATGTTAAGACAAAAAAAAGAAATAAAATGTCGGTAGAACTATTGAACGCGATATGCGTTATAAAAAGTGCATTGAAAGCACGTGGAATTTCGAGTGTGAACATGACTGTGACAGAGGAACATCTAGAAAACATGTCATCAAAAGTTTTATACGGCCAGAAGAACAAGAAAAAAAGCAACGTTGGAAAAATTATCTGAAGTTTACAAAAAGTAAGAGCAAAAAATATGACCAGCAGCACTATTAAAATCGTATGTGTTTGAAACGAAGATGCATGTCAATGTTGATAATTATTCAATGATTTTGATTCCCCAGTTTACTCTGCTACTTCTAGCAGAAAAATCTTATTTTCTGAAGTTATCAAATCTTATTATATATATTCCAAAGTATTCTATAACGTCTAGTATTTATTAAATAAAGTGTAAAATTTCCTAGATTTTCCAGAATTTTCCGAGATATTCCGCGACGTCTATAACTATTTCAGTAATTTCCTAAATGATTTGAAAAATTTTCCGAGAATATCAGAAGTTTTCCGAGGTATCCTGCATATGTCTAGCTTTTTCAATAAATTCCTTGAAATCTTCCTGAATTTTCCGAGATTTTTCGGAATTTTACGAGGTATCCTGCAATGTCTGTAATTTCCTACAAAGTTTCCTACATTTTCCGAGATTTTCCGGAATTTTCCTAGGTATCCCACAATGTCCAGCTATTTCTGTAATTTCCTAAATATTTTTCAAAATTTTACAAGATGAAAGTTTTATTATTACTTTATAAAAGCTATTCACAATATACCATATATATACATATATGTAACATAACACAGAGTTTATAAAAAAACATTATTGATTGATTATTGATATAAAATCGGGTCCCCTCAACCGAGGGGCACCCCCTGCCCACAGGCAGGTTCGTGTCACTTAGGCCAGTTGGCCCACTGCGATCCCCGTCATAAACGTCGATACACCGGAGTTGGCTAGTCCTCCCCCATTCCCACCCTGCGCCAAAAGCCCAGGATTTTCATGGGCGAGGACTCCACCACCTCCCGTGGTTCGATGTAACCGGATCCCCAGAAGAAGTGTCTTACCTCGACTAGGGTATCACATTCGGAGAGAATGTGGGTGGTCGTTTCATTCCCATTCCCACATCTTCTGCATAAGGGGCTAACATCTTTCCCCACCACCGATTGGTGATACATGAGTCTCCCATGTCCCGTCAAAATCGACGTCAGGATCCTCAAGTCCTTCCTGTCCAAGCACAGAGCCTCTTTGGCCCTACCCCTACTGAGCTTATCGCCCAGCAGGGCCTTGGCCTGCCTACATCTCTGGCTCTTCCAGTACCGGGAGTGTTCTTTCTCAGCCCACTCCCTTAAACACCCCTTTGTATAAGTCAGGGGGACATACATAGCGTCCTCTGGCCCAGAAGGTGAGGCAGACGCCCCCCTCTTGGCCAGCTTGTCCGCCATCTCATTTCCGCGGATTCCGGTATGACCCGGAACCCACACCAGGGTGACTTTGTTGTCCGCCCCCGCTAATTCCGCCAGGGCTTCCCGGCACTCTTGCACCACCCTCGACGTAACTCTGGGGCACATGAGCGCAGAGATGGCTGCCCTGCTATCAGAGCAGAACATCACCCCCCGCCCATGTTTCCCCAGCTCTGTTGCCCTCCTGGATCCCTCCAGTATGGCTTTAACTTCCGCTTGGAAGACCGAGGCTCGTCTGCCTAGTGGTATAAAAAAAAAAAAAAAAAAAAAAAAAACACATAATGTTAAAGTATTTAAAATGATAGATTTATGTAACGAATAATCATTTCTTAGGATTCAAAAATTTTCAAACATCAAAAATTGTTACTTTTTCATCTCTTGGCTTGTTTGGAAAAAATCGATGTGATTGTCAAACGCCTTTGATATGCAAATTTTGTTGTTTGAAAACTGATGGTTACCAAATCAAAAATCGCAATATATTAGGCTAAAGTAAAATATTAAAAATGGAACCATCAGTGGATCTTAGCGCAGAAACCTCCACGCGGTAAGATCTGGGCAATGGTCGATGTATTATTGAACATTTTTAAACATAATATATGAAATGTATCATGATTAGTTGGAAAGAAATAACGTGATTCTTTCAAAAATCGTACATTTTCATATGTTTTGTAATTTGTAAAGATGTTCTTGAAACGTTGATTAGCAAATATCTGCGAAAATTATTCCTAAGAATTGATTATTTTCCTCGCGCAAGTTTTTTCTTTTCATATCGATACCCTATCAATTCACATTTTTATAAAAACTATATAGAACTTTCATAAAATCCCAGATACACCAACCTTCTTTGTAGAGTCTAAAATCGTTACAAAATATTCATAAAACCTGTCTCAATTAAGCCATGTTACAAATATTTTATAAAAAGCACGTTTTTTAATAAAATTTTATAAAAATTACTACATTAAAAAGTACATTTTATAATAAGGGATTTTTTAAAAGTTTTATGAAGATCGTATATTTCACGATGTAAAATATCCAGTTTGTTTTGAAATTGGAAAAGCTGAAAAATAAAAACATCATTTCGCATTCGCTCGCGTTCAATTTAAAGTCCATGCTCCGATGACACTCAAAATCGAGTATTCTAGCTCGGACAATAGGCCGTGACGAATCAGGAATTTACGAGCCGCCGCCTTTGCGAGTGAAGTAAAATCTCGAGGGTTTGGTAGGGGGATCGAACCAACGCGCTTGACTGCGCTAGACGTTGTGAGATTTCGGGCCGCATAAAGCGTTGTAGTAAAATCTCTCCTCGAGAATATCGCACCACTGCTACTCGGCCGTCTGTGTGAGGATATATATTCGAGTTTATTAATAATAACTGCAACTGCACTTTACTTGATTATCAAATGAATTTCAATGAATTTGAGATATACTTTTAAAACACGTATGAAAAAGCAGACAGATAGTCAGCTGTCCTCACACAGACGGCAGAGTACGCTGAGTAGTACTGTGTTTGTGCTGAGTTTGTGTCCAAGATGGCCGCCATTTCAACATCTCCAATCAGGAGCGATTTCAATAGCCACTCTCTCCCTTGAGTCTCTCTATTAGGTTATATTAGAGAGACTCAAGGGAGAGAGTGGCAATTGAAATCGCTCCTAATTGGAGATGTAGGTATGGCGGCCATCTTTGACACAAACTCAGCACAAACACTGTACTACTCAGCGTACTCTGCTGATGTGTGTGAGGACAGATGACTCTGTTTACTTTTTCATACGTGTTTTCAAAGTGTATCTCAAATTAATCAAAATTCATTTGATAATCAAGTGAAGTGCAATGGCAGTTATTGTTAATAAACTCGAATATATATCCTCACACAGACGGCCGAGTACGCTGAGTAGTACAGAGTAGTACTGTGTTTGTGCTGAGTTTGTGTCCAAGATGGCCGCCATTTCAATATCTCCAATCAGGAGCGATTTCAATAGCCACTCTCTCCCCCGTCGCTCTAGATTATATGCTATAGGTTTTTCTTCCTTTTTCATCACAAAACATAAATTTAGCTTTATTTAGTACATAGCAGTACAATGCACGAAATTTTCCCTACTGAGGTTAGGTTAGGTTGGGCCACAGTGCGAAACTGTGCAAAATTTTGCAATGGCGCAGTGTCAAACTCGATGCATTTCAACGATCGTCGCGGAATCAGAATAAAGCGCAAAAAAACTGTAAAATCGGGTGTAAATAAATTGGTGAATAAATATACAGTGAAATAGCAATGAAACGTCGGCGCGTAGAATACGGTGGGTGCAGAGATGGAGCAGCGCGATGCCTCGGCGAATCGAAAAGTTTTTCGAACGTTTTGCGACTCCTCCGCGAATGCAAATAGTGAATTGATATGACGAGCTTTTAACATCGCGCTAAGCCAACGACGCGATTAAAAAGCGATCCGATTTCTTCGCCTTCGCGAACGTGCGTGTGGTACGTACCCGCATTATTATGCACACGTTTACTGTCACCGCTGCTGCAGCGATTCTTCTTCCGCATTCTGAAGCCGCTCCTGTGTCCGTTACGCACGTTTTATTATTCGGCACATCCTCTCCGTCGCCGCAGCCGTAGTACCCAACATCGCTCATCGTCGCCTGCACGGAGAAAATTTTCCAAAATGTCGTGAAACTATCCCTGCCGAACAGCGAAAAGTTTCTGGAATTGTGTGGTGTGAGTTTGACGTTTGAGATTTTTGAGAATTTTTTTTGTTTGGAATAAGGCAGGCGCGTAGGCAGAGGGGGATTTTGGGGGTGGTTCGAACCCCTCTTGAAATTCTCAAAAATCAATCAATATTCCATGTTAAAATGAAAAAAGGTACATGGTTGAATAATTAAAATATAAGTTACAAAAAATGCATGAAAATGTTAGCAGTATATATTTAATAAAAAAGTAAAAATTATCAAAACGTAGGATTCTTAAGAAAATATGAATCAGAAAAATTGTTTTAACTAGTGAATAATGAAGAAAAATAAAAATCTACGAAAAAAAAATATGCTAAAAATTTACTAAGCTTTGAATCTTGGATCATCGAATTCGAGAAATCTATATAAAATCTACATGAAAGTATCAAAAATCATACGATTCATACAAACGCTAAAAGAATAATGAAATCGATTAAATTCAATTAAAAAACTGTTTTCTGCAAAATCTCGACAAATGCCTATACGGTCTACGAATTTTTGAATTCTAGAGCATGGAATTCTTGAAATACTATAAATCTAGAAAAATTCTAGAAAATGCAAAATAATGTTTCGAATATTTAAAAAATACGAAAAAAGAAAAACGACATACAACATGTAAAATCTATATGAATGTTATCATATCATTAATTCTAGAAATCGCTGATAATAGATCAAAATTCACATTTTAAATCATAGAGTTTTTTAAATTTATGTAGCAATCTACAAAAATATAAGTAATCTATAGAAATACTTAGAAATCCCCCAGGGTTTTGTATATTATACTTGAAAAATGTGAAAAATAAGTTTACTAGTTCACTAATTTACTTGTTAACGAGTTTATAAGTTCACTTGCTTACTAGTTTACTAGCTTCCAAGTTTAGTAGCCTACTAGTTTACAAGTTTACTAGTTTACTAATTTACTTGTTAACGAGTTTACTAGTTCACTTGCTTGCTAGTTTATTTGTTCCCTAGATAACTAGTTTACTAACTTACTTGTCTACTAGTTTAGTAATTTACTAGCTCACTAGATACCTAGTTGACTAGCTTACTTGTTTACTAGTTCAGTTACTTACTAGCTTACTAGTCTAATAAATTACTCTTTTTCTAACTTACTAGTTAACTAGCTAACCAGTTCAATTGTTTACTAGGACACTTGCTTACAAGCTTACTAGTTTACTAATTCACTTGTTAACAATTTTGTTATTTTATTATTTTTATATTTGACTAGTTCACTAGCTTACTAGATTACTACTCTACTAGCTTAATAGATTACTACTTAAATAGCTTACTATTAAAATTTTGACAATTTTTCTAGTTCACTAATTAACTAATTTACTTGTTAACGAGTTTGAAAGTTTACTATTTTTCTTTTCCACTTGTTTACAATTTCACTATTTGACAGTTGCAGTAGTTTACTAGCTTACTTGTTTACTAGTTTAGCAGTTGACTAGCTAACTAGTTTGCTAGTTCACTCTTTTTATAGCTTACAAGTTTAATAGATTAAAAGTTTATTTGCTCACCAGTTTACTGGTTTACTAATTTACTTGTTAACGAGTTTAATAGTTCAATAGCTTGCTAGATTACTAGTTTACTAGCTCATGAGTTTTTATTTAACTGTCTTACTAGTTTACTAGCTTACTGGTTTATCAGTTTACTATTATAAATTTGACGAGTTTACTAGTTTACTAAATAACTAATTCTCTTGTTAACAAGTTTGCCAGTTTACTATATTTTTTTCACTTCTTTACTATTTTACTATTTTACAATTTCAGTAGTTTACTAATTTAGTAGTTTACTAGCTTACTAGTTTACTAGATATCTTTCAATACATAAAAATCACTTAGAATTAATTTCCTTAAAAATTAATAAAACTTTCTGTCCTAGAGCATCATCACTATTATAATACTATAATTATATATAATTTTAGAAATTATTCTTGAAATTCATATACAAAAACAATGATAATACATCAAATTCAATTGATACAATTTACACAATTGAACATATTTCCAAAGTAGAAATAATTAAAAAATATAGAATAAAAGTATAGAAAATCTTCATAAAAGACACTGTCCTCTGAAAAATCAATTTAAATTCTCAAAATCGCTGAAAGTTGCAATACTATAGCATCAATTTCTAAAAATCTATTGAGCGATCCATAGAAATATTAGAATTATATAAAAATACCAGAAAATGCTACAAAATTTGATGAATAATATACCATATGAAACGAATATAAATTTATTATGTGTTTTACATCTTTGTGGTTGAAATTTGCTAAAAATCATTTCAAATATATAAATTGCTTAGAAGTTTTATTCCTAGAGCATCAAATTTTAGAAAGCTTTGTAGAAACCCATATTACTTAATATCAGATAATCCTTAAAGTGGTATAATTACAACAAATATTAGTAAAAAAAATTGCAACCTTAGTTCCTATTTGAAAATCACAAAACTCGAACTTCATTATTGAAGAATATGAAAAATGTGCAACTACAGATTTCAAAAGTTGTATAATTTTCAAATTCCGAAACGTAAAATATTTCAAAATTGCTCTCTTGTAACCATATTGTCAAAGGTGAAAAATTATGAAATCCTGAAGGAAAAATATTTTTCAGAAAAACCCCTTCCGAAATTTTTTCTGCCTACGCCCCTGGAATAAGGGGTCTTTTGAGAATGATGTTTCAGGTCTGGGCAACTTGAGTTATAAGTACAAAAAAATTATAAATTTTTTGATGATATTCATTATTTGTTTTGAAAATATTACTGAATATTATTAGTTATTATTAATACTTCTAATAATATCACTTATCAGGTATTTCCTGTTCTTTAATTTTGAGTTTTTTTCATTTCCAAAATATAGGTCTTAGAGTCAATAATTTGCAGGGCTTGGAAATACTTTATCACTCTCAAAAGTTTCACGTATGCTGTAACGATAAGGCAACGTGTTACAATAATAAATAAAATGATAACGAGTAACGGACTTTCCGTTATTTATTTAACGTTTTTTTTATCAGGCTAATCAAGTTTTTGGTACAATCTGTAACTTTTTAAGAAATGTTCTAACACTGAGACTGAAGTAATTTTTAACATCCTTATTTTAATATAAAAATGCTTCATTCATAGTTTTGAATGCAACAGAGTGAAATTTCAGTAACTTGTGTACCAATATCAACAAAAAATATGCTTCTACACCTTTTTAAGAAACTTTAAAAATGCGAATTATTGAATTTAAAAAATCAGTATGAATAATAGATAAAGATACTCAAAATCTATAGCAGAATTTAGAATGTCTTTATCAATAATTTATGCAGGTATTAATGTATAAAATTATGTTGAATTTTAGTTTTCTAAAAAAAGACGTCTACCATTATTAGTGTAGCTGAAGGAAATCAGCCTTATTAATTCAGCTTCATTAATTCATTTTTCAGATAAATTTTCTATAGAAGCAGAAAAATAAAGTAGTATAAAAAATGAGCGTCGACGGAGGAGTTGGGGGGACATCCTCAGTCGTGGACATCGGCAACGCGTGGCACGAGTGTGCAAGTTGGCTGATAAGATGCGGGGCCCTGAGGGCTGATCACAGGGCCAACTGGCCCAGCGCAACTGCCGTGGACCTGGCCTACATGCTGAGGGATGGGGTGCTACTGTGTAACTTACTCAACACCCTGGAGCCCGGCTGCATCGACATGAAGGACGTCAACCTCAAGCCCCAGATGGCACAGTTCCTATGTCTGCGCAACATCAAAGTCTTCTTGTTCGCTTGCTCAAGTACCTTCGGCCTCTCCGACTCGGACCTCTTTGAACCTTCCATGCTCTTCGACCTTTCCAACTTCCACAGGGTCTTATGCACACTCTCAGCGCTATCAAATTCCTCGAGGTTCCGTCGCAAGGGCATTACGTATGTTTTTTTTTTCTTCTCTTTCCTTTTTCATTGCATTCATCTGTGTCTTTTTTATAAACTCTACAGTCAAGGTTGAAGGCAGAGGGGGGTCTTGAGATTCGAAATAAATCTTAAATTTAGGGAGACCATGTTCGTGAGAAGGTTATAGGCATATTTTTATCAATGAACTAAATGGCCTACTCCCATACCTCCATCCCTGCTGCACTGGTGAAATATTGTACATATACAGATTACAAAATGTCACGAAATCAAAGCTATCCATCACTTGTTATCTATTCTTTGTTATCTATTACTTGTTATCCCTTACTTGCTATCCATTATAAGTTATCAATCACTAGTTATCCATTACTTGTTATCCCTTACTTGTTATTCATTTCTTGTTATCTATCACTAGATATCCATCACTAGATATCCAATAATAGTTATCCATCACTAGTTATCCATTACTAATTATCCATCACTAGTTATCCATTACTTGTTATCCCTTACTTGCTATCCATTACTTGTTATCCATTACTAGTTATCCATTACTAGTTATCCATTACTTGTTATTCATTTCTTGTTATACATCACTAGTTATCCATTACTTGTTATCCCTTACTTGTTTTCCATTACTAATTATCCATCACTAGTTATCCATTACTTGTTATCCTTTACTTACTATCCATTACTTGTTATCCATCACTAGATATCCATTACTTGTTATCCATTACTAGTTATCCATTACTTGTTATTCATTTCTTGTTATCCATCACTAGATATCCATTATTAGTTATCCCTTGTTATTGATCACTAGATATCCATCACTAGTTATCTATCACTTGTTATCCATTACTTGTTATCCAAATTAAAAATCACAACCTTTAGATTTGAATATAAAAGTATCATTAGAAACTCTTTCTTCAAAATATTTATAATATCTTTTGTCCAAAATTCTGCATTCACTAGTTCGACGATCCGCAATCGTCATAGTTTATTTTGGAAATTCGAAAAATACTATTTCGCAAATAAATTTTGAATCTACGTTTCATCAATTCCAACTCTATTAACATTATTTTTGATACTTTTCAGAGGTTTCTCAGTGGGACGAGGCCATTCACAGGAAGATATCTATAAGGACCTGCAGAGCGCTGGTGCTGGGTGAGAATTTTTGTTTCATTTCATTTTTTATTCTACACTTCCTCTGTCGGCGAGTTATTGAAGTCAAAATAAAAGTAGAAGAATGAAAAATTGATAATAAATAAAAAATGTATGGTAAATGCATGAAAGATGATGGAAAGTAACGAGCCTTGATGAATTTGTTAGCCCCACGGAAGCAGTGGTGGCCTTTACCATAAAACCTAGGCACGTGGACCTAGACGAGTCCCAAGTTTATCAAGAATTACTCTGTTTTTCGACCACTCCTCAACGCGACTGGTCTTGTATCGGGGAGGTATCTTGCTTTTCGCCCTTCTTCTTCCGCTCATCCACCTTTTTAATTTTGCTCAAAACAAATGTCAGTAGGATATTTTCATTTTTGAAATCTGTCGTTGCTGAAGCAAGCTTCCTGATTGTTATCGCTGGCGTCATTTTGCATAGAGAACCAAGGGATATTTACCAGCCAGTTAATAGCAAAAAGGAGACAAATCAAGAGGATAGCGTAGGCTAGAAATGTTCTGCGATAGAGCGTAGCTGACAATGATGGTACACTACAAACTCGGAATCTCTTACAATCGGTTTTTTTGCTCACAGACTCTTTGGCTGATTCTGAATCTTTTTTTCTTTCTCAAAATACACTACAAACTCAGATGCTCTTTACACCTGAAAACTCTTGTTAGTTTTGACTCATTTATTCTTCCTCTTTTCCTGATTTTGCGCCCCCACTCAGTAAACATTTGTGATCATGACATCATGATGTCATAATGACGTGATATGATGCGATGGCATGACATGACATCATGATGACATGCACATGCACTGACATGTGTCTGTGTACATGATGTCATGATCACGAATGTTTACTGGGCAGTAACCCAGTAAACATTCATGATTGTGATATCATATACACAGGCATGTGCTTCCGCATATGTATGTCATCATGATATCATGTGATGACATGACGTCATTATGACATCAAATTGCATCAAATGATGTCATGTCATCACATGATATGATGATGACATACACATGCGGAAGCACGTGTCTGCATATATGATATCACGATCATGAATGTTTACTGGGAACATGACTATCTAAAAATGAGTAGGAACATGTTGAAGGTAAGAAGAAACATGAGTAAGGAATTCCGAGTTTCTGGTGTAGTAGATATAGTGCTGCATGGCCGCGAAGTTGTTGAAGCAGTCGATGTTTTGTGCACAAAAGGCGCGAGAGCGAGGGCCGTCGACGACGATTTCGGAGACGGGAGGGCGACGAGGCCGGGTTGGCGAATGAAGGGGGGGGCCAGGTCGGAGCCGTCCCCGAAGAGCCCGTTGGCGAGGACGACGGCTACGGCGCTTATTGCAGCCATGCTCACAGCGAAGAAGTCTACCACGACTTGTGTAGCTTGCACCTTCCACCTCCCCCGTCTGCTGTGCAGGTTGTCTTTTTTTCGTTTTTCCTTCATTATTTTCAATTTATTTTCAGCCTATCTTCCTTTCCAATTCCCCAGTAAACATTCATGATCGTGATATCATATACACAGACACGTACTTCCGCATATGTATGTCATCATGATATCATGTGAAGACATGGCATCATATGACGTCATAATGACATCAAATTGCATCAAATGAGGTCATGTCATCACATGATATCATGATGGCATACATATGCGGAAGCACATGTCTGCATATATGATATCACGATCATGAGTGTCTACTGGGTCCTACCTCTCGCTAAATTTGTGTTCCAGGCAACATATTCATTTTCATCTCAAAAGCTTGGAAAATAGAAGTGTTTTTTACAAGATTGTGTTGATTAATGAAAGAAGAAAATCTTCCCCAATTGATCGAAAAATTTATACGGTTTCGTCACCGTTCACTCAGAGCCAATTTCAGTGATTGAAATAATAAAACCTACGACGCTACTCTCTGCATGGGCCATTATCCACCATCCCAGTAAACATTCGTAATTATTTGTGATCATTGATGTCATATGACGTACCGATGCTTCCGTATATGTATGTCATCATGACGTCATGTCATGATATGGCTTCATATGACGTCATTATGAAGCCATGATGACATCATAGATGCCACATTATGACATGACGTCATGATGACATACATATGCGGAAGCATTGGTATGTCATATGACATCAATGATCACGAATAATGACGAATGTTTACTGGGATGGTTTAGAGATGTTGAAAAGAGCAGTTTTTAAATTGTAAATTGGATCAATATCGGCTTTTTGTCAGGATAATCTGTGTCACCACTTTCTAAGGTAATTACTTTGCACTTACATTGTATAGAGATTAATTTGTTAAATTAATAATACTTAGATTCTTGATGAGAATCCTGAAATGGGATCGAAAGCTCGTATATACTATAAAATCTTCAAGTGAAGACAAGGTTTTATTATTTAAAACATTGAAATTGGCTCTGAGTGAACGGTGACGAAACCATAGATACTCGATTTGGAACAGAGCATTTAACATAAAAAGATCAAAGAATTCATTGTTGAAATCTTGTTTATCCAATTTGAACAATAAAATGAGGACCTAAACTAAACCGAAAACGACGTTTCATCAGTATATTTTATTAATTAAAATTAATTATTTGTGACCAAAATACAATGATAAATAATTATATAAAATCAATGATAGAGTGGGTTTGAAACTTCTTACGAAATTGGGAAATAAATTAATAATTTTAGTAAATGTAACAGACAAATCCCAAAAATAAAATCTGATATCCAAACCTCTATTTGTTATTGTATTAGACGAAGTTTTTATCATTTTAGAAAAAATTAAATTAATTAAATATTATCCACTGCCACTCATCGTCATTTTTTTTTTATAAAATAACGTAAAGTCTGAAGTAATGAAAATTCCGAAATAATAACTGAATTGAAAAAGATTCAATAGCTCCTACTTACGAATTTCAACAGTTAGGTAAAAAATTTTACACAATTAAATTTTTAAATAATTTATTTTGACTCCAAACATAAAATAAATTGTCCAAAATTTTAAATTATCCCTTCAATTCAATTATGCATTATACTTTCATTTATTCGTGTTCAATTATATTGTAGATTTCAAAATTGTATTATAATGTATTTTCATTAATTACAAACATTGAATGAATTAATATTAAACTATACATTTTAATAAAATTAATTAATTCAACAGAATCATATTCATATATTGATGACAATAAAGCAATTATGCGGTTGATTTATAATTATAAGCATTATATTGTAATAAAATAAATTTTTTGATCTCATATATTCAAACAATATTATAAAATCATGAATTTATAGGATTTGATTGTTAAGTTAAATACTTTATTGCAATTAGAAACAAGAGATAATTTTCATGTTGAAAAAATTTATACAAATCTATTTTTAAATTTAGAAACTATAATGTATTTGACTCAACAATTTCAAATATTTGAGGTGAATTTTGAGAATAAGTATTTTTCAAGCGAACTTTTTGACAAATGAACATTGTATTTTCAAAATGAACATAAAAAAATTAAAAAGGTAAAAAAAAGTGAACCAGAAAAATCTGAAAAGTTGCAATATTCCATACTCAAAAATAATTCAGTTGTTAACGTATAATTTCTAAAGTGAATATGAAATCGCAGAAATATTTATAACTAGAAAAACATTTATATTGAAACAGTAAGAACCAAACTACGAAATAAATGGTAGTATTATACCTACTAATCTGAAAGACTGGCATTTCTAATTTTGTAATCGTAATAAATCATGGTAAATTTTCAAAATTGTACTTCTAAGTAAAAAATTTTTGATTTTTTAAAAAAGTATAAATTCTTTTAAAAAATTACACTTTTAAGTTAACAATTTGAAGTATTAAATACATTCAATCTACAAATTCTTGTAATTTGATGTTAATTTTATAGTTTTAAAAAATTGATGATTTCTATTTCAAAAATACATGAAAAACTAAAGAATTGTTTAATGACAAAATGCTACTATTAAGTTATAATATATGATTCACAAAGTTTGGAAAGTCGAAAATTTTCAATCTAAATACCTTAAACTTGAAACTCGTCAGAATTCAGAAGAAAAAAACAGAAAATAAATATATAAAAATTCAACTTGTAAATGTTTCAAGTATCCTAAAACGGAAAACATGCATTTTTACCTTTGCAACCCTGTATAAAATAGTAACTCAATTAGTATTAATTAAAATAATCATTGTTTTAAAATTATTTTAAATTTGGAACATGTAAAACCTGGAAAAATCTACAAACCTGCAACTGTCCCAGTTACATTTAAGTCCTTCTTTCCTGTCTTTTTTGAATGTTATTATCGCTTCCTTCTTTCGTTCTTTTTAGTTCAATCCTTTTGTCCCATTCCCCTTTCTTGTTTTTTTTTCTGTTGGCTTTTTTTGGCCAGACCTCTCATCAGTTCCTATTCACCGATTGACAATACGACCAATGCAGCTTTGCCTTTTGTACGAGCATATTCGTTACTATTACTTATCAGTGTCTCACAGTCCAAAAAATTCAGGCTTAAAAAAATCAGAAAATCGCCTGCATTTTTTTCTCGTCCATGAAAATTACCGATTACTTAGAACGCTTTTTTCTAAGCATTGTTGAGTTGGGAAATTCAACTTTTTTCTAATCGCTTCGTGGGCATCAAAAAAATATTACAGTTTTTGAAAAATTGAGAGTGAAAATCTTGTAACTTTGGAATTCACGTTAAGTCTTCAGTTTCTGCAGGTCTTGAAAATTTATAAATTTTTATAAAATTTATGTTTCTTATAAGGAAGATTAGCATTTTTTACCTTTCGTAAAATCTTTGTAAAGATTTGGAATCTTTGTAAGTTTTCCCAGAAAATTTAGAAAATTTCTTCGATGAATCCAGAAATCTTCAGGAATTGTAAACCTTCAATAATTTTTCGAAAAAGTACGAAAAATTTATCTTCATTTAATGGGTTGGGAAATTAATTAACTTTATTCGTTATTAACACAATAGACTAATAATATTATGAAGCAGAATTTTTAGAGATATCTTTTAAAGTTTTTTTCGTGCTCATCTTAGGGATCCGTTTCTATGGAAGTTACGTTGGGTTGTTAAAAAATTGCTTTTTTCAATCGTCATGAAATTTTATGTAGCATGCTGCGCATAGGTGTATATTTATCGTAATATATACAATCGTTTCAAATTATATAATTAAGTTCTTGTAGGAAATTCTCGAGAGTTTGTTAAATGTATTTTAAAAATGTAAAAATATTATAGGGAGCTACTGGAGGTGGCGAGAAACGAGACTACGTGGTTCAAGAACTTTTGGAAACGGAGAGAAACTACACTGAAGTGCTAGCCAATTTGCTCAGGTAAAAATATTATGATTTTTTACTCGTTTGAATGCTCAATAGAATTGTTGATTCAGCATACCTGAAACTATAATATAGGGTTGTTGATATTTTTTTAAATTATCGATATCGATATTTACCGTTCGAAAAAAAATTTCATCATAGGTCGATATTTATTATTGAAAAAATATCGACATTCCGATATATCGATGAAATATCTGGATGTACGATATTTTCAAAAAATATCGATATCTAAGGTTATCTATTGATATTCGATATTTGAGAAAAATATCGATATCAATAAATATCGGCAATAAAAATATCGATAGAATATCAACAACCCTACTACAATATAAAATTGAGTCGTAAACAACCCTAGATAATAATTTTTTTCGTTTTAAGTTTCCGGAATTCGACAGATGAGATTAATTTGAAATTTTTGTTCAGGTACTTCGCTCTGCCACTGTCTTCCGTTCTACGACCTGACGAGAGTGCGAGAATCTTTTTTCGTATCAAAGACCTCGCGGAAATTCATTCGGGTTTTCACAGTCAGCTGAGAAAAGCGCGTAGCGGCGCCGCCTTGGCCCAAGTCTTCCTCGACTGCCGGGAAAAGTTTCTTATTTACGGCGATTACTGCGCCAATTTAACACTGGCCCAAAACACGCTCCAAGATGCTTGCAATCGCAGCGAGACCCTCAATCAATACATCATTGTACGTCTTATATAGGATTGGGCGATTATCCTCGACTAATCGATTGATGATCGATTAATCGATTTTTGATTATTCCGATAAAAAATCGTAATCGTTTGCCACTACAGAAATATTTTAAACAGTTTTCGGAGATACTCGCAACAGTTTTGAAGAAATCTCAACAGAATTTTATTCTTTTCTTTTAATGTTTAAAAAAAATTGTGTTCGTTAGACTTGATTGTTTACCGCCAGAATAGGCTGGCTTCAGTCGAGTAATGTTGACAACATAATAAGGAGAAGGTCAGTAATCAATTGATAATTGAAAACGATTAATTTTGGTAATAATCGATTAAAGTTTAAGTGCCGGAAAAAATAATCGATTATTTTTGCAATAATTAAAAGTCATTATTCTAAAAACTTTTCATCGATCATTGTATGAGTTGAATCTGAACAATTCTGCATGGGTAAAATATCCAAAAATACCCATATAATAATGCATGAATTTAGAAATTGAGTTTTGTCGACTTGTTAAATTTTTCACAACTCACAGAACTTATACATATTGCCTGAAATTTAAGATTTTAAGTGATAACTTTTGATTTTTAAAGTTTTAAGGATTACATGTAGTTTCTGTAGTTTTACAGCATTATCGAAAATTTCTGTAATCTACAAATTTTAGGTGAATTTTCTGAAATTCTACAAATTTTTATAATTGTTCAGAATCATTGATATTCTTTGGAATTTAAAATGTCTTTTGTTTTAAAAAAAACTTTAAACATAATAGACTATTCAATTTTTCACAATTTATAACAATTGGCGTAACTCATGCAAGATTTTCCTTAATTTTCAAGTACTTTCCAAGAATTCCAAATTTAAAAAAAAGTTTCATAATGCATGTTTTGAAGAAATATAATATATTTCACAAAATTAATGAACATATTCTAAAATTTGACAAAAATTTTGTTTTTTATGGAATTATTGACAGTTTTTAGAATTTTCAATGTGTTATGATTTTCCGAAATTTTCAAAATTTTTGACATTACACCAATTATTACACACTTCCCCAATTTTACGAAAATTTGTGCAACCTCTGAAGATTTCTTATGATTTTTTAAAAATCTTCAAACTTTTTAGATTTTTCTTGAAAAATTTTAAAAACACTATTATGCGTACTTTCAAAAAATAATAAATATGTATGATGATGAACACAATATACAAAATTCATCAAAATTTCATGAAATTCTACCGATTCCTAGAATTTTTTGAAATTATTTGCAATCTTATGAATTTCAAATGTTGGCTGATTTTTAAAAATTTTTATAATTTAGAACGCAATGCAGACTGTTTAAAATTTTCGAAATTTTATGAAAATTGTCTAACTTATCCGAATTTTTTTTAGTTTTTAAATTATTTTCAAGGACTGCGAACTTTGATGAAAAAAAAAAAAAAAATTGTTTATGCATAACTATTTCGTCGAAACATTTAATAATGAACACAATCTGGAATGATAGATGTTTACTCAAATTTTTAAAAAATTTCGATTTTTTGAGGATAATTGACAGTTTTTAGAATTTTTAATGTGCTACGATTTATTAGAATTCTTATAGTTTTTAATGACATCAAAGCAACGACTTAACACGTCCAACATTTTACAAAATCTGTAAAACTTGTAAAATTTTTAGCTGATTTTCAAATATTTTTCTAGTTTGCTAATTCTTAAAAAAAAGATTAATAATATTATTATGCATATTTTTAAGAAATAGAATTAGAAACACAATTTATGAAATTATGAACAATTTGTGAAATTCGACAAAAATTTTGTTTTTTTAGATTGTTCGACACATTCTATAATTTCCAATGTGTTCTTAATCTTCCAAATTTGCAAAATTTCTAACGTGGTAAGAACTACTCGAATTTTCCAAATTTTATAAAAATTTATCGAGCTCACGAAGATTCCTTTTAATTTTCAAATAATTCAAATTTTTGTTAGGAATTCGGAAAAACGTCATCCTACATATTTAGAAAGAATGTGATTCTCAAAAAATTAGTTCACTTTTTCTGAAATTTCGTGAATTTTTGAAAATTACTGACAATTTAAAAAAATTTCGATTTTTTGACACTTCAAACTTATCAAAAGCTACTAAAAAATTTTTAATTGTCCAACTCAAAAGGAATTATTTTAATTTTTTAATGTTTTTCAAGTTTCTCAAATTTTTATTTGAAAACTTAAAAGCGTTATCATGTATATTTTGACGAAATACAGTAATAACCCCCACCCCCTCCAAAAAAAAAAATTGACTAATTCGTTGTTTAAAAAATGTAGACGTGCCAACAAGAAGCGAACAATGGCAAGTTCAAATTACGGGACATTTTGTCGGTGCCAATGCAGAGGATATTGAAGTACCATTTGTTGCTGGACAAGCTGGTCGAGGAGACACCTCGAGAATGGACCGAGGATAGGCGTCAATTGACGAAAGCAAGGGAGGTCATGGTGGACGTTGCCCAGTATATAAACGAAGTCAAACGAGACTCTGATACCTTAGACATTATCAGGGACATCAAAGCTTCCATCATCGATTGGGACTTGTCGGAAGACACGTCGCTCAAGGATTTCGGTCGACTGCTCAAAGATGGGGAATTGAAGGTACTCTAAAAAGAGTGACAATCTTGGTGCATGCTTCTGTTTCTTCAGAGTGTCTTAACAAACTTTTTAATGGATAGGTAAAACCCCACAACGACCAGAGGGTGAAGGCGAGATACGCTTTTGTTTTCGAACAAGTTGTGCTAGTCTGTAAAGCGGGAAGAGGGGATCAATATTGCTACCGCGAGACGTTGAAACTGGACGATTACCGGTTGGAGGACCATACTGGTCGACGAACGTTAGGACGGGACTCGCGTTGGTCCTACCAGTGGCTTCTGGTGCACAAGCAGGCTCTGACCGCGTACACACTGTACGCCAGGACCGAGGATCAGAAGCAGATGTGGATGAAGGCCCTTCAAGAGGCCATGGACAACGTCAATCCCGCAGTTTGTCGCAACACCAACCACAAATTCCGGCTGACAACCTTCGATGCCGCCGTCAGTTGTCAGAGATGCGACAAATTCCTCAAAGGCCGCATTTACCAGGTTCTTCTTTATTCTCACTGTTTTATTTGTCGATTACTGATATCTATAAACGATAAATATCGATATTTTTTAAAATATCGAGCACCCAGATTTTTATCGATATATCGGAATATCGATATTTTTCTGAACGATATATATCGATATAGATATTTCTAAAAATACCAACAACCTATTGAATATGTCACAAATCTTGGACTGTGAATTATTGTGGTTAACATGGGTATATTCATGAATGAATTTTTTTTTTTTTTTTTTTTTTTTTTTTGTTTAAAATGAAGTTGGGCTTTTTTTGAATAACATTTTGAATTTTTGGGTTGAAAGGGCTATCGTTGCGAGGTGTGCAAACTGGCGGTACACAAACAGTGCATTTCTTATTCTGGGCGTTGTATGCCAATACCGCCCCCTCCGCCGCCACCTCCCCCGTTGCCCTGTGAACGAGCACTTTCTGTAAAACTATGGTTCGTCGGCGAAATGGGCCGGGATGCTGCTTCTAACAAACTGGAGGCGCGTGAAAATGGTACCTACATGTTGAGAATACGCCCTGCGGGACAGCCTCGGCTGAAGCATGAAACTAATTATGCCTTGAGCTTGAAGTAAGTGTGAATGAAGAAATTTAAATTTAATTTTAGGACAGGGGAAGATTCATATATTCCACGAATTTATGGTAGGGGAGACCGGGGCATTCCGGACACCTTTATCTTCGAGTATGTTGTTGATATTGGAAAGTGTAACCCTTGGCTATAAAGTTCATTATTTTCATCCCAATTCAATGAAATTCCGTACTTCGGTATCTCGAAAATCCCGGGGCAAATCGGACACCCTCCCAAATATTCTAGTCTTTAGTTTATTGTTCAGAAATTCATTATCTATTGAACATGTTATTGTTACGCAAAGTTCATTTACAACATAAACAATCACAGAAAGTTCCATTTTCTATTTTTTACTATGAGATGGTTATATTTTGGGATAAAAACATAAGTCCGTTTTTTTTTTTTTTTTTTTTTTTTTCAATTTCCATTTCGAATGTCAAGCTTTTGACAGAGTTCAGTATAATGTATATTCTTCGACATATTCGATGCACTATCCAAATTATCGTCCAGTACCTTTTATTCTGTGATAAAAAGTTATTTTGACAACAATTACTGCAACATAAGTTATTCAAAACACGAACTTTTCAACTATCAAAAAGCCAAAAGAAAACATTAAAAAATGCATTGTTGCTATAAAACGTAGAATCAAAAAGTAAGAGCTTTTATATTTAAGTAGGTAAAATTAAACTCCATAGGAGTAATGGTTGTAATTTTTTTAGATTTTTGCAATTGTTAGGTTTCACAATAACCGTGGGTGTCCGAAATGCCCTAATGTCCGGAATGCCTCGGTCTCCCTAAAGATTTTTTTTTCGTTATATACTGCTCTATAAATTTCTAGAATTTGATACTCTAGAATGCATAGTTTAAGACTTTTTCAGTATTTTTACAAATTTTAAGGAAAAAAGTTTCTTTATGGATTTATGGTATTCATAATATTCGAAAGATGTTCTGGTATTTTTATCAATTTCTATACAAATTTCTTGAATTCAATACTCTAAAATTCGAAGTTTTATAGATTATCAGTGTTTTCATAGATTTTCGAGAAAATTGTATATCCATAGTAGAATTTCATAGACTGCCACTATTTCTAGTAGATTTGGAATTTTTCAGTATTTCTCACATTTTGTTAAATTTTCTAGTTAATTTTTTATAGACTTATAGTATTTATAAACACTTTAAAGTTTTTTAGAGTCTGATGTTGTAGGGTTGAAAAATTCATATATTTTTGAAAAAATTTATGTCTTCATAGATTTCGAATATTTATATATCACTACTAGTAGTTTATTTTCGTATTTAATTGTATTTATAAAATTTTGTAGTTCATCATTTCTTTCAAAGATTTTCATTTTTTGTTTCGTAATGCTTGAAAGATTTCTAAAATTGCACACTGTCAAATTCATTGTTTAATATATTTTTCGTTTGTACTTTCATCAAAAAATAACCTTTATGAATTTTTAGTGTTCATACTATTATAAACGTTTGGTCTCCATACTATTTGAAAAATGGTTTGCTATTTTTTCTGAATTATATATATACTTCTGGAATTAATGCTTCAAGATTCAAAGTTTCATACATTTTTAGTGTTTCCATAGATTTTCGAGAAAATTATGAACTATTTTATGAATTATGAATAATTCATAAATGTAGAATTTTATCGGCTGCTAGTATTTCTCATATTTTTTGAATTTTCTATTATTTATAAAATTGTATAGAATTTTTCTTTTTTTTTTTTTTTCTATTATTTAACTGATTTTTTTATATATTTTCAGAATTTGATGCTTCAGTATTCAAAAAGTCGTCGATTTTTGAGAAAATCAATATCTCGATAGATTTATAGTTTTCAATTTTCTGATTTACTTATATTTTTTATTATTTGTAGAATTTTATGGACTACTAGTATTTCTAGTATTTTTAGAATTTTCCATTATTTATAAAATTGTTTAGAATTTTTCCAGTTTTTTTTTCAGTATTTATACAGATTTCTTTATAGATTTTTAGAATTTCACACTATAGTATTCAAAAACTCATCGATTTTTGAGAAAATCAATATCTTGATAGATTTATTGTTTTTATTTTCTTTATTTTCTGGTATTTTATAGTATTCATACAATTTTGTAATATACTGTATCTTTCAGAAACTTTTATTTTTTTTTTCTACACTGCATTAGGATAGATTTCCAGAATTTGGTATTCTGAAATTCATAGTTTGAAAATTGAGGAATTCATTTTTTGATTATTTTTATGTGTTTAAGAAAAAATTACCTTCACGGATTTCTAGTATTCTATGAATTTCTATTACTTCGCTTATTTTTCATAATTTTCCAGTATTCATACACTGAAAGATTTTCTGGTATTTTTATGAATTTCATATAGATTTTTGGGGAAATTATAGTCACATAGATTTCTAGCATTTTATAGATTTTTCGTTTTTTTTACTCTCTATATTTTTTAACATTCAAACAGTTTGTAAGGATTATTTAGCATTTTCATAGATTTTGTTGGCACCTTGAGTTTGAGGTACATAAATTCAATTTAAAAAATCGAATAATTTTACAAAGTCAGGGACAGATCTATGAAAAGGTATCATTTCTGCTAATATTTTCATTAACCTTCATATATTTGTAAATAATTTATAATACTCTGAGAAAAATATGTAAGAATGACAAAGTCCCTCGAAACTTGCAAACAAACTTACAAACCATAATTTTTGTTATGTAAAATTAAAAAAAAAATTATCTTCAAAAAGTGGAATTTTGATCTTGGTATAATTTTTAGATGGTTACTTCCTTATAAATTTGTTTTCATAAGGTAATTTTTTGTATTGGAAATTGAAAAAAGTTCTTTTGACCAGAGCCGACGGTGGAGTCAAGCACATCAGGGTGTTCAAGCGGGACGTGGACGGCGCCGACCTGTATTACCTGAGCGAGTCGCGGTTTTTCAAGAGCGTCGTCGAGCTCGTCGAGTATTACGAGCGCGTCTCGCTGTCCGAAAATTTTGAGAAACTGGACCAGCGACTTTTGTGGCCGTTCAGGCGTGTTTTAGCCAAAGCATTGTTCGATTTTCGCGGAGGGGAACGCAACCAGCTGAACCTGCGTCGCGGATGTCGCGTCGTCGTGCTCAGCAAAGAGGGCGACGCCAAAGGCTGGTGGAAAGGCAAAATCGGCGACCAGGTTGGATTTTTCCCCAAAGAGTACGTCGAGGAAGAATGAACCATTTTCCTCATTCTTGATCCGGGTGTCTACTGTACAGGTTTTTTTTTTTTAATGTTAAATTTTATTTTATCAATATACATACAATGAACTGTTCAGTATTTTTTTACATTCAATAATTAATTTATGAGTATTTTTTAAAATTGGATTCTCTTTAATGTGGAATGAACTATAAATTTGCATCAAAAAACTACACTTACTGTATTTTTGAAAAGATATGATTGCAAAGAAGAGAATTTCAAATTTTTAGATTTCTGGATTAAAAATTTGATCGCCAAATTTATGAATAGTTGGAGAATATCAAGTTTTTTGTTGAAAAAGTAAACAAATACACTTGAAAAAAAAAATAATGTGGTAATAATGGAATCGTGACTTAAGTACTTGAAGATAAACTATTTCGATTTTTTAATCTTTTAAATTTTTTATGGCGATTTTTTTTATCGGATTTACAATATGATTTGTAATCTTAATATTACTGATGTTTATAGTAAAAATTTTGCTTATCAATCAAAAATGAACTTTTTTGTAATTCAGACTGTATGATTGCTGAATTTTGGAAAATTCAATTCATTTTAATGTAATATTCATCGTAAATTTTTATCTACTAGAACCCAAATTCACTGCATTTTTGGAAACATGTTATTTCAATAAAGAGAATTTCAAAATTTTCGATTTCTGAATTCGCCAACTTTGTTAATTGTTGAAAATTTCAAATTTTCTATCAAGCAATCAAACAATAAAAAATGAATGCCTGAGTGAAAAAGTAAATTTGAAATAACAAAAATACACTTTACTTATATCGACTTCTTGAAGATTATTTAAGTAGATTTTTTAATTTCATGAATTATTTGTGACGATTTTTTTCATCGCTTCATAACAAAAGTCAAAAGTAAGAAATAAAAAAATGATCAAAGTTATGTTTATGGATTAAATTAATGACACACGAAAACCTTGAGGTCAGAAAAATTTAAGATTTAAATATTTTTATGAGAAATTTTCAAAAAGCAAAAAACCAAATCGACTGCAATCGTATAAATTTGTGTTAATTAATAATGAAATTTCTTCTTTCCTTTACTATTCCGTGTTTTGGATTCACAAATTTTCCGCTAAGTCAAAGAGTTAAAAAAAAATAGAAAAATTAATGAATGGAAAATAGTTGTAGTTATATAATTAACTGATGAATAATTTTTGAAATCGTAAATTATGAAATCTATTATAAGGAGCAAAATTTCTAGTACCAAAAATGAATGAATATCACATTATTTGATGCGCTTTGTATCTTCGGCTGATAACTCATCTATTTAATGCATCATCATCAAAAAATAAAAATCACAGTATTATTATTTGGTGTTAAAATTTTTCATCCTATTCAGTAGACACCCTGTTAATATCGTGGCGCTGCTCTGGTGGTCAAACCGTGCATCTTTTTTCACTCTGGATTCAAATGGTTCGTTATCAAAATTTTTATTGTACAATATATTAGTTTTGCTAATGATTTTGTACATTCTTTATGCCATTTTCGAATTCTCTTATCAATTTTGAAAAAAAATTGCACGGTTTCGTCATTGAAGCGACGGGCTCCTCTTAGACTAGAGGGTTTGCCTTTTTCTACATCGATAGTGATTGCTGGAAATGCTTTTATCAAATATTGTTGAAAAATTGAAATTTTCAAAATTTCAATCAAGCTTGTGTATTCTAGGCTTGGCCCGGGAACTGCAAGTTTCGCGCGCCATTATTTCGTTGAAATTTTCATATTTTAAAAAAATATTTTCAGAAAAATTCTCGAAATCATGTTTATAGAGGGAAGCGTGCATTCTCTGTTTAACGAAGCGAGAAAAGAAACAGTTGTCCACATAATTATCACACGTTACGGCGATAAAAACAAAAGACTTGTGAAGTTCAAGCGTAAAATTTGTGACTGTACGCTGATTCCGAGTTTGTCCAAGTTTGCTTTACTTAGGTGATGGCGAACATAGATGAACAAACATTGTTACCGTTACTGCGAACACTGCTGAATAGTATGAAGCGCGAGAATTTTAAATCGCACATACGTGCCAATAATTGTCAATAAAGTTTACTTCTTACAAAATCGCTCGATTCTTTATTCCTAGTCCAAGAAACATTCTCGCTTTAGTATTACAAAAATATGCTTACATCTCAATTATTGCAAATATACAGTCTATTATTGTTTTAAAGCTTAAGTAAAATGGCGAAAAAAAAATTAAAACCAACATGATAGGCATAATACTTCTCACTGAGATTCGCAATCATGTTGAAATTTACAATATTCGCAGTAGGCAAGGCATCGGATTGAGAAATTTATAATCCGTATTTTGCCGTGAAAATAGCAGTCGTGACTTTTTGTTCGATTCTTTTACAGCCAGCATTAGAATAGATGTTGTGGGGCTCCGGCCCCCAAGTGACGTGCAAGAGTATTTCCCTGATGTCATCATCCAAAGGGTTCATCAATCCATTGCTTCGAAAGGCGAATTTTATGCACCGGATCACATGTGATTCTTCCAGAGGCAGGAAAGGCACGTAGTGATCTATTAGGCTGGTTTCAATTGTCTCGCTCTTGTGAAAACCTTCAATATCAAAGTCACGAATTCAATTTTTTGTAGAGGGTTTTATCTTGGAAAAATTTTGATTAAATATTTGATTCAAATAACCTCCTATTTCATTGAAGGCTCCTTTGGCGATGAGATTTTCGAAATCCAGCATCGTCAAGTCCTCTCTTTTTTTTCCACTCTTCCATAAATTTATCATTTCCCGCACGATCAACGCACTTCCTGTGTTTGACAGAAACAAAAAAATGGATTTGTTCTTTTTTATTTTTTTAGAGCTAAAACTAGTGTCTGTGTAGTCGATAAATGGTACGAGCACGTCCAGCAAACCCTCGGGCAAGAGTTGGACTTCATCGAACACGAACATGGATTGTTCACAATTTTCGAGAGATTGCAAAATCTCTTTCTTAAGCTGGTTCTGGAAATGAGAAAAAAATTGTTGTAGAGAAGATTTTTCGTCTTGGCAAGGACCAGAACTAATCTAATTATGTGAAAAAGATTTTATCGATTTTCATCTTGTAATGAAGTGACAAAATAGTTTCATTTCAAACAAATGGTTGTTTCAAGATGATGTTTTTTTTTAGTATTAGTATACAACTTTTATATTGTATTTGTGTATTTTTTACAAATTTTCAAGTTTATGTGTTAAATTATATAACTGTCTCAACAATATTCTTTCTTTATATGTAAATTTAATTTTTACGAACTTGATAAGCCGGCACTTGGTCCTTCAGAGGAAAATCATTGCGACCGTTGTAAAAATGATAGAATGAACTTAGTTCTCCTTCTTTGTACATGGACTTGGCCAACATTTGTATAACATATGTTTTTCCAGAGCCAGAAACTCCATGAAAACTCATGACCAGCGGTTTTTTTGGATTTTCCTGGGCCAAATGCCCAGCGATGGCGCTGAAAATTATTTTCTGCGCAATGTGTTGACCATAAAGATCGTCGTTCAGCATTTGATGAAACACTGAAATTGAAGAAAAACATTTTCTACAACCAGAAATTTAAAGGTGAAAACTGCATTCTTTGGAATAGGAAAATAAAAATGTTTAATTGATTTGAAATTGGCCAAAATTTTGAATGTCATCTCAAAGATTTTACATTTCCGATTCTAGAAATTCTATATTAGATGAAATTTTTTCCAACTAAACATTTATGAGTTCACTTGTCAAAATTTCATAAAAATTTTCTTAACGTTAAAAAAAAATCATTCTTTACAAGTTCTAACGTTGTCGTATTTATTAACATAATATTAGTCCGGAAAATATAATAAGGGTATTTCCAAAGGCAGTGCTTATTCGTACCATTCGTGTTCCATGAAAAGTTAGACTTTGGGTACCTTCAAATTTTTTGTGTACTTCGTGTAATATCAGCTGATGTTATTTTTGCAAAAACTCTATTAAAAAACAAGAAAACTGATATCACACGAAGTACACGAAAAAAATGAAGATACCTGAAGTCTAACTTTTTGTGTAACACAAAGTACACGGTCGGTGCGAATAAGCACTGCCATTTTCGAATTTGTCAGATATAAGAAGGATAATATTTTTGAATTTTATTTTATTACATATCTGAAATAAACAATTTTTCAATAAAAACCACAAGTACATTGATATTGTTTTTTTATCCATAGTTTTTTGATGTCTTATTATTTACATTCTTTTCCAGTTGACGAAAATGTTGACGATTTTCACAGGTGTCATCAGTTAATTTTTATTCAATTAATATTATTGATTTGTTATATATTGAAGCTTTGTCTAAAAAAAATTTTATTCGTTATTGACTGTTCATAAATCCAGTATGTAAAATACAATAATTTTCAAATTGTTTATACTCACAATTTAGATCCTTTTTCAAATATTTTTCCGAGCAGCATTTACTAAAGGAACATTGAAAATATGAATATCCTGCGTATCCAATCGCAGAAATCGCTGCTCCTATTCCCATAATATCCAGAAGGCTGAATGCAACTTTAATTTGCAAAATTATGAGTAGGGCGAAAATTGTTCCAAGTTGCATTTTTTCCATAGTATTTTTTTTTTTTTTTTCTAAGTAAACTAAGATGTTATTTTCGGTAATATGCTACGTTTTTGTTCGGCATAATTCGACAGCCGATTCCATCGCTTAATTTATTTACTAACAATAATTAACCTACGATTTTTATTTTTATTTGCAAAAACATGCACGTACAATACACACATAGTCACACATACACACACAGTCGACATTCAATATCTAGAAACACAGTGTCACAAGTATCGATTTTCGTTTTTTTTTTCTGCTCTTTCTGGCATATTTGTCCTTGTTTGTAGTGGGATTCTACACAGTAAACAAAGACAGTCTCATATTATATTTATGCTATAGAAAAAGAACGAAAATTGTTATTGGGAACACACAGATATCGATATAAGTATATCGATACTACATTGGTCATCTGAATGTCAGAATTAAGTCAGGTGATGTCAGCCAGATGTTGGAAAGATGTGAACATAAAAACTTTCCACTACTTCCCCCACTTTACCGATATCCTTCAAAAACAAATTTGAACTTTGAACTGCCTTGAACTCTCTGTACTTTTCCTGTTTATTTTCGTTATATCACGTGCAATTCGACATTTTGTTTACAATTGTAACATATACGCTTCGTTGTTATTCCACAGCAGAAAACTACCTCAATAGATTGTAAAAATGGTGTGTATGCTAAACTTTACTGTGCATTTTTCCAACCAATTATTATCTATTGTCATTTCCGTTTTCTTCGTTGCGATGATATAATACAAATGCCCGCAGAAGGTTATGTTCTAAGCGGCTTTTTCATAATCTTTAAACTTTTCATTGCCCATTAATTCGTTTTGTAAATCCATATTCATAATGTTTTTCTATGTTTCTTGAATGATTTGTTAAAAATTATGTATTTTCCGTACTTTTTCACATATTGCATGTGAGCTCCACATCATATCACTTTATTTTTAACAGGGACGAACGCGGGAGGGGGGGGGGGGGGGGTTATGGGGGTCTAAACCCCTACTGAAATTCTAAACGTTTGCATGTAATGAAAATTAATAAGCAAATCTATTTTTCATTTCGTAAGTCAACAATTTAATTTTTTTTATTATGATTGAATGGATAAATAATGTTTAACAATTAGCCATAGATTTTTTATGTTAAAAATGCACAATTTTGACTGTTTAATTAGAGAGATTCAACGGTGTGAACTCTCAAATTTTAACAGGTGCTTATATAATAAAAGTCAATAAAATAAAATTCTGGAATGATGAGTTTCGAAAGCAGAAATGTTAGTTGAAAAGTAAATATCATCTTTGAAATTTCATCTTTCAACATAGAGGAAATGAAAAAAGAAAATTAGACATCACAATCAAAAATAGTTATTATTCTATATTTGAAAACTCGAATAATATATTGTAATTTTGAGAGATAGATTTTCCAAATAACAGTTTATTTTTATTACTTATTTCTATATGAAAAAAAATTAATTTCAAATTCAAAAGTTTTAATGTTTTCTACCTTTTCCTTAAACCATTTAACATGAGCCTCAAAAATGAGGAATACATAAGTAAAAATATGGAAAGACGAAGACTTTTGTTGAAGAAAAGCATTCAAAATTAGAAAAAGTAAAAAATATTAACTTGAGAGATATAAAGGATTTGCCATTCAAAAATAAAAAAAATTGCCAAAAAAGCTAATATTATTCATCATAGTTTTAATCAAACCACGGCAAAATAAAATTGAACATTACACATAAAAGTCATAAAATTGATATTTCCAACTTTTTTAATGGAATAATTCCTGGAAATTTTGCCAGGCTTTTATTAGTCTAGAAAAATTGTGCAACATGAATGCTAAGACTGAAAAAAATTTTATACAGAATATTTACTGTTTGTAGTTAAGAATTCATAGAATCAAATAGCTTGAACTTTAGAATTTTGCTATATCTATGTGAATTCAGAAAAAAGAATTCATGATTGCTAATTAAGACGCATGAAAAATTAGAAAACTTATCAGTCCAGATATACTCCAGCATCAGTAACCCTGAAATCAAAAATGAAATTTAAAAAATTGAAATTCAGTAGAATTTAAGACTCAACATTAGGATTACTCATGAATAAATTAAAAATTTTGTGATTCAAAGATTTAAAATATTTTATGAATAATCATTTTTTCCTGAAAAACCCCTCCCAAAAATTTTTTCCAGGTGCGCCCCTGATTTTTAGTTATTGATGATAATAATATTCTCCCATTTTTTTTTCTAGATTTTTTTTTCAGAATCTTTATCAGGGTTTATAGTTTTTTAATCCTCTCAGTAAATAACACTTTCACTGTTTCAGTAAAACAGTAATTTTAGAAAAATCGTTAGCTACTACAGTTGAGACATACAAACTCAATGATGATCAATGAATAAGAGTTTCCTGATAAAAACTGTAATCAACAAGCTGAAAACTTTTGAACAATGTATTCTTAATTACTCTTTTTCATTACAAACTACTGAGTAATCATTCAAGATTCTGATTTATGATTGAAGATTGTGTCGTGCTTGAATTCGAGTTATTTGATGATGTTACAAAGTACAATGTAATGCATGTAGCCAGTGACGTAGGCAGGAAAAATTTTAATGAGGGGATTTTTGAAAAATATTATTTCTACAGAATTCTAATTGTTCAATATTTTAATTTTCAAAAATCTAAATTTCTAAGTTTACAGCTAAACATTTTTTATTCATGTAATTTTTTTCTTCCTGTATTATAATCATGAAAGTCAATTTTAATGATTTTTCAAACCACTGATTTGTAGTTCATTGTTATTTTCAAGTCATTCAAATAGAGAAGTCCAAATTTCGTTATGATTTTAGAATTGGCATAAAAGTTATTTCATTGTAACATTGAAAATATCAAATTCTGCAAATTTGAGAACATGAAAAATTAAATTCTCATCATTTATGAAGTTTTAAACATTTTTACTTTGATTCTTTCTTTAATTAAAAATTGTAACACTACAGTATTTTTGGTAAAAGTTTATAAGCACTATTTTTATTGAAAATGGTTACAAATAAAAATTTTTCCAAGTAAATTGTATTTGGCAGCAAAAAATAAGAAACGAATTAAGAAAAACCTCAATTTTTTTTTTTTTTTTTTTTTTTCAGGTAAATTTCTGCTTGAGAAAACTTCAAGTTTGAAATGAAAACTATGAAGAGTTCTTAAGAATTCTGTATTATATTTTCTTTTTTAAAATAAAACTTTTGCCAAATTTCAGGAGCCTTTTTAACCCCCAAAACCTACGCCCCTGTACGTAGCACAAATTGATCAAAAATTTTACATTTATAGATAATGAGATTTCAAGTTTTAGTTCATTTTTTCCAGATTTTTAACTTTCAAAATTAAAAAATCATAATCCCTAGAACTTTCAAGTTAAATTAAAAAAATGTTGAAATTAGAAATAGAAACTTAATCTTGTGTAACTAAAGCATTTATGTATACTTAAATGTTTCTGAATTAATATGCAAAGAATCTATATTAATTATAAAATATTTAACAGAGCGACCAAGAGCGTCAAATGGATGAAATGCTCGTCCTCGAGAGCATCTGCGACAGTTCCGAGTTTTCCTACTCAAAGAAAGACAAGTATGAATGCCAGATGCACATCATTCAAGACCTGGACAAGGAATTGAACGTCCAGTACTCATATGACCAAAGTGCGCCCAACCATATTATCCCGTTTACTGTAAAGCATTTGCCGAAAATTTCTTTGTACATCCAGTTGCCTGATGGCTACCCATCCAAACGACCTCCAAATTTCAAAATGGTGATTTCCTGGCTTCCTCCCTGGGAATCTTCGAAGGTCTGCCAGAAATTGTACGAGATCTGGAAAGAAAACGAAGGCTGCGAAATCCTCTTCGATTGGATCCAGTTTCTGAGAAACCAAGTCATCAGTTTCTTGAACCTCGAAAACACGCATCTGGACGTCACTTTTTTGTTTCTGCTTTGGAGACAGCCAAATTCCGGATATCTGAAAAGTATCATCGACATGAGCGACAGACGACTCATTATCAGAGCTGGACCTATGCACCCAAAAGAACACCTCACCGAAAGTAGCAAGACCATACACAAAGAGATTTTCCTGAAAAATTTCCATACATGTATTATATGCTTCGAGACTCTCCGAGGAGATGAATGCGTGGAAATGGAAAATTGCGGTAGGGTATTATGCATAGAATGCATGAAGCAGTATATTTCCCACAAAGTTAGCGAAGCAACCGGTGAATTTAAATGCCCTGGCGAAAAATGCCTCGAGCCGATCGAACCCCATATAATCAAGTCCATAAGTTCTGCAGAGGTGTACAACAAGTATGAGAGTCTGGTGCTGAAGCTCGCTCTGAGCAAAATGAAGGATGTCGTCACTTGTCCCAGATCAGATTGTCAAAATGCTGTGATTATGAACCCCGAAGACAATTTGGCAACGTGTGCATACTGCAACTACAGTTTCTGCACCATTTGCCGAAAGGTACCTAATTTTTTCAAATTATTGATAGCTGTTTATATAAAGCAGAATGTATGTTCGTATGTCGCTGCATCATGTGAAAACGGCTGGACTGATTTTTGGCATTTTTTTTGTCATGGTCCAAGGATGGTTTATTACTGAAGAAAATTTTGAATTCTCAGTCAGAAGGTTGAGTAACCAGAAAGTGAATGTCACAAAATCACAAAATCACAGATTGTCACAAAATTACAACTTATCACAAAAAGACAAAAGTTCACAAATTTAGGAAATATCAGAATATTATATACAAAATTACAAAACTGATTATAAATGATGAAATATCGTTTAATCTTTTAGTGATTCAATCGCACAATAAAAGTTTATTTTTTAGCATAATTATTTCGGAAATATTTCTTGTAATTTTCATTTAACAGGGATACCATGGGATTTCTTTGTGTGCATCGGTATCAGTGGACACACAAAAAATGTTGGAAGAACTTAAAAACGCCGATTACAAGAAGAAACAGTTAATGATTGAAAAATATGGGATACATCTCATGCGAAGATTGGAAGAATTGCTTACGAGTACCTACATAAACGTATGTATTTTTTTTATACATCTCAAGTTTCAATCATTTTTCAATTCAAAGATCCAAGATTTTTGGATCGTCAAATATCAAATCCACTTGAAATAAACTTTAGTGTCGCAGCATTCGAAAACTTTTAAAATTTAAATATTTTATAATTTCCTTTGTTCTCCAGTCAGATCAAATTAGTCAATTGTCAATGAAATATTGAATCGTTTCTAAGATTTTCTTGGTGAAAATCTAATTCACAGATTGTAATTTTCAGGAAAATTCCAGAACGTGTCCTGACTGCAAGACCCCAACAGTCAAAACTGAAGGTTGTAATAAAATGACCTGCAGTTTTTGCGGGGCATTTTTTTGTTATATTTGCTCTACTAAGATCAGGTCGAAGGACCCGTACGAACATTTCTCCAGTTCGAAATCCGAAGGGTGCCGCGGTCAACTTTGGACGAAGGTTCTTAATGAGCCGGACCCACTGCTTGCACTGGGACTTTTCGAAGAGCCAATTTTTGTTCCCCCCGACGACAATGAGTAATAAGTAAGAAATCAAGGCGGAGTGAAGAACATCGAAGCCAGGCACTTTTTATACTTTTTACAGATTTTTAAAATGTTTTTTTTCTAAATATACCTATAATGTTACAGTCTTCAATCATCTAATTTTTTGAACTTTGGAAGAATGTCAGGCATGCATTTTTCTTATAACTTTGATATCACTCTTCGCCTTACGAGTACAAAAAAAGCAAATCTATGCACGATGAAGAAATATCATGCAGAAGAGATTTGATATATTTTTGTACACCAGAGCAATCTGGGGCCAATAACCAGCTTTTTATTGCTATAAATATATTGACATTAAAAATAATTTTTAAAAATCACCTAACACGATGAGGAGTAATCAAATTTAACATTCTTCTGAATTTTTTAATTTCGAGCATTTTTGAAAAAAAAGAATTTTCTTTCGTTACTTTATTTGTGTTCAATAAGTGAATAATTTAACCAAAATCTTATTTTGAAATTTCGAAAACAAAAAAAAAGAATGTTAAAATTGGTTCCTTGTAATGTGTACTCTTGACAATACGTACATTTAAGAAAACTCGAGTGTGATGGATTTTCTAGTTCTTTTTAGTTCCTACTCGACAACAAGATAATTTTATTATTTTCTCTCAAACATTTTAACAGAAGTTGGTCCTAAAAAGTTAGTAAGGCAAAAACTCTAATATACAAAATTCTGAGTTTCCCGAGCAGGTGGTTGCCAGAGTACAATTATATTGTGCAACTCGCGTTGGCTTGCATCAATTTTTATTTTTTTATATATTTATTATTCATATAAAAAATATTTAACAAGGTTACATCACTGTATTTTGCAAGATGTATAAAAGCCATATGTTGAGCTGGCAGAATAAAGTTGTCCAACTTGTTTGAGCAATTTTCTTTTTATTTTTATTCTTGGGAGTCGTGAACTTCCACATTCACTTCCGTCATTATTTCCTCTGCTACGACAGAAACGGAAGAAGGCCTTCTTTCCACATTTTCTATTGTGCCTGTGAGTTAATTTATTCATTTATATACCATTTTTTGGTGTATAGTGATAAATTAAGAACTTCTGAAGTGAATTCTTTCATTCTGGAAATTCAGAACATTTTTTTTGCAATAAAAAATCCAAGATGTAGTCCAATAAATTATAAACTGATATACGGCAAACTATGAAAAGTAAATTTTATTACCCACTTTTTGAAACTCAAAATTCAAATCTTAATTCTATTTGCAGATTCCTTCTTGAATTTCAATTTCACAGATTTTAAATTCTGAGTTTCAAATTTTCTGATTCTCAAGAATCAAATGTGCAAATTATGATAGAGTTCCTACTATTTTTTTCCTTCTTCAAGTGTAAGGCTATTTCGTGTTTTTGAATTTTATTGCTTTTTCAGTTTTTTATGTTAGGTACAAGAAAAACTGTACTCGAGCATCCGATGTCGCATTTGATAATATGTCGTCTCTTGCAAATTCTAGCAGAGTTTATTTGTAGGAGGGCGGGCCCAAAAATCCAGTAGCCGAAACCACCACCAATAATTATAGCGATGCTTATGTACCCATTGTACGTCATAATGGCCATCATGAGCAAGTAGCTGAGACTTGTGTGGAGCGCCCAATGGAGAATTTCAGCCCACCATTTTATCCAGTAAACACTAAAATTATTAGTCATAAAATAACCTCGAGTTTTTGAAAAGGATTTCAAAGTTTATTTCAAAGTTTTAAAAATAGAACATGAAATTTTTATTTTTGTTTATTGATGTATACATTCTTTTTTTGAGGTTTCTGAAAATTGTCGCTTGCCATTCTCTTGGAGGCACAGCTCCGATGTTTATTCTAGGAGACATCCTTGAAAGCAAAGAGCAACTTTCAGAATTTTTAGGTTCGCCATCTCCTGGGGCTAGGCTTGTGACTTGTCTCAGTTTTATTTGCATGATTTTCATGCCCTCGTAAAGTATGGCCAAGCTGGCGAGGCCCAGACAAACAGAAATGAGTCCAGCAACACTCGTGACATCGAAGCCAGGAAATAAAAATGTTCCAAAGTTGTAGCCAAACCAAAAGGTCATTTTCATCTGTTGAATTTACACATATTCAACTAATAATTATTATGCAGTATAAAGTACATTGTGTAGTCGAGAATTTCAAATTCGAAAATATTTTTTGAGAATGAAAAAGTTATACTAGCAGCTTTCAGCATATTAAAGTAAAATATATCTAAGCCTTAATGACTTATTCAGTTTAATTAATTAAAAATATAAAAATTTCAAAATTAGAGAATTTTTTTGACTCTTGAAACTATTAAATCTAAGAACTAGTTAATTTTTGAACAACTAGTTCTTAGAGTTTGAAAAAATCTTATGGTTTTTTTAAAAATGATTATTTGCTGCAGACAAATTAAAACTTTTGTCAAGTCTGAATTTTGAGTTTTCGAAATGCAATACATAAAAATGTTGAGAAATTTTCTGCTAAGAACTTTGATGATTAAATCTATAAACAGTTTGAATTTTTGTACAGAGTTAATAAACAAAAACTTTTATTGACACATTTCCAAAATTTCCAATTTTCAAGTCAAAAATCTTTCAAGTTGATTTTTATCAGTTGTTCGGTATTTGCAAGACTTTGACTTACAGCTGTTATATTTCAAGTTTTTTTTTTTTTTTCGATTTATCTAGAAACTGTTGATTAATTTAATAATTATCTATAGCATAATTAATTATTAATTGTCTTAGAACTTTTTTAGAACCTCTCAATCATCTAATAGAAAAAATAATTTCACTTCAAAATTTTTGACCTTATAAATTTCGTAACATAGATTTGCACTATTTTTAGTTTTTGGATTCTGAAGGAGCCTTTTTTTCACTTTGTATTCGTAATATTTTCGGATATATAGGCCGATCATCACAAATTTCTATGTCCAAATCTCTGAGAATTTAGAATGATATTATGTATTTCAAAAATCTAAAAAGTATGTAAATGAAAAAATAAAAAAAGATAGATTTAAACAATTTTAGACATCAAGTTGAATGATTTGTTTAAAAAAAAGTAAAATTTGAAATTTTTAAAAAGGTATAGTTGTATCGAATACGTTGCATATATACCCAAAATTTAGATTTGACAAAAGTTTTGATTTGTCTGCAGCAAATAATTATTTTTTAACAAACCACGATTTTTAATATAAAGCGTGAGTAGGAAAATGTTTGAGAATTCAAAAGGAAAAGTAGTTTAAAAATTTACTAGTTCTTTGACTGATTAGTTTCAAGAGTCAAAAAAAATTCTTGCATTTTGCAATTTTCATATTTTTAATTGATTCAACTGATTGAATTATTAAGGATTGGATATATTTTACTTTCATATGCTAAAAGTTGCTAGTATCAAGTTTTTCATTCTCAAAAAATATTTTTATATTTGAAATTCTCGACTACACATATCTAATATATATATAAATAATTGCTGATATTAATTTTAACAATGTCAATAATAGTTTTCTACTATTTTTAATTATTTTATTTAATAAATTATATTAATTAAAAAATTGTACAGAACAGAAATACTGGCTTAAATAAACTATTTTTGATATTATGTAATATTGCATGTGTAAAATACTTGGAAAATGAAAATATTCTAGAAGTTGACTGTGAGTATCAATAAATAATAAAATTACACTATTGAAGAAATGGAAAAAAATGCAAGAAATTCACTAGTAAAAAATGATAAAAATATAATTCAAAATGACCCAAGTTAATTTTTTACAAATTCAAGTGCAAAATTTCGTGACACTGAAAATGTGGAAATTCATTGTATGTTTGTAAATTATAAAAAGATTACTATATTTCTAGAAAAAACTTCGTCTCCAAATTGAGGAAATTGAAATATTGATCTACAAAAATTTTACTTAAAAAATTGCTATTTGTTTTATAAGAATGTTCATTTACTTATTCATTTGATTCTTTTTATTTTTTAGTAGAATGGTCATTTGCGTATTTAGAGAATACGTATACTCAGAATTCCAATTCTAAAAAATGAAAATATTTTAGAACTTAAAAAAAATGACGTTATTCAAAATGACCCAAATTATTTTCACACAAACTCAAGTGCACGATTCCACGAAATTAGAAATATAAAAATTCATTGTATAATGGTATATTATAAAAATAGCATTACACTTGTAAATAAATTTAGTTGCAAAATTGATGCGATCGAAATTTCCATCTATAAAAATTCCGCAACAACAAAATTCTTATTTCTTTTGGCAAAAGATTTCTAAAAACTATACTCACATTGAAATAAATTTTATTTATCTTCCTTTTTTTAGAATCGTCATTTACTTCATTTTTTTCATGTTTTACGAATATGTTTTTCCTTCCTCAGCTGTATCTTACTGCTTTTATTTCAGAGATAAGAAAAATGAAGTTCTTGATACGACTATTCGCAAACCGTCATATTTCATAATTTATTAGACTAGCATCATTTTTTGTTCACGTATTTTTGCAATCATATGTTATCACTAATAGAATTGTAGACAGGTTAAATTTAGTTTGTTATTCTAGATCAACAATTTGAAAGTTGTTAGACCAGTTTTTAGTAAAAAGAAAAGAAAAGAAAACATTTCACAGTCGTTGTATTATACTGACAGTTATAAACAGCTATAAACTAGTGTTTACTCAGTTTATTGGTGTTGAAAAATTGTTAACAACTGTTGATAACTGTTTATAATCATCGATTGCACTTTTGTACCGACGCAACAAACATTAAATGTCTATTATATCGGCATAAACAATTTGCAACAGTAATACCATCATTTTAACTCTAGATACAAAAGTTACTAACATTATTAATGAGAATATTACTAACAATTAGGGTTCTTACTTTAAGAAAAGCATAAGTTTTTCTTTTTTAATCCCAGAAGATTTATAAATTTCAATCTGAAAAATGAGCAACAAAAAACTGAGTTAAATTCAACTATCTCTTCTTAAAATTAAACGAAAAATGTGTTATGGTCAGATATTAAATTACAAGATTTTTTGGATTTGTATAATCGCCATTGTTAAAAGTAAATTTTTACCTTGTTACTTCAAGATGTTTGGTAGTTGCAGTTTAATCTTGTTCCTTCCTCTCAAAATCCAATGTAAACTTGGTTTCCTTATTTATACCAAGTTATTCAATCTCCTACTTATGGAAAAAAAGTTACTGATTTAAAAAATTGCAAGATCTTGCAAAATAAATGCAATAAATTCTCGAGACACGTTAATTAACAACAAATTTTATTTAGAGTATAAGATATTTAAAATTGATTCAATTTCATTTCATTTCAAAAACATTCAAAAATAAAAAAACTTCCAAAACCTTATTCAACAATTTACCTTCAAGATGAGGATAAAAGAAATAAGAACTTGATGATTTCAATAAATACTCTATTAAACGCTTTTTGATTAACTACATGGAAACGTTACAACATATTCGTATCATGTATTATTTTATAACCATTATTACAGTAATGATATAGAATTACAATAATGTAATTTAAATAAGAATTAATCATAACCGTAACAATAATTGCAGGCTGGTGACTGTCATCAGCGTGTATTTTAATTATTTACTCATTGTCATCAATTTCGTTTCCCTTTTCTTTTACCAACAAATTCATCAACAACGATGAATCACTTGCACGTACACAGTCGCGATTATTGTAATATTGGACTAATTTTACACAACTAAGAATTCACGTACACTCGGCTTTAGGCATTTGCGCTCAAGAAATTTTTCTGCAACTACATTCATCGTGAAAGTCGTCTAATTTTACAACTACACAAAATGAAAAAAAAAAAAGAAACTGGAATGTTCAACATTTGCACAAAAAGTACTGTGTAAAAAAAGAAGTAATTTTTTTTAACGTCTCCATAAATAGCAGCTACTCTGAAAATTTGTTTTTGAGCCGAAGAAAACGAACCGAGTTCTTTTTCTGGTAAGTGTACAAAAATAATATACTCTTTATAAAATTTTCTACAACTTTTTCTTCTTTTTTAAAAATACTTTAGGCTATTATTATTATTTTATCTAGTTTATTTTTTTGAATTCAACGAAATCGCCAATATAGAATCGGATCGTTTTTTTCGGCGCGGTTCTAAACGAAGAGGATTAATTCAAAAGGGGCCAAGTGCCATTCCACGTAAAATGAGTCGCGTTTCGTAGCACTTGGCCCTTTTTGACTTTTCGCGTTTTCCCTATGGAAAATCTTGTGATTCATGAATTACAGACTATTACAACCGGTAGGGTAGATTCCGATTGTACCGCTGATCATCCAGATCATTTCATTTGAATAATTACCAAAATCACAGTGTTAGAGTTAGATTACACATGGATCTTTTATAATTGTAATCACTGAAAGTACATTTAATAAGTTGGATGCCAGAAAAATAAATTATATATTTCGCGCCAAGAAATGATCAGGTTGATCAGCTGGTAGCATAGGGATCTACCCTGCCGGTTGTATAGTTTTGTAATTCATAAATTAGACTATTACAAGATTTCCCATAGGGATATTTAAATCACGCTAGAACTCTGCGCGGAATACTATATATAATATGTGTAATTGTACATCGACTACTCTCTTGTACGATTGAAAGGCTTCCATTTCGATAGAGCAATCGAAATAACACGCGATCTTCGGATGGTTGAAGAACTGGAAATTCAAAAGAGGCTAACTAGCTTTACAATTGAGGTTTACTTTCTGCGAAGGAAATTCAGAAAATGGACCTTATACTGATAAGACGCTAGGTACCTTTAAATTTTCAGCCCTTCCGTCATACACTTTCGAGGATGACTCGGTGTGATATAACTTTTGCCGATGAAACATTCATCTGATATATTTTTCATTATCAAATTACAGGGGTGAGAGAAGTTTGAAGAATCTGTCTTTGCCACAGCATTTGCTGGATATAATTTTTGGACTGGAATTACACTACTGTGCACTCTCAGGAATTTTTTTCTCTATTAAATTTAAGAGTCTTTAAAGCAGATTTTCCATACTGTCTGTTAAAGTTATGGATGCATCTATGAAAAAAGTAAGACATTATCTATGAAAATAATATATATATAGTAGACATTAAAATCATTCCAACTCTAAATGATTTCTCAATAAAAATGTATATTAAAACTTTTTTAAATTTAAGTTGATGAATTTTTTTGGAGTGGATTTTACTTTATTCATCAACAGCTGTTTCATTAAAAATAAATTTATATTGTATATTTTCAAATATACCAATATGTAGTCTCTTAAAATTAAATTAATTTGAATAAAAAACATTAAAATCAATACATCGAATATGCAAACAACAAATATAATATAAATTTCTTTGAATTTTTTAAAATTTTGAGATTTAAAAGATTTTCATCTTCTGGGGCACAATTTTTTAATTTTCGTGATATTCAAGCACTGATTAAGAGATTATTGTTATTTTAGAGTTATCGATACTAAAAATTCTGAATTTCATTTAAATTTGAGAATTTTTATGTAACTTATTTGATTGTTACATTTTGAATGTTCAATCCTGTGAATTTGAAAGTATGAAAAATAAATTATCCATCATTTATAAATTGTTACACATTTTAAATGTAATTCTTTCTTCTTACAAAAAATTATAACGCCAGAGTATTTTTTCTAGAAAAGTTATATATCAAGTTAATAAAATACCTCATTTTGTAATAGTCTTCAAGATTTGGAATACAATTTTTTAGTATGAATTTTCAATTTTGGTAATCTTTTAGCACTACGTAAAACCTACTGGAATTTTTCACATTAGAAAGGAATTTATTATTGTAAGCATTGAACTAATCAATAAAAAATGAGCTACTCCGTATTCCAGATTGTATATTTGCTTTATGAGAATTAAATTTCCTTAAATTCACTTGAACATGAAATAAATGGTAAATTTCTATTGAAAAACCAAATTTACTGCATTTTTGAAAAGCTATGATTGTAATGAAGAGAATTTCAAATTTTCTACTGAACAATTGTACAATAAAAAAATTACACCTGCAATTTTTAGATCTCACAATAACTTTTTATGACGATTTTTCTGATCGGATTTACTACAAAATAAGAATCAAAAACAAAAGCGAAAAATAAAAACACAAAAGTTATGTTTATCCTTGATGTAATTAACCAAGTGTATATCGCTCCTTAATGATGTAATCAATAGTATTTTCGATCTTTTGGAGCCAAATCTTTGTTGATTTATTTTATAATAAAAATTGTCTTCTATTTCTTTAATAATTTTATTTTCGTTTCTCTAGCTCAATCTCTTCTTCAATTTCAAATTCTCTAGATCAATGATACATGATCATTGGGAGAATATAATTGACGTGATGTAGATCGAGAATAAAATTAACACGTTTTTTGAATAAGTGAGTAATAGAAAGAAATGAAAGTCTGGTTTTAAATATTTAAGTAATTGTTGACATTATGAATTTATAGAAATGATTGTAACGAACTTCCTGAAGAGGACCCGAAATCTTGTGGTCGAAAGCTAGAGAAACGAAAATAAAATTATTAAAGAAATAGAAGACAATTTTTATTATAAAATAAATCAACAAAGATTTGGCTCCAAAAGATCGAAAATACTATTGATTACAAAAGTTATGGTTGTGGAGTAAATTAATGACAATTTCTAGATGAAAAAATGTGTGATTTTAATATATTTTGAATGAGAAATTTTAAAAATTATAAACATTTTGCATCTAAAAACCAAATTAACTGCAGTATCTGAAATTGGTGTTGATAAATGAAGACATTTCTTTTTACCACTATTATTCAGTACTTTGAATTCATCAATTTTCGATGAAAATTTTTTGCAAAGTAAAAGAGATAAAAAAAAATTGGAAAATAAATGAATATAAAATGGATATATGTCCCTCAATTGACTCAATGTAGAAATTTACGTTGAAAAAAGATTTGAGATCTTGATATTTTGGATAATTAATTTTCGAAATCGTAAATGATGATATCAATCATCAAGAGTTCAATTTTCCACACCAGAAATGATTAAAATAAGATCACTATTTGATAAATTTTATAACTTCGTCCAGTAATTCATCCATTTAATGCATCAACATCAAAAAATAAAAATTATAGTAATACAGTCAACACATTTTCAATATTCATTTGAAAAAATGTAATTTTTTAGGAACATGAAGAACTTCAGACTGAAAAAAATTCCTGAGCGAAAGTGAAATTTTTCAAAGTTCTCTCACGCCTGTACGTACCAGGGGTTTTGTTATTCTTCAGATTTTGTAGCTCCTGAAGAATAACGCGCTAATTTATAAGTGATAAAGCAGGGTCTCTTTCTATAAATAGCCAACGAACCAGTACATCTAGATTCATGTACACTTAATTACGCTTTTCAACGACTATACATGATATACATTTAAGTATAGCCCATCATTCAGAAATCAAATCTAGATTCGTAGCGTGGTTTTCAAGAGTGAAATGAAACACGAAAACTTTTATCTCATTTTTCATTGTTATCCAAGGTGTTCATTGTTTTTTGAAATTATGAAAATCATTATTGGTTTATTTACCCTCTAAAGTCAAGATTAAATAAATTCCCACAAAAATAAAACTTCAAATATTTCAGTTCGCCCTCAACACCAATTTGGTGGTATTATCGAACCAATTCAGACATGGTTTTAATTCAGACATGGTTTTTTTTTGCATTTTTCAAAATTTTTTCCCATCAACAAAATTTTATCGTTTCCAAAATACAATGATTGAGCGAAAAGCGGAAAATTTGATTTCCAAATAATTTCACCACGATTACTCGTGCCTTCAGTGTTCAACAGTGTATACACAATTACAACTAAATAACAACAATGATTTGTTTTCAATTCTCGAAACTTCGGAGAAATACTATTTTTCATGAAACACAAAATATTTCACAACGCTATTCGTCAAAATTTTCAGCGGGACGTTTCACAAGCTCGGAATATTCAAATCTTTACGAGAACGATTTTTTTTCGAATTGGATTAATACGCAGATTTTCAGTTTTTTTTTTTTTTTTTTTTTTTTTTTCAGCGATACGTGTAATATTGTCCAGTTACCTTAGTACAATAAGTCGTTAAATATTCTTCATATATTAATTATTCATAGTATTTATATATGTATAAACCTTTTTTTTCAAGTGACAAGGACCGCGCACATTGATATACGTTTCGAGACAAAGCGAAGAGGAAAAAATGGCGAAAAACGAATATTTGAAAAATTTGAAGGATCACACCAAGTTTTTGAAAACATTATACCACAGACAAGATTCGAAATATTTTTTCACGATCAAACGTTAGAGCTACCAAGCGATGAGCATTTTTTCGTTTTTTGATCGTGTACACTCGGTAGTTCTTACGTTGGAAAAACAACACACACGTGCAAAAAAACAAGCGGATAAACAAATGGGAAATTCCGTGAGTGCTAATTGTTGTATTTTCTGACTGTTTATATTTTGGGAACTTAATTTAATAATAATGAAAGAGTACTTCAGTTTTTTGAACTCCAGTAAAATATCCATTAATTTAAAACTACGAACACCGAATTTAAAAGTAAAAAAATTCAAATTTTCAATGACAAAAATTTCAAATCGCCCATTTCTTTAATCTCGGAAATTTATAATTTCAAATCAAGAATTTAAATAATTGAAAAAAATATCTTTAAAACAATTCCTTTTTCAAATCGTTACAATGATTGCACTCATTGATAAAAAAAATGAAAAAAAAAAAAAAAAAAAAAAAAACTTGCAAACAGCCAAAAAAATAATACGATCTCCATGTCTACGTGCGCGCTATAAAAATAATTGGAACGTATTAATTTCACAGGTACAAAAATAGATGTAGGAAAAATATTCTATTTTCGCTCTACCGAAAGCAAACGTAATGCACTTGCATTTTTTTTGTTTCAAAGCACCGGATTCAATTTTCTGCCACAGCGCATTCCAAGCTTAGTGCACACTATTTTCGAAAGAAAAAAACACGCACACGCAATTATGCATCAACTCTAATAATAATGTAGTGACGACATTAAGGAACCCTAGACCTGTATAATACAAAAATACATTTTTTTTTGACAAATACATCCCGAAGAACAACACTTTGTAACGTTCATGCAGTTTTACGAATCTAGTTGCTGAGGTAAAGGTTCTTTCTATTTTAGTTTTCAATTTTTTAAGAGCTACATTTGCGAAAAAATGTTGGTTTCTACAGTGAAATGAAGACGAGGTGGAAAGTACATAATTAAAAACAATTCTCGATTTAAACAGTTCAATTTTTACTACATTGTAAGAATGTTTCAAGTTAAGGAAAATTAAATTTTAACTTTAAATGATAAAAAGAAGAAAAATGTTCAAGTTAGGAACCCACGGTTCCAAGTACTTCCACCCTATTTCATATCATCTGCAAACTCTGAATAAAAATCAGTCAAAACCTCAAAAAACCAGAACAAAACTCATGCCCAAACTCGGGAGAGGAATAACCAAAAAAAGAACGATGAAAGATGTCACTATATTTAATGCTAACAAGTATAAAAATAAATGAACGAACTGAACCGAAAAAAAGTTGTATAAACATTCCTAAAATGCTCGGTGGAAATACTCTGACCGTCCATTTATCGTGTTGCACTCGCGATTACGATAATAAATAAAACAACTTAAATACGCTGATATGTACAAGGTTCGCTCAATCAACAATGTCCATATACTTTTGATAACTCCCTACGCTTCTAAACCGTAAAGTAAATCATGCTTAAAAGTACTCAACTATATAAAAAAGGTAATGATCAAATTAAAAAAATAAATCAAAATTGCTCCGACGTTTGGTCGTCCCATTAAAGCGACTAAAAAAGAAATATTGCGATCGTCTTGTAAAGGACTACCAAAAAATTCACATCATCACCAAGAGCTTTCCTTCCACTTGACATACACAATCACTGGTACAAAAAGGCGCGACGTGAAAAAATATTTCCTCCGTGAACACACCACGCTTTAACAAACAAACAAACAAAGATAATGATAATAATAGACATTCTCGTTAACTCGGCTTGCGCTCGTAAAAATTGCACTCGGAAAAAGACCTCGCATGCAGCGTTTCAAAGACTAGCTCCGCGACAATCGGTCCAAAAATTTTATTCAATTATTTTTAAAGACCGCGTGGAAAAAAACGTTCACAAGCGAAGCGAAAGTTTGTACAAAAAATAACGTGACTGTTAAACTTGTAAAAAATAGAAAAAAAAAAAAAAACAAAAAAGAAAATCACGGCGAAGTTTTACAGATTGGTAAATTGACTCGTCAAGTTTCATTTTGCTAGCGCAAGAATAGAGCCAAACTCGAGCTAGGCTAACACGAAAGTTGTTTCGGGAAGGTTTTTGTGGTGGGTTGAAAAATTCGTTAGCAACGAATAATGAGCGAAACCTATGGGCCCGAAATCCTCGAGTCCCTTCGCCGGAGAGTGCCGATTTTTAAGGAATCGTTCGGTCGGCTGAGTAGAAGTGATTGGCCAACGAAAACGTAAGAGAAGCGACCTTTTTACGTTGTATTTACAGGGTACACGTTTCCAGTTTCTCCACGAGTTGTGTTTACCTGTTTGAATTAACATCCTATCAGTATCATCAGTTAGACTATAAATTAATTTAGTAGATTCTCATTTTATCAGTTTGAATCAAATATTTAGTAGCTTCTATGAAACTAGATTATTTCTGTGGCTTCCCCCCATAACAGAGAAAGTCACTTCTGCCATAACGTTCAAAATTGTATCAGAGTATCATGTAAAATGAGCCTTATGGCAGAAGTGACTTTCTCTGTTATGGCGGGAAGCCACAGATTTATGGAAGCTTAATTTATATACTTGCAGTTTATTTATCACTGGGTACGTTTTTATAATCAAACTCATTTTTAGATTTTTCAGTCAATGTGATTTTATTATTCCAACGTTTCTATCACAAGTGTGCAGGGGCGTAGGCAGAATAAATTTTCAGGAGGGGTTTTTCTGACAAATATTCATTCTTCAATATTTCATAATTTTCAATACTTGACAATGTACAATAGAGCGATATTAAAATATTTTACATTTCGGAATTTTTAAGTTACACAACTTTTGGAATCAAGAGTTGCACATTTTTCATGTTCGTGAATAATTGAATTCGATGTTGTGATTTTCAATTAGTAACTGAGGTTTCAATTTTTTTTACTTATATTTTTTGTATTTGTACCACTTTAAGGATAATCTGATATTAAGTAATGTGGGTTTCTATAAGGCTTAATAAAAGTTGATGATCTAGGAATCGAACTTCTGAAAAATTTATATTTTTAAATTGATTTTTTAGCAAATTTTAACCACACAGATAAAAAGTACATCATAAATTTATATTTTTTTCATACAGTACATTTTCCATAAAATTTTGTAGTATTTTCTAGTGTTTTTATATATTTCTAATATTTATATGGATCGTTCAATAGATTTTTAAAAATTGATGCTCTAGTATTGAGACTTTCAACGATTTTGAGAATTTGAATTGATTTTCCAGACATTTTCTTTTATGAAGGTTTTCAATACTTTTATTCCATTTTTTTTAAGTATTTGTACACATTAAAAGTATGTTTAATCGTATGAATTGTATAAATTGTATGTATTTTCATTGTTTTCTATATGAATTTCTAGAATAATTTCTTACATTATATATAGTTACAGTATTTTATTAATTCATGTTTCCAGGACAGAAAGTTTTTTAAATTTCTGAAAAAATTATATCTACATGATTTTTATGTATTAAACAATTTCTATTAAAATTGCAAGCTGAAAAAAGGGTAAATTAGCAATCTAGCGAACTAGTTAACTACTAAATTACTAAGCTAGTAAGCTACTGAAATTGTAAAATAGTAAAACAGTGAGCAAGTGAAAAAGAAAAATAGTAAACGCGAACTTGTTAACAAGTTAATTAGTTAATTAGTAAACTAGTAAACTTGTAATAGTAAACTAGTAAACTAGTTTAGTTAATAAGCTAGTAAATTACTCAAATTGAAAAATAGTAAAACAGTAAGCAAGTGAAAAAGAAAAATAGTAAACTAGCGAACTCATTAACAAGAATATTAGTTAATTAGTAAACTTATTTTTCACATTTTTCTAGTATAATATATAAAACTCTGAATGATTTCTCATTATTTTTATAGATTACTTATATTTTTGTAGATTACTACATAGATTTAAAAACTTGATGCTTTAGTATGCGAATTTAGATCTTTTTTTGGTATTTTCAAGAATTAATGATACAATCACATTCATCTAGATTTTTTATATTCAATATCGTTTTCTTTTTCGTATTTTTGAAATATTTAAAAGATTTTGTTGCGTTTTCTCGAACCTTTATAGATTCATAGTATATTTAGAATTTGATGCTCTAGAATCTCAAAATTTTCAGATCGTAGTGGCATTTGTCGAGATTTTTCATATAACAGTTTTTTCATAGAATTCAATTGATTTCATTATTTTTTCAGAGTTTGTATGAATCAAAATTTTCTTTATAATTTTATGAGGATTTTATATAGATTTCCAGAATTCGATGATCGAAGATCCAAAGTTTTGTAAATTTCTAGCATTTTCGTAGATTTTCATTTTTCTTCATTATTCACTGGGTTGCAACAATTTTTCCGATTCATATTTTATACGTAATCCTACGTTTTGATAATTTTTACTTGTTTATTAAATACATACTGCTAACGTTTTCATGCATTTTCGTGTATCTTACATTTTAATTGCTAATCAATGTAACTCTTTTAATTTCAACATGAAATATTGATTGATTATATCAGAATTTCGGGAGGTGTTTGAACCCCAAAACCCCCCTCTGCCTACGAGCCTGCAAGTATGTGATCCTCGTTATGATGGTTATGATTTAAATCGCATCAAAAGCCGTATAATCAAAAATAAGTGCACGAAACCACTCCCATCCAATACCTCCATAGTCTCAACATGTTAAAAATCATCAATCATCAGAGAAAAACTGTCTCTCGCTGTCAGAGATTAATCGAAGTGAACAGATATACGTTAAATTTCATGTATTTTCATAATAAATATCAAGTCCAAAAGTACCTAATTCTCTCATAGGGCGCCGAACGGATCCAGCTGAATGGCACCAGCTTGTGGCTGCTGCTGGGGAACGGGCGTCGCCATAACCGGATTCGCCCCACTCATCATCATCGGTGCGGCGCCACCAGCGACCTGGCCACCCGGTGGAATTCCCGTCCCCATCATCGGCCTCATCCCCGGCATTCCACCCGGCATTCCCTGTACTCCCTGCACAGCAAACAAATTGAATCGTCATCAAAAAGCTAAAAGTCAAATACACATGAACACCAAAAAACAAACCTCATCAAATTCTATAACAGTCAAGGAATCATTTCCAGAAAAACCTCACTCTTGATTTCATTCATTACTTTACGAAACTTTCAGTTTATTCTCGAATTTGAAAAAATGTAGCGAAAAGTTGGGTCAAATGGACCATCAATTGCTTCAGAACAGAATTCAAAGTACAGCAATCGAAAATCAGTACTATCTTTAGACGTCAGGCTGTACGCATATTCCGAGACGTCCCAGTGAACATTCGCGATCATGACATCATGTATGCAGACACATGTTCGTGCATATGTATATCATATGTGATGTCATGCATATGCATGAACCCAGTAAACATTCATGATCATGATATCATATACACAGGCACGTGCTTCCGCATATGTATGTCATCGTGATATCATGTGATGACATGACATCATATGACGTCATTATGACATCAAATTGCATCAAATGATGTCATGTCATCACATGATATCATGATGACATACATATGCGGAAGCACGTGTATGTGTATATGATATCACGATCATGAATGTTTACTGGGAACATGTGCCTGCCTACATGATGTCATGATCACAAATGTTTAATGGGGTTATACGAGTACAAAACAGTTCAACAAAATGAAACAATTTATCTTTTATAAAATTCCACTAATTAGCAATTCATGTAAAATTTGATGCGGTTTAGAACATAACCTCCAAGAACCTGTCTCCAATATCTCCATTTTGGTAAACATTTGCCAAGGATGCCCAAAAACAGCGCAACTAACGTACGTAAAGTTACAAAAAGCGTGATATAGCAGATATTCAACTGAAACTCACCAACGCCATGGACTGGGAGGGGAAGAACAAAGTGGTGGCTGGGGAGGTATGCGTCATTCCTCGGCCCTGTAACATCCATGTAACATGCGGTGTGCTGGGCATGCATTTGCTTTGCTAAATGTAATCATTGACTAATTTGCTAGCGGATCACATCGATTCATCAAAAAATCAATTTAACCAATAAAGTAAACCTTATACAATTAATTTATTTTACATTCAAAAATTCAAATCGATCGATTCACTTAAAAAACTATGACGTTAAACAAATATTAGAATCTTAATAACGTAGCTATTCAAAAAATAAAACCATTAGCTGGGGAAAGTATGACAAAAAAAGACAGAAGGTTGGTTTTTTTAACGTTAAACACGAGGGTTACATTTAGAAAAAAGGCAACTCAGAATCAGTACAACTGATGGATATTTTTGTCAATCAACGTGCGTTATGAAGTTTATATTCAGGAATTTTCATTTAGTTTTGAGTACTTGAAAAACATACAACTTTGAAATTAAAAAAAAATGAAAGAAACTTTCAACACCAACTCTCTAAAATCTCGAAGTACTAAATTTTCATATTCACACAACGTCGATAATTTTTGTTCATCATATATTAACACCGACTGATTACTGTGTGCCTAAGCTTTGCGAGCCTCTAAAAAGCAGTTGGTGAATTTTACATAAATTATGTGCGATTGTCAATCCTACAATAAAATTTAAAAAATTAGCCATTACTGCTACACTGTACAAAATTATAGTTCGACCTGCACGTTTCGACTGTAAAAATTTCAAAGATTAACCACTCAAAAATTCAACAATATTATTCAATGACGTCGAAAATTTAAAAAAATTTTGATTTAAAATAAATGTAAAATTTTTTAATTGAAGTTTTCAGAGTGACATATCCTTGATAAGACACCGATGTGGAATTATCCATTAAATATTTTGCTAACGTGCACGATTTAGCGACGACTACAAATGAAAAAAAATTTTATGGGAACCATTATGTTGAAACATGTGAGTGTGTTGCTTATATGCAGGTGTACGGTGATTGAAAAATGAAAAAACAACATACCATCGGTCGATATCCAGCACCGGTAGTAGCAGCCATAGGCTGTGGCGTCCAGCCTGCAGTGCCGCCAGTTTTGGCAGTGTTTTTTGGTGAATTCCACTGCATTCCCCTACAAATCGAGCAAAATTCTACAATTTTATAAAATTGTTAGTTAGATATTCTCTGAAAATCTAAATATATACATTCTAAAGCTATGGAATTTATTAAAAATTGCAATATTTTTATAGAAAAAAGAGGTGAAATATGAAAGATTAATCATTTCTTAACAAAAAATCAAAATTAATAGACTAAGAGTTTTGAAAAAAACTTAATTCGTGATCATGATGTCATGATGACGTAGTATTGTGTCATCATGATGTCCTTCATGATATAACATCACATGACATCGTAATGATGTCATTCATGATCACGAATAATTACGAATGTTTACTGGAAAAGCGATGAAAATTTTTTATCTATCCAACCTACTAATTTACCCCTAACAACTTACTTGGCTTGCTGACCATTTTTATTCATGGTAAGATTCTCCGCTAAACTGGCAAGACTACTATCCAAATCTCCCGTCAATACTTTCCCCGTTGTCGCGTTCGCCGCGGGGCCGGTCGCTGCTAAAAATCCAACAGCAAAAAAAATTCTCGCTCAAACCATCACAGTGACCCAAAAACATTCTTCTCTCCGAATAGTCAACTTCTAAACGGTTTGCCATAATATTACGAAGCGAGTCACACATACTCAAACAAACTGTGTCAACTCGATGAAGTACCAACGATTATTTTATTTTAGCCGTTATTGAAGCATGCAAAGTCGTAGGCCAAAGTACCAAGCGACAGTTTGTACAACATTTTTCGATATATATTTTCACTCAAACTCGTCAAGTCATTTTGGACAATTTATAGTTAGTGTGATTGATGAGTATTTGAACATCATATGTTGCGAGTGTGTCAAACAAAAGTGCACCCAAAGCAAAAATGTAACAAATCATAGACAGTTCGTTTAAGGAAGAAAAACAATTGGTTCAGGTGAACATAACTCACGAACTTGAACGAAACGTTGTTGTACAAAGAAAAATTGTGCATGCAGAAATGGAATTGAGTGTGAGACAATAAGAGGTATTTTGTTGGATTCGGTGTCATTCAGATTTGTCAAGGGTCTTAATGGGTCTAGAATACTGAGAGCAAAAATTAGTAAGAACTCTTACTAATTTCTGTTTAATCAGGAAGAATCCCTTAATTCTTAGTTAAGTATTTTTTAAGTATTCACTAAGAAACAAATTTTCTACATAATGCCTCTATAAGACTTTCCAGGTACCCTGCCAAATACAATGAAAACGTCTTTCCAAATGCTGAACGACACCATTTTTATGAAGGAAACAGCTCAAGTAGCATCGGTTCTCTTATAGCATTCTCAAGTGTAATTAACACCTAATCTTATTTACTCAAGGAATAATCATACAGTCTATTAACTCATGAAAAAGTTCAACATAAGAGATTCTGTTCATGGTTGCCTGGGAAGTGAAACAACTAAGGTGCAATGTAACAATTCACACACCAAGTTAAAATAAAAAAACTTCCACAATCTCTCAAACTCAATGCTAAAAACAATTTTCCTTCATTAGATACTCCTCTTAAAAATGCTATAATAAGAATTCAGTATGAAAAAGCTGTGCTACTTCCCAGTAGACATTCATGATTATTCGTGATCATGATGTCATAATGACGTACCAGTGTTTCTGCATATGTATGTCATCATGATGTCATATCATGATGACACACACATGCGGAAACACAAGTACATCATCATGGCATCATGATCACGAATGATCACGAATGTTTACTGGGTTGAGAAGTGGAAAGAGAACAAAGCGCATATCCATGCGACCAAGAATCACCTGCCATCGGCTGCTTCGCCGGGGAGCCGTAACCCATGGGGGGTTGGGTTTGAGTGAGAGGAACCGCGTAACCGGGCATGGCCGGCTGTTGAGACATGTCAAACATGGCAAAGTCTTGCTGGAGAGGCTGTTGGGGAGGGATTTGTTGCTGTTGCTGCGGATGCACTTGCTGCTGTTGTTGTTGCTGCTGCTGCTGCTGAGCAAGTGGGAGGGAGCGCGAGGGGGACCCGCCCAGTGCCATGCGTATGCTGTCGTTGAGGTCTTCGAGGGCGCTTTTCGCCGGGGGCGCTGCGGGCGCCGCGCTAGGTGGCGCCCCGCTAGCAACTATAGTACGCGGCGTGCCGTTAGCTTGGGATGTCGATATTTTTATCATGCATTTTATCTGATGTCAGATCTGACATAAAATCTAACGTCAGATTTCATTACATTCTCAGTAAACAGCGTCTTATTGAATTTGTATTTTTAATACAGTTCAGAGGAGAGTGGAGTGAAATGAAATGAATGATGGGTTCGTCCTAATCGAAGAAACGGGAGTTGACTGGCATGTATCAAAGTAGAATATAAGGAAAGAGATCAATTGAATGTATACCAATTTTGTCGTTAATTATATCCACGAAAGTACGAAAGTATAAAGAGATAAATGGTATAATCTCTCATCGATATAAACTGAATCATTGACTTCTTTGAAAAATATCAACATCCCCTACCATGAGGCACTGCGGGCGGGGGCGGCCTCGGGGGCGGCGTGGCAGTGGGCCTGTCCCGGGTGATCAAGGCCGCGGGCTTTGGGCCAGGCGCCGACAAGGCACCCTGGGCCGAGTCCCCGACCGTCACGCTTGGGACATCGGCCACCGCGGGCTCGCTCCCAAACAGGTCCGCCTCCTGGGCCCCGGCACTGAATGGTTCCCCGCCGCTCTGGGCCCCCGGGGCAGCGGCGGCGTCGTCGTCGCCTGCTGCTGCTGCCGCCGCGGGCCCCACACGATGAAGCTGGGCCTGAAGGGGACCGGGTCTTGGTGCAGGCGGGAATTCGGACATGAAGGGATTTGCTACGGATTCGGCTGTTCCTGGGCCAGCAGCTTGCGAAAGAATGTACCCAAGTGCATCGGTTAGTTTGTAATGAATGATGACGTCCGTTTGTCGAGTCAGTTTTTTTTTCTTCCTTTTTATAAAATCATTCTTTCGATTATGTTCTGATTTACTGAAGTGATGATATATCTGTATGATCACTTGAAGACAAAAATTGTTATTATCAAAGAAACTACTTCCTAGTAAACATTCGTGATCATGATATCGTGTATGCAGACATAAGCACGAACATCACGAATGTTAACTTGGTCTTTGCCCAATTAACAATTCTCTATATTTAGGCCTTCTGTAAGGCCCTCATCAGGAAGATTCTTTTAAGTTGTGAATTTCATAAATTTTTAACCATTTAACATAAAAATAAAGTTTCATAACAAAGCTACACAAATATAAAGAATTAGAATTAAATATTTCTTTACAAAATTAGTAGTGATTTAAAATCTAACCAAAAACTATTCCACAAAAACTGTGTTCTACAAAATGTGCTATCTCATTTTATTGATTTCTGGACGAGGTTAAATTGCAATCAGTTCGTTAAATCTGTCGTTTAATGGGTTTGTGACGTGATGCATAAAGTATGAAACAAGCTAAACTAAGATAACAAAAAGAAATATGAAAACTTGAGATTTTGAAGTATTATCAACTAAGGAAAACTTTGTTTTTAAACAATAAATACAAACTTTGAGTACTAATTAACAGGAATAAATTGCTATAGAATCATGCAAGGTGATGGTTGCAAAAATAAAATAAAAGTTCTGTGTAAGGAAAATATTTTCTCGTTGGGAAAAAAAGTGGATCAATCTCAAAACATGTATTAAAAAACTATCAACAAATAACGATACATTTTTGGAACAAGTAAAAATAATTTTGAAAATGAACGAGTTCGTCCAGTTATTCGTCCAAATGAGAATGAACAAGCAATGACGAATTTTGGGGAAAAGTGTTATCACATGAGAAAGAGAGGAAATGCAGCATGGCAAGAGCTGTATTATTAAATATCAAACCCCAAAACCAAAATCACAATATCCCAAATCCCTCAACAATCTTGCATGAATTCCACATTTAAAAATCGTATCTACCTTTGGTCTTACTTAATCTTAAAAACAATATTTTGCAAAATTAATGCACATTGTTGATATCCCATAAAGTTTTGTAACCTAGTAAAAGTTTTATAAGATATGAAACACTTACTCGACTGTTGTTCTTGGGTTCCAAAAACAGAAGAAAAGTTATTATCAGTAACAAAATTATGGTTTGCTGGTAGTGCTGAAGTGAAACCTAAGGGACGAGGAGAAAAACGAAAATAAAAGGGTGCGTAATTGGTGAATGGCTAAAAATTAATCAAAAGTGTATACGAAAAAGAATTTAAACTTGTGTAGAGTTGTTAAGAATGTAAAGAAATGCTCTTGGCATTACCATTCGTCATCCACATAGGATTTTGCACTGGTGCCGGTTGCGCTGCAGCTTGGGGTGCAGCGAACATGTCCGCAAAAGGATTTCCGGCCAGTTGTAGCAAATCGTCCGAAGCTTTCTGGGCCTTAAAATAAAGTATTGACGAAATAAGATTGATTTTAAAGTTTTTCTGAATAAATTGTCATTGCAGGCAACAGCCCAGTAGACATTCGTGATTATTTGTGATCATGATGTCATAATGACGTACTAGTGGTTCCGCATATGTATGTCATCATGATGTCATACATGATATTACATCATATGATGTCATTATGCTGTCATATCACGAATAATCACGAATGTTTACTATGAGGTACTCAAACCAAGTAAACATTCACAACTTTTATCAGTAAGCATCCATGATCATTATTGATCATGACATCATGTACACAGACACATGTTCGTGTATATATATGTCATATCGTGCCATCACATCATATGACATCATTATGATGACGTCGTATGATTTGATGTCATGATGAAGTCATATGATGTCATGGCATGACATCATGATGACGTACATATGCACGAACATGTGTCTGCGTACATAATGTCATGATCACGGATGTTTACTGAGAAAAGGATTGAAAAGTAGACCCAGAACTGTCAAAACTACGAAACTAATAAATACTGCTAGCAATAGTCTGTTGAAAACTGCCAATAAATTTTTTTCGAATCATTATTAGGTACTAACTGTACAATGAAAGTTTTACATTATGTTATTCTTACTTGGTCGACAGCTACACCAGTATTGAATAAATCGACGATGGGTTGGTTGACATTGTTGGTTGGTGAACTGAGGAATGGATTCGTACTGGGGGCGGCAGAAGACGGAGACTGTACTTTGGCCTTGAAAAAAAGTTCAAGTTTTACAAGTTTTACACGTTTCATAATAAACATACATTTTACTAAAAACCATATTCTAAAATCATATATTGATTTTTTGAAAACCACCCAGTAAACATTTATGATTTCATACTGCAATCGTGTGATGTCATGACATACACGCCATGGCGTCATATGACATACACATGCTTCGTCATACGCAAATCATATGCTGTCATGTCACATTTTGATATCAGCTGACATCACCATTTGACATTATGATGTCATTGGAATGCCAAATGATATCATGGTGTGACATGTCACAGTGTGATCAGAAATGATCAGAAATGATCAGAAATGATGTCATGAACCCAGTAAACATTCGTGATCATTCGTGATCATGACATCACATCATATGACGTCATTATGATGATACCATATGATTAGATGTCATATGATGTCATGGCATGACATGACATCATGATGACATATATATGCACGAACATGTGTCTTCGTACACGATGTCATGATCACGAATGTTTACTGGGACTGGGCAACTTTCTAAAATAGTAATAAAATACATCACTTTACATAGAAAGACTCTTTACATGTTTAAAATCATTGTTGAAATGAATTGTTTACTTTGTACTGGTTCATCGCGGCTTCTTCCTCAGCAAGGGCCAGTTGCCGGAGGTTTTCGTCGATGTGCCCATTTCCGGTGTGCTCGAGGCGCTGGTTGCTGGCAGCGGTCCCAAAAGCGCTACTGGTGGAAGACAGGGCGGACACTCCCGACTTTACATTTGTTCTATTGCTGCTTTGGGCAATTGCGGGGTCGAGGGTTTCTCGGAGACGGAGGGGTAGGACCAAGGCATGAAAAGAACAAGAGGTCGGAAAGAAGTGGGGGGATGAGGGAAAGAAAAATGATTTCGTTCAATGAGAAATCGTGCCGTGAAGAGGAGCCCGAAGGATGTTTTTCAATGAAAACGAGGGATCAAAAAAAAAGAAGGAAAGAAAAAACATAATCGTGTAATAGACATAAAATTCTATTCAAACAGAGTTAATTTCAGCGCACTGTGTACTATGTGTGTGTTAGGTGTTTGGTACATTGATCATTCGTACACAACATCGATGACAGAAAATGACAGTACCCAGTAAATATTCGTGATCATGACATCATGTACACAGACACATGCTTGTGCATATGTATGTCATCATGATGTCATGTCATGCCATCACATCATATGCCGTAATCATAATGATGTCATATGATGTAATGGCATGACATGACATCATGATGACATACATATACACAAACATGTGCCTGCGTACATGATGTCACGATCACGAATGATCACGAATGTTCACTGGGTATACTAAGATAATAACAAAGGAGAGTGAAAAAAAAAAATTCCTTTTAGTCATAATTGTGTACAAATGCTCAGAATAAGTGCATGCTTTACTACTATCTACATCTAAATTTCGACTATTTTCACGAGTGATTCCTGTCAAATGCACGACCACAAACATACATTCATACTCATTAATTTGTTGTTCATCAGTGACATCTATAAATAATAATTTCTCCAACGTTTTTCATAAGAGAGAAGAGCTCGAACAAAATCATCCAATCTTTTCAAAAGCTTTATATGATTTCACAAAAATCACTTATATCTAAATTTTCCATTCCGATTCCAACTTTCAACTTTCAAATGAACGTGCTCAGAGAATTCATGATTTGTGGAATTACCATGTAATCGATATGTGTTTATACAATTTTCTCAACTGACAAAAAGTGATTACTCAATAACGAAATCACGGGAAAAACTATGATGTAACTGAATGAAGTTCATACTTTTCCGTCACTAATTACGAATAGCATCTGGAAATTGTATTTTCCGGTACCAATCACGTCATAATTATACGAGTGAAATTTGCGAAAGCAAAATTATTGAGTGACAAACAAAAAACTGGTAATAACATTTAAATCATATGTGCACCTGTGTAGATTTGGCGCCAGATAAATCAATTTTTTTTCTTTAGCATAGAAATACGTGTTTTCATGAAATGATCTTGCTAACATAGATGAGAGAATTTTTGGGTAACATTACAAAGTACTGAACAACAATCTACAATATTCAATGTAGTTAGTGATAATTATGTTACAAATAAGATTTTTCAGAGAAATTTTTTACGACACTTATTTATGATACTATGTATTATCATGATTGTTATTTAAATGAAAATTCTATATTATTTTTTTTGAAAATTCATGATTCTTACTGATGATTGATCATTTTTCTAATTATTTAAGAGTAATTATTGATTTGAAAAAATTTTCACGACAAAATCTTTCTGGTTCTTGAAAAAAATTATTAAAAATTATATACAATATTCAAATGACCCCATAATGTATTTTTTTCAGTTCGTTTATCCGAGAATCAAGAAGAAAAAAAAGATAAAATTGATAAGAATCAACTTTTAGCTACAAACTACCAACTGTGTATTCAATCAAAAAAATAAAATCAGGCACGTAACCAGTAGTGAAAAAACTTTTTAGCAAAATGAAATTTTTAGGTAAAATTTTAAGTGTTCTATCCGTTTTTGAACTTTTGTAAATAAATGAAAAGAAAGGTATGAACAAAGATTTTTCTGTCATTTTAATAAAGAAATTAAAGTTGAAAAAAAATTTAGAAACTAAATTCGAAAAACATTTTAAAATCAGGAATGAGAAAAAAATTATTTGAAAGAGAAACAAAATTATTGAAAAAAAAAATCATTAGGTTATATAATTATTTATATACAACCATTACAAACAATAAATAACTATAAATAACAAAGTTTAGAAAAAATGTTTAATAAGAAGATTAAATCAGTTAAAATTTCAATTTAAAAAACTAAAATCTTGAACGAGTTTCAGAATATAAAACAATTCTAAGGAAAGTGGAAAATTTTCATCATGTTTGTACTTCTCTTGTAAACTCTAATATTAAAATGAAAATTCTTCCAAAACAAAATCTCTGGATAAGTACCTGAGAAAAATACTTTTTTTTCAACAAAAATGACAGTATTGGTACAAATAGGTGCGTGTGCCAAAAATCGCAAGCGATTTGTATTTTGTTCATTTCGTGTGATTTGTGCGTGAATATTCGGTATCGAACAAAAAACAAAAAAGTTTGGAAAAATCAAAGGTTCACCTTAGATCTCGTTTTTGAAAGACTGGGAAAATGCATGTAGTTTTCATGGACTTACGAAGGTTGTGAAAGTGGGAGTGGACTGATTTTTTTAAATTTTGTTTTTAATGTATGCATGAATATTTTTCAGAATAGCACACATTCACCCCAAAGCTTGTTGATGGAAATTAATTGATTATTTTTTTTAATTCTCATTCGAGACTTTTCAAGCTAGTTTTTTAAATTAGTAATAGCTTCGAACTCAACAGTTGATTCATAATTTTGCCATCCTTGAAATAGCTTTTAGAAAAAAAAAAAGGAAAATTTTTAAATAAGAAATTTGAAAACATTCAAAATGAAAGAAAAAATTTTCCTTACTTCACAAATCAAAAATCAAATAATCTAAAAGTTTCAAATGTCAACGTCTGAAGATATATATTTTGGTACTTTTACGTACATCCTTAGCATTCGTATTTTAAAATAAAAAAACTAAATATGATTTTGAATGTGCTTGAAGTTCAAACGTTTTAAAAATAAACTAACGCGATACAAAATTAGTTTTTAAATTTCATCTCAGATTAAAGTAAAAAACAGTACTATTCAACAACATTCATTTAATATCAATAATTATAAATTACTATAAAAGGGAATGAAAAAAAGATTTAATATTTTTTTTTATTGCCAGTTTGAAACGGAAAGAATTTCAAACCCTTCCCCTTTCATTTTAAAACGGTCGACGTTTAAAGTGAAATGACAGTTTGACATTGAAAGGGAATCCCTTTCATTTTGAAACGGAGAGTTTTGAAATGAAATCCTTCTAAATTATTCAGGTAAAAAATTCATTTCACTCTCCTTTTGCTCTTCACCATTTCCTATTTTTTCTTCATTTTCAATAGTTCAAGGATGGTAATCATTTTACTCAACTAAAGGCGATTTTAATCAAAACAAAAATCAATTTACCTTTGACTTTGAGTAGGAGTATTTGCGGTAGAACCTTTTCTTCCTTCCAACGATGCAAGGTGTTGCTCCAAAGCGTCCAGTAAACTGCTCGGAGCCTTGAAAGCCGAGAAATTCTCTTGTCAATTAACAATCTCAAATGGAAAATCAAATCAATCACTCTACATTATTCAATGCTTCTACCTTGGTTAAATCGGGAATGTCGCCCTTATCGATGCCCACATTCTGAAAAAAAAATTCATTTATTTTAGAGTTCGCTACTACTTTTCATTTTGCAAAATTATAATGGCTAAAAACATACTAGGAAAAACGCGGGAATATTTCTTTGGAAATATACCTCTGCAACTTTGAGAAATTCCCCGACCCTGTCCATTCGGATGAGGAATTTTTTGTACAAATCTAGAGCTTCCCGGCATTGCTTTTTGTTCATGTCAAAATACTTTTCTGTGAAAAAAAAGACATTGTTATTTTGTGGGTAAAATAATGTAATTCGAATCATCTTTACGAATTTCATTTCATGCCATCACATCATATGATGTCATAATGACGTCATGTTTGTGCATATGTATGTCATCATAAAGTCGTGTCATGGCATATGACGTCATTATGACATCAAATCATATTACGTCATCATAATGACATCATATGATGTGATGGAACTACATGACATCATGTACGCAGGCACATGTTCGTGCATATGTATGCCATTATCAAGTCATGTCATGACATCATATGACGTCATTATGACATCAAATCATATAACGTCATCATATGATGTGATGGCATGACATCATGTACGCAGACACATGTTCGTGCATATGTATGTCATGTCATGCCATAACATCATATGACGTCATTATGACATCAAATCATATTACGTTATCATAATGACATTATATGATGTCATGACATGACATACATATGTACGAACATGGGCCTGCGTTACATGATGCCATGTCATGCCATCACATCATATGATGTCATTACGATGACGTTATATGATTTGATGTCATGACATGACTTCATGATGACATACATATGCACGAACATGTGTCTGCGTACATGATGTCATGATCATGAATGTTTGTTGGGTTTCCAAAACCCTTCAAAATATTTATTGATTTTCAGCCTACCTAAAAGGTTGATGATTCCGTCATTGTAACAAGCAAAAAGACGTATCAGGTCCCTGAAAAGTAGCATAAAGGCCATGTTTATGACGCCGTTCGTGAGGTCGTTCGACGAGCAGTCGAATTCCAGCAAGGAATCGAGTTGCGCTTGCAACACCGGCAACGTCTTCAGCAATTTTTCTGCATTCATTGTGCGTAACGTGCCATCTTCTTTCCTATGAAACGACCGGTGTTAAGAAAGATTGTCCCCGTGGGAAAAAGTATGAGATGCGCAACAAGCGGACTCGTAATATTTGCATTATTCTATGTACGCGTTCTGTGACTCTATACACGCCTATTTGTAGAAGCAATTAAATGCGATGATAACTGTTCACCCTTGCAACGTGAGACTTTTACTTTCAGCTTGATTAAATCACAGGAATCAATTTCCAGTTGGTTCAATGCGAACACATAACAATCGGATGGTTTTCAAAAAAAACGAAGAATATTCAAAAGAGGAATTAGTTTGTATTAACAAAAAGGCTGTTAGGAAATAGTTATAACGAGATTGTATTTAATAGTAATTAGTACCTGATAAATACATTTTTTATGATTCAAGACAGGGGCGTAGGCAGACAAAATCTTCAGGAGGGGTTTTTCTACAAAACATTCTACAAAAGTTATCAAATTTCAGGAATTAAGAGTAACGCATTCTTCATTTCCGTAAATAATGTAATTCGATTTTTGTGATTTTCAATTAGTAACTGAGATTTCAATTTTTTTTTTTACTAATACTTTTTGTATTTATACCACTTTCAAGATTATCTGATATCAAGTAATATGGGTTTCCATGAAGCTTTCTAAAATTCGATGCCCTAGGAATCAAACTTCTGAAAAATTGATATATTTAAGATGCTTTTTGAGCAAATTTGAACCACACAGGTATTTTTATATATTTCTAATATTTCTATGGATCGCTTGACAGATTTTGAGCAATTGATGCTATGGTATTGAAACTTCCAACGATTTTGAGAATTTAAATTAATTCTTCAGACGACAATTTTTTTTATAGAGATTTTCAATACTTTTATTCTATATTTTTTTTAAATTATTTCTACAATTAAAAATATGTGTCATTGTGTGAATTGTATCAATTGAATTGGCTGTATTTCTATTGCCTTCTATTTGAATTTCTAGGATAATTTCTAAAATTATGTATACTTGATTATTGTATCATAACAATAATGATGTTATAAGACAGAAAGTTGTATGAATTTCAAAGAAAATTATTTCAACATGATTTTTATGTATTGAAAGATACGTCGTAAACTAGTGAATTGGTGATCTAGTAATCTAGTAAGCTAGAAAAAGAGTTAACTAGAAAAACTAGTAAGCAAGTCAACTACTAAACTAGTAAACAAGTAAGCTAGTAAACTAGTAAACTAATGAAATGGTAAAATAGTAAACAAGTGGAAAAGTGAAATAGCAAACTAGCAAACTCATTAACAAGTAAATAAAGTAATTAGTAAACTAGTAAACTTGTAAAATTCGTAATAGTCAACTGGTGAACTGGTGAACTAGTGAGCTAGTAAACTAGTAAACTATAAAAATAATAAACCAACAAACTAGTCAACTAGTCAACTACTAAACTAGTAAACAAATAAGCTAGTAAACTACTGAAATGGTAAAATAGTAAACAAGTGGAAAAGTGAAATAGCAAACTAGCAAACTCATTAACAAATAAATTAAGTAATTAGTAAACTAGTAAACTTGTGAAATTCGTAATAGTAAACTGGTAAACTAGTGAGCTAGTTAAAAAAAAATTAGTATTAAATAATAGCTAGTAAACTAGTGAACTAATAAATTCGTAAACTCGTTAACAAATAAGTTAGTAAACTAGTAAACTAATAAGCAAGTAAACTGGTAAACTTTTTTTTCACATTTTTCTAGTATAAATAAGTATAATTTTTCGCTCTGTCAATGTTGATTTTGGATAAAAACTGGTCACTCAGAGCTATTTTTTAAAAAACTTGCTATATTTATTCGTCTAGCTTTCGACCACTAATCGTAGTCATCTTCAGGACTATGGACATCAGAGATCAATTATGGTTATCTAAGCACCATTCCAGGACACAATTCATAACGGATTGTCAAAATTACAATATCGCAAATAACAAACTTCCCGTAGTCATGACTGCATATGAATTTCTGAATATTTTTATTGATTTATTTACTTTCATTATTTATTTATTTATTACTTATATTTTTGTAGATTGCTACAGAAATTTTAAAAAACTCGATGCTTTAAAATGTGAATTTCGATCCATTATCAATAATTTCAAGAATTAATAATGAAGCACATTGATACAGATTTTTCACGTTTTGTATCGTTATTTTTTTTCCGTATTTTTGAAATATTTAAATGATTTTATTGTGTTTTCAAGAACTTTGATAGATTCATGTAGAATTTGATGCTCTCAATTCCCAAAATCTAAAGATCGTAGAGGAATTTGTCGAGATTTTTCAGAAAACAGTTTTTTCGTAGAATTTAATTGATTTCATTAGTTTTTTAGAGTTTGTATGAATCGTAAGGTTTTTGATACTTGTATTATGAATTTCTAGAATTTGATAATCGAAGATCCAAAGTTTTTTTAATTCTTAACATTTTCATAATTTTATATTTTTCTTGATTATCCACTAGGTTGCAACAATTTTTCCGATTCATATTTTATACGTAATCCTACGTTACGATAACTTTTACTTTTTAATTAAATATATATTGCTAACGTTTTTATGTAACTTATATGTGGTTGTTTACAGATGTTACTTTTTTAATTTTTACATGAAAAAAAATATTAATTGGTTTTATCAGAATTTCGAAAGAGGTTTGAACCCCAAAACCCCCCTCTGCCTACGCGCCTAATTTAAGGGCACCTTTCGATTGCAAATTACATATCTCTTATTTTAAAGAATGTTTATAGAAGTTTACGTACATAAAAGATGAACATTGATAGAATAGGAGTATGCAAGTTTATTTTTTTTTAAAAAAGCTTTAGCCTTGGTTTATAATATTATTTCTTTTTATTCAAGAAAATCGACAAAATTATAAATATAAATTTTTTGAGATACAAAATTCAGCCCTTTTATGGAATTTATGACCATTTACTGAATAGCTCATCATTTCTCTAACATTTCACATTACATAATTTTTTAATTCTACGTTAACTTTCAGCTATAAATTATATTTTCCCATTTTCCAATTCCATTCTGAATAAAAAAAAAAAAAAACACTTTTAACCTACCCTCTTTTGACTTTACAGAAGTCAAAGGCGACGGTCCTGTATGAGAGAGATTTCTCGTTCAAGTACTTTGCGTATCTTCTTATAAAAGGTGACATGTCATATCCTGTACGAACAATAACAATATAAAAATATATGACCCCACATGAAAAAAGTACAACTTCCATAAAAAAATTCTTTTCAATTAAAAAACTACACTCACGTGTTCAAAAAGTAAAACGAAATGAATTTCAGATCCAGTGTCAAATAAAATCAAAAATGTTCTAAAAACGTTGAGAATATGATGAACTGTTAGCCACCAGAAACGAAAATGGAATCACAAATTAAATCAACGAAAGATGATCAAGACTTACCGACGCGAGCTCCAGCTGTAGCCAAACATAAAAAAAAAAAACGACGCCATGTTAGTAAATTGAAGAGAAGGTATAACAGAATTTTTATGAGGCAAATATTAGTTCGAACATTCGTTAGCTTTTTCTTCGTTGGCAATTGAAATTACGATGCATTGAATTAATTTGCAATTAATAGCAAAAACATATGTGAATTTACCCAATTTTGATGGATTTACTTTTTCACACTACCAATAACAATCAATTCTTCTTCATTTATTATTTTGTCATGTATAGCAAAACCAATGTCACGATTCAATCACCAACGAATCAACTATGAAAGTTTTTTTAGTATTCATGAATTTTTTAAACAAAAAGCGTAAGTTATTTATTAAAGAGAAAGCTCTTGGTTATGATTCTAAGGGATCATTCAAATATTATGTAAAAATTTGTAACTCCCCCCCCCCCCCCCCCCGCCCCAAATCCAGTTGGCCGTGGCAAAAAAAATTTTTTTTACACAGAATTAGAAATTAAAAATCTTGAAAACAAAATACAAGTACGAAATTCATTTTAAATTGTGGTTCTCACCTACAATGATCATCACGAAATAATTACATTGATAATTTTTATTGTTAAAAAATACGAAGTATATGCAACCACTTTGATAATAATTTCTAATAAAAAAGTTCTTTCATATTAGAAAAATTATGTTTTCAAAAAAAATTCAATAATTTCTATAAAGAAACGAAAAATGTTGTTCCGTGAAATTTAATTTGACCCTACTCCACTCCCCAAGTAAAAAAATTTTAATTATAAATATCCTCTTCCCTTTTAAAACTCTCTTAATTTCTTAGAGTGAATTTTCACTCTGTATCGAGTCAAAATACTGCCTCTCAAACTTGGAGTGATTTTTCACTTTTTTAGAGTGGAAAGTCACTCGTAAGTAGTGAAATTTCACTCCTCTTAGAGTGAAATTCGAATCATTTTGCAGAGTGAAATTTAACTAGAATTTGAGAGTGAAATTTAACTTCTCTGAGAGTGAGGATTCACTCTTTTGGAGTGAATTTTCTCTCCATGTCAGAGTGGCAGTATTTTGACTTGATGGAGAGTGAAAATTCACTCTAAGGAATTAAGAGAGAATTTTACTTAATATTTGAACGATATGGACAAATAATGAGTTTCCAGCAAATAATATTAGTTAAATGATCAAATCAAGTTAAAGATGCGGATGTTCAATTAGTTAAGAAACTACGAAAATCTTTGAATATCTACCTTGCACGCCACTTTTATCAAGGAAATTGCTGAGTTGAAATGAACTATTGCTGGAGGCCAAGTACTGCGTGAACCTCTGTAAAAAAATTAATCAAATCCGTTTGAAAATCATACCATAAACAGGCATTTTGTCAATTAAATTTTGCTTCGAAACCTTCAAGAACCTAAAAAAATTTTTTCGTCTAAAACTACAAATAAAGTTTCCCAAGTATTCATTTCAAAAAAATTATTTTTCTAAGATTTTTTTATTCATGGATTTCAAAAAAAGCCCAACAGCGAAAAAATGTTTGTATTAGGACTAAATATGCAAGAAAAATGAAAACAGTAAAAACTGGAAAATTTAAAGTATCCTGTTACGACTTTCTTTCAAATGTCGAACCTGTTTTGAAAACATCCATTTATTACAATTCAAATAGAAATATACCAAATGCTATTTAAAAATAACTAAAAAATCAACCTAGGTAATAAGTTTTCGTCGCAATCTCAATTTTGAGTCATTGCCAACATTGAGAATGACGTAGTAGAACAACTCAATTTTCTCTTACGTATTATTTATTTGGAACGAATATTATTCAGTAAATGAATGAAAACATCATTATACAAAAATTGAAAATTATATTTCAAATAAGTATTAATATTTATAAATATCGATATTGAGCTTTCCAATAAATCGGAAAGATTCGATCTTCGATCCCGTTATATCGTAAAAAATATCGATGCATCGATACATCGCAAAGAATTTTTGAATTGGACCCTAGAAGGGCAAGCATGAATATGTTGAGTGAAGTTTATCAAATTCATTATATTTTTGAAACTAAAAACCACAAATCATCTTCCATTCTGACCAAAAAAGTTCTTTGTTGAAAGAAAAATAGTCTTAAAATGATATAATTTTATCAAATGAATAAAAATATCAAAAAATTTGATCAAATGAAATCTTGATGATTGTTAAAAGAAATTTGCGAAATCTCCGAAAAAAACGTTAATTTTTTAAGTTTATTTTAAAACCTTCAATTATCATGATCATCAGTCGTTCGGGCTAAATTTTTGATTACTACAAAGCCCTTGTTGTTTTTTCCATACAGTTTATTTATTTTGCCACTTTTTCAAAAAAAATCTAATTTCTGAGAGATGTCCGCATTTTTCAAACTTTTTTAAAAATTTGTGAATACTATAATCATACGTCTTTCAGCCAGTATTTTTCAACTTCTTCAATATGAATCGATGAAATTGTTTATTTCGAATATCGATACGACGATTATCGGCTCATGGTAATATCGATACAACATTCCGATGTATCGCAACAAAATATCGCTCTTCCGATACATCGATTACATCGATACGTATCGCGTATCGATACTCCATTTTGTTGGCTGCCTTTACTACTACCCAGTAAACATTCATGATCATGACATCATGTACACAGACACATGTGATGGCATGACATGACATCGTGATGACATATATATGCACAAACATGTGTCTGTGTACATGTCGTGATTACGAATGATCACTAATGTTTACTGGGTAGCGCCTCCCACATTTTTGAGCCTTCAATTTTTACAGCGGAACTACTGATTGTCCAAGAGGTGGAAACACCAAATGGAATCTGTGTCAGATTTCAAATTGTCAAGGATAACAAAAGCAATATATACATACCTCGTTTCCATAACAAAGCATATGATGCACTGTTATGAGTGCTTTGAAAACAACTGTCCAATTAGTGTTTTGTGATCTTTCTATTAGTAGATTCGCTAGTTGTGGTATGGAAACATTTGGTTCATTCGTACAGTGCACCAGATCTGAAACAAAAATTGTTTTCTCTTGAAAAAATCAGACCGTTTCATATTCTCTTTCAAAGTTGCTCGAACAAAGTAGATGGAAACTTTTTAAAGAGTAGTAAGTACAGGTACACAAAATCATTTTCCAGAGCCACGACAGTTGCATCATAGAATCAAGTAGAACTGATTCGTTATCATGCATCTGTTTTCTTTCTTCGAGGGGGAAATTAGTCAAATAAAATAAGGAAGTAGGAACTGCGTAAGGGTAAAAAGTGCAGCATCGAGTAAACATTGAACCACGCGCTGGGATCTTTAATGGGCCATCGGATCAAGGGCGCTTCGTTGGCTCTATCTCCTTCAAGTATTGATCGAACGCTGAGAAAACGAGCCTAACGAAGGACTTTTGCATTTATACCCGTCAACGCGGATTTTTCAGAATTAACTCGTTGTCATCACCGAAGTCAAAGCCACTTCCCTTTTTTTTCTCGTGTTAACGTGTCAATTATCCTGCAGCGAGAATCTTGGTAACCTAACCCCAGTTGAAGCGCAACTAGTGATTACTGACGCTGCTCTCTAAATCTGAATCCGAGAGAATTTCACTGATTTTCAAATGCTCTTTCAATTTCAGTAGAAAATGGCTCAATCAGTAGATACAACTACCCTGCTGATGGAATCAGTAAAATAACCTCCGATTCAAATTTTACAATTCTCAAACCACTGATTTCTGAGTGTTTAATGATGGGTAATCAGTGGAAACTAGATATCATACTTTATACTTTTTAAATCTGAAAAATGAAACTTTACTGTTTCGCAGTGCATATTCACTTTCTAGCAGTGAGAAGTCTTCTAACGTGGAAATGGTGGATATCACTATTTTCATCAGTGAATAGTTACCCGCAGCTTTGTTACATCATTATTTTCACTAGGGAATCAGGTCAATTCTAGTGATTCAGCAGTGCATACTCACTTTTTTCAAGTTTAGAGAATACTGACTTTTTTGGTTTTGCCCCAAATTGAAAGAAAAATCTTACTATTTCCTCTAATTGCTTATTTGTAATTTTCCAGTGAAATTTGCAGATCACATATTAACTTTGTCCAGAAATTGTTTAATTTAGAGTAAAAAAGTACCATAACATCCAGAGGAATGAGTGTACCTGAAGTTCCGAACGTTTAAAGTTGAACGAAAATGAAAAAAAAGTGAATTTTTCGATTTTTCATCATGTTAGGAAGTGTGACAAAAATTTTTTTGGAGAGCATCATGTTTGTTGTTACGATCAAAAAGTGTTCAGAAGCAACTACAGAATTTTTTTCTTCTATATAAACTTATGAATTTTTTTTGGTTCAAAATTGCACGAAACGAAAAATTTAATGAATTTTTGATTTCCTGTCACGTGGAGGATTGTGTAAAATATTTTGTTGATAAGCATAAAGTTTATTATTCAGACCAAAAAATCCATGAAAGCATCAGGAAATTTATTTTCTTGAATAAACGCCTTTTTCCCTTTTTCGTTTCATTTTAAACGTTTGGAATTTCATGCACATTGATTACTGTTTCAATCAACAATTGTTTCACTGATTTGAGCAGTGTGATTTTAACTGTTTCAAACAGCACCTTCAAGTTTTACTGATTCGAATAGTGGATTCGATATTATGGATTCAATCAGTGAACGGATTTTTCGCTTTCGTAAGCAGTGGCATTCCACTGGAAATCAGTGAATTCTCATTCATTAAAATTTATAGAATGTCTTGTACAGTGATTTTGTAACGAACATGAGCTATTTTTTTTTGTATTAAAGGCACCAAAAAACAAGTCAGCCTGAAAGTTTTCACATTATATAAATTTTTACAAAGTTTTTTCAATATAGAAAATTCTTTCTGCAATGATTCAGAAATTCGAAACTATAAATAATAAAAGCTGTAGACAAATCAAATAAAATTTTAAAAAGTTGAAAATTGTCGATTTTACATATTTCGTAATAAAAATTTGCAATAAGTAAAATCATAAATCCATTCTTCAAATAATGAATTTTTTGTAATATGCAATATGTTGCAGATTAAAGATTTTATAACGGAAATTCTATTGAAAAACTCGAGTTTTGAACTTTCTGTATTCCATCGTGAAATTTCATGCTTAGAATATAAAAATAAATTATTTCAAAAGTAACACAAGCTTGAAAACTAATTGATATTCAATTTTTAAATTAAGGCAACATATTTTTAGAGTTTAAAAGCTTAGAATATACATGAAATTTTTTTACAAATTTAGAGAGTTGTAAGTTGTAGTTCTTCTTAACTTCAGCTACAAACAATTATTATAATAAACGATGTGAATCCTTCAAAATTCGAAAGAATGTTAAATTTCATGTTATATTCAAAATATTGAATCTTAATCACAGCATTCCAAAAGTAATCTTTTTTACAGAAACGTTTTATATTATAGAGTGAAACATAAGAGCATGCAATTTATGATTAAATAAGCCAGAGTAGCAAACTTAATTAAACTGTTTGATCAAAAGTTTTCGGAAATGAAGTTATTAAAAATTTTAAACGTTTGAAAATTTAAACCTGCCTGAAACAGTCAACACCATTTTTTACATGGGAAAAAAAACTTTTTTAGGGGGCAGAGAAGTACATTGTAAATTTGATTCACATGATAATCACTAACTTTTTCTAATAGTGGAGAGGGAAGGAATAATTAACAAATATCTTGAATCAAACCTAAAAATTCAAGATCCATAAATATTAGCATTAATGATAAAATATCGATATCTAAGCGATGATATTTCTATCGTCGATATTTATCGATATCGATATTTTTAAAACATCGAATATCGATATTTTTTCAATGATTAGTTTCCGCCTATGATGATATTTTTTTTCCGAACGGTAATATCGATATCGATATTTTTAAAAATATCAACAATCTTAATAAATATTCAAATTTTGGTAGCTCACAGATTAACAGTAAAAAGAACACAAATTGAATATGTTTTTTACAAAGTGAAATAAATAGGATTATTTCAAAATTGTATATACATACAAAAATATACATTTTTAAAATAAAACTTCTGTTCAATTTGCAAGGAAAAAATAAGGAATCAAAAGTTATATGGAAAATAGGAATTCGATGCTTGCTGAAGTTTCAGTATTGCGCTTATCGCATTAACGAACTATTATCTTAAAACGCCCCCTATCAAGACCGCGATATATGTCACATTCTCGCATACACCTCTATTCATGACACTCTTAAAAATTATCAGAATTTAAAAAAAATTACTATTTCAAAATAGACAAAAGATAGGACAAAATTTCTCAATTCTCGTCACTTTCAAGAATAAGTGAAAAAATTGAAATATCTAAAGAATTTTAAATTCATATCATAATTTCATTTTTGTAAATAATGCAAGTCCTCAGAATCATGATCGTTCAATGTCAAATAATTTAGATTGACCTGTAATAATGACTCTCAAGGATAATATCGAAAAAATCAATAGATGACGACTGTAATTGATTGAAGAGTTTGAAATTGTTTTTGGGACAAGATTCGTTAAATGTCATCAATGGCGAGGTATATCAGTGAATGAGCCGACGCAGTCCCAATCAGAATAAAGCACTCGACTGAACTTTTACTTAACCCGAGATCGAAATAAAGTTTGTCACTACTTGTGCGTTCATAACGACATTGCCAGAGTCATTGGTGATCACAAAAAAGGCCTTGCCCTGAAAAACGGTGTCTTGCTTGCGAAATTCTTCATTCTTAATGAAATTCTTTACCATTTGAGTCAATAATCATTTATTCGTTCATGTCATTTGTTTCTTGGAACAGAAGGAAAAAATGATCCCTCAATGGATGTTCTCTTTACGTACTGTATTCGTCATTTGACTAAAAATAAAATGGTCATTGTTTTACTTTTCAATGGTGATTTTCCAGCTGTTCATAACATGTAACTTGATGAATAGTATATTATGCTACACAAGTCTAAAAAGTGACCGATTTTTTTTTTAAGTGAAAAAGAGATTCTGACGAATTCAAATCAAGCTTTTTTTCACCGTGTTGCATACAATAATTTTACAATAATCCTCGAAAAGAAGGATGAGTCTATGTGTAAAAAGTTACCCGGGATAAAAAATCAGAGTATCCTTTAGTCTCAAGAATATTTTGAGTCTCCAAATTGATCATCAAGAGTATTCCGTTTGGCAACACGGAATACTCATTCGGAGACTACTGTTGGAGACTCGAGTCTCCGAATTGAATACTCGAGTCTTCAACAGTCTCCAAACGAGTATTCCGTTTGGCAAAATGGAATACTCGAGATACTCTTCAGACTCGAACGATACTCTTGTCGTTGCTTTCGAGAAATAGAATATTCAAATCGGAGATCAAAGGTGACTTTAGGAGACTTTTGGAGATTCGCGAAACAAATTAGTTTACTCTCGGAGACTCATTCACCTTTTTTTAAAATTTTGTATACTCTCGGACACTCCTTCGATACTCTTGGTGACTGAAACGATACTCTGATTTTTTATCCCGGGTATGTAATGCCATAGGCAGGGGCGTGGGCAGAAAAAATTTTCGGGAGGGGTTTTTCTGAGAAATATATTTCCTTCGGTATTTCATAATTTTTAATCTTCGACAATATGGTTACAAGAGAGCGATTTAAAAATATTTTGCATTTCGAAATTTAAAAGTTATACAACTCTTGTAATCCAGAGTTGCACATTTTTCATGTTAGTAAATATTGGTGTTCAATTTTTCTGATTTTTAATTAGTAACTGGGGTTTCATTTTTTTACTAATACTTTTTGTATTTATACCACTTGAAGGATTATCTGATACTTGCTAGTATGGGTTTCTATAGAGCTTTCCAAAATTCGATGCTCTAGGAATCAAACTTTTAAAAAATTTTTATTTTCATATTGATTTTTGAGCAAATTTTTACCACGCAAAAAAAATACATCATAAATTTATATTATTTTCGTATGGTATATTATTCATCAAATTTTGTAGTATTTTCTGGTATTTTTACATATTTCTAATATTCCTATTGATATATTTTTAGCAATTGATGCTATAGTATTGAAACTTGCAACGATTTTGAGAATTTTAGTTGATTTTTCAGACGACAGTTTTTTTTTATGAAGATTTTTTACACTCTTACTTCATATTTTATGAGTATTCCTACTATCAAAAGTATATTTAATTGTGTAAATTGTAACAATTGAATTGAATGTATTTTTATTGTCGTCTACATGAATTTGTAGAATAATTTCTGAAATTTTATATAAATATAGTATTATACTAATAGTTATGCTTTAGGACAGATTTTATTAATTTCTTAGAAAATTATTTCTACGTGATTGTTACGTATTGGAAGATATCAGTAAACTAGTGAGCCAATAAACTTGTAAACTTGTGAGCTAGTAAACTAGTAAGCTAGAAAAAGAGTTAATCAGCGAACTAGTGAGCTAGTTAATTACTAAACTAGTAAACAAGTAAGTTAGTAAATTAGTGAACTACTGTAATTGTAAATTTATAAAATAGTAAACAAGTGAAAAAGTAAAATAGTAAACTAGCAAATTAGTCAACGAGTAAACCAGTAAACTTGTTAAATTTGTAATAGTAAACCGGTTAACTAGTAAGCTAGTAACCTAGTTAAATAAAAAACTAGTAAACTTGTAAACTAGTTAGCTAGTAAACTAGTGGACGAGTAAATTATTAATTTAGTAAACTAGTTAACTCATTTTTTACATTTTTTCAGTACAATATACGAAACCCTGGAGGATTCAAAAGAATTTTTATAGATTACTTATATTTCTGTAGATTGCTACAGAGATTTAAAGAACTCGATGCTTCAAAATGCGAATTTCGATCTATTCTCAGTAATTTCAAGAATTAATGATAAAATTACATTCATATTGATATTTACGTTTCATACCGTTATTATTTTTTCGTATTTTTGAAATATTTAAAAGATTTTGTTACATTTTCCAGAATTTTCAGAGATTTATAGTATATTTATAATTTGATTCTCTAGAATCCAAAAATTTATAGATTGTAGAGGCATTAGTCAAGATTTTTCAGTAAACAATTTTTTCATAGAATTCGATTAATTCCATTATTCTTTTAGAGTTTGTATGTATCGAAAGATTTTTAAAACTTTTATTTGGATTTTATATAGATTTCTAGAATTTGATGATCTAAGATACAAAGTTTTGTGAACTTTCATCATTTTCGTAGATTATAATATTTTTTCGATTATTCACTGGGTTGCACCAATTATTCAGATTCACGTTTTCTATGTAATCCTACGTTGTGATAATTTTACTTTTTCATTAAATATTTACTGATAACGTTTGCATGCATTTTTTCGTAATTTATTTTTTTTTGCCTATTGATTTAACTTTTTTAATTTTGACGTGAAATATTGATTGATTTTATCAGAATTTCAGGAGGGGTTTGAACCCCCAAAACCCTTCTTTGCCTACGCCCCTGGCCATAGGCTCAAAAATTAAAAAAAAAACGTGAAGATGAATAACAGGGAGAACGCGATAGTATAATGAAAAAAATGTATGGACAGAGGAAGTGAAAAATTAATGCTAATGAAAGAGGTAATAGAAGAGTTCAAAATAGTGATTGAATAGACAACTGATAAGAAGCAATTACTGCATTTTATCAAATCACTAATAACTGGCAGAAGTTATGACTTCATTATTCAATCGACGAGGAAAAATAAAAAAGGAAAATACCAAATGTGATAATCATTTTAGCATCAGAATAGTTTTATAAAAAACTTTATTTTGCTACACATTTTGTGTAACAAAAAAACAAAACAAATTTGATCAATCGAAAAAAAAAATCATCAATGAATTAAATAAATTAAGTATAACAGATAAAAGTTTCTTATATTTCACGAATCATTGGTAAACACTTTGTATACTTTGAATAATTACATTTTTTAATGAATTTCATAATCCAAGACGACCTCGTTTTACCCAGACCGATCGGCAGTTGCTCGTTTACTCATTGTTATGACTTCTTGAGAAAAAACAAGTTCGAAGTTACGAGATTTCTCCCGATCGCGTAATTTTACTTTCGTTCATGAGTCGCTTTCAGTGAAGAAATCGAGGTCGATGCTCATTACAATTATCACGTTGACTTTCGAAGAATCTGAACGATTCGTGCAAAATTTGTTCTAATGACTATTCTAAATAAAAGAGAAAGAAAAAAATCATTTTTTAAATAATGATAAATTCTAATTATTCATTTTCTTCATGACAGCAAGAAAAAATTATTCGTTGATATCAGATTTCGAAAAAATACAGTTTTAAATAATGATTGGTAACGTTGTATACTATATGTTAAATTTAAATAATAATTTTGAGTACTTAAAATGTGACAGATGATGGAAAATTTTCTATTGGTTTAGTCAATTTTAAAGCATTTGCAATTTCAGTAAAGGTCGCGAATAATACCTTTATTTATTAAAAAACTTTTGAAGAATCTTCATAAAAATATGAAACATTTTGAGGAATAATGGGAGAGCCAGTGAATCTCAGTATCTCAGTACAAGTGAAGCATAAAAAATCTAATTGTTTATAACTCGAACAATTTTGCGAATTTTAAAAAACGGCAAAGAAAAAAATTTATCAGTTAATATAGGAGAAAAAATTTTTCTAGCTGCTTTTGAGCACTTTATGATCGTAATATTAAATTTCATCCTCCTCAAAAAAATATTCGTCACAATCCCTATCATGATAAAAAATAAAAAAATTCATATATTTATTATTTTTGTTTAATATTACACGAAAAAAATTTTAAAGTTAATATAGGTGAAAAAAAATTTCTAGCAGGTTTTGAACATTTTTTGATCATAAAAACAAACATGATGCTAAAAATAAAAAAAAAAAATAAAAATACTAAAAATACTAGATTTTAATTAGTTTTTTTCAAATGCTATTAGAGTCTTCAAAAATCTATGTAATTGTAGGAATTAAAAAACTTCAATTTCCCAAGGATTGAATTCTAAGAATATATGTATATAGAACTCCATAAAAATAATCAAACATTTTTTAAATTATTCAAGTCTGTAAAAAGTTAAAGAAAAATGAGGGCACTCTACATAAATCTATAAAGAAACTGTTTCCTGCAAAATCGATCGAAATAATTGAAATATTTCAAACTTTAAATTTTAAGAAATCCCATTCTAGTAATTTAAAGAGATATCTTTCAAAAAACCAAAAAAATCTTCAACATTTCAGATCTACACATTACAAAATTCATAAGGCAAAATATAAAAATATTTAACGATTATTTGAATCGTAGAAAAACACGAGAAATAAAAATCCCTTGAGACATACTTTTTTGAAAAATTCTTTGAATCCGGCAAAATTGCATGCGTTTCAAATTCTAGAGAATGGAATTTACAAAATCTATACAACAGTTTCTATAAAAATGCTAGAAATATATAAAAAAATACTAAAAAATCCTGCAATCTTTTGTACATTCTGAATACTAATAGTTTTAGGAATAATAAATAATCTTTTAAATCGGAGAGAAACTGAAAAAGTATTAAAAAAGTAAAAAAAAAATTTATATACATAATGTTTCTTCAAAAATCCTTTCGGATACTAAAAATATAATGACCTATGAATTCTAGAGCATGAAATTCTTGAAATCTATTATAGCAGTGTACAAAAAATAGTAAAATATTATAAAAATACTTAAAAATCCTGCAACATTTTATGTACACTGAAAAATACAAAGTGTCAAATATACAAAAATCTAGGTACATATACAAGATTCTCTTAAAAAACTATTAAATTTGCTAATTTTTCCCCGCAGCGAAAATTGAATAAAATGCCATATTTAGAAACTTGTGAAACTTGAAAAAAAAAAAAAATATAAAAATTCGAAGAAGCTGAGTGTTTTTTCTCGCAGTGTCAAAAAGTTTAGATTAACAAATACCTCATGATTTTCTTCACTTGAAAAAATAATTTGTGGAGGGCTTGTCTTAACAAACAGATCTTGAAAATATGATGTTTTATTTGGGTAAAACGTTTTGTTGAAACAAAAAAAATTAAACACGTCTAAAGTGAATGTCCCACTTTGTACGGGCAACCCAGTTTGTACGAATGCCGAATGTAACATAAAAGTACTTGACAATTTTATTAAATAACAAATGATTATTAGTTAAGTCACATTCTAGGACGAAAGTACATTTTTGATGTAGTTTATATAGTCTTTTAATTTTGAATTTGTATTTTTTGATGCTAAATAATGACACATTTCGCCATCTGTCACAATCAAACGCATTTTCCATATTTCTTTTTAGGTTGAATTTTGATAAGTGGTTTGTTATTGTGGAAAAACAATGCGTGTCGAAAATTTTTTAACTGAGGGTTAAGTTAACGAAGCATTGTGAAAAATAGTAAAATTGTTTTATAAATTGAATTTTTTGAACATTACTATCATGGAAGGGAAAAAAACTTTAAAATGAAAATTGTACTTTTTTGTAGATGAAAAATATGCTCATTTCATTTGCAAAAGCTTCTTTTTCAGTAGAAGTTTCTTCTTCAACATATTCTTTATAAATTGATTAAAAAAATTTGACAAGAAAAGAAAAAAAAAGGCGAGAAAGACAATGTGACAGATATTTTAACAGCACTATTAGAGACATGACTGATTTTGCCAGTTTGTACCAGGGATAAACAGTGCAATATAATTGTCATTTTAGATACTAAGTTGAAGATAAAAAACTGGAAATTGTGCGAAAAACATATTTTTCAAATAAATTGCTTACCAAAAATTTACCTGTCCACGCCCTAATTTATTATTGCAATTTCATGTACGAATCTGTGGAAATGAACGCGTTTGTGATTTGGTTATACTCTTTAGTATGACATTTCTCGTACAAGCTAGGACATTTTTTATTTGTACGAACTGAGTTTAATGTACAAATTCAACAGTAATAGGTTGATTGTAATATCGTCAAATATTATCAATTACCGAATGAACTACAATTGTTAAAGTCAATCTGCTAATTGAATTTGACTGTGCACTTATTGCAATCTTTTATTAGTAAATTATATTCAAAATATTTTTGCACGCAAAAAATACCGCGAAAATCTTTACATTCTCACAAAGTGGGACATTCACCAGGTGCAATTTCCGCATCGTATTGACATGTGTAATACGTCATTTTCAGCAGAAAAAAATTACGAATCGATGTAGAAATGCCAAATTAACGGTAAACATTTTATATCTGAAATAAGCAATTTCCAAAACAAGACCACTTGTTTTTTCATCCTCAGTTTTTCGACGTCTTGTTATTTACATTCAATAAAAGTGACGTGAAAGTAACGTAACGTTACCTTAAGTAGTAACAATAACATACAATTTTTCAAGTAACTTTCCAAATCTTGGTGGAATCATGAATTTCTGAAGAACCCCTAAAAACCCCCCACTGCCTACGCCCTTGTCATAATCCCTCCGCAAGTTTCTCATTCAATAACTACATATTTCGACAGCTCGACCTTCCCTTTCACCCCCAAATAAAAAACCACACATCTCAGTTACAATGCCAATACATAAAAATTACCCCCCCCCCCCGCACTTAGGGCGTGCGTAGGTTATGTGGAAATCGCCTACAAAAATCGCTCGATACCAGAACCGCAAAAAAACGCTATAAAAAAATCCCAAAATCGCATAATATCCGCGGCGCAAGCGTCCATAACCTCCCACGAACCTGCCTAAGGGAACGTTCATTTCATCATCTACTAACATGTACATACATAACATACACGAGAAATCCCTTTTTCGCGAAAGGTCAAGACAAAAAGAAAGAGAGGGTGCGAATAAACAATCCCCAGGGCGAATAAAAACAGGTAGTATCGCGCGGTGAGGGTGTATTGGTGCGCCCCTCCCCTCCCTCACCGCCGGAGTCAAAAAATGACATGAACTCACAATCCAAATGTTTTTTCTTGGGCCCGATCATTTCCTCGGTCGTGGCTTTGCATACGGATTTCGCGAGTCCTTGGCCAGCCAGGCTGTGCCTCGCGGCGAGTAACCTGTCGTTTATTGTTTGCCCAGCCATTTTCCGAATCCCAAGACTCGAGAATAGTCAAAATCGAAACGTCCCCGCGGTGCGCGATGCACCTACGATCCCCTCGAATTCGCGAAACTGAAGAAAAATCGCGGAGAGAGAGAGAGAGGAACACACACACGGGCACTTTGACAAACACACACACTGACAATTCGATTCGCCAAGATTGCGATTTACTTGGGGAGGTGTTTTTTTCGGGTGCAGGTTTATTGTTTTGAGACCGGGGGGAAATTCGCGGATTTCGAGCCGATTCCGGAGCTCGCCGGAGGCCGGAAAAATTGCGAAAAATGACTGTGCGTGGCTGCTGAACAGCTCAAAAGACGTGACTATTTCCCCTCTAATCCCCTCCACTGCTGCGGCGCACTCGCGCGCGCGTGTGTGTGTGTGTGTGTGTGGGCAGTCTTTTTCAGCAGGGGCGGATGTATGGGAATAAGGGCCCCGAGAAAGTCGGTGGGATTTTGTTTTTGGGAATTGTTATAGAAGAACTGAAAATAATTCGACGTTCATCTTTTACAATTGCTTTAAATTTGAGAAGAAAATACAAGTTAAATCAACGCGCGTAGCGCGCTACAGTATCTAGTTTCTGATATAAATAATGTGTTAATTATATTGTTATCATAATTAACAATTCATATATACACATGAAATGCTATTTATACCAGTGGACAATATGGTATTAATTTTGAACAATCTTGAATAAGAGCGATCCCCGGGAAAAATTTTAAGCACCTTCTGAAAATCGGTGCTAGCTACGGCTTTGATGAAACGTTTAGAGTGCCAACTGGTGCCAACATAACAAACATAAAATAATTGGAAAAACTAGGATCTGCCCATGCGCATGGCAATGTTTATACACATAGACATATAGAGACATATTGAGACATATCCAGGACTGTGTACCCATTTACAGGGTGTCCAAAAATCACATATAAAAAAACAAACCTTGGATTCCTTATTCAATCGAAAGTCGAAAAGTTGATATCCACTTTTTATAAAACTCAAAATTTAAAAAGTTAATTAAACCTGAAATTTAAACAATAGTTGCGCTCTCTCGAAAAGTGGGGGCCTAATTCACAAACCGAACTCTACTCAAAATTTCCTTCGTATCTTTTTGAGTCGAAAAGTCCTTTGCCATTTTTCACAAAACTCAAAATCAAAAACGATATTCGGGTGACAAGTTTTAACCAACCAGATTTCTTAGATTTTAGACTCGAATATCTTTTTTGATTTTGAGTTTTGTAAAAAGTTGCAAAGGACTTTTCGACTCAGAAAAATATGAAGGAAATTTTGAGTGGAGTTTGATTTGTTAATTTGACCCTCACTTGTCAAGAGAGCGCGATTATTGTTTAAATTTCAGAAAGGAATGAAGTTAGTCGTTAGAAATCAACTGAAGTTGTCGCTAATGCCCGAATACATTCTGTTGTTTGACAACATTGCAATACAACAATCGACATACACAGAACGCACAGAACTCTCGATGTTGTGTATAGTTATGATGTTCAGTACCTTCAGTACATATCGCTTTCCTTTTTCAATTTGACCGATCCCACCCATAATAGGCATTCACATTATGTCAATGACCAACAGTTCCTGGTAACATTCGAGTGCGACGTTGCCAAGTTTTCAGATTTTATTATGTGACATTTCACCTCGTGATTATTTTTCGTGTTTTACAACAAAATCGGTAGTAAAAATGAATTTCTCAAAATTCTTATTGTTTCTAAGGATAGCACCCGTCGATTGTGTAGTTTTTCGTGAAAATTCGTCGACGCATTTAAATTTTGCAGAGAAAAATGCAGCAAAAATTTTAAACTACCATAAGAAACAATGTATTTTCGAAATTTTTTTTATAAAAACTAAGAAGTCGATTTTGCTGAGATTTTGCATGAAGCTAAAGGAGGCTTCAAAGATTTCACTTGCAAATTTTCATTGAAATCTGTCGTAAACGGTTTAAGGTAAGTACTACCTTAAGTAACTTTTTAAATTTGGAGTTTTATAAAAAGTGGTAAAGGACTTTTCGACTTTCAATTGAATAAGGAATCCAAGGTTTTTTTTTTTTTGTATGTGACTTTGGGACACCCTGTATGTGATACTTTACTATTGCATATATGCGTGTACATAATGATCCAGGACAATCATTATACCACATTATACACAGGAAAAGCAGAGAAAAGACGAAGCTATCAATAATAATCGCAATAAAAATCATTTCTGTTCCTTCTAATATATTATTGACAAATTATTCCATCATCTTCTGTTCAGTATATATCATATAAATTGGGGAAAATCTATGGACTGCATGGATCAAAATATGGTAAGGATTTTTATTATGTGAATATAAAAGAAACACTAACGAAAAAAAAACAACATTTAATTAGCCTGAAAGTGTATGCAATTTTGGATGACTTACTAATGTTTTACAATTTTTGTATTTAGGATAACAACCAATGCTATTGTTGCGTGAAATTAATTCAAAATGAAAAAGAAGGAACAAATATTTTTACCAATTCTATCTTTATTGATGACCCTGTGGACAAATTAAAAAAACTACCTGTTATCAATGCATTGGAAATCATCACAGGTCAAAAAGTAAGTTTTCATTTTGCTTAAAATGTCACTCGCAGGCTCCGCCCGTGGTCAACAGCTAGTTGGCGGTGAAGTCACCGCGACTGTACTTTATGCTTGATTTTATGTAATACTATTTTCTGCATTTGTATAAACGTTGAAAAGTCTTCATCCTCATTAAACCATATATATTATTCATTTACGTTTACATTTACAATTTTTTTTTGTACAGATTCCAAAAGATGACGGCCAGACATCAAAAATCCTTTGCCACAACTGTTTCACGAAACTTACAATTTGCATCAATTTTCGCCTTCAAATTCTTCGATCATTTGACTCCATGCAGAAACAACAACCACCACAAACCTTCAATTCTCATCCAGAACGTGCAGAAAGACCTCAATTTTCTGCCATAAAGAATTTGGAAATTTCTAGCGATGAATCAAGTACTCCAAGTTCAATACTTGACCACGAGGGAAACAGTTCAAGTGATGCAGCTCTTGGAAATGAAGAACTAGACAACAGCGTTTCGAAGATTCCAAATAGTCCGGATTTGGACGTTGTTTGTTGTAGTCCCGAGGAAATCTCAACAAGTCAATTAGAAAGTGGCTTGGAATCTGACATCGATGTTTGTTCTGGAGAAGAAGATGAAATTTTGGAGTTGGATATAGTAAGTCACCACGAAGAAATCACCGAAATATCCAGCGATTCAGACAGTGACATCGAAGTTTGTGATTACAAGTCCAGTGCGAAACGTATGAAAATTTATAATACGTTGCCTACTATGATCCAATTTTAACTGTTTTAAATATTGACAGTTTCAATTTTTTTTGTAACGAAGAATTTCTTGTATCGCAGCTTCGAGTTGGTTGAAATTTTTGTGTAAGAGAATTTTAGTATGTACAAAGCAGTGTATTTTCCAATAAAAAACAGATGCAACGAATGGAGAAAATTTTTCAACGAAAAAATTGATACCAGTTTTGTTAATATTTGAATATAACTATATATTCTGGAAAATTTATTAACAATTTTTGAATGTGACTTTGATGGGATGGATGCGGTTTTATTACATTGAAAATAAATACTAGAATCTTCCTTAGCGCATATTTATTTCAATATATTGTATCTTCAAAGAATTACATTCAATCGTTACAAAATTTAGAAGACGGCAAAAAATATAACTTTTGTAAAAGCTGAAAGAGTTTCATGTTTCGTTATCATGCAAAACGTTGCAATTCTGAGATTTGATTTTCACTATTCTACAAATTTAATGACCAATCAAAATACATGTTTCTTATTATCCATTGCTATTGTTCTCAAAAAAAAAGCTGTTTTCCCATCTTCGTGTTTCTATGATTTTCTAGTGTCCACCAAGTATGCGACGAGCCAGCCTCCTGAGTAAAGAATCCCTTCTTTCCCTCCTTTCCCTTCTATTTTCCCCTCTTATCTCTCCACTGGCACGAACTTTAACATCCTCATCCTCGGTTTTTTTGGTAGAACTGCTATGGCGTTTCGAAGATCCTCTGTGCCTGGTAGCCCCAGCTTGAACAGAACCTCTTTGTTTGCTTTCGGTGGATTCTGCAGAAGCAGATGCGTTGATTCTGATGGATTCGCTACTCGTAGATTCATTTGAACGGTGTCGTTGTGTTTTCGTTGATTTTCCACCTTTGATGGAGACTGAGCCTCTTTTGTCTGCTAGAGTGCCAGCCGTGCTGGTTTCATCTGATTTTGGTTCGCTGCTTATTGGCATGCTCATAGAGGGACAAGACTCGCTTCCAGTGGAACGTGCAGAAGATGCAGCTGAGCTGCCTTCGATAGATCCTGCAGATGAGGCTGCTGAACTTCCTTCAATGGAACCTGCAGAAGATGCAGCTGAACTTCCTTCGATGGAACCTGCAGAAGATGCAGCCGAGCTACCTTCAATCGATCCTGCAGATGACGTCGCTGAAGATCCTGCAGATGAGGCCGCTGAACTTCCTTCAATAGATCCTGCGGAAGATGCTGCTGAGCTACCTTCTATCGAACCTGCAGAAGATGCAGCTGAACTTCCTTCAATAGATCCTGCAGATGAGGCTGCTGAACTTCCTTCGATGGAACCTGCAGAAGATGCTGCTGAACTTCCTTCAATAGATCCTGCAGATGACGCCGCTGAAGATCCTGCAGATGAGGCCGCTGAACTTCCTTCAATAGATCCTGCGGAAGATGCTGCTGAGCTACCTTCTATCGAACCTTCAGAAGATGCAGCTGAACTTCCTTCAATAGACCCTGCAGATGACGCAGCTGAACTTCCTTCAATAGACCCTGCGGATGACGCTGCTGAAGATCCTGCAGATGATGCAGCTGAACTTCCTTCTATCGAACCTGCAGATGACGCTGCTGAACTTCCCTCGATGGAACCTGCAGATGACGTCGCTGAAGATCCTGCAGATGAGGCCTCTGAACTTCCTTCAATAGATCCTGCGGAAGATGCTGCTGAGCTACCTTCTATCGAACCTGCAGAAGATGCAGCTGAACTTCGTTCGGCGGAACCTGCAGAAGATGCTTCGGAACTTGTTTCAATGGAACCTGCAGAAGATGCAGCTGAACTACCTTCTATAGACCCTGCAGATGATGCCTCGGAACTTCCTTCAATAGATTCTGCAGATGAAGCTGCTGAACTTCCTTCGATGGAACCTGCAGAAGATGCAGCTGAACTTCCTTCGGCGGAACCTGCAGAAGATGCCGCTGAACTTCCTTCTATTGATCCTGCAGAAGACACTGCAGAACTTCCTTCGATGGAACCTGCAGATGAAGCTGCTGAACTACCTTCTATCGAACCTGCAGATGATGCCGCTGAACTTCCTTCTATAGATCCTGCAGAAGACGCTGCTGAACTTCCTTCGATGGAACCTGCAGATGATGCCGCTGAACTTCCTTCAATAGATCCTGCAGAAGATGCCGCTGAAGATCCTGCAGATGAGGCCGCTGAACTTCCTTCAATAGATCCTGCGGAAGATGCTGCTGAGCTACCTTCTATCGAACCTTCAGAAGATGCAGCTGAACTTCCTTCAATAGACCCTGCAGATGACGCAGCTGAACTTCCTTCAATAGACCCTGCGGATGACGCTGCTGAAGATCCTGCAGATGATGCAGCTGAACTTCCTTCTATCGAACCTGCAGATGACGCTGCTGAACTTCCCTCGATGGAACCTGCAGAAGATGCAGCTGAGCTTCCTTCAATAGATCCTGCAGATGACGCAGCTGAACTTCCTTCAATAGATCCTGCAGATGACGCAGCTGAACTTCCTTCAATAGACCCTGCAGATGACGCAGCTGAACTTCCTTCAATAGACCCTGCGGATGACGCTGCTGAAGATCCTGCAGATGATGCAGCTGAACTTCCTTCTATCGAACCTGCAGATGACGCTGCTGAACTTCCCTCGATGGAACCTGCAGAAGATGCAGCTGAGCTTCCTTCAATAGATCCTGCAGATGACGCAGCTGAACTTCCTTCAATAGATCCTGCAGATGAGGCCGCGGAACTGCTACTGGAAGGTCCACTGATGCAGCTATCACTGATACTACTTGAGGAACCTCCAGAAATAGAGGAAACTCGAGCTCCATACGATCGCCTTCGAAATTTCAATTCGCCACTCGCATTGATGTCACCAGTTTTAACTTGTCGACCATCTTTACTTGCTCTGGCTTCACCTATTTCTCCATTTCCCTCTCTTTTTGCGGAGATATTCAATTCATTCGAATTCACTTCTTTGCCTCGTCCATGAATGCTTCCTCTCACGGTTATTTCGGTCTAAAAATACGATCAGAAATTTATGGTAAATTTTGGTGGTTCTTCAATTCAGCGATACATTTTTCGAAAATGACTTACAACACTCCTCGCATTCGACTCAATGAATAAAGTGGCTAAAGCGGCGCTGAGGATTATTAATATCGTCTTTCGACTTATCCCCATGATTGAATCTGAGCAAAAATATCGAAAAATCGGTAATTCTTATAAAACAGAAAGTTTTAGAATAAATGGTCATCTTTTACTGTACTCACTCTAAATCTTCATCAACCTCCGTTTACACAAAAAACTGAATTCGTTTTGTCGTAGAGATGCTTCACTGTGCCATTTATATACCGAAATATCCGTATTTAGAAAATGATTTTGCGTTTCATTCGTCGCTTTAATGACAATCGGAAACTTTCTTTTTATCAAATTTCTAAATCTTTATCTCGGACTTGTTTATGTTTGTAGACGCTCGTATTTAATGTCGAGCGTGCGAAAGCGAACTTGCATTGAAATATTCGGTTGTTGGTACGAGTTTATGCAGTTTTCCAGCGTGCACTTTGATGATAATTTTTGCGTGTTTGGCTAATACAAACTAGTTTGATTTTGACGCAGTGCAAATATTTTTCTGCTTATTTCCAGAAATGCAACCGTTGCGTGCATTTTTATAGTGGTATTTACGCTTGGAGATTTTATCGAATTGCAGTAGCAAAGAAGAAATTGAAGATTTTAGAGTCTGAAGATTTTGTGTACATTGAAATTTAAAAAGGTTGGACCAAATTCACAGTATGTGAAAAAAAATGTAAGTTTTTATAGTCACTAGATGACTAACAATAAATCATTACTTAAAAATTGCACAAGCTTACAAATTTGAATTTGAAAATAGCCTGTTACGTTGGGTATCTCAAAATATTGAGACACAAAATTTAAGTGTACGTATTTGCTTAGAAATTGAAAAATTTTATGTTACATGTTTCAATTTGTAAATTATTTAGTCGAAGTCTTGAATCTTTAACTTCCAGAAACAAAAGATTGAGAAATCTAAATGTTAATATACTGAACTACACTGTAAAAAATAACTGAAATTCTTCTGTTGGAGTAAAAGGAAATTTTCCAGTTCGAACGAAAATTATAATTTTCAACGGGAATTTTTCAGTTTTGTATAGATTTATCGGTATCGAGAAGGCGAATTCTCATTTTTTGAGTAATTTTTTCTTCCGAAACTAAAAAGTTTACGTGCCTATTAACGGAAAATTTCTAGACTTGAACTGGTTGATGACTTCCAGTCAAAACTAGGAGTTTTTTTCTCAGTGTATTACATCATAACTTATATCATACATGGAAATGTATATCATAATACATAAAGAAACATCATTCATCTTGTAATATAATTAGATTATCTAAAACTTGATGAATCTTAAAGGAAAAATCTTGATAATTTCGGATTTGCAATTAAGTCATAGGTTTTAAAATTACTAGAACTCAATAAAAACAAACCTTTGCCTTGCAGCAGACTTAATGGCAGAAGTCCATATACGAAGGTCTGTAATTTCATTCAAAAAATACAAACCTTCTCTGAAGAACGATTTTTTTCTCAATGAAGACAGGAAATGCAGCAACATCAGAAACGTCGTTTTTTTGAAATTTTCTGAAGGAATTTCTCAAATTCCCAAATAAGCGGATAAAAATGCATTTAAGTAATGAAAAAATTGGAAAATTATTACAATGTCAGTTTTCAAAATAAATTCTTCGCACACAGGAAAGGATAAAGAACAGAAGATACCATCCATATATTCATAAAAGTTTCTTGTATTTTCAATTCTCTCTTATGTATATTCACAAAGGACAATTACACCTGACTTATATACGTATTCTTTAATATTTAACGTACGAATTCGTTCATTACACGCTATCATACTCTAGGTATTCTAACAATGCTCATCATCACCGTACACTTTTGTTTAATTTTCCACTCTCCCCAACCAGATATACTTATTTGATTCATCAATGATTCCTGACTTTTCAATTTTCCATAAAGTTTCTACACATCTTTAAAATTATTTTGTCCCCATTGCTTCGCTCAGTTTTTATTTACTCGATACAAAATTTTCTTTTTATTTCGTCGAAAATACCCCGCGACGCAGTCGCGATGAATTTCTCAACTTTATCAACGTTTCGACGATGACAATATTGATTCGTGGAAATCAAGAAAAAAACCATGACTTTTATACATGAATGGCAATCATTATTATTCAAAATTCACTTTGTCTTGTTTATGAAAAAATATATGTACACACGTATACTCGCGTTATTTGTATTACTTTGTAATATGCATGCCCTGTTTTTTGGACTTTAGGGAAAGGTCGTGAAACGCCGAAAAGGCGGAAAATTGCGAGACTGGAAAAACTGGCCGTGCCTCGTGATTTTCTGCGCCTCGGGCATACGATTGGACACTGCGACACTTTTTGTGATCGCTTTTTATTATTACTCCTATGATTAAACTACGGATTTTTTCCCTTTTTTCCATTTTTCTTTCGTCTATTGTTATCATCATAAGGCGGACAATTTTCTTTCGTAAAATGGCATCTTTTTCTTAAGCTTAAATTTCTTCATTCGTATATATGGAAAAAAATTCTTATTCACTCAAGTGTATACTTTCTAATTTATTATATATAAAACTATTTTGGCATCGTCTCGATAAATATCAAAATTTGATTTCACTTCGGTTTTTCAAAAAATCCCACAAATGGAAGCCAATGCTTTTTGATTCAGCTTAAAATTAACGTACTACATGGAAAATCTAAGTTGGTTTGAGAATTGGTAAAAAAGGAAAAGTAGTGCTGGTTTTGATTTTCGGTTTCGTAAAAGTATTTTTTTTTCAAACGGTTGAAAAATGGCGTTATGATTTTGAGAAGAAATTTTTTTAGTAATTTCAATAAATTTATTGTTATTAATCGGAATAAACGTATTACGGAATAATTTTTTTTCACATAACGCCCTTTTTCGTGCCATTTTCGGTTCGTCCATTTATAAAAATGTCAAAATTCGTTGCGAAACTTGTCTCCTCGAAATAAATTTCAAATAAATAAATGATGAAGCATGTAACACGTCTTCCGAACTTAATGAATAAATAATGAATTAAATTAGATTACATCGCTAATTACTGTATGTGATAGCAATGAATGATAATATATTAATGTCAGTAATGATTTTTATAATACTCCCAAGCCTTGGCGGCTTTCTGAGGATTTACGAATACATCTCTAATGAACTTTACGCTAAATATGACCGATTACAATCGTCTAGAAAATCATGCTAAATTCACCTAAATCCTTCGTTTACTCGAAATCAAACAGCTGGAGCAAATAAATTAATAAAAATTTCAACTCTTCCAGGCACGTACACACTAAAAAAAAATTTCATACATATGTATATATATTATAGTAGACGTCGTTGGGGGTGCACAAATAAAGAGTTAACGTTCTTTTTAGTATGTACAAAAGAATTCAATGACACAATAGTTTCAAAAACTCAACGCTCATTCTAATTCTAACATGATGATGAACTCAAAGAATTTCATTAGATGTGCTTTGGTTGTTGGATCCTTGAAGGGTTCAGGAAAATCGTAAAAAATTTTTTTCACGACAGGGGCGTACGCAGAAAGGGATTCAGAGATTCAAACACCTCCTTAAATTTTGGCCAAGTAATTATTGTTAGAAGTAAAATAAGTTAAATAATCCCAAAATTGGATAACTGAAGTGTAAGGATATTTTAAATTTGAAAATTAAACGTAGTTTCAAGAATGAACAATTTTTGGAGTGAAATTTTCGAAAAATTTAAAAAAAATTAGCTAGCTATAATAATATTTTAGTTAAGTAAAGATAAATTACGTTAGTAACAATAAATATTACAAATTCAAAGATAAAATTTAGAAATCTAAGAAAAAATTCATTTTCTGCCTACGCCCTAGATAAAAGTATTCATCAATTTCAAAAAACCAACCAAATCACTTTTCGCCAATTCAAACTTTTTCATGCCCAAAGAAATTTGTCCATCAATTCCTCGAAACCCGTCAAAGAAAAAAAAAGTATTTGTACTCAAAAAACTGGTTTTATTCAAACATACATTAAAAAAAAGTGCATACAAATAAATACGCGTTTCACTGGTACTAAAACCTATGATTCATTAATCAACTTGAGATCATTCTCATGCCGTTCTCGAATGCGCCATGAAAAACTCAGAGACCATGACAAAATTATTCGTGAAAATATCATCGTGCAATTAAATATTATTTACAATCGCATGCAGAGCGCGAATTAATCAAATCCTATAACGATTTTTGTCATCGTCCCTCAGAAACCACGATTACGAAATAATAAATTTTTCAGCGCTAAGTCCGTTACACTAGCTGTGCTACCAACACGAAATTCACATGAAACACGTTTTTATCCTCAGGCCATACAGAATATTCCATATACACTCGTTCCTCGCAGGAACGAGCTCCGAATCGAAAGAGCGCGTGAAAATAAAAAGAACGAGAACCCCTTACTCCCACCCACAGCCTGCGGCTATGGGGGGGGGGCCCTCCCCCCGCGTGTCCCTGAACCTCAAGCTATGGGTCTTCTTATAGTCCGACGCGTTCAGCGGTCGGGCTCCGACTGACTCTCGCGCACATCGCTTCGCGCAGTTCATTCGAGAGTGGGAGCCTCTCGCGCGTTCGATCTCTTCGTTTTCTCGGTCCCGAGCAGCTCGCTCCTTCGAGGAACGAGTGTATGGCCTAAGATTTTACCCTACGAAAGGCTCTCGCGTGGACCTCCAAACCGGCATTTTCTCGCGTTCCAAAATAAATTTACAGCGACAATAACCGATCTAAAAATCCACGCTTCGACTCTGCGTTTCGTCCAGACAATCCAAAGAATTGTTCACGCGTTACGAACAACTGAAAACGAAAACGTTCGCAATTCTTCGAGCTGAACGAGAACCAAAGTTGAAGAATCATGTGAAAAAAAAAGAATGTCATCTATGGAACTGCCACGGTTGTCACGATTTTTTATAAATATCATTTTGAGTATTTTTCATGCACTCGTGAATAAAAAAGTCACCGTCTTAAAAAAAAAAACACAGACGCAATGTAAATAAAAGAAATAACAACCTTATTTTGAAATGCGAATAAGGTGGGCATGATTGGTAAAATAATGTTCTCAAGTATCTCGAAATTGAGAGGGCTACTCGTGGAAATGTTCGAGACGATTTTTTTTTATTGCGAGTCATTTGGCTTCAAATATCACTGAGACGCTCGAACGCTAGGAGTACAAAAATTCGGTTCATTGGAATGACGGAATATTGTGCCCATGTCCGAGTAGCCCCGTAGATATAGCCTCGATGCGCTATCCACGCACGCAACAATCGCTCATATTTTGCATTCTCGCGTAAATCTCAATTTCTACCATTGATTATGCAATTTATCTCGATGAATCTGATTTTTTTTATTGCTGCACTTGATTTTTATTTTTTCGTAGGAAGAAAAAGTCGATCGATGGGTCGTGGGGGAATTCAAGAATTTTGTCGTTGTTTTTGTTGGAACTTATTTATCCCAATCTTAATTTTTCTCGAATTTAGAGATTGGTTTGCTTTTACACAATCATGTATTTTTTTTCAGAAAAGAGTTCTTCAAGCATTTAAAATTGAATATTTTATTGCAAAAAATGAAAATTAACAAGGAAATCTATGTTTTTTTTCGCGAGTCAACGATTTGATTTTTTTTTATGATCGTTTGAATGGATGAACAATTTTAAACAATTAGCCATAGACTTTTTTTTATTAAAAATGCACCATTTTAACTGTATAATCAGAGAGATTCAACAGAGTCAACTTTCAAATTTTAACAAGTACCTATGTAATGAGATTCAATAAAATCTAACTCTTGAATTATGAATTTCAATAGCTAAAATGTTAGGTGAAAAAGTAAATATAAGCTTCAAGTTTTTATTTTTGAACATGGAGAACATGAAAAAATTACACGTCACTATCAAAAATAGTCAATATTCTATATCTTAAAATTTGAATGATAAATTGTAATTTTTGGAGGTGGATCTTTCAAATAACAGTTTATTTAGAAAGAGAGGTATAAATTTCTATACGAAAAAAAGGTATTTTCAAATTTGAAAGTTTTAATGTTTTCGACCTTTTTTTTAACGATTTGATATGAGTCTTTAAGATGAGGAATTCATAAGTAAAATATGGAAAAATGAAGACTTTTGTTGAAGAAGGGTAATCAAAATAAAAAAAAATAAAAAATTAGAAACCTGAAAGATGTAAAAGATTTGCCAAGAAAGTTTCAATCAAACCACGATAAAAAAAAAAAAAAACAGAACATGATTCATAAAAATCATTAAACTGATATTTATAGCTTTTTGAATGAAATTATTTCTGGAAAGTTTGCAAAGCTTTTACATTTGCAGAACGTAAATTCTAAGATTAAAAAATAAATTTTATATAGAATCATTACCGTTTTCAGTTCAGAATTCAAAGAATCAAATAGCTTGAACTATTGAATTTTGCTAAATATATGCAAATTCTGAGAAGAAAATTAACAATCGCCAATTAAGACGCATGAAAAATTAGAGAACTTATCAATACCAAAATACTTCCATTAAATACGAATATGTTTATAAAAAAAGCATCATAATTCAACATGAGCTACCCTGAGATCAAAAATAAAACTAAAAAAATTGGAATTCCATAGAATTCAAGACACAAAATTGAGGATTCGTCATTAATAAAGTAAAAATTTCATGATTTAAATATTCAAAATATTCTAAGAAGATTTATTAATGTTTTCTTGAAAAACCCCTTCCAAAAATTTTTTCCCTGTTTTATTAAAATATTCGAAGTTCAGAATCGTTAGGTGTTGAAATTAAAGGAAATTAGAACTAATGATTTAAAAACTAGTGATTAAAAGTATCTTCAGAAACTCGAACACATGAATGAATAAAAAATTTTCCATTTTATAATCACACATTTTTAAAATTTGGATTCAAGAATCTCTGGAATCTCGAAATACCTGTGAATCTGAAAAACTGCAATAATTTCGAAATCGATGAATTTTGGATTATTCTAGATCCTACGTACTCAAAACTCTGATTCTCATATTACGAAATTTGAATTTTTATAATCTCTCAACTCAAAAATATAAATAAAACCCTTCAAAACTTTGTATACTTGAATCCTAGAATCCAAAAATTGGCTATTTTGTAATGGTGTACGTTTTTATTCCAAAATTTTATAGAAATTTTTGAATAAAAGTGTAATTTCTGAGAAATACGGAAAGATTAACGAATAAACAATGAACAAACAAAATGTAAGTAAAATGAACGTACTTTTGTGGTATATTTGTAAAAATTGTACACGTAAAATTTTTAAATGTTTTTCTGGAGATTGTAGGATTCCTTTAAAATTTTCTCTAAAGATTTCATTGTTAAATATAAAGCAAATCACAATTTTGAAGTAACGAATTATCTACTTCTTAATAACCCAATTAATTACAAGTAGAAAACTCAAAAACGAGAAAATTGCCTCTAAGAAATTCAGAAAGTTCTCGAAAATTTTAGTTGTTATGAAAGTATTACCATTTAAGAATTATGCTATAAGGATATAATAAATCAAAATTAAAAATAAAAAAAGTACACATGAATTAAACATAAATAATAAAATTTTTCTGTAAATTTATCAAAGTTTAACTAGAAATTTATTTTTATTTTGTGTTAAAGCTTGGTTCGATTTTCCATACTACTTTGTAGAAAAAAAAACCTCATCGTTTTTTTGAACTACATGCATGAATTTTGAATATGCAAAATGAAAAATTGTTTTCTAATTAACTAGTCTCTGGTTTAAATATTCCAACGTTTACAACAAATTTCATCACTTCCTTATAAGGATTATTTTTTGGTATTTAGAAAACGAAAATGAAGCTTTTTTGTCTATTTTTTCTCGAAAGCATATTTTAAAGCTTCAAAGATTCTGAGAAATCAATTAACTTCACGAATTTTTGCTAAAATCATCAATTCCTCAAAATATTAAACAAGTTTTTCTAAATGTCCCTATGAAGATTTTTCTGTAAAAAATTCTCGAGTTTGAGCTTAGATAATATATTAGTTAAATTCCTGCCAAAAATATGATAAAACTGTAAAAATATTACAAACTCAATACTTAAAATTTCCTTGCAAGCTAATATCCAATTTTCCTACATTTGAGTTGAGTTCCCAAAAACTCACAATAATTCTCGATGTGAATAACTTTCTAAGAATTTTTTTGGTTCATTTTTCCTACAACAAAAATTATTTGGTCTTTTTTTCATCAGTCAAATTTTTGATATTATTTCCTGATTTCTCAATTACAAGTGTTACAGAAAAAAAGTTGTAAACAAAAAGCGTTAGATAATGCTTAAAAAAGAAACATGCTCAAAAAAAACATTCAGACATTCCAAATCTTGCAGATTCCAAATTTTCAGATTTTTCCGGAAAATTCCCAGCTCTTGACACATTACCCCACCAAGTATACAAACTAATTTATCAAGTACGTAAAATCATGATACAAATAATACAATAGAAATAAAAAACATTGCCACAGAATGTTCCCAAAATAATAATCCAGATTTGACACTTCCCACAGACTTTATAATCCTGATTAAACTAATGGTCCTCAACTGGATACCAATACGCGTCCAGCACGTCAATCAAATTCAAATCTCCCTTATCTTCACTAAACACCAACAAAACAAACAAAAAAACGTTAAAAATAAACCCCAAGAACACGATTTGACATCAGCCAACGACAAAACCCACAATCCCCCCAAAACTCGGCAGTGCAATAGCCAGAATCACCAAGATCTCATCGGACGCAAAATCTTTGTGCCTCGACAAACTATTGTCACCTCCGAAAATCCTCAGGTACTTATCCTCAAGGTCAAACCTGGTGACCTTGCCCATACGTCCATAGGAACCAACTCGACCAATGTCACATGTCGTGGCCTGATGAGGACCCGCCATCCCAAGGTCCCTGCATCCCCTTCTTAGGCTCATTGGTCCCTGATGCCGAAGCCATCTTCTTCTGTCGAGTTTTTTCCGCCCACTCTTCCCTACCGTGACCACCTTGGTTGAGCCTTCGATGCTGATAAAACACCACACTGATCCTCGAAGGATTGTTCCGATCCGGCCGCTTCAATGCCGTGGTTGCGTGCAACTCGTACTTTGCGCACTCGTACAAGACGCTGCCATGTCCTAAAGCGATGGCAACGCCCCCCATTTCCGGGTCCCTGAAGCACTCCTCGTTCTCGCTGACCCCGACGAATTCCGACGTGCGGTTGGGAAGTTGGGACCCCTGATGATTCCTATACCCCAACTTCTGGCCATAGTTGTTGTTCTGCTCCTCCAGATTGTCGAGACTTCCGAAGGCACTGGTTTGGTACTTTTCTTGTAGGTTGGTCTCGGATCCGGATGAGAATATTCCGTACCGTGATCTGGGCGACTCCGGGCTCTGCAGTTCCTGGAAGCTCCAGTTGAAAGCTTGCTGCTGGCGATGGTCTCGGTTTTCAGGGCTGTAGAAGTTGTAGTAGCCAGCCGAGTTGGGTCTTCCGTCGCTGTATGGACTTTCCGAGAGTACTCCGGAGTCTTGGGTCACGGAGTTCCTTCCGCTTGGGAATGGGGAGAAGGCGCTTCCAGGGGACGCCGAGTATTCCTGGAACGAGTCGTATTCCAGAGTGGAGTTGCTCTGGGACATTGGTCCATGGTCTTCCAGGGATGTTTGGCTGCTGGGTTTTTTTTCTTGCGAATAGTAGTCGTCGAGGTTGAAGTTGTTGAAGGAAATTTCCGGAGACTCGTATTCCTGCGGCAATCGGTGGTTTTCTTGAGTGAATGTGTAGGGGTTGTAATGGGGAATGGGTGAGATGGAGGAATTTTGGAATCGAAATTCCAGGTCGTCGAAAGGGGTGGCCATGTTTTGATTGATGTCGGGGTTTCTTTGGTTGGACTTTTTGTCCTTTTTGGCGTTGGGTTCATCGAGCTTTGCGTTCTTTCGTTTTCTCCCTCTGCAGTAGGCAGGTTCCATCGGGTCTGATCTTATTCGGACTACGCTCGAGTACCTGGAAACACGGGTTACGATGGGGTTTAGGATGGATTCAGAGTGTCAACATTTTCAGGGATCAGTGATGATAGTTACTTGTTTAGGACTTCGATTGCACCGGTACGGATTTTTTCTTGTTGGCCTAGCTCGCAGCCGAATTCGTCGGTTTGGTCCATGATGTAGAGGGGCAGAACGTGCAGTTGCTCGTCGTCGGGTTTTGAAAGTGATCGATGGCGGGTCAGGCTTACAACCTGCAATGGACAAATATTTAAAGGTTATTTATGACATGGCAGCGGGGGGTTTTGGGGGTGAAAATCCTTCCTCAAATTGAGGAGGGGTTTATTTATTTTTTATATGAAAATGAAAAAAATTCAGAATAATAATATAACAACAAGAAATGCACTTCAATTCAAAAATGTAATAACTGAAATTTAGAAGACAAATAATGGTTCAATGCGAATTCTCGAAGTTAAGCGAAGTTCTTATTTTTTATATCATTAACTCAGAAATAACGATATCAAAACTTCAGAAGAATTTTTTTTTTTTCAAACGAAATTCTAATTATAAATGTTCGGCTAGGATAAGATACAATTTTAAAAATTGTTTCAACCCAGTGAATTATTAAGAAAAATTGGAATCTACGAAAATTCTGAATAATCTGAAAAACTTTTAACCTTATAGCATCAGATTCTAGAAACCTAAATAGAAATAAATAAAAACACCAGAAAATCTTTCAAATCATACAAATCCTGAAAAAATATTAAAGGTGATGAAAATTTATTAAAGAACTGTTTTCTGAAAAATCTAAACAAATACCTACGATCTATTATAAAACTTCAGAATCCAGAAAATTAATATTCTAAAAGATGTATACAGCGATTTATAGAAATAGTAGGAATCTTAAAAAATACTAGAAACCGCTACAAAATCTTATAAAAATTAAAAAAAAAAAATAGAAAAAATCTATAAAACTGAAAAGATCTATAGGTATTGATTAAATTATTCTAGAACTATAAAAATATTGAAAACATGTCGAAATTTGAATTCCAGAGCATTATATTCCAGAAATTTATATATAAATATACGAAAATACTCAAAAATCATTCAAAGTTCCATAAATGCTAACAAAAATGCGAGTAAACCCAGCAAATCTATAAAAATACTAAAAAACGTTAAATCTTATAAATTGTTACTAAAAAAACACTGAACCTCAAGAAATGTTTGAAAAACGAAAAATCTACGTTGAAGTTATTTTTCCAAAAATCTATAAAATTACTGGAAATCGACCGAAACTAGAAATAAAGAAATAAATTCTCAAAAACTATACAGTAATATACAAAAATATTAGACATCAGAAAAAAAAAATACTAAACAAGTCTTCAAAGTTTCATAAATGCTAAAAAATGTGAGAAATACGAGAAATTTACGAAAATACGAGGATACAAGCAATCTTTAAAAGATGAAAAATCTATATGGATGTCATTCTCCTCAAAGTATAAAAAATTACATGAAATCAATCGAAATTATAATTCTAGATCTTTGAATTCGAAAAAATTTTACAGCAATCTACAAAAAACAAGAAATCCAAAAAAATACTGAACCATCCACAAAAGTTTCATAAATGTCGACAAAAATTCGAGAAATACTAGAAAACGCTACAAAATTTTATAAATACTTAAAAAATACAAAACAAAAAAAAAAATGTATAAAAAGGGCAAAATCTTTATCGATTTAATTACCCATAATTTCATAAAATACCAAAAATCCGAAAAAATTCTAAACAATCCTTCAACGTTTCATAAATGCTGAAAAAATGAGAGAAATACTGCAAATCTATAAACAAATCGAAACAATGGAAAATCTTATATAAACAAAAAAAAAGTACGAAAATACAAGAAACCCATAAAAACACTACAAATCTACATTGATGTAATTTTCCTAGGAATTTATAAAATTACTGAAAATCGATTGGAATTTGAATTCCAGAGCATTGAATATTCGAAATTTTTACAACAATAATCTACAAAAGTACTATGAGTAAAAAAAATTAAAAAAGAAAAATCATTTAAATGTTCATAAATCCTAAAAAAATGTGAAAAATACGAGAAATCTATCAAAACACTAGGAAATGTTAAATTTTGTAAATATTAGAGAAATACAAATAAAAAAGAAATCCACAAAACATGAAAAAATGATGATTTTTTTCCCAGATATCAAGAAAATTACTAAAAATATATCAATACCAGGATTCCAGAGCATTGTATTTTAAAAATTTATAAAGTATAATCTACAAAAATACCGAAAATCCAAAAAAATACCAAACATTCCTTTCAAGTTTCACAAATGCTCGAAAAATGCGAGGAACACTTCAAATCCTTTAATACGTATTCAGAAACTATGTGTATATATGTATCATTTTCTCAGAAACACATTAAACTTTACATCCTAGAACATACAATTCTAGCAATCTATACAAAAAACCATAAAAATAGCAGTAGATATTTTAAACTACGTTAATACTAAAAAAATACAAAGAAAATAAAAAGTACAGAAAATCTATACAAAAGCTACTGTTTTCTGAATGATCAAATAAAATCATCAAATTCGTCGAAAGCATGAAATTATCTATAAAATACTAAAAACCTTTCTAAACAACCACAGTTTCCTCAAAAATCTACAAAAATACCTAATGTTACAGAACCAAATTCCAGACAGCTGTATAACAATTCACATAAAAAAATCCTTCAAGTTGCATGGATACCAAAAAACTATGAAAAACACCAAAAGTAATAATAATAAATAAAAAAAAAGAATCTAAACCTCAGTACCTTAAAAACCACACAAATCAAATTCCATCAAAAAAGACCCCTACATAAAAAAAATGTACAACTTAAATATAACAAATTAAAAAACCTTACTCTCCTAACTATATCACCAAAGACTAAAAATCCCAAAATCCCAAAAGAACAGGGTTTGGAAAGTTACTTGAAAATTACATTTTTCAAATGTAACGTTACCGTTACAAATGTGAAAAAAGTAATTCGTTACATTATCGTTACTTAAAAAGAAATAATAACTCGTTACCGTTACCACTTAAAAAAAGTAACGTTCCGTTACTTTGACGTTACTTTTTGGAAAAAATTGAATGGAAGTAACAAAAATCGAAAAACTAAGGCTGAAAAATACAATTTCAACGTACTCGTGATTTTTTTATATAGAAATTGTTTATTTCAGATATAATAAAAAACTTTAATCTGAACTTTTTCACCCTGAGAAAAAAATCAATCAGCTTGTTCAAGTTTTTATATATTTTTCAAGTTTACGAAATTTCTGAATATGACATTTGATTCAATATTAGCCACAAGAAAACATTTGCAAATTTAACAGATTTTTGAAAGAATCTAAATACCTATCCGGATTTTCAGAATTTTTAAGTCTTTTTGTACTATTCAGTATGTATAAAATGTTGCAGGATTTTCTAGAATTTTTAAAAATTTCTACTATTTATCTGTACATTGATATATGGAATTCAAGAATTTCATGCTCTAGAATTGAAAGTTTAATAAATTATTGGTATTTGAGTAGATTTTTCAGCAAAAAATTTCTGAGAAGATTTTCATTTCATTTGTTTTTTTCAAACTTTTTTAATGTTTCTACGATTTGAAGAATTGTTCAGTATTTTTCAGTATAGTAGAATATTGCAGAATTTCCTCGTATTTTTACATAATTTTACTATTTTTACAATAATAGTTGTTCTATACATTTCAAGAATTTCGAACTCTAGAATTTGAATATAATAAAACATTGCGTGTTTTACAGGATTTTCCACAAAACAGTGTCTCGATAGATTTTTACTTATTCAAGTACTTTTTGTATTTCTTTAGTTTTTCTATTATTTCAATGATCGTTCATTTTTTTTATATATCGCTGTATGAATTTCTGGAATTCGAAAGATCTTCAATGTTTTATATATTTGCACGTACTTTTCCGAACGTATTTTCTTTCTGCATTTTTAAAATTTTAAAGAATGCTGTGAAATTTTTAGTTTTTTTAAAGATATCTCTTAAAAATTTCCAGAATGAAATATAATTGGAGGTTCGAAATTTCTGTAGTATATTTCGATCGATTTTGCAGAAAACAGTTTCTTTATATATTTAAAGAACCCTCAATATTTTTTGTATTTTTCACAGAGTTATACAATATAAAAATTTTCTTATCTTCTTATAGACTTCTAGTAACATAATTTTTTTAGAATTTAAAGCTCAAGAAATTGAAGTTTTTTTGATTCCTTGAATTACATGAATTTTTTAAAAATCAAGTAACTGAAAACTTAAAAGAATCTGGTATTTTTCGTATTTTATTTTATTTAATTTCTTTTTTTTTGAATTCATTATTATTCCATAAAATTTTCTAGCAGGATCTCTGAATCATACAAATCCTGCTATAGATTTCGCAATCTATAGATTTTAAGTATTTTTATATCCTTCCATGCGAATTTATAAAATTCAACGCTTTGAGTCGTGACAGTTTTTGATCAAAAATAAAAAAGCCCATTCTCCCTCAAGATTTTTACACAAATTACGATTATCCCACAAAGTTTCATTAAAAATGATTAATAAAGAATTTTATATCTCAAAATGAGGAAGTTAAAAATTACAAAGATCTCAGTTACTGAAAATTTTCAAAAAAGTTCTAAATCGTGCTAAAAACTTACTGGGACAGATAAAAGTAACGTAAAATAACGGGACTTTCGTTACTCGTTACCGAAAAAAAGTGACTCATTCCCGTTATCGTTACTTGTGAATTAATGTAACGCGTTACGTTATCGTTACAGTAAAAAATGTAACGTTTTAGAGTAACGCGTTACTTCCAAACCCTGCAAAAGAAAAGAAACATTCCCAGAAACTAAAACTCACCAAGGTGCAACCATTCCTCATGTTCAAAACGTCTTTATGCGAATGTGCACAAAAGTCCAAACATGCCGTAGCCCCTGCAAATGGCCTCCCACGTTCGTTCCCTAATCTACAATCAATGGCTTCATCCTCGAACACTACTTGGTTCGCGAAGGCTTGAGGAACCAACTTGGCATACCTAGGTGACAGCATAGTCGCCAAAGCGTTGATCTTCTCTCCCACTTTTTGTTCCCCTTCATTGCTCTGCATCTTGAATTTCCTCGCAGATGTTGTGCGCGCAAATTTGCAGCCGTTGAAGAACATCGACCACGAACACCCAAATGAGAAACTAGCTCCATCGGTCCCGTTTTCGATGCCCTGACACGCGCAAAGTTTGGCCTTATTCCTGGCACACGTTCTTTCCGTGGGTGTCGCTGATGTGGCGAGAGTGGCACGCAAAAGTGAGTAAATGTCATCGGCCTCATTTTTCGGCAAACCGTCCCAGTCGACTATGGAGACGATGATCCAAGAAGTGGAGCATTTGTGGCCCTCGCGATGTTTAACGATGATCAACATTTTTTCTTCCAAATTGGAACGCCGGATGACCTGGAAGTTTCATTGGATTGGAATCAAATGGTTTTCTGGTGAAGAAGTGATTCCATGAAAAATTAGACAAAACTGTCACTGTAAACAAGATGTTAGCATCCTAGTAAACATTTGTGATTATTCGTGATCATGATCAGAGCAGATAAATGTATGCTCGTGCATGAAGCATGCATATTTTGCATATTTCGGTGGATAGAGCATATTTTTTTTAATCGTGCATATGGCAATTTTTCCCAAGTCCCATACAACTAGTCTTAATATTCCAATTCTCATTTGGTGCAAACAACTACAGATACATAGTTTATTATTTCCGCACACGCGGTGATTGAAATACGTGGATGATTGAATGACTTGTTCATTGTCCCGTCACTGCTTGTGCAAGAAGAACCGTAGTATACACGGGGCTCGATGACACTATTTAGTGGCCTGATATATTGTGCCACTAAAAATGGTAACTCCAAGAAATGATGCTTGCCCACTGCAGGATAGGAGCGATTCGGTCACGACGCCGACACAAGGCTCTTCAAAATTAAAAAATAAAATAGTCACTTTGTGACGATAGAGTTGTGAGCTTTTCTCCGTTCCGGAACATACAAATATTATTATAGCGACTGGGTCTTTCTTGAGAAAGTCTCAAGCCGTCCATAAACCCCTTTTTCAGGAAAGGACGAGGTACCAGTGGCAAACGAACTTTATGTTCATTCAGTTCCGGACGAGATCTCATACTCTCGGAGTCAAAATAAAAACATAATAGCTCTTCTATTTACAAGAGAGCATCTAGATTTTTCTAAAATAAATAATTTGTTCATTTGTGTACGAGTGCTGCATGTTGACAGCCGTTACCTGACTTCTAAAGAATCACATTCAAAGAGAGAGTCTCTCCTCTCAGTCAAGCTACTATATATAAAGAGTCTAACAGGGAGACAAACGATTAAATTCAAATTCAAAAAATAGTTTATTATTAACTGTAAAAAAGAAAACGTTTTTCTTAAAATTTATTGTTACTATGGCGGAAGAAAAAGAAATTATAAGTGAAATATAAACAAAATCTTGGAATTCAAGGACTTCATATCGACGGAAGACTCAAAACTTTTGGAACAATTCACGAAATTTGAAATTCACTTCAAAATTAGGAAATTGTAGAAAAAATGAATGCTATTCTTCGACGCAGCAGGGGTTACGCTATAATTATTAAAAAAAGAGGCCTACTATATTCAAACATTCCTTCTGATGCATATGTGAATGCTCTCTCGTCATATGTAGTATCAATGTTTTGATACTGTCTTTTTACTTCTAATGACGTTGAACGATTTTTTTCAAGTTATAATACTTTTTTGACGGACAGATGAAAATCATTATTGCTCGAAAATTTGAAAAAGCATGTTATCGTCTATTGTAATCAAGGAAGTAGTGATGAAAAAATTGATATTCAATGATTTTAATCTTATATTGAACATGTTTTTCATGCATATTTTTCGTGGATATTTATGTGTTTTTTCGTGCATTTATATGCGCATATTTTCGATTTTTTCTTGCATATTTTTATCCGCTCTGATCATGATGTACCACTGTTTTCGCATATAAGTGTCATCATGATGTCATATCATGACATCATGATCACGAATGATCATGAATGTTTACTGCGTGAAAGAGGTCAACATTTTTCCAACTTCTTTAAAAATCTTCAGATATTATAATCACGAGTCTTTCAGCCAGTATTATGAGTATTTTTTAACTTCAATATAAATCTATGGAATTGTCCATTTTGATTTTCGGGCACTTGCGATTGCTTGCGAGTTATAAATATCGCAAAAAAAATACCGATAGACAAATATCGATATATCAAAACAAAATATCGATCTTGCGATACATCGATACGAAGATTTCGATAGATCGTAACAAAATATCGATATTATGATATATCGATACAAAAATTGGGGTTGGTAAACTTTTATCGATTTTTTAAACTATCGATATGTTTGATGACAATATCGATATTTTTATCGCCGATATTTATTAATATCGATATTTTTAAAATATAGATAAATATATCAAATGTTGGTATTTTTCGACGATATTTATCGGTTACTGATATTGATTTACAATAAAAATCGATATTTTTTTAAAATATCGTAATTAACATCGTTGCCTTTGCGAATATCATAATAAATATCGATTTTTTTTTGAAAATATCGTACATCCAGATTTTTTTACCGATATATCGGAATATCGATATTTTTCAATGATACATATCGGCCTATGATGATATTTTTTTTCCGAATGATAAATATCGATATAGATATTTTGAAATATAAGAACAACCCGATTAATAAATATTATTATTAATTATTTTCAAAAATTCGATATATCACAACAAAATATCGATAAAAAGATTTCGATGTATTGCAACAAAATATCGGTAGGAAGATTTCGATATATTGCAACAAAATATCGATCTTACGATGTATCGATACAAAAATTCGATATTTATGTATAAAATATCGATCTTACGATATATCGATACGAAAATTAGATATATATCAACAAAATATCGATATTGCGATATAATGATATGAAGATTTCAATATATTGACACAAATTTGAATGTATCGCAACAAAATATCGATCTTACGATACATCGATACGAAGATTTGGATAAATCGTAACAAAGTATCGATATTGCGATACATCGATACAAAAATTAGGGTTGGTGATATTTTATCGATTTTTTTAACTATCGATATGTTTGATGACAATATCGATATTTTTGCGATGATATTTTTATCGCCGATATTTATCGGTTACTAATATTTATTTACGATAAAAATCGATATTTTTTCAAAATACCGTAATAAATATTGTTGTCTTTGCGAATATCATAATAAATATCGATTTTTTTTAAAAATATCGTGCATCCAGATTTTTTATCGATATATCGGAATACCGATATTTTTTCAATGATAAACATCGGCCAATGATGATATTTTTTTTCCGAACGATAAATATCGATTTAGATATTTTTAAAAATATCAATAACCCGTTTTATTAATTTTATCATTAATTTTTGTCGAAAATTCGATAATTCACAACAAAATATCGTTACCAAAATTTCGATGTATCACAACAAAAAAAAGATGCGAAAATTCCTACGTGTTGCAACAAAAAATCGATACGTCGATTTCGATATATCGCAACGAGAAAACGATATTTCGATATATCGATATATGGCAACAAAAAATCGATATTTCGATGCATTGATATATCGCAATAAAAAATCGATGTCCATGTATCGATATATCGCAACAGAATATTGATATTTCGATACAAAGATTGCGATATATCGCAACAGAATATCGATATTTAAATACATCGATACATAGCAACAAAATATCGATACGAAAATTTTAATGTATCGCAACAAAAATATCGATACGGCAATTATCAGCTTATGGCCATATCGATACGAAAATTCGATATATCGCTAGGAAGATATCGATATATCGCAACAAAATATTGATCTTCCGATATATCGATACGAAGATGCAATATTTCGATACAAAATTCGATACATTGCAACAAAATATCGATACGAAGATTTCGATATATTGCAACAAAATATTGATCTTACGATGTATCGATACAAAAATTCGATATTTATCTATAAAATATGGATTCTACGATATATCGATACAAAAATCAGATATATCTCAACAAAATATTAATACGAAGATTTCAATATATCGACACAAAAGTTCGATGTAGCGCAACAAAATATCGATACGAGGATTTCGAGATATCGCAACAAAATATCGATATTACGATATGTCGATACGTATCACCTATCGCTACAGCGTGATCAGAAATGAACAGAAATGAGGTCATGAATGTTTACTGCGTTGCAGATGTCTCTACACCTACCCATTTGGCTAATGGACATCCTTGGGCAGTTTTGCCTTCTTTTCCCGTGTATACAACCTTCTCAATTCGAATGTTATTCCCTGTCCAGCCAGTCCGATTTTCAAAGTCCCACCTTAAGGTTCTGAGGTCCGAAGCAGTTCCAAGCTGCGTATAAAAAGGCGTTTGGTTTTTTTGAGCTGCAAGTAAAAAATTGCATTAAAATAATCCATCAGATCATCATGATTATATCCTAAAAACACTTACTCTTCTTTCCACTCGGAAAACAATCACACCTCGGTTCCTCTATTGCCACGTCGTTCCTCAAATCCTCCACTTGCTTCTGCTCCTCGGGGCTCAAAAAAATGTTCTTTTTTCGTCTACCTCTTTGTTTCGTCTCATTCTTGTTCTCCTCGACCTGCATCTTATTCGATACTGATCTCTTGGAATATCTTCTTGTGCGATTTTGAATTCCACCGCCCGTCCAATCCCACAAGCCACCACCGCCAGGCAAACACGGTGGTGGCTCATGCAATAAAAAATTACCGGTCAAGGGTTCATTGTTCGGCTGGATCGTTCCGTTGTTCTGGTACTGGTCCCCTCGTTTTTCCGAGTTTTTTTCGTTTTCGTGGGACTCGCGTGCTCGGTCGTCGGAAGGGAAATCGCTGTTGTTGGTGTGCTGTGACAGCATTTGTTGATGGTGTTGTTGCTGCTGCTGTTGTTGTTGTTGCTGTTTGTTCAGGATCATCGTCTTCAGGCGACTGGTGACCCGGTTCGATGATTGTTGATAAACTCCATTTTCGGATTGGTCGGCGTTTTCCTGGTACCCATTTTGCTTCTGGTCGTTCTGCCAGAGCATCCTTTCGCCAGAGTTCTGAAGCTCCTGCTTCGTGTTCTGCTGGTTCCAGGTGGCTTGGTTCTCGGAACTCGGTGACCACGGGACTTGGTTCTCGATTTTCGCCGGAGCGGGTTCTTGGTTCTGCCAGGAGCTTGGGGTTTGCCTGGGACTTGGTTGCGAGTCAGACCATGGTTGGGATTGTTGGGCGTTGTCGCTTTTGACGCTGCTCGGTGACCAGTTTGGTTGACTAGTTGGGGTGTCTGGCCAGGGTACTTGGTTCGATGGGGTTGATCTGAGGGAGGGAAAAACACTCATTGATCGTTTGTTTTCAATTACAAGTATTTCGGGTCTTCGTCTCATTCAGGATAGTAGCAATAAAATTGTATGTGGAGGGGCAAGCCCAAATACCAAGAGAGTCAATGTATTCATTTCAGAGTATCAATAAATATTTATTTACAGGCATGTAGAGGCAGAGGGGGTTATGGGGGTTCAAACTTTTCCCGAAATTAGGATGAAATTACTATTATAGGTAAAAATCTTAATTATTATAACAACCAGTAGGAAAAATAGACATTAGAAATAATAATGCAGGAAAAATGAAGTAAGTACAAATCATCCAAAATGTATCCAGTAAACATTCGTAATATTGCGTGATCTATGATATCATATATCCTACTGAAATCTTTAGAAAAAAACGAATGGTGTCATGTAAGAACTCAAAGTTAACAATATTTAGGATTCTCAATTATACTAACGTGAAAATTGCAATTATTTTGTCTCCAGAAGAATTTTTTCATGTACAAAATTATAATCATTAATAATGTTTGGTTAGGATGATGCAGTAAACAAAAATTTGAAAAATTGTTCCAATTTAATGAAATCCTACTAGAGAAAAATTGGAATTTACATCTGAACAAAATAATTAACTTTGAATTATAAAGCATCAAATTTTAGAAACGCTTATGTAACAATCTTGAATTTATATATATATACTTTAAATTTATAAAAATACAAAAAAGTTAGCAAAATCTAATAAATACTGATAAAAAGAATACATAAAAACACTATGAAAAATCTTTGTATGTGTGATTTTTCTGAAATTCTGTGAAATTATTTAAAATCGATTTAAATTTGAATTCTAGAACATCGAATTCTAGGAATGTAGGTACTACTAAAAAATCTAATAAAGTACACACGATCTATGAAAATACAAAGAAAAGGTACAAAATCTTATGAATACTATAAAAATACGAAAGTACAAGAAATCTATAAATACATAAAATAGATATACATGTAGTTTATGTAAAAATCTATAAAATTACTGAAATCTTGCTTGAATTTTAATTCTACTATCTCAAACTCGAGAAATTGACATCCTTCTAAAAAATCTGAAAAAACACCCACGATCTCTAAAAATACAAAAAAAGCTACAAAATCCTATGTATACTCAAAATATACGAAGATACCAGAAATCTATAAAAAACAAAAAATCTGTACAAATGTAATTTTTTCCAGAATTGATAAAATTATTGAAAATTAATTAGAATTTGGATTATAGGAACATCGAATTCTAGAAATATATGTATAAAAACACTAGAAATCTTGAAGTATGCTGAAAAATCCTCCGAGAAATACTTGAAATTATTTAATACTCAAAAAGTATATAAATATGATTTTTTTAAAAATGAATACAACTTCAAGTACTAATGCATACAATTCTGAAACCTATAAAAAAATTCATTAACATAATAGAAACTTCTTTTAATTGTTTGAATACTACAAAAATCCAAAAAGTATTGGAAATCTGTATGAAAGATACTATTTTCTTCAAAATTAATTGAGGTACTCAAGTTGGTTGAAATTCGCAATACTATAGCATAAAATACTAAAAATATATCAAAATGCCAGAAAATATTACAAAATTTTATAAAAATCTATGCAATACGGAAATTCTGGAAGTCCGTAAAATACTGAAAATCTTTTACGAATAATTTTCTCAAAAATCTGAAAATATATTAAGAAATTTCCCGAACTTTCATTTCTATAGTAATGTATTTCAGAAAGCTATACAAAAATTCATAAAATATTTAAAAATCCTTCGAGTGCTTATTTTTTTACAATAAATCAAAAGGAACTATAAAAAATACTAAAAGTAATATAAAAAAAAATCTGAATCTCAATGACTTGCATGGAAATCACAAAAATCGGATCCTATTATATTGAATAAGAACATGAAAAATGGACTCTGGACTTTAAAATTTGTATAACTTTTAAATCTGAAATCTGACAAATTGTAAAATCGCGAAGGAAATAATTTTATTTTGGAAAAACCCTCCCGAAAGTTTTTTCTGCCTATGTCACTGATTTATTCTAGTATCTTGACATCTTTGAAATTGATTTGCAAGCTTAAGCTTTTACTTTTTAAAATGCATCACTTTCCATAAAAAATCATAATATCTTATTCCCGGAATAACTAAGAACTTATTTTTACAGTATTTATACAATTTGAAGGATAATCTCGTATTAATAGAAATTTTCTGCACTGATTTGTAGAATACCATGTTCTGAAAATGGTTCCATAGATTTTACTTACTTTCATAGATTTTTCAAGAAAATTACATCTGCGTATATGTAAGGTATTTAATACTTTGACTTCCATTTACAAGGTGTTTCATAGAATATTAGTATTTTCATAATTCCTCGCGCTTAATTAAATTAATCAAATTCTTAAGGATATTCTATTTTCATGTATTTCTAGCAGTTTTGTATATTATCTTATAGGTTTTAAGGTTTCAAGAAACATACCATCTAGAATGCAAAGTTTATTTAATTTTTAGTATTGTAAAGAATTTCAGTAACTCAATAGAGTTCCAGAACTTACATTATCAATCTTATTTATTTATTTATTTTTATTCAAACCAACCGGCAAGCCCAATTCATATACTAAGAAATACACCAGCACAAAGTAGGTACAAAAATAATAATCAAAGCCCAACACAGCAAAATATATAAATAAATAATAATGCGAAAATAGGCTGTTTTCTAAAAAATCAATTTTAATACTCAAAATTATTGAAATTTTCAATATTATAGCATCAAATTTTATAAATTTATACTTATCCATGGAAATAACAGAAATCTATAGAAATCCATAAAAATACCAAAATATCTTTCAAATCATACAAGTAATAAAAAATACAAAAATAAAAGTGCTGGAAATCTGTACAAGCAATACTATTTTCTGAAAAATCAATTTCAATACTCGAAATCATTAGAATTTTGAATATTATAGAATCAAATTTTACAAATCTATAGTGATCCACAGAAATAACATAAATCTATAAAAGTACCAGAAAACACTACAAAACACGAAAATTCTAGAAATCAATGAAACACTGAAAATCAGTGCAGCTCTTATTTCATGAAAAATTTCTCAGAACTTTGATTCCTATAGAATATCGAATTCCAAAAAGCCAAATAGAAATCTAATAATATCAAAAAATTCCTCAAGCTGTATAAATACCAGAAGTATGAGAAAAAAATCTAAACTTCAGTGACTAAGGTCAATATATAGAATACATAGAATTCATGATTCAGATTTTTTTTTCCATAAAAAGATGATAACACCGATCAACCATATCACTTCATTTTATTGTAATTCCTTCTATGATTCGGAATCCTAAAAATCAATTGGCCCATCTTCAATCTCGTCTTCCCCAAACCCACCTTGGATTCCCGCCCTCCATTTTCTGCTGGCCCCATTGCTGTTGCTGCATATGCTGGCTCGTGCCTTGGGCCTGACCCTGCTGAACCTCCACGTTCCCCTGCCAGTTCATCCTCCCACCCTGTTGCTGCTCCAGCTTCTGCGATTGCTGGGGCGGCCAAGGCGCCTGCTGTTGCTTCTGCTGCTGCCAGTTGCCGGATTGCTGGACCTCCTGGCCCTCGTTGTTTCCCTGCTTAGTCTCCCAACCCAGGTGACTCCCAGGCCTCGGCAGTTCCTGCTGCTGGTTCTGCAGCTGTTGCTGCTCGCTGCCGGACTCGGTCCAGATGTGCCTCGAACTCCCATCTGTCTGTTGCTGCTGTTGCTGCTGCCATTGACCATCCTGGTGTAGCTGGCCCATTTCTACGTAGCCTGGATACCCGTTAGAGTTAGAGTTGTGTAAACTCTGCTGGGCCGGTGGAAGTGGATACCCAGGCATCTCGTTTCCCGACAAGTTGTTCTGGGCGATCGCTGCGAAGCCCTTGACTTGCGTGTCGTTCGTCGATGCTATTGACGGTGGTTGCGAATTTTGGGCCGGTTGCTGGGCCTGGGTTTGGGCCTGTTGCTGCTGCGACGGCTCCAAGTGCGTCGAGTTGCTTCGGCTCGTCGGAGTCGTCGCTGGTTGCGGGGTCATCGAAACGTCCTGAAGAGATGATTTGGATTTTATGAGATGATGCAAGCCAGTTAAAGAAATTGTGATACTACTTTGGCATGGGTTCGAAGCAGGGGCGTAAGCTGAGGGGGGTTTCGGGAGTTCGAACTCCTCCTGAAATTCTGATAAAAGCAATCAATATTTCATGTAAAAATGAAAATAGCTACATCGATGAACAATAGAAATATAAGTTACTGAAAAATGGATGAAGATGTTAGCAGTATATATTAAAAAAAAAAAAAAGGAAAAATTATCAAAACGTAGGATAACGTAAAAAAAATGAATCAGAAAAAATTGTTGCAACTTAGTGAATAATCAAGAAAAATAAAAATCGAAGAAAATTCAAAAATTTACAAACTTTGAATCTTAGAACATCAAATTCTAGAAATCTATGTAACATACATATAGAAGTAAATGAAAATTTTTCGATTTATACAAACTCCAAAAGAATAACGAAATTAATTGAATTCTACAAAAAAAAAACTGTTTTCTGGAAAATCTCGACTAATGCCTCTAAAATTTGTAAATTTTGGATTCTAGAGAATCAAATTATAAATATACTATAAGTCCATGAAAATTCTGGGAAACGTAACAAAATCTTCTGAATATTTCAAAAATACGAAAAAAGAACAACGATATGAAACATGACAAATCAATATGAATGTGATTTTGAAGACTCGAGTTTTTTAAATCTCTGTAGCAATCTACAAAAATATAAGTAATATATTAAAATATTTAGAGATTCTCCAGTGTTTCGTATATTGTACTAGAAAAATGTGAAAAATAAGTTTACTGCGTTACTTGCTTATTAGTTTACTAATTTACTTGTTAACAAGTTTACTAATTTATTAGTTCACTAGCTTACTAGTCTACTAGCTAACTGAATTACTAATTTACTAGCCTACTGATTTTTAATTAACAAGCTTACTAGTTTACTAGCTTATTAGTTTACAAATTTACTAGTACAAAGTTGACAAGTTTGCTAGTTTACTAAATAACTGATTTACTTGTTAACGAGTTTGCAAGATTACTTTTTTTCTTTTTCACTTGATTATTATTTTACTATTTGAAAATTTCAGTAGTTTACCAGCTCACTTCATTACTAGTTTACTTGTTAACTAGCTTACTAGTTCACTAGCTCACTAGATTACTAGTTTACTAGCTTACTCATTACCAGTTTAGCATTACGAATTTGACAAATTTACTAGTTTACTATGTACTAATCAACTAATTTACTTGTTAATGAGTTTGATAGTATATAATTACACTTTCCCACTTATTTACTATTTTAATATTTTACAATTTTAGTAGTTTACTAATTCACTAGCGTATTTGTTGACTAGTTTAGTAGTTGACTAACGTACTAGTTTGCTGGTTAACTCTTTTTCTAGTTTACTAGTCTACTAGTTTTTTATTTAACTAGCTTACTAGTTTTTCATTTAACTAGCTTACTAGTTTAGCAGTTTACTATTACAAATTTGACAAGTTAACTAGTGTACTAATTAACTAATTTACTTGTTACCGAGTTTGCTAGTTTACTATTTCACTTTTCCACTTATTTACTGTTTGACTATTGCACAATTTCAGTAGTTTACAAGCTTACTTGTTTACTAGTTTAGTAGTTTACTAGCGTTCGAGTTTGCTAGTCTATTATTTTTCTAGGTAACTAGTTTACTGGCTTGCCAGTTTACTTGCTAATCAATTTACTAGTTTACTAGAAATCTTTCAATACTTAAAAGTTACATAGATATAATTTTCTTGGAAATTTACAGAACTTTCTACCCTGGAGCATATATCAATCAATGTAATACTATAATTACATATAATCTTAGATATTATTCTATTTAGAAATTCATATAGAAAACAATAAAATGCATTCAAGATAATTTATGCAATTCATACAATTAGACATACTTTTGAATGTAAAAGTACTAAAAAAATATGGAATAAAAGTATTGGAAATCTTTATAAAAGAAACTGTTCTCTGAAGAATAAATTTAAATTCTCAAAAGCGTTGAAAGTTTCAATACTATAGCATCAATTTCGAAAAATACATTGAGTGACCCATAGAAATATTAGAAATGTATAAAAATACCAAAAAACATTACAAAATTTTATGAATAATATACCATACGAAAATAATATAAATTTATGATGTACCTTTTATCTGTGAGGTTAAAATTTGCTCAAAAATCAATGGAAATACATCAATTTTTTAGAAGTTTGATTCCTAGAGCATCAACTTTTAGTAAGCTTTATAGAAACCCACATTACCTAATATCAGATAATCCTTCAAGTAGTATAAATACAAAAAGTATTAGTAAAAAATATCGAAGCCCCAGTTATTAATTGAAAATCACAAAAATCGAACCCCAATATTCACGAACCTGAAAAATGTGCAACTCTGGATTCCAAAAGTTCTATAACTTCCAAATTCCGAAATGCAAAATATTTCAAAATCGCTCTCTTGTAACCATATCGTCAAAGATGAAAAATTATGAAATCCCGAAGGAAAAATATTTTCCAGAAAAACCCCTCTCGATAATTGTTCCTGCCTACGCCCCTGGTTCGTAGATTTGTTTAATTCAACTTACTTGCTGCTGATACCCATTGACGTATTCTTGTCTTTCGTAAGTGACTGATTGAGCCGATGTTTCAACAAACTGCCCGTTCATCGGTCTTTGCGTCGTGGATGCTTGCGATGTGACTGGAGTCAGAGTCGCGGTTTGAGCCGTTATCGCGTATTGTCCTGGCGCCCCAGCTCGCTGGAACGCGGATTGGTCTGTTGCGATGAAAGCCTGTTGCTGATAAGTTACTGAAAATTGAAAAAAAATGTAAACAATGTGAAACTGTTTAAACAGTCAAGAAGGAAAAAGCTCAAAAAAGGAAGAAAATTATAAATAAATATCAAATACTTTTTAAATCAAAATAAATGTATCAAATAGAAAAAAAAGAATTTTTAATTTAGAAAGGCTGGCTTCAAAAAATCGTCAAGGCAAAGACATCACAGAATTTACCAAGCAAAAAGAAACAAAAAGCTCAAAAAATAAAGAAAATATTAAAAAAAATTTTAACTACATTTGAAATAAATATAAATTCAATAAATAAAGAGAAGTGGAAAGAATTTCTATTTGAAAAGGCTAGATTCAAGTAATTCGTTCAGGTAATGACATTAATTAATGGAATTTACCAGGCTGGGGATGATATGGCGTAGCAGCGCTATATTGAGGGTGATATCGCAATTCCTCCAATTGGTTTGAAACGGGCACTTGTTGGATAAATTGCTGGGGTGGCCACGTGCCCGGGGCTGCTTCCACCGTAACCGTGCCAACCGGAGTGACGCCTTGGTGCCAAACCGTGTTCCCGAATCCGGCCGCTGGGCGAAACCCGGTCCCCGAGTCTCCGTAAAATGGCATCACGCCCGGAGACTGCAACAGAAACAATAAATGTACATTAAAAACATGTCACAAAAAAATAACAATAAAAAAAAGAACTATTTGCATTCACTGATGAATGTTGATTATCAGGACGAGCCCTTACTGAAGAATTTTCGCAAGTAAGAAAAAAGTCAGTCAGCTTGTTCGAATTTTCATTTTGTTTTTTCAAAGTTTGAAAAATTTTTGAATGTGATATTTCATTCAATGTTGGTTGTGGGGAAAAATTTGCGGATGCGATAGATTTTTGAAAGAATTTTATCTAGCCAGATTTTTAGTATTTTTGACAATTTTTGTATTTTTCAGTATGTATAAAATTTTTTAGGATTTTATAGTGGTTTTATGAATTTGTACAATTTTTTCCGCATACTGTCTTGAAGATTTCAATAATTACTTGCTCTAGAATTCAAAGTTAATTGTATTTTTTAAGAAATACTGTCAAGTATATTTTGATTTCTTTTAGTTTTTTTGGTAATTTTTTTAGTTTTGCTAAGATTTGAAGGATCGTTCAGTATTTCTGTAATTATTCGTTTTTTTTCAGGATGCATGAAATACTGCAGGAATTTATAGTATTTTAATTTAGCTCATTAAATTTATTGTGTTTGAGAGTAATTTTCGGAAATGTAGTATCTATGTAGATTTTTCTTCCTTTTTTTTGCCTCTTTTTCAGTTATTCTACGATTTAAAGGATTCTTCAGTATTTCTGAAACTATTCGTATTTTTCAGTATGTATAAAATATTGCAGGATTTTCTAGCATTTTTATGTATTACTAGCATTTATATAAAAATTGTTATTTTGCTTTCGAGAATTCCGAGCTCTGAAATTCGAAGTTAATTTAATTTTTCGTCTTTCAAAGGATTTTTCCGAAAACAATGTCTCAATAGATTTTTATTTCTTTCAGTATTTTTCGTATTTATTCAGTTTTGCTACGATTTAAATAATCGTTTCAGTAATTTTTTATATATAAACAATCTAAATTTCAGAAATTCGATGTTCTACTTATTAAAGCTGTATACCTTTTTGATGTTTCGTAGATTTACTTGTATTTTTCTATATATATTTTTTTCTTTTTGTAGTTTCTAGTATTTATACATAGAATTTTATGGTTTTTTTTATGGTATCTTTTGCAGTTTCTAGAATGAGATTTCCTAGAGTTGAAAGTTCGAAATATTTGAAGTGTTTCGATTGTTTTTGCAGAAAACAGTTTCCTTATAGAATTAGAGTGCCCTAAATATTTTTTGAATTTTTTACAGACTTTGAAGATTCGAAAAATTTTCTAGTATTTTTACGGACTTCTATATACATGTATTCTTAATTCCTGGAATAGTATAAAATTTTGAAGAATTTAATAGCATTTATAAGAAACTAATTAAAATCTAGTATTTTTAGTATTTTTCGTATTTCTTAAGTTTTTCTTCTATTTGAAGAATCGTTCAGTATTTTTAAATAATGCTATCGAAATTTCTGGAATTCAATGCTCTATTTATAAAAGTTGTATAGATTTTTATGTTTCATAGATTTAACTGTATTTTTCTATATATGTATTTTCTTTCTGTATTTCCTATTATTTATACATAGAATGTTGTAGAATTTTTTCGTTTTTTTTTTAAAGATATCTTTTGCAGTTTTCAGAATGATATTTCCTAAAATTGAAAGTTTAAAATATTTGGAGTATTTCGATCAATTTTATACGAAACAGTTTCTTTATAAATTTAGAGTGCCCTCAATATTTTTTGAATTTTTCACAGACTTGGAAGATTTTAAAAATTTTCTAGTATTTTTGTGGACTTCTATAATACATATATATTCTTAGAATGTTTGGGAATTTGAATTTTCTTATTTCCTGGAATAACATAAATTTTTGAAGAATATAATAGGATATATAAGAAACTAAGTAAAATCTAGTATTTTTAGTATTTTTCGTTTTCATTGAATTACATAAGGTTTTCTAGCATGATCCGTAGATTTGAAAGATCAAGCTTTAGATTTTAAAATCGAAAGGTTATGTATTTTCATCTATTTTCATGTGCATTTCCAAAATAGAATGCTTGAAATTGTGAAAGTTTCTAATAAAAAGTGGAAAAACATATTCTTCGTCGATATTTGTACACAAATTACTAATATTCCACTCTGTTTTATCAAAAATTGCAAATATAGATTTTTTTATTCGAAAATAATGAATTTTAAAATTACTTATATCTTATTTTCAGAAAATTTCTTAAAAAGTTTCAGAAAAATATTCGGAAAACGATCCCTCGAAAAAATAAAAGACGATTGTTCTCATACTCACAATCAGTGACCCCAAATTAGTCTAAAAAACTTTTTTTTTCTTAAGGTAGCCGCAGTTATCGAAAAATTTATAAATTTATAAATATATATTTGTAATATAGTTATATACATCAGACATACATTGAAGTAATATATCTTATTTTCAGATTACCCTAGTAATTTTAATTCTTATAAAAACCTCATAAGAAAATAAAATTTATTATAAGAATACAATTTCTTATGAGGTGCACCTTATAAAAACCTTATGAGAAACTAAAATTTCTTATAAAGATTTGATCGAAAAAATTTTACAAGTTTTTTTTCTTATAAAATTTTATCAAACACATTCTTGGAAGAAATTCAATTCCTATAAAAAATTTCATTTTCTCATAAGGTTTTTATAAGGTTCAAAATTACTAGGGTAAGCCTGCAGTGCTTGACAAATATACCATTTCATGTCACACATTTTTCTCAATTCAAGAATAATAATAACATTAATAATAATAATGATAACAGTTATAACAACAACAACAACAACAACAACAACAACAACAACAATAATAATAATAATAATAATAATAATAATAATAATAATAATAATAATAATAGTAGTAGTAGTAGTAGTAATTTTGAATCTTACCAAAACCTTACAAGAAAAAAATTATTTTTATCAGAATTCAATTTTTTATAAGGTGCACCTTATAAAAACCTTATAAGAATTGGATTTTTTATAAGGCAACCTTATAAGAAACTGAAATTTCTTATAAGAATGTATATTATAAAATTTTATAAGAAAAAAAAACCTTATACAATTTTTTCGATCCATTCTTTATAAGAAATTTCAGTTTCTTATAAGGTTTCTGAAAGGTCACCTTATGAGAAATTAAATTCTTATAAAGTTTTTATAAGGCGCACCTCATAAGAAATTGAATTCTTATAAAAAATTTCATTTTCTTATAAGGTTTTTATAAGGTTCAAAATTACTAGGGTAAGCCTGCAGTGCTTGAAAAATATACCATTTCATGTCACACATTTTTCTCAATTCAAGAATAATAATAACGTTAATATTAATAATAATAATGATAATAATAATAGTAATTTTAAATCTTACAAAAACCTTATAAAAACCTTAGAAGAATTCGATTTCTTATAACGCAACCTTATAAGAAACTGAAATTTCTTATAAGAATGTATATTATAAAATTTTATAAGAAAAAAAAACCTTATACAATTTTTTCGATCCATTCTTTATAAGAAATTTCAGTTTCTTATAAGGTTTCTGAAAGGTCACCTTATGAGAAATTAAATTCTTATAAAGTTTTTATAAGGCGCACCTCATAAGAAATTGAATTCTTATAAAAAATTTCATTTTCTTATAAGGTTTTTATAAGGTTCAAAATTACTAGGGTAAGCCTGCAGTGCTTGAAAAATATACCATTTCATGTCACACATTTTTCTCAATTCAAGAATAATAATAACGTTAATATTAATAATAACAATGATAAAAATAATAGTAATTTTAAATCTTACAAAAACCTTATAAAAACCTTAGAAGAATTCGATTTCTTATAACGCAACCTTATAAGAAACTGAAATTTCTTATAAGAATGTATGTGATGAAACTTTATAAGAAAAAAAACCTCATATATTGTTTTCGATATATTTGTCAAGCCTGCAGTGCTTGACAAATATACCATTTCATGTCACACATTTTTTTCAATTCAAGAATAATAACATTAATAATAATAATAATTATAATAATGATAATAATAATGATAATAATAATAGTAATTTTGAATCTTACAAAAACCTTATAAAAAATTTAATTTTTTATAAGGTGCACCTTATGAAAACCTTATAAGAATTCGATTTCTTATAACGCAACCTTATAAGAAACTGAAATTTCTTATAAGAATGTATGTGATAAAATTTTATAAGAAAAAAAACCCTATATATTGTTTTCGATTCATTCTTTATAAGAAATTTCAGTTTCTTATAAGGTTTTTATATGGTTCAAAATCACTAGCGAATAATGATGATGATGATAATAATAATAATTAAAAAACAAAATAATCATCACCGAAAGTGTGAAAAAACCGAGATGCACATGTACCAAGGAAAAGCGCCCCGGGGTGCATAGGATAGGTCGAGGCAAAAAGGGCTCCGAATCTGGAGGACTGGAGGACGAGGAGAAGATGGGCGAGGGTCGGCCAGTTGTTTAGGCGCTGTCTTTGGGACCGCTTTATATTGTCGGGAGTGGCAAGCAGCCCATATTGGCGTAGGTCACGGTGCCACGGGAACACGGGAGGATTCCCCCGGGACGGAGTACGACCCGTGGCAAAGCCGGATTCGAGAGGGTGCGAAGAGGGTAGTATGGGGGCTTCTCCTGGCACGGCGCCCGATGCTATCAACCTCGGCCACAATCGCCGATTCACGACCTAGGAAGTGGGAATCCGGCCACTTTCACCTACGCCGACACTCGATTTGTCCTGGGAACGTCGTCCTATATACATGTACCCTGTTTTTCATTCCTTCCCTCAATGGCACTTCATTCATATATGTAACACTTCTCACACAGTCAAACATTCGTGGTTATTCGTAATCATGATGTCATAATGACGTCCCAGTGTTTCTGCATATGTCTGTCACCATGATGTCATTCATGATATGATGTCATTATGCCGTAATGTCATGAATGACATACATATGCGGAAACACCGGGACGTCATCATGACATCATTGAATATTTCAGAGGTGGCAGAACGCGATTTTTCCGGGTGGGTAGCAAATAACTCAATTATTGGAGAGGGGAGGGGTGGTTATCGTATTTCGTCGAAATAGGTATTGTAATGTTTTTAAATTTTCAAATAAAAAACTGAAAAACTTGAAACACATTAAAAAATTACTAATATTCTTATTGATTTGAACAATTTTGTATGATAATTGCAATTTTTTTAGTAGTTTATTATAATTTCCAAGTTTTGAAGAATGGCAAACTTTTGCAGTTGTCAATATTTTCAAAAATTCGTGAAATTTCAGAAAATGTGAATTGATTTCGTATATTGTGTTTAGAATTATGTATTTTTTTGTCAATTTGCACGATAATGTTTTTTCACATTTTTTACAAAAATTTGAAATATTTCGAAAGTACATTAAACTTTGTGAGCTGTACAAATTTTTATTAAATTTGGAAAATTGAAGTAGATATTACAATGTATGAAAAAATAAAAAATGAAGATACAATGTACATACATTGTAAGAAAAAATATGAAATGTAGATAGTACAATGTTACAAATTTCGCAAGATGTGAAAAATAAGAACACATTAGAAAATATCGAAAATGTCAATAAATCTAAAAAAAAAAAAAAAATTTTTGTAGAATTCCAGAAAACATAACATAGTTTCATAATTTTTGTTTTTCATTATATATATAGTAGTTGGTGTAATGTTATTAGAAACTATAAAAAATTTGAAAAATCATGTCCGATTAAAAATTTCAGAAACTGTCAAATTATCCTGAAAAAATCAAAATTTGTATAGAATTTCAGAAAATGTTCTTGATTCCATAAATTGTGTTTGTTATTATATTTCTTTAAAATATGCATAAGATTTTTTATATTTTTACCAAAAACTTGAAATACTTGAAAAATATTTGAAAATCACCAAATAATTTTACGAGTTTTGCGAATTTTGTAACATTTTGTAAGTGTTGAGTAGTTGGTTTAATGTTATTAGAAACTATAAAAAATTCGAAAAATCATAACCGATAAAAATTTCAGGAACTGTCAAATTCTCCTGAAAAAATCGAAATTCTTGTAGAATTTCAGAAAACATTCATCATTTTAACAATTGTGTTTATTATTGTATGTATACCTACGTCTTACTATATATGTACCCTGTTTTTAATTCCTTCCCTCAATGGCACTTTATTCATATAGCACTTCTCACCCAGTAAACATTCGTGATTATTCGTGATCATGATGTCATAATGACGTCCCAGTGTTTTTTCATATGTCTGTCATCATGATATGATATCATATGATGTCATTATGCCGTAATATCATGAATGACATACATATGCGGAAACTTTGGGACGTCATCATGACATCATGATCACGAACAATCACAAATGTTTATTGGGCAGTAAACATTCATGACATCATTTCTGATCATGTCTGATCATGCTGTGACATGTCACACTATGATATCATTTCGCTTTTCAATGACATCATAATGTCAGATGGTCATGTCACTCGAGTGGAATATGATATCACACTATGCAATTCCATAAAGTGTCATGCATGATATCATGATGCATCCATTTGATATCAAGTTGTCATGCTGTGATGTCAACTGAATACCAAATGATATCGAAATGTAACATGACATCATATGATTTGCTAATGACAAAGCATGTGTATGTAATGACATCACATGATTGCAGTATGAAATCATGAATGTTCACTGGGTCATTGGCCTAGGGAAATATTAGTCTAGATTTATTAGCTGGGTTCCCCACATTATTCGAAAATTAGCAATAACACAAGTATGAAAATTTTTTGACAATTGAGAACCTACCTTGGGCGAAAAGAATTTTTCTTAACTAATTTTAGGTCGTTGACTACGGAAATAACAGTCATTTATTTTCCCAAAGAAGTGTTTTTGAAATTTTAGCAAAAACCATGTGTGTTTTGAGCTTTTTTTCAGTTATTTTCAGAAATATCAAGAACGATCGACTGTATTACTATGAAATATGGTACGTATTATTCAAAATAATGCTTGTTAAATTTAAAGCGATATGCTGTTTTTGCAAAATCGAAATAGTAGTTTATAAGTTATGGGTGTTGAAAGTCGAAAAAAATGCATACATATCCATTAGAAATTTTTAAAAAAGTTCAAAAAACGCACTTTTCTTCAACTTTGACTGCATTTAACTACAAAACTGCTATTTCTGTAGAAAAAAACAGTATTATTACTTTTTGAACGATATATACATTCGAAGTTAATAAAATCAATCATTCTTCATGGTTCCCTAATAAACTTGAACTTTGTAAGTTTTCGTTAAATCGTATAAATTTTCGAATTTTCGTATAAGTTTATGAAAAAACGTATAAAATTTAAAAAGGTTAGTTTTTTGGCCTGACTTGAAAGTTTTTTGCCTTATAAAACAAAAAAACTTACAGGTCTACCTTATAAACTGGGAAATTATATTGTTATAAATTTTGTCATTAACTTATACCGAAATTTTATACGGTTATACGTTTTAACGAGAACTTATAAGTTTCAATTTTACTAGGGTTCTCGTAATAATCGTAATTCTCGTAATAAAAATTCTCGTAAAACACAAAAAACGTGTTTTTTGCTGTTACTTTGAAGCATCATTTATTTGCATACTTAGCAACCCAAAATTAGTTCCATATAAAAATTTCTTTTTTTTTACGAGTTCAGTTTTTCATGTAAAATAGTTTATTCACTTGCCATTTTTTTCAGATATTTTCTATTTATAAAAGCAATTTTTCTTAAATTTCGTGTATGAATCAGCCTTAAAATTTTTTTTTTTTTCACATTGAAAATTCCTACAATTCGAGAATTCTAGAAATTTTTTCAAAATCATTACATTCATATTTGGTTTAAAAAATGTGATAATTTTTAGGGTGACATTTTTTAATTTTTTAAGTACATTGAAAAAAAAATGAAATCGTTATTTAGTCTTTCAAATGTTCATTTTTATGAGTCAAAAATGAATAACAAAAGTGTATTATATTAAATAACTTGATTTGTTAATATTGAATTATTATGACGTAAAAATATCTTAAGCAAAGACTAGTTGACAAGAAAGCATATTTTTTAATTTAGTTTGTTTAGTTTTTCATTATATTATTTTAACTGAAGGTTGAAATTTTCTTGTTTTATTATTATCGTAAACCTTGAAAAAATAATACTTTTTAACCTCGCTTAGTATCTTAGAAAAATGTCTCAAAAGTTACGAAATATTATCTTAACTAAATTTGTCTTTTTTAATTATTTTTCAAATTTTCAGGGGCATTCTTCTTTTTTTCTTTTTTTTTTTTTTAACGATACATTATCTTGCTGAGTGTATTAACCACTGCTATTTTTCCTCTTAAATTTTTCATTCAAAGAGAATTTCTGAATAAATAATTGATTGCTTCAGAAATAATTAATTATAAGTTTGATATTTATAATTTTCAATAGGTAATCAATGAATTATTCAAAGGAAATTCTACAAAAGTACACTTCAAAACTCACATATTGTTTGCTATTATTTGTTCAATTTTCAAGTTTTCCATGTTTCATACCTGACATACGCTATCTTCAAAAAATGAATGAAGATATATTGATTTTTTCTGGTCTTATTACCCATTCTATTTAAGTGGTCTATTTTATCCAACCTCAATATTTTTTATTTAAATTATACTTCAGCTCCCACTAGATTTTTCGCTTACAATGCACTATTAAAATACACCAGAAATCCTGCAGATTTAGATATAAAAACTCCAAAAACGGTTACTTATAAATATTGAAAATTATAAATGAAATACAATGCTAAAGAAATGTTAAACGTCACTGCTCATTGTCAGTGATGATAAAAAAAAATTGGAAATCGATTTTTCCAAGCAGTATGAAAGAAGTAAATTTATAACTTACTGTAGAAAAATTGGTGATTTCTTATAAAAACCAAATTTAAATGATTTTTTGTGATATACATTCAAAAAAATTGTTGGAAATAAAACGATTGGTAGCCTTTTTTACCCAATTTTACTTGATATCGACAAAGTGTGCCCGAAAATTCAAACGGTTACGAAACAAACAAAAACAAATCAAATTAGTTTTTCATTTTCACCCAAAATCAAAGTGGAAAATTGACACTACCATATGATAATATTTGTTATATATCGAATCTATTCTTTGTATTTACAAGAGGCGATAAAAAAACAATTTTTCGTTCAAGTTCATTTTTAAAAGCTTAAAAGTTCAAAACCACGATTTCTCTACAAAATTTTGAAATCTGGCTTCAGAAAATGAAAAATCTTAGATCGCAATTTTTCTTAAAATGCAACTGCTCCTTAAAATGGCAATATTAAGCGGAAAGATGAGGGGTGTCAGACTGGTAGTAGACACCGACTGAGGGGGTGGTGACCGCCTGCCAACGCGAATCAATACCCGCAGGAACAGGGACCACCAATCTGCGGAAGGGTAGATGGAAAAAAGGTACACTGAGAAAAAAATCTTGTACATTCTGCCATATGTATTGTACTGTTAAACAATAATATTGCGATTTTTACATCATTTTATTTCTTACAATATTATAGTAAAAACTGCAATATTTATTTTACTTATTACAATACTGTACAGTCAAACCGCTATTAATGTACAATTTATAATATGTGTGCCAGTTTTAACTAGATAATTTCGGAAAATTTGCAATCTTAAAATATTTTTACGAATTTTACTTTACAAACTGTAATTTTTACCATACGTGGTGAAAAAAATAAACTACATTACGTTTTTCCAGCTTTTTCGAATACTGTATCATATTACGATATGATGCACTAGAAACCTAGAAAGTACACAAAAGTATTGCAAAAATGACCTACACAGATCTGCATACTGAAAAAACTGTATGGAATTTTCAAAAATCTGGATTAATAGGAATTACAATATGGTATTGCAAAAAGTACAAGAAGTATAGTAGAAAACGAAATAAGTAGAGGAGTTTTTACAACAAAATATATCTATAACTATACTATTATTCGACAATATTTACAATATGAATTACAAAAATTGCTACATTATCTAGCAAAAAGTACATTATGTCAGAGTGATTCCCATGTACTATACAATATTGTAAGATTTACTATATTTTTTTACCAGTGTACAATTAAATAAAGATAATTGACTATTTTTTTGTCACGTTTCATAAAGTGCCCCCCCCCCCCTAAAAAACCTCTTCGTACATTTTTTTGTTATTTGCAAATAAATTATATTTTGTCTATGATTCGTTGGATACCTTGAATGAAAAATTTGAACAAATTTATGAAATAACATTATAAATATAAAAGTTATCGTCTATTTTTGAATTTTATGATTGTGATGTGACATGGGGGGGGGAGGGGGCTTCAAAAAAGGCTAAAAAACTGTGACATCATTTATGGAAGCTCCCTAATGTAATCACTACACCTTTATGAAATCTTGCAAATGTCTTGGCATGTAGCAATGACTATTTGAAATATTTCAATTGATTTATCTACTCTGAGAAAAAAATTTTGTACTTTTTGCTGTATATATTGTAAAAAGTACAATATTATTGAACTTTTTAGAATAATATTGCAATTTTTACAATACCATCGTAGTTTTTACAATAATATTGTAAAATCTGCAATATTTATTTTACTTAGCACAATATTACACCGTAAAATTGCTATCAATGTACAAATTACAATATGTATGCCAGTTTTTACTGTATAATTTCAGAAAATTTAAAATCTTTAAATGTAAATTTCACTTTACAAACTGTTATTCATACCATTCATAGCGAAAAAAATGAACTACATTACTTTTATCCAGGTTTTTCGAGAAATGTATCATATTACGATATGATGCACTTGAGACCTGGAAAGTACACAAAAATTTCGCAAAAAGAACCTATAGAGATCTGTTTACTGAATAAACTGCATGGAATTTTCAAAAATCCGGATTAGGAATTACAATATGATATTGCGAAAAGTACAAGAAGTATAGTAGAAAACTAATGATGCAGAGGAGTTCTTACAACAAAATATATCTATAACTACAATATCATTTGACAATATTTACAATATGTTAGTACAAAAATTGATATATTATCTAGCAAGAAGTACAATATGTCAGAGTGATTCCCGTTTACTATACAGTATTGTAATAATTACTATATGTGTTTCTCAGTGCAGTAAAACATAAAATAATTACAATATTTCTTTTATGTCTTGGCGGCCGTCGACAATAACGTAATTTCTATTTAGGGTTTGACGTACTGATACCGTACGCAAATTTTGTAAAAAAACTAAGGGCAATACTTCAATATAAAAAGTATAATCAGAATAACTAAAATGAGTAAGATTTAACTATTTAAATTTGTTGAAATTAAATTTTTATTTAAAACCAATGTAATTTAGATGATTAAAAATTTTGTTTCTAACCTGATCGATTTAAAATATTTTTATCAAACTTTAGGAAGAAATATTTTTTTAAAAATTTGAGGACCACTCACCATTGACACCACAGGGGGAGCGGAATTTCCATTTCGAAGAGCTGGTGTTTGTTGTCCTACAGAAGGATTAAGATTGTCTTTCGCTGGATGCATAGAATCACTATGAATCGATTGCTGGGCCGATTGTTGCTGAGATTGTTGTTGCTGGTGCTGGGAAAGACCGCCGATCACGGCCTGGGGACTCCCTAGACCAGCTGGCGCGCTGTCGGGGGTGCTTACTTGTCGAGCGATTTTCCGATAACTCTGTAAACAAACAAAAACAATGTGCCCTGTTCAATATTCGTTTAAATTATTCATGAAGTTACTTGTTTTTCTACAATTTAAAATGAAATTCATTGAATTTCAATCAGCCAATAAATACATAACTTATCACATAAAAAATAAAAAAAAATATTTGAAATTGGATCAAACAAGTAAAGACGCAACTAAACATGGAAAAAGGAATACGCAAATAAAAAGAATATAAAAAAATTTGAGGTTCTTATTCTAAAACATCAAGTGTGACGCGATCCGAGATAAGGGACCTACTATCCAAAAAGCAAATTTTACAGGACGGGCGACTGAATGAATCAGAATACACAACGGTCAATGGAAGGAATGATTTTCGAAAATTCATAGCTTGCAAAAAAATCAAAGTAAGTAAATTCTGATTGTATGAAATTGAAGATCAGATTCGGAACTTACAGAATCACTTATAATCCGAAAAACGATTTTTTGGATAGTAGGTCCCTTTTCTGGGACACGTCACAAATTTCGGTTCTCGCGAAGTGATTTCGGTATGTTTTGAGAATTATTAAAAAATAATTTTTAGTTTATTGTCATTGAATATTTCAGGGGTGGCAGAACGCGATTTTTCTGGGTGGGTAGTAAATGACTTAATTATTTGAGGAGGGGGTTTTTATTACCGTATTTCGTCGAAATACGTATGATAATGTTTTTTCATTTTCAAATAAAAAACTAAAACTTGAAATACATTAAAAAATTACCAAAATTCTTATTGGTTTGGACAATTTTGTATGATAATTACTGAAATCGTCGATAGTTTAGAACATTTCAATGACAGTCTGGTAAATTTAAATATTCTGAAAAATTACGTTAGATCGAAAATTCGGAAAGTCGTCAAAAACTCAAAAAAATGTATAAAAATTTGGAGAACTTGAGAAACCGTTCATAAATGTTGTAAATTTTCAAAAATTTCGAATATTTCGTAAGAATATAAAAACTATACATCAAAAAAGAAATAGTATATTTCGTATCAAGGAGCAGAAACGAGCGTTTTTACGAGTGCGAAGTTTTGCGAGCGAGCGTAGCGAGTGAGCAAATCGCACGAGTAAAACCCGAGTTTTGATGCTCCTTGACACGAGAGATATTTTTCACGCTCGCAACACAGAAATTCTTTATTTTTGTGTTTACTACTGTCCCGTGAAAAACGAATTCTCTGCCACCGCCTTTCGCTGCTATTTCTATGCCGCTCCAAGGTCGAGCGGCATAGAACTCGTTTTTTCACGACACACCAGTAAACAAAAGACTAAATGATTCATGTGCTGCGAGCGTGAAATAGTATATTTCGTAACAGGCACGGATGTGCAAATTTGGCGAAACGGGGAAATAACGGTCCGAGGCGAAGCCGAGGACTGTAACCTGTTTTGCCTACGAGCACATCCGTGCCTGTTACGAACGATATTTTATGTACCGAGGGCATAGAAAACGCGTTTAGAGATCTCGAGCTGGCATAGAAACGCGTTGACTATGCCAGAGGTACATGAAATATTTCTCGTGTCAAGGAGCATCAAAACTCGCGTTTTACTCGTGCGATTTGCTCACTCGCTACACTCGCTCGCAAAACTTCGCACTCGTAAAAACGCTCGTTTCTGCTCCTTGATACAAAATATACTATTTTTAATCTTTTCATGAAAAATTTGCAGTACTTGGAAAGCATTTAAAAAGTGAAAAAATCTTGATAAGTTGAATAAGAATCATAAAATTTCGAAAAATTCGAATAGTCTGTAGTATGTTTGGAATTTTGGAAATTTTTAAAAATCAGAAAACATCCGAAATTTATAAGATTGTCAATATTTCAACAAATTCGAGAAATCGGTAGAGTTCCATAAAATTTTAATGAATTTTGTATATTGTGTTTCCTATGATACATTTTTTTATTTCTCTTTGATATGCATGATAGTGTTTTTTCAATTTTTAAAGAAAAATCTAAAAAGTTTGAAAAACTTTCAAAAATCACGAAAAACCTTAACGAGTTGTAAAATTTTGGAAGTTTTGATGGTTGGTATAAAGTTGAACATTTTTAAAATTTTGGAAAATCATGATCCATTCAAAATTCTGAAAATTGTCAATAATAAAATTAAGAAAAATTTTGCATAAGTTAGGAAAATTTATTGATTGGGAAATATAGAATAAGCTATTACGTTTGAATTAGAAAAAATTTTTTTTTAACAAAAAACATTTGAGTTTCTAAATATTGTCAATGATTTTGAATGAATATAAAAAATTTGTAGAATTTCAGAAACTACACGTAAATTTCGTAGATTATAGAAACTTCTGAAAATGCTGTAAAACTACAGAAACTACGTGTAACCTTGAACACTTTTAAAATCAAAAAGTCTTAAAAAAATCTAAAATTTTAGACAATTTTAATAAATTTTGCAATTTCGATAAGTTCAACAAGTCTATAAAACCACAATTTATAAATTTATGTTTTTTTGCATGGGTATTTTTGAATATTTTACCATGCATAATTTTCCATGTGGGTGGTACTATCCACCATACCCACCACATCTTTTGCCAACTCTGGAATATTAAGATAAATTGACGAAAAATGAATTTCCATAAACTGCAGCAATCAACAAATCTTCGAGTGCAACCATGGATGGAATAACAATCTGCATCTTGAGACTCAACGTTATCGTGTAAGTCTATAAATAGATAAGGTAGCCCAACGTTACGTCCAGCACGAGAATGATTATCATTGTACAAATGTTGACTTTGACATTCATAGCAAGAAAATTATAGTTTTCAAAAAAAAATTGAGTTTCCTCCTTTAAAAATTACTTTCAGTGTACTGATTGATTTTAGATAGAAAATATTTATCTAAGAGTCATTTCATGGGAGATGGACCAAAAAAAATTTTTTTTCTTGAATTTTCCTCAGTTCTTAGTTTGTAAACATTCAATATGCATTAATTGTTTTAATATTCTATGCAAAATTATTGATAAATAAATATTTAAATAATAGTCTACTTGGCAGATCGATAATTTTTAATAATATCAATATAAAAAAGTATAATATATGGAAATTTCAAAAATTTGTCTTATAAATGAAATAATTTATATTTTGCATGTTATACAAGATAAAATGCTTATTAAATACTTCTGAACAAAGATCAAATGATGAAAAAACGAGCAAAAAAATGTGTCGTACATTTCTCATGGAATGACCCATAAATTCGTACTTGTAAATATTCATTTATTTATGTAATTATGTGTTTTCAATATTAAAAAAAACTTTTCAACTTCCTGAACTTTCAATTATACGTTTTTCGATTTATTGTCTCATTATTCGAGTCTACTTCCTCATTAAAAAGTTTTTCAAAATTATCGAGCTGTAATTCAACTTCAACAAAAGTATAAAATCAATGCACTTTTTGCCCAGAAAAAACTTTGCTCACATACAATTTTCAATCTCATTTTCCCCATTAGCAAATCAATGAATCTAGAAAATCCGAACGTTACAATCCAAGCGAAAATTCATCGAAATTGCTCTTAGAAAATTATCTCCTCAGGGGCAAACTTAGTTGAAACAGCTGAGAAAACTCGACCCCTGCTCCCAATTTTCCCTGGTATTCGCGAATTCAATGCCTATAATTGATAGCCCAAGAAACAAGTTCTCCACGTCGGGGATGCAAATCAAGTTATATCAAAGTTTCCCCGAAACTCGGAGCTTTTTAACAAAAACGTTCCCTTCAATTTCTAATGAATATTTAAAACTTAGTATATAATTTTTGCAAGATATTCTTAATCTAACTGATAAGCCATAAAAAGCCTCGATATTTATATAAAAACAAGAAAAAAAAGTAGAGAATTCCGTAACCTCGGAAAATTCAATCACACAGAATCTTTAGAACTCGCAAGAGCTTTTTAGCATACAAATTGGCTGTATCAAAGAAACGTCACAACTTTTTTTGTCGCCGAGAGTTTCAATGAATTTTCCCTAAGCCCTTGCATTGGATGGTGACAAGTTTCACGCGAAGGAAATTTCGGATTTGTAATTTTATTATTTTTTTATTTAAAAAATGAACAAAAAGTAGTTATATTGAGGAGATCTTTTTCTGGGAGAGTAAATTATCTATAGTATTGTTGCTAACCCTGTCTTGATAATGATAAAAACTTGATGCAAGAATTGGTTTACCTCAAATAGAAATAATATTATCTATTGAAACTTTTAAATTCAGGAAGAAAATCGTAATTTGACAGCAAACTCTAACTTTTCGATCAATTTTCTCAAATCGTATTGTAACACATACAAATAATGAAAAATTATTGCCACAATTAATAAATGAAAATAATTTTGTGTAGTTTATAGAATTTTTGATGAAGGTGCAACATTTCAGATATTTCAAATTCTAATATGTTTGGAAATGTCCTGTACAAAAATTACAAGATCATAAGTTTCATAACATAAATTACAACGAAAATAGTGAAAAATTTACACAATAAATAAAATTTTCAATAATTTTGTTATGCATACACGATTTTGGATAAAGGTAAAGGTTCCAACATTCATAGGTTACAGTAATATTCAGAATCCTGAAATATAGAGAATTTTAATACAAATAACTTATGGAATCATAAATCTAATCATGTATTTAATAAGGAAAAGTTACAAAAATTCATACAATAATCAAAATTTTCAATAATTTTTTTAATTTTACACAATTGTAGATAAAGATTGTAACATTTCAAAACTTTTAGTGAGACTCAAAATCCTTAAATATAGTGTTCTATTAATGAACTCTGAATTCATAAGAATGATAATTATTCAAACTTATAGTAAGTAAATAAAAATTTTTAAAAACTTTGTGAAATTTGCACGAATTCACGTGAAGGTTACAGCATCTCAAATTTTTCAGTAATGTTTACAAAATTTTGAAAAATGTTAAAATGCTTCACCAATAAATGCAAATTGCGAAAGTCTTATAATATACCGAATAAAAAAATTCACAGCGATTTCAATTTCTAATTATCTTGTAAAATTAAAGCTATTCTACGTGAAGGTTCCAAAATTTCAAAATTTATTGTAACATTTAAAATTCTAAAAATTTTTATAATCTTTAATGAGTGAATTTTATTTTCGTCTGCCTTGTAACATGACTTTTACGAAAAATTATGAAAAATTTAAATAATAAGAATTTCCGAAAATTTATAGTTCAACATAATTCTATATGAAAGCTTCCACATTTCAGAGCTTTCGGTGATATTTAAAATTCTAAAATGCCTAGAAATATTACATTCTCTTAAGTCGAAATAGTAAAAAATAACTAATGTTTAGTGCCACCCTTTTCTTTATTAATTAGTTTTATTGATGAATAATTTTTGGACTAAAATAATTAGTTAACAATTAACTATGACAAGCAGTGAAAAATAACTAATCACCAGTAGAAAATCACTGATTTACAAGTGTCTAATCGATGATAGAAATTAAGGAAAGGGTGCTACTAATTCGTGATTTTTCACTAATTATTAATTATTTCCTACTGATGTCGTCTAAGAGTATGCACCAATAAATTCCGAGCTCAAAGGTCTAATAATGCAACAAAATGTAAAAAATTCACTTAATAATACAATTTACAACTGATTTCTTAATACATTAACAATCAGATAAAGGTTTCATTACTTCAAAGCTTGAAGTGGAGTGATGTTTTTTAAATACATTTCCAACTCATTAGAACAGTTACTGAAATTTTGTTGAAAAAAATTAATACAAATTCACACAAGAATCAAAATTTTCAATAATAATTATGAGTCAACGAAATTCTACTTAAAGGTTTCAAAATTTCGAAATTTTTGGTGACATTCAAAATTATAAAAAATTCTATAATGTTTCAAAAGTAAATGTTATTTTTGTCTGCCTTGTAATAAAACTCTGACAAATGATGATGAAAAATTTAAACAATAAGAATTTTTGAAGATTTATAGTTTTGCATAATTCTATATGAAAAGTTCAACATTTCAAAACTTTCAGTGACATTCAAAGTTCCAAAATATCTAGAAATATTCTATTCTCTTAAGTCGAATTAGTAGAAAATAACTGATCTTTATTAGCATACTTTTTTTTTTATTGGTGATATTTTATCAACAAATAGTCATTTATTCTGAGTCATTTTATCCAACTTTTAAATAACCTTTTGACAAAAATAAAAAGTTAACAATCAACTATGACAAGCAGTGAAAAAGATTTATGTTTTTTATCATCAATAGAAATGAAGGAAGGAGTGCTACTAATTTGTTGTAATTTTTCACTAATTATTAGTTCTTCTCTGCTAATTTACTCCAAGAGAGTGCCAACTAATACCAAGTTCATATGTTTAATAATCCAGCGAAATTTGAAAAATTCACCTGAAAATAAAAATTTATAACTAATTTTTTAATATGTTCACAGTTAGATAAAGGTTCTAATATTCCAAAGCTTCAAGGGACACTCAAAATTTAAAAATAATAATTATAATATTATAATGAAGTATAATAGCTGTAATAATAAAAAAAAGATAACAAAAACTCACACAACAATGAAAATTTTAATAATGTTCAAAATTGTTAAAAAATCTTACAAAATAAAAAAATTGAAAATAATCAACACAAAAATAGACAGATTTACACAATTTTAGCTACAGGTTCCAAAGTTTCACCGCTTTCAGGAATTTCAAAAATTATAAAATATTTAAATAATTTTCACGAATTACTCCTTAGATCACAAATCTAATAAAACTGTCCATTCCCTCAAAAAACAATTCGAGCAATGGAAAAAAAACTACACTAAACCATTTCTTTCTATTTAACGGTCACCGAACCTTTTAGAATAAAAAAAAAAAAAAAAAGAATCATAACCTAGAAAATCAGGAACCTCAGATCTCACGCTTGCCCGAAAGATGACAGGTAAATTGAAGGTTGAGAAAATTTTAAATATGGCGTCGCGACCGCGCGCAGCCCGCCGATCAATAGCGCTTTGTTTGATATCGGTTCTGAAACCTCGGCCGAGCCGGTTGTAAAACCCGGGAACAAAATAAATTACTTCCATTCGAATTCGCAGCGTTTACGTCCATTACGTATATCTACTCCCCCGATTTCTTCGCGATTCCAAAGACTCTAATAACGAGTTTTACGTGAAAAAAAGCGTATTCCATTTCGCGCAGCTGCTCAAAAGCGAAATGGAAGAGATTCGATTAGATGATAATGGTTTTGACGGTTGCTCGCGAAACAATTACACGAAACAACTCAAATCCGCTTGACAATTACAATTACTTTCGTCTGTCAGAGGGGATCAGGGAATCTTCGTCTTCCGGGACGAAATTTCACAGGAACCCAGGAAGGATGTGTTTTGGGTTGTGCATTTTGAAATTGTCCAAAACAGTTGAAGAAAATAATTTTAGGGAATATTTTTCAAGAAGTGTCTAAAAAAAGAACTCTTTTCTTATATTTTAACTGAATCTTTGAATAAAAGTATAAGAAACTCCAATGTGTATTCTGAAATGAGAAAATCAGCTGAGATTTTTCAGCCATTTTCTTTTTTGAAATTGAAATTGTAAATTTTGAAACAGCTGTAACAATTTCGTATTTATGGGCAAACGTTTGATTATTTTTTCCAGTAAGCCCGATTATTTACCTATAATATGGTACAAATGAAAATTTAAAAAGAAAAAACACAAGACTGCTTGATAAGATAAGAGCAATCTATGTTAAACAAATGTACAATAAGTGTAAAAAGACAAACCGTAGAATGCATAAAAAAAGTTTTCTTGTAATACTTGTCCAAGTTTATTCAATAATTTTGTCTTATTCCATTTTGGAACATGCAGGTTAAAAAAATAATTAAATCTTTGTTTGAAGAAAATTGTTTCATTACGAGTTAGTCTTGATAAAAAATTAGAAATTTCTCTATTAAATTTTCTATTAAATTTATGGACGCAACTACGAAAAAAATTAACACTGTTTATGAAAATTATAAACCATCTATGAAATCGAAGTGTTTAATATAAAGCAGACATTAAAATCGTTTTACCTTTAAATAATTTTCATTGAAAATGTGTATTCGAACTTTTTCAAGTTTAAGTGGATTTCGACATAATAAAATATTTTGGAGCAGATTTTTCCTAATTTATAAACAGCTATTTGATTGACTCAAAAAATTTATATTCCATGCAAAAGATGTTTGAAATATTCAAACATTTAGTGTTTGAAAACTAAATGAATAATAATAAAAAATATTGAAATTAATATATCACTAATATGAAAACAATAGATTTGATATGAATTTCTTTGAAATCCTTTTCATATACGTGTCCATGAAATTTCAAACACGATTTTAAGAGAAGGCCAATAAAAGATGTTCAAAATTCAAAATTTTTTTTGACAGTGTAATGTTTTTTCATGTTATCTTTGAAGATCAAGGTTTTTTTTTTCTTAAAACTTTTTGGAACAATAAAAACAAAATATTTTTATCAAAAAGAAATAAATCCAAAATTCAAAGAATGTTGTTCAACAATAAAAAAATATCTTTGGATGATACTTTTTAGGGCAGCAATTGATTTTTCAAACAAATAAATTTAAACGTTCAACGATCGCGTCAATTTTGAATAGAAATAAAACCTCTATGAAAATTTTCGTTGTTTCATTTATTAAAGTTACTACAATCAAATTTATTTATCATGAAATTGAAATTGAAAGTAGTATAAATCACGCGATTATTTTTTGCTGCATAAAGGCGCGCACAGTGATGGATACCTAGGTATGTTCATACAATCAACGAGTAATTCGGAAATTCTGATAACAATTTGGAAAGATATTGAGCGAGCGATCATCAATTGCCATAAACAATTGAGTAACGATTTGAATGAAATATTGCAATGTTATAAGAAAAATGATTTTTTTATTGAATAAGAACTTGTGTAATTTGAAGTTTAGTTCCGTGAGTTCAAAATTCTGAGATAAATATTCATTATTCGACTCAAGATCTTTCAAAATTCTGGTGTTATAGATTTATTGATAACTTTTCAATATAAAAAAAATTCTGTAAACTTTTCCCCCTGATCCTAAATAATAATTAACCAGTTCAATTCTGTAAATTTTCCATTAACAGGCACAGAAAATTTTCAGTTTCACAAGAAAAAATGCATTCCACACCGAAATTCTTCTTCACAAATCCATACGAAGCAATAATGGGCAATAAAAAAAAAACATCATCCAAGTAATCAAATTTCGAATGTTACATACAAAACACTCCAGAGAAAAAAACACAATTCACATATTTTCCGACAACCTGTCAAAGAAAAAACTACGTTTCCCAACTCAAATCTTCATCCCACGAAAAATTCAAAACCCAGAAAATCCCCCATGCCCAAAAAATATCCCTTCCAACTCACTCTGGTCGTTCCTTTTCCTCGGCCTCTGCCTCGTTCCCGAAATGACCCATCTCCGGTTTGCAGATGATACAGGTGCTGCAACAGAAAGAATAGTCCCCTTCAAATCCTACTCACTATTTTCGAAAAACGCGCCACGAGTCACACATCTCTCCGTAAGATCACCTTTTCGTCTTTCATGTCTTCGAGCTCAATTAAATAAAACCGGTCACGCGCTAACCCGAAAAATTCTCCCACAAAAGCTCCAAGCTTACACTGTGTATTCCAAGCCACTGCAAGTGAAATATCTAATCCCGTAACTCACTGTAACCTAATAAACGCGATTGACGCGATCGATCAACTACACAAACCTGACGTTCTGACAAACCACTCCCAATGTTTCTAATACCGCGGGGGGAGAGGGGGGTACAGACGATGAGGGGGATCTCGACACTTTATATTCCCGCGTTCGCTGACGGATTTTTATCAATTTTTATAGCGTGGCCCACGCATAGTCGTCTATTATCGCCACAAACTTAAAAAATAGTGCGCAAGGTAGCGCCACGTAAACCTGACATACATCAGACGAATCCACTGTTTCACCGACGGAGAATATGGACGCGGTTTCAGCAGAAAACCGTTGGTTTCAAACCTCTTCACCCGCACACCGTATTTCAAGACGGGACCGAAGAACTTTATGCAAGGGTTCGATTATACAGTCCCGAATTCGAAAAAGCTGGCCCAAAGTCGAAATTTCATTATTATGAAGATTTTAAACCTGACATCGGTTTTGATGTAATCAAAATGACGAAAAAATTGAATCGATTTATATTCTTTTCGAATGAAATTGAGAACTTGAAGGATTTTGAGGTCACCGATGGCAAGTCTGATATTATTTTATATAAAATTGAAGAAGTTGATACAAATTCAAGAGGGATACAGAAAATTACAATGTTACACTAATAAAATCGTTGATTAAGAGATGCTCAGTATCTTTAATGATGAATTCAATATTAAGTTTTCGGAAAATAAAATTGTTGATTAGAAATGGCTTACTTTCTCTAATGTAAGAAAAATTCAATAGGTGATTACTTACTACATTTCTTTATTTTTCTGCTCCCTTACATTTTTTATATCGCTCATAATGAATTACACTAAGAAAAAGATATAATAATTATTACAATATCGTATAGTAAACGGGAATCACTCTAAACGGGAATTTTCGCAATATCATATTGTAATTCCTAATCCGGATTTTTGAAAATTCCATGCAGTTTATTCAGTAAACAGATCTCTATAGGTTCTTTTTGCGAAATTTTTGTGTACTTTCCAGGTCTCAAGTGCATCATATCGTAATATGATACATTTCTCGAAAAACCTGGATAAAAGTAATGTAGTTCATTTTTTTCGCTATGAATGGTATAAATAACAGTTTGTAAAGTGAAATTTACATTTAAAGATTTTAAATTTTCTGAAATTATACAGTAAAAACTGGCATACATATTGTAATTTGTACATTGATAGCAATTTTACGGTGTAATATTGTGCTAAGTAAAATAAATATTGCAGATTTTACAATATTATTGTAAAAACTACGATGGTATTGTAAAAATTGCAATATTATTCTAAAAAGTTCAATAATATTGTACTTTTTACAATATATACAGCAAAAAGTACAAAATTTTTTTCTCAGAGTAGATAAATCAATTGAAATATTTCAAATAGTCATTGCTACATGCCAAGACATTTGCAAGATTTCATAAAGGTGTAGTGATTACATTAGGGAGCTTCCATAAATGATGTCACAGTTTTTTAGCCTTTTTTGAAGCCCCCTCCCCCCCCATGTCACGTCACAATCATAAAATTCAAAAATAGACGATAACTTTTATATTTATAATGTTATTTCATAAATTTGTTCAAATTTTTCATTCAAGGTATCCAACGAATCATAGGCAAAATATAATCTATTTGCAAATAACAAAAAAATGTACGAAGAGGTTTTTAGGGGGGGGGGAGCACTCTATGAAACGCGACAAAAAAATAGTCAATTATCTTTATTTAATTGTACACTGGTAAAAAATATAGTAATTATTACAATATTGTATAGTACATGGGAATCACTCTGACATATTGTACTTTTTGCTAGATAATGTAGCAATTTTTGTAATTCATAATGTAAATATTGTCGAATGATAGTATAGTTATGTATATATTTTGTTGTAAAAACTCCTCTGCATATTTCGTTTTCTACTATACTTCTTGTACTTTTTGCAATATCATATTGTAATTCCTATTATTCCAGATTTTTGAAAATTCTATACAGTTTTTTCAATATGCAGATCTGTGTAGGTTATTTTTGCAATACTTTTGTGTACTTTCTAGGTTTCTAGTGCATCATATCGTAATATGATACAGTATTCGAAAAAGCTGGAAAAACGTAATGTAGTTTATTTTTTTCACCACGTATGGTAAAAATTACAGTTTGTAAAGTAAAATTTGTATTTTAAGATTGCAAATTTTCCGAAATGATATAGTTAAAACTGGCACACATATTGTAATTTGTACATTAATAGCGGTTTGACTGTACAATATTGCAATAAGTAAAATAAATATTGCTGTTTTAAAATAATATTATTAGAAATAAAATGATATTGTTAAAACTGCAATATTATTGTACTTTTTACAATAGATATGGCAGAAAGTACAAGATTTTTTTCTCAGTGCGCCTCCAGAATATCCGCAAAAGATCTAAGCACTTTTAAAAACGCCGCACGCCATTTTGTCGGTTACGGAAACGGGGAAAAGCGTACAAAGATTTCTTCCCTCGCGATTATTAACGCTCCCATTCGCGCCTTGGGGGTGTTTTAGCCACGCGTTGGCGATATTGACATTTGCCTTGCATCACTATACGATGGGCAGCCGGGCTGCAAGCATGGGAAAAGCTCGGAAAATCATAGTTCCGCGATTCACCCCTATCTTTGGAGCGTGTGCATATTGACTATGCGACTATATACGCGCGTTGCTAGATATTGCGCGAGATAACAGGTAGGTTGGTAGGTAGGTAGGTCGGCAGTAGTACACGCACAAGGGAATTAGACCATACCCGTTCACGCGTTCATTGCGAAGGGGACGGTTTTTTTTTCATGCCTTCGGACCTCCGCGTCCAAAGGAGAGGTAAAACGAGCGGAAAAAGTTAGTGGCACGAAACGATCGGAGCATCGACGAAAATGCGCGTTTTCCGGAGTTTTTTGCCTTTTTTTATTCCATGGACAAGCATTGAGAAAATTTGTGAGCATTTTTACCCATGGGTTATATTAAAATAGGTGTATCAAGCAAATCATTGTTTTTTCCCATATATTTTGGATGAGACCCTTGGAACTGAAGGAATTTGCAACAATATGTTCCATCTGAAAATTTCTGCAAATGTCTGCAACAGGGGCGCAGGCAAAAAAAGTTTTCAGGAGGGGTTTTTCTATAATTATTTCTCCTTTAGGATTTCAAATTTTTTATTTTTGACAATATGGTTACAAGAGAGCGGTTTTAGAATATTTAACATTTCGGAATTAAAAAGTTATACAACTTTTGGAATCCAGAGTTGCACATTTTTCATGTTCGTAAGTAATGAAATTCGATTTTGGTGATTTTCAATTATTAAATGAAGTTTCAAATTTTTTTACCAATACTTTTTGCATTTGTACCACTTTGATTTAGGGTTCGATTATCTGATATAAGGTTATAATAATATAGGTTTTTACATATAGAGCTTTCTCAAATTCGATGCTCTAGGAATCAAATTTCTACAAAATTTATATTTTTAAATTTATTTTTGAGCAAATTTTAACCACACAAATAAAAGGTACATCATAAATTTATATTTTTTCCGTTTAGTATATTATTCATCTAATTTTGTAGTATTTTCTGATATTTTTATATATTTCTGATATTTCAATGGATCGCTCAATAGATTTTTAGAAATTGATGCTATAGTACTGAAACGTCCATTATTTTGAGAATTTTTATTGATTTTTCAGACAACAGTTTCTTTTATAAAGATTTTCAACACTCTTATTTCATATTTTTTAGTATTTCTACAATGAAAAGTATGTTCAATCGTATAAATTGTATAAATTGAGTTGGATGTACTTTATTGTTTTCTATGTGAACTTCTAGAATAATTTCTTTAATTATATATAGTTATAGTATTATACTAATAAATATGCTCCAGGAGAGAAAGTTTTATTAATTTATGAAAAATTGTATCTACATAATTTTTTTGTATTTAAAGATTTCTAGTAAACTAGTGAGCTAGTGAACTAGTTAACCGGTAAGCTAGTAAACTTGTAAGCTAGTAAAGTAGTAAGCTAGAAAAAGAGTAAATAAGCAGACCAATAAGCTAGTAAATTACTAAACTAGTAAACAAGTAAGCTAGTAAACTACTGAAATCGTGAAATAGTAAAATAGTAAAATAGTAAATAAGTGAACAAGAAAAATAGTAATCTGGCAAACCTGTTAACAAGTGAATTAGTTAATTGGGAAACTAGTAAACTTATTAAATTTGTAATAATAAACTGATAAAATAGTAAGCTAATAAACTGGTAAGCTAGTTAAATAAAAAACTAGTAAGTTATTAAACTAGTTATCTAGTGAACTAGTAAACTAGTAAGCTAGTAAACTAGTAAACTAGTACACTCGTTAACAAGTAAATTAGTAAACTAATAAACTGATTAGCAAGTAAACTTGTAAACTGGTTAGGTAGTAAACTAGTAAACTAGAGAGCTAGTAAACTAGTTAGCCAGTAAATTAGTAAATGAGTAATTTATTAGACCAGTAAACAAGTAAGCTAGCAAACTTATTTTTTACATTTTTCTAGTATAATATAATACTAATATAATACCAAACCTTAGAGGATTTCCAAGTATTTTTATAGATTACTTATATTTTGTAGATTGCTACAGAAAATCAAAAAACTCGATGCTTAAAAATGCGAATTTCGATCTATTATCAGTCATTTCAAGAATCAATGATAAAATTATATTTATATAGATGTTTCATGTTTTATATCGTTATTCTTTTTTCGTAAGCTAGAAAAAGAGTAAACCAACAATCTAGTAAGCTAGTTCACTACTTAACAAGTAAACAAGTAAGCTAGTAAACTACTGAAATCGTAAAATAATAAAATAGTTAACAAGTGAAAAAGAGAAATAGTAATCTAGCAAAATCATTAACGAGTAAATTAGTTATTAAGTAAACTAGTAAACTAGTAAGCTAGTTAAATAAAAATTAGTGAGCTAGGAAACTAGTAATTTAGTAAGTTAGTACACTAGTAAGTTAGTGAACTAATAAATTAGTAAACTCATTAACAAGCAAATTAGTAAACTATCCAGCTAAGAAGCAAGTAAACTAGTAAACTCATTTTTCACATTTTCCTCGTATAATATACGAAACGAAAATAATAAAATTATTTTTAAGTTTTTTATAGATTACTTATATTTTGTAGATTGCAACAGAAATTAAAAAAACTCGATGCTTTAAAATGCGAATTTTGATCGATTATCAGTAATTTCAAGAATGGATGAAAAAACACATTCACATCAATTTTTCATGTTTCACATCGTTATTCTTTTTTTGTATTTTTGAAATATTTTAAAAATTTTGTTGCATATTCTAGAATTTTTATAGTTTCATTGTATATTTAGAATTTTATGCTCTAGAATCCCAAAATTTATAGATCGTAGAGGCATTTGTCGAGATTTTTCAGAAAACTGTTTTTTTATAGGATTCAATCAATTTCTTTATTCTTTTAGAGTTTTTACGTATCGAAAAATTTTCAATAATTTTTATAGATATTATATGCTTTTAGAACTTGATGATCTAAGATTCAATGTTTTGTAAATTTAAAGCGTTTTCGTAGATTTTTATTTTTCGTGATTATTCACTGAGTTGCAGCAATTATTCAGATTCACGTTTTCTACGTAATCCTACGTTGTGATAATTTTACTTTTTCATTAAATATTTACTGCTCACGTTTGCATGCATTTTTTCGTAATTTATTTTTTTGCTGCCTATTGGTTTAACTTTTTTAATTTTGACGTGAAATATTGATTGATTTTATCAGAATCTCGGGAGGGGGGTTTAAACCCCCAAAACCCCCCCTGCCTACGCACCTGGTCTGCAAACTTCTTAGTAAAATTCAATCCAAAACTTCGACTTGACGAACAAATTCTATATTTTTTAGTTAAGTTTCAAACCAAAAGTAGAATAAATCCGTTCAAAAAATGACAGTAACAATTTGAACTATCTAGAAACAACATTGCCTAAATATTTCTACTCCCCCTTCAGATTCATATAATCGAAAATTCCAAAAGCTAACACGCCTATTGAATAAAATTTCCCGACTTGTACCGGAAATTTGCGAAATTCTAAATAAAGTTTTGGCCTTTACCGGACGCTCGCGCCGTGTGCGTGGCCAATTATAAGCACGCGTTGCCACGCAGCTGTCACTTTGATTGAGCGATAAGCTTATTAAAATATTCCGTGTACGCGTTTTTCGCGTTTCGCGACAGATGCGCGAAAATTGATAAGCATTGTTACGAGGCGTCTCGCAATTACACGGCCGCGAGCCGCATTTCACCAAGTCTGCGGCGGCATGAGCCTTCTGAAACGGACGGATTAACGTGATATTGACATGCGATTAATTCACCCTGATCAACCACTTAGCTACTGTTTCGGTGTAATCCATAACTTTTTTTCCCATCAAGAGTTTACCAAACAAAAATAAATGATTCCTAAAACTTTATGAATTAACAGTACCCATTTTTATGGTTGGTGCAAGCAGATTCAAAGCTACTAAGTTTTGTCAACACCATAATAACAGTGACCATATCGAATAAAATATTCATCAGCATCATTTCGTTTCATCATTTCATCATTTCGGAATCGTCAGGAAATTATTTTTGGTCCCAAGAGAGAAATTTTCTGGTCTACGAATGTTCAGTACATAAAAATTACAAATATTTCTGCAGATTTAATAAATGATGAAAAGGACTACTCCTTATTTGACTCAAGTGAGAATCGATCAGCAAACAAACGACAAATCCACGTCATTGGACGACCGAATAACGGTTCGAAAAGCTGCAGCTTGAAAATGCGTTTATTCAAGACCAGGTGACACTGAAAATTGGCCACTGGAGAAGATGGAATTATAGCCAAACAAAACGAGCACTTTGTGAATCATTCGAAATGATCTTTCACTCGAAAAACGCCCGTTCGAAAATACGAGTGACAGAAGAAAGGGGAGAAGTTTCCTCACAGAACAATTTTATTTTTCGATTATCGTAAGATAATGCATACAAGAAATGGCATATTTCATGATATGAAAAAAGATTGATAATAACAGAAAGGCTTATAGCGATTTTTATGAGATAATTATAAATTCTACGAAAAGTTTTCGGTCTTTACTTTAGTCTTTATAAGGATCTACATAAAAATATATCAAAGTGTGTAAAGAAATTACAATAATCACAATACAACTTTATATTACCTATATAAATCTTTTGAAAAGTATAACTGTACTGTTTAAATCAAAAACGTGACACAATATAACAATAAATATCATGTGCAATCATCATGTCAATAATATTCTTTGAACACATTTTTAAGTGTGATCTCGTCAATAAACCATACATTTCAACGTAGAATGTGAAAAATATAAGAAATCTTACAAATTAAAGTTTTAAGGATTACATGCAGTTTCGGAAGTTTTATAGCATTTTTGGAAAATAATCTAAAATTTACGAGTATTTTCTGCAATTCTACAAATTTTTATAATTTTGGAGAATCATTGACAATCTTTGGAATTTCAAATGTTTTCTGTTTAAGAAAAAATCTTGATACTTTTATCGTAATAGATCATTGAATTTTTCGAAATTTATGAAAATTTGTCTAACTTATGCAAGGTTTTACTCAATTTTTTGATACTTTCGAAGTACATTCAAAATAAAAAAGAAGTTACATGGTACATATTTTAACGAAATATGATGAACAAAATTCACAAAATTAATGAATATATTCTGAAATTCTAAAAAATTTTGATATTTCTAGAATTATTGACAGTTATGTTACATTTATAACGCGTTATGATTTTCCAAAATTTTCCAAATTTCTGTCATCATAGAAAATATCGAAAACTTCCAGAATTTTACGAAAATTTGTGGAACTCATGAAGATTTCTTGTGATTTTTTGACACTTTTTAGATTTTTCAGAATTTTTCATAAATAATTTAAAAAAAACTATCATGCATATTTTAAAGAAATAATAAATATGCAGAATATTGAACACAATATACAAAATTCATCAAAACTTTATGAAAATATTCTGATTTTTCGATTTATTCTAAATTATTAGCAACCTTAAAAATTTCAAACGTTTTCTGATTTTGAAAAATTTTCAAAACTTCAAACGTAATGCAGACAATTTAAAGTTCTCGGAATTTTACGAAAATTGTTTAACATATTAAGATTATTCTTAGTTTCCAAATGCTTTTCAAGGACTGCAAATTTTCATTAAAAAATTATTATAAATATTTTTATACGTAGGACCTATTTCGTCGAAAAACATATGAGAAACACAATTTCCAAAATAATGAACAGGCGTGTTTTCTGAAATTCTACAAAAATTTCGATTTTTCTAGGGATATTTTACAGTTTTCGTAATTTTTACTGTGTGATGATTTTTCGAAATTTTTAAAGTTTCTAATATAATAACATTCAACAATTACACAACACTTTCAACGTTTCATGAAATTTGTCGAACTCGTAAAATTTTTTGGTGATTGAAAAAATATTTCTCCAGTATTCTACATTTTCGTCAAAAATATTAAAAAATTATGTATATTCTGAAGAAATATAAAAAGAATCATAATTTATAAAATCATGAAAATTTCGTAAAAGTATACTACAATTTCGATTTTTTTAGGTTTATTGACATTTTATATAATTTTATACGTGTTCTGGTTTTTCAAAGTTTGCAAAATTTCCAACATGTAAACTAAATACTCGAATTTGCTAACTAAATACTTAAATTTTTTAAGTATTCCAAATTTATTGTTGAAAATATTGAAAAACATGGATATATTGAAGATATATATAAAGAATCACAATTTATGAAATCATGAAAATTTTATGAAGGTATACTACAATTCCGATTTTTTTTAGGTTTATCGACATTTTCTATAATTCAATATGTGTTCTGGTTTTTTTAAAACTTGCAAAATTTCTAACATGTAAACTGAATACTCGAATTTTTAAACATAGTACTCAAATTTTTCAAGTATTCCAAATTTATTGTTGAAAATATTGAAAAACATGGATATATTGAAGATATATATAAAGAATCACAATTTATGAAATCATGAAAATTTTATGAAGGTATACTACAATTCCGATTTTTTTTAGGTTTATCGACATTTTCTATAATTCAATATGTGTTCTGGTTTTTTTAAAACTTGCAAAATTTCTAACATGTAAACTGAATACTCGAATTTTTAAACATAGTACTCAAATTTTTCAAGTATTCCAAATTTATTGTTGAAAATATTGAAAAACATGGATATATTGAAGATATATATAAAGAATCACAATTTATAAAATCGTAAAAATTTTTTGAAAGTATGCTACAATTTAGAATTTTTTTAGGTTTATTGACATTTTCTATAAATTCAAATGTGTTCTGGTTTTTCAAAACTTGTAAAATTCCTAACATGTACACTGAATACTCGAATTTTTAAACTTAGTACTCAAATTTTTCAAGTATTCCAAATTTATTGTTATTAATATAAAAAAATCATGCATATTTACTCAAAGAAATATTCTAAGAGTCACAATTTATAAAATCATGAACTTTTTTAAAAGTATACAATTTTTTTTTTTTAGGTTTATTGACATTTTCTATCATTTCAAATGTGTTCTGATTTTTCAAAATTCACAAAATTTCTAACATGATAACTAAATACTCGAATTTTCCAAATTTTATAACAATTGGTCGAGCTCACCAAGATACCTTTTGATTTTCAAGTACTTTTCAAGTATTTCAAATTTTTGTTAAAAATTCGAAAAAAATAAACCTTACCATGCATATTTAGACAATTCAAAAAATTTCAATTTTTCGAAACTTCAAACTACTACCTACATAACAAATTTCAATGATAGTAAAAAATTGTCCAACTCAATAAGAATTTCTGTAATTTTGATTGTTTTTCAAGTTTCTCAGTTTTTTATTAGAAATGTAAAAACATTATCATGCGTGTTCCGACAAAATACAATAATTTATCCCCCTCCCCCTTCACATGACAAATTTCACTCTACATACTTGAAAATCGTCAACTTTCTTACACCGCAAAAAATCTTACAATTTTGTGGTCAAAGTGAATCGTTTTTTCGTACAACATAACGATTCCTGACAACAATGGCAGCAATTGCCTCACCACAATTCCGACGGTATAATGAAATTGATTCAACCACAATAATCCGTTGAGTTTCGTGGGCGCTCTTGGATTCGGAAACCGAAAAATGGTTCTCGAAACAGTCGGAAGCGGATGATCTCGAACGTGAAACTACGCCGGTCTCAGCTGACTTTAATTTCGTCAAACAATTTTGTTTAGCCCCGGCATATGGCAAGCGAGTGAAATAGTCCTTCATCAAAAAGATTTTTCAGATACCGCGATATCACCACCTAAATTGTCTTCCCCAGGAAACCTAAAGGACAAATTTTCCCTCAATCCTTAGAAAAGCCGTATAAAAGCAATAAAACATACTTTTCCTAGAAAACAACTATTCCTCATGGTCAAAAACTTGCGAATCGTCAAAACTAAAAGCCCCAACTTCTGGCGCACGTCTCAAAAATGTACATACATCCTGGATATCCTTCGAAAAAGAAGACCCAAACAAAACTCGCAGCCGCGAACGACGGAAATAAAATCATCAGCAATGCCATTCCCGCGACTTATTTTAGAATCGCGACCATATACAACGGCATTAATCGCAGTAGTCCCGCTTGTTTTCACGGGCTCTCGGCAGTTTCGTTCGTCGCAGTCGGTTTATACTTTTTTTTTCCGCATCTACCGAGCAACACGTTCCATATGCCGACGGGAAAAATGGCTACATTGACCACGAACTTCGAAAAACAGTCGCCCCGACGACACAAAGAAGTCCAACGAATTCGCGAATCGTATCGAATGTCGGTTTGATTCGGCATAGATGCGCGATATCGAGTGACGGGGTAATTTTATACACGCGCGGAATCCTTACTTCGATGACGATTTTGTTACAACGCGCGGGTCTCCTATTTTTTGTAATTCAATTTTTCCGAAACATGCTCTCTGAGGTCGAATTGGTATTTTATTTGATTTTCTTGTCAGGTATATTTTTAATTAGGTTTTCAAATCGATCGAACCTATGATTAACTTTTTCCCTTAGGCAATTTTTTAATTCGGTGGCAAGAAAAGTGTGAAAAAATTTAGGAGGATGAGTAAAGTCTTCCTTTGTGAATTATCGATTTTTCATGCAATTCTGAAACGATTTGAATTTATATTAGTGAAACCTAAAGTCAAAGTATAAAAATTATCGGACAGCATGGTGAATACATAAAAAAGATATGGAATATGAAATATTAATTATTACAGGATGAGTTATACAAAGATCGGAAGAAAAATCCGATAAGACTGTTGCAAAAACATGAAAAAACTGTATTTTCGAACTATACTTCAATATTTTAAAAATATCTAAACTTGACCATTATTTTTCATAAATTGGTTCCTGAAACATCCTTTTTAAGTTAAATAAGGAAAAAATTACTAATCTTTAGTTGCACCCTTTTCCCTTTTAAATCGGCAATGTTTTACTGATTCAGTCATTTTACCCTACTTTTCGCTAATTTTTATTAATTATTTGACTAAAATCATCAGTGAATGAATAGCTATCAAAATAAGTGCACAATTATGCTTTTTTAGTCGAAAATCATTGATTCCACTAATGCGTAATTTTCTACTAGTTATAAGTCACTCTTTACTAATCATTCTGAAATTTCCTGAATACTTAGAATTTTCATCTTCTAGAACTTTTGCAACTAAAAGTCGTAAAAAGTAGAAGTTTTGAGCTATACCCACATTATTAAACAATAATTCAGAATTATTGAAATTATTGTTCCAAGGTTGAGATAATTTGTTGAAAATTTACAAATTACGTTTCAAGTTACGATGAATATTAAAGCGTGGAACAGCTGAATGAATATTATCGAAGGCTTAAAGAATTTCATGATTAGTTTCCTTTGTGTATTATCGATTTTTAATGCAATCCTGTAACAATTCGAATTTACAGTAATATTACCTTAGTACCAATTATAAAAATTACTAGACTGTATGATAAATACATGAAATAGTGTATGGAATATTAAATGTAAATTTACAAAAATAAATGAGATAGACATCGAAAAAAAATTCAACAAGGCTGTTGCAAAAACATGAAAAAACTATATTTTTAAACTATACTTCAATATTTAAAAAAATATCTAAACTCAACCATCATTTTCAATAAATTGATTTCCGATACATCCTTTTAAAGTCAAATAAGGAAAAAATTACTAATCTTTAGTTGCACCCTTTTCCCTTTTAAATCGGCAATGTTTTACTGATTCAGTCATTTTACCCTACTTTTCGCTAATTTTTATTGATTATTTGACTAAAATCATCAGTGAATGGATAGCTATCAAAATAAGTGCACAATTATGCTTTTTTAGTCGAAAATCATTTATTCAACTGATTCGTGATTTTCTACTAGTTATAAGTCACTCTTTACTAATCATTCTGAAATTTCCTGAATACTTAGAATTTTCATCTTCTAGAACTTTTGCAACTAAAAGTCGTAAAAAGTAAAAGTTTTGAGTTATACCCACATTATTTAACATTATTTCAAAATATATTGTAATTATTGTTCTAAGGTTGAGATAATTTGTTGAAAATTTACAAATTACGTCGTAAGCTGAAATGAATATTAAAACGTGGGACAGTTAAATAAATATTGTCGAAGGCTTAAAGAATTTCATGACTAGTATACATCGTTCATGAAATATACTAATGTTATATAATATCATAAATATAATAGCGTTAAAAATGTTAATCAGTATTTTGTTGAACATTAAATCTAGAACTGACAAACAAATTTAAATACTCGAATAAAATTTAGTAACTGTGTAATAAAAGACTGCAATCAGTAAATTAAACATTTATGAATTGGCAAAATTTTCTGTTGATCAAGGAAACACTCTAAATTATCGAAACCATTTAAAATTTTAATTATAAATTCTATGAGAGTTGAAACTTTCAAATTATCAGCTTTAAAACTGTTATAAATCTTGAACCTATTTAAGTTGTGAAAAGTTTAATTATTTGTTAAATAAATTGGCTCGTTTTCGAAAAATTAAGGCATTTTTTGGAAATGGTAAAAGAAAATAGAATCGATATACCGAAATTGTTAAATTTGTCTAAATTGTGATAAACTATTTAAATGCCAAAAATTTGCTGTAAGACTCGTAAAGTACTGTAAAAATTCTAAACAACTCTCGAAACTATTAAAATGTGATACATATTCCGATGATATAAAAACACAATACAGTTACATATAATTTAAAAAATTTTTTTTAACACTATACCGTAAAAATAAGTAATTATACAATACAACTTCACAACTATGGAAAATTTTACTCTGAGAGTTGAAATTATTTGTTTTTTTCCTACATTGACAAAACTGTGAAAAAGCATTTGATTGTAAGAATTTATTGTTTTCACTGCTATAGAACATTAATATTGGTATAAACTTCAAAAAAAGTCAAAACTTTCTAAAACTTTCACAATTGTGGGACACTTTTCGAACTGTCAAAATTGTTGAACCTACAGTAAACTTTCAAAAATGTCGAAAAACCATCAAAATGACAAAAAGTGCCAAACAGTAAGAATTAAACACTTTTTGAAAATTTCACAAAGTATACTCAAATTTATGTTCCTGAAATTTCAAACGGTAAAAAAAAGAAACGAAACCAACAAATTTTTTTTCTTTTCTTTTATCATTTGCTTAATATCAATGATTATTTATCATTGTGATTGTTAGAGTAAATGTCAAAAATTTTTTTATTTCGTTAAAGTTTCACTACTTGAAGCTTAAAATTTTATCTTCTTAAAATATTGTTATTGCTGGCAGATACGCGCATATTGATTTCACAAAAAAAAATTTTTTTTTTATCAAAACGAAGGAGAGTGCTTTTTTTGCTACAAGAAATAAAGTCACCGTTAAATGGCTTGATCTCCTTTGAGCAAAATTTTTTGTGCTGCGTATTTATTGAGAACTGGACGATTGTGCAAATCCCACGGAATTGTACACAGGGTGATATACGAATTGATTGACAGTATAAATTTGATAATTTAGAAGTTTTTTTCTCAAATTCGTTGCATTTAGGATCAAGCGATGAAATTTGTGTAAATTTGCACTATCATCCAGTGCACAATAAATATATACGCTGCACAAAAAAATTTTGCTCAATTGAAACCAAGCCAATTAAGATATTATTTTCGAGATCGTATAAAATAATGTAACTTTATTTTTTGCCAAATGTTTAAATAAATGGAAAAAACATGTTTTTGGAGATGTAGGTAGTACACAACGTGTGCGTGAGTTTGTTCGTGACGTTTGGTAACGGCTTTAATAATTATTTTTACAGCGTTTCCGAGTACGCGTTCGACGGTCTTGCTTGGGCGCTTCGCAGCTGGCCATTTCCAACCCCGTGGCATAAGGACGTCTCTGCATGTGAACCTTGTAAAACAAGTAGGTCTCGTGGCTACGCCCGCGAGGCACGCAGGATGCACGCATTTTCCCGACAAACGGTCGCTCAACGTGTTTATATTGCTTCCAGCTAATCCTCGTCTTCATGAGTACTACCTTCGAAATGGCTTTCAAGGCTTCCTTACATCAATTTAAGATCTTCAGTTAAAGAAGTCACGAAATTATTTTATCATTAAAAATTTGTTTTCAAATATCTACGAGTGCATTACGAGGGTTGCTATTTATATTTCAGGAATGGGCAACCCTAGCCTTTTCACTTCAAATCTGCCATTGGTCACTTAGAGTTTGACTTTTTTCAAGAAGAAAGTACTTCAATGATTTTGACTTACGAGCAATATTTGTGTTGTTTGCAGTGACTTCAAAAATTCATCTTTGCCCACGAATGGAATTGACTCGTGAACACATTCGTGCGATAATTTTTTACAATTTTCGACGTGGCCTATCTCAGAAACAGTGTATCGATGAACTTAATTCGACTTTCGCTGATGTAGCACCATCAAAAACCTCTGTATATCGGTGGTATACAGAATTCAATCGAGGCCGTAGTTCGCTCACGGACGAATTTCGTGAAGGTCGTCAAAAATCGTTTGTTGTGCCAGAAAACATTGACTCTGTCCGGGAACTGATATTGCAAGCTCGTCATGTGACCTATCGTGAGATCGAGGCAACCTTAGGGATTAGTATGACCAGCATCAATAAGATATTGCATGAACATTTAGCCGCGAAGAAGATTTGTTCGCGTTGGATCCCGCATAATTTGACAGACGCTCAAAAAAAGACTCGCGTCGATTGGTGCAAAGAAAAGCTCAAGAAGTTTGATCGCGGTGCCTCGAAAGCTGTTTATAATATCTGTACAGGTGACGAATCTTGGATCTATGCGTATGAGCCCGAAACAAAACAGCAATCTACTGTATGGGTCTTCCGAGATGAGCCGAATCCGACAAAAGTTGTTCGCGCAAGAAGCACTCCGAAGCAAATGGTCGCCTGTTTCTTCGGAATTACTGGACACGTGGCAACTGTACCGTTAGAGCATCGTAGAACGGTCAATTCTGAATGGTACACAACCATTTGTTTACCAGAAGTCATCAGTGAAATACGTAAACGAAGCGCCAACGAAGGATCATTTTGCATCGTGACAATGCGAGCTCTCATGCATCGGCTCAAACAACTGCCTATTTGTCCGGACAAAACGTCGAATTGATGGGTCATTTACCTTACAGCCCTGATTTTCCACTAAATGACTTCTTTTTATTCCCGCACATTAAAAGCAAATTGCGTGGTCAACGTTTTTCGGCGCCTGAAGAAGCCGTCGATGCATTCAAAACATATGTTTTAGGATTCCTCAATTATAATGAAAAAAATGCTTCGAAAATTGGTTCAAACGCATGTAAAAATGTATTGATCATCATGGAGAATACTTTGAAAAACAATAAAGCCGTTCTCGATGAAAAACATTTGTTTTTATTCTCTCTTCCCGAAATATAAATAGCAACCCTCGTATTATTTATTCATATATAAAATGATCCTCGGAGCCAAAATAAAAAACCATATAATCCGTTCAATTTTCTAGCGTTTGACCCTCAATGTGGTTATCATCAGAAAACTAATCAGTAATCATCCACATACAATTCAGTCACGTGAATCCTCCTATTTTTAACAATGAACCATATGAGGCCATATTCACCGAGTGTGATAAATTCGTTATAATAACAAAGTCGACCATTTTATCAGTAAGACCATCGTTAAATCAGAATCACCGCGGAGGAAAAAACTGTATATAAGTGTAGTCTTAACACCATAATCGTTACAACGTGACTCTCATTGTGCATTATTATTTAGTTTTTAATTTTTCGGAATTCGATTACTATTTTCTCGTGTTTGAGTTTTACAAATTTTCAGATTTTAGAAATTTCTATCATTGTTTACTACATGAGAAGATTTACGAGATGGGACAGTTCTGCAAAAGTTTCTGAAAATATTTTCAAAATTTTGGAAATATTTTAAGTTAAGATTATTTCTGCAGTTTTTTGAAGCTTTTTACAGTTTGTACAGATACTCAGAAGTTTGCAAATTTTCAACAATTATTTACAAAATAATATTTTTTACATATAAAAGTTCAGTACAGTTTTGAAAAATATTGCAGTTCATTCAACACTATTGACAAATTTTAACAGTTTCAAAGTCTATCGAGTTTTGACCCTTTTGAAATTTTACTATTATTTTACATTTTTTACGTGTGACAGATTGTAAGTTTCAAGCAGTTTTCAGATGGCCAATTATTTTGAAAAATTTGAGAAACTGGTACAACTCAAAAATATGTTCATGAAAATTGTATATCGTTATCATTATCATATTTATTATTTCTTTGAAATATGCATGATATTGATCTTTTATTTATTTAAAAAAATCTGAAAAGACTTGGAAAGTGTTACAGAATTCCAAGTAAACTTTATGTATTGGACAAGTTTTCATAAAATTGTAAAATTTTTAAATAGTTGGTATGATGTTAAGAGTTTTAAAAATTTTAAAGAATTATAACACATTAGAAATTCCAATCATTCTCAATAATTATACAAAAAAAAAAAAAAAAAAAAATTTGTAGAATTTTATATGTTCAATAATTTTGTTAATTGTTTTTACCATAATTTTTCGAAATATGAACAATGATACCTCCTTTCTTTATTATTCAACATATGGAATACTTGAAAAGTATTTCAAAATTAAAAAAAATTTTGCATGAGTTAGACAAAAATACTGAAAAATCAAATACTCTGCTACTTTCAAACTATTCAGAATTTTTTATAATAAAAAAACTAATGAAATTTTTAAGAATGTCTATCATTCTGAAAAATTCTAAGAGTTTGTAAAATTGTGGAAAATATACGTAAATTTTGTATATTGTTATCATTATCATATTTATTATCTCTTTGAAACATGCATGATCTTGATCTTTTTATTTTTTAATAAAAATCTAAAAAACTTAGAAAGTGTTACGAAATTTTAAGAAATCTTAATGAGTTGGCCAAGTTTTCATAAAATTGTAGAATTTTCTAATGATTGGTATGATGTTAATTTTGAAAATTTTAAAGCATTATAACCCATAAGAAATTCCAATAATTGTCAATAATTATACAAAAATAAAGAGTTTTGTAGAATTTTATATGTTAAATAATTTTTTTAATTGTCTTCACCATAACTCTTCGAAATATGGATAATGATACCTCTTCTTTTTTTTTTTTAATTCAACATTTGGAATACTGAACAAATATTTCAAAATTTTAAAAAATCTTGCACGAGTTATAGACAAAAATACTGAAAAATCAAATACTAAATTACTCTTAAACTATTGAGAATTTTCACAATCAGAAAACTAATAAAATTTCTAAAAATGTCTATCATTCTGAAAAATTCTAAGAGTTTGTAAAATTGTGGGAAATTTACGTAAATTTTGTATACTTTTATCATTATCATATTAACAGTTTCTTTGAAACATGCATGATTTAATCTTTTAATTACTTAAGAAAAAATCTAAAAAGACTTGGAAAGTGTTACGAATTTTCGAGTTATCTTTATGTGCAGTACAAGTTTTCATGAAATTGCTTAAGTTTTTAATGGTTGGTATGACGTTAGAAATTTTGAAAATTTTAAAGAATTATTGAATATTAGAAATTCCAATAATACAAAAATCATAAGTTTTGTAGAATTTTATATGTTCAATAATTTTGTAAATTGTGTTCCCTATAATTCTTCGAAATATGGATAAAAATGCCTCTTGTTTATTTTAATAAAAATTTGGATTTCTTGAAATGTATTTCAAAATTAAGAAAAATCTTGCATGAGTCGGACATAAAAACTGGAAAATTAAGTACTCTATTAATTTCAAAATATTGAAAATTTTTTTGAACAGAAAAAAATAACATTTCTAGGAATGTCTATCACTCTGAAGAATTCTCAGAATTCGGAAAATTTCGGAAAATGTATGCAACTTTTGTAGATTGTAGAAAATTTCGAAAGTGCTGTAGAGCTACAGAAACTGCGTTTAATCTTTCGAATTGTTTGAATCAAAGTTTTCAAAAAAAGTTCTAAATTTCAGACAATTTCGATTTATTCTGTAGTGTTCATAAGTTAAATGATACGATAAATTTACAAATTAAAGAATTTATGCATTTTTGTAGGTAATTTTCTAATAATGACTCTAAATTCGTCCACTTTATTCTAATCTGTCTGAATGAATTGAACTTCAACAACTGAGGAACTTTATAGAAAAAACTTTGTATTGTATCATCCGACGTTTCGTGAGGTATCTCTCACTTCATCAGGGATGTGATATACTGCATACAAAAATGACAATTAGTAGAATCCTAAATGACAACATATTAATCTTGGAACCAGAAATCAACAAAATTACTTTGGACACAATTCTTTTCTTTTTCTTTTTCCTCCACATCTTGACGTTCGAAACGTCAAAGACAATCTCTTTTCATGGATAATTTCGGATATTTTTCCCATGCATAATTTCCTTTCTGAATAGTGCTACCCATCATACCCAAATCTTCTCCCACTCCAGTACTACCCAACTATGATTCATCTTAAAACTCCTGATTATTTCAGATAAAGAATTTCAAAAGCCCATTTCCCAGTCGCCGAATCAAAAAACCGACTAAACAAATCAACAATTCCGTATCAACGAGAGCTTCATAGCTCTCGCTTCATCACCTCAAGAGACCCCCAAGACACTCCCCAGACACGACAAAAACACATGGCCCAGCGCGGACTTTATAACTTCCCTACAAAGCTCCCGTTTTCCCTGCAGTGACTTCTGTTTATCTTTAGGGAAAACAAAGTACCAATCCAGAATAAATAAAAAAAAACATGGAAAAGAAATGTTTCAGTCACTTTGCACAAGTCGACTCGGCCGACACGGGTCGATACGCATCGGCACAAGGTGCTTTTTCGCCGGCGTGCGCGTAAAAGACGCCAATGGACAGGTGTTCTTGGCCGGAAGGCCGCGCTCATTCTACCATGCCCTAGGAAATTAACGGTCTCGTACGTGAAATTTCGGCCTTCGTTACTCAAAAACAACCCCGTGAATCGCCGACATATTTGTTGGTAAATTTTGGATGCAGTCGGTGGGCTAAGAAATGGAATTAATCCACTTTCAATCAACTGGCATTTCCAGTATTTTCTTGGTTACACGTAAGAAAAACTCGACATAATATTGAATAAATGGCAATTATTCTTTTACTACATGCTTTTGCTTTAATTCTTACAAAAATATGGGATAGTTATGACAACTGTCTAAAGATGTGCTTGAAGTTCCAAACTTTTAAAATTAAACGAAAAAATTTATAACTAATATAGGAGAAAAAATTCTCTATCTGCGTTTGAACACGTTTTGATCATAACAATAAACATGATGCTCCCTAAAAAAAAATATGTCTTACTCCCTATCACACTGAGATAAAAATATAGTAATTATTACAATATTGTATAGTACGTGGGAATCACTGGAATATTTTACTTTTTGCTAGATAATGTAGCAATTGTTGTAATTCATATTGTAAATATTGTCGAATGATAGTGTAGTTATAGATATATTTTGTTGTAAAAACTCCTCTACATATTTCGTTTTCTACTATACTTCTTGTACTTTTTGCAATATCATATTGTAATTTCTATTAATCCAGATTTTTGAAAATTCCATACAGTTTTTTCAGTATGCAGATCTGTGTAGGTTCTTTTGACAATTTTTTTGTATACTTTCTAGGTTTCTAGTGCATCATATTGTAATATGATACAGTTTTCGAAAAAGCTGGAAAAACTTAATGTATCTTCAGTCATAAAAAAAAATCCATATAAAAGTATTAGAAAATCTTTCGAATTATATAGACCCTGTAAAAATACTGAAAGTTATTGAATGTTGTTGTATACCCGATATTCCCCTGGATTTTGATTTATTGTTCTATACATATTTAAATTCTCTTTGTGCAATATTTTAGAATATTGCATCAGCTTTTTGCGTATTTCCCAAAGACATTATATTACAATGTATAATCGTGTCGATAATTCATAGTATCATTTCTTTTATTCAACGCCTAATAATACGAGGATCATAAATTGTCAATAACTTGTTTCTTAATCATCAGAATAGTCGTTAAATACACTTATAGTAAATTAGAGTCATAATCTTGTTTTTCGTCGAAGGGGATATAATAATCAACTCAGTGTAAACCGATTTTCTAGCATTGTATTATATCTGTAAAACGTTATTACTATAATAATTACCCGTACGTGACTATTTCGATAATGTTCGTCATTATCGATCAACGTGAATTTTGATTGGTCGACATATGTCTTACGAACATCGTACGACTCCAAATACCATACCTTTTCAATAACCAACAATGTATAAAAACTCATGTAAAGCTATACAATAGCATTTTTCGCCCGCGACTCCGTTCGCGTAAAACTCTTCTGTACTGATTTCTCGACTTATCTTGTTAATAAAACTATGAGTTGTGTAAATTGATAGTTGTGTCTGTGCTCCAAAACCAAATGAACCTGGGGACCTCCAACAATGTTATGAAAAAACTGTTTTCTGAAAAATCTCGACAAATGTCTCTACGATTTATGAATTTTGGAATTGTAGAGTATCACATTCTAAATATACTAATAATCTACAAAAATTATAGGAAACGTGACAAAATCTTGTAAATACAGTAGGACGCTGATTTACAGGAACGATCGGGGAACTTAAACAAACATTCCTTAAAATCGGCCTTTTTCCGGTGACACAGTTAGCGGAATTTTAATGATGCGTCACAGTGCCGTACTAGGTATTGCGAGTCCGTCCCTTCGCAGAAAAGAAAAAATTTTAACATCTCGAAGTCCCTCACGCAACTGATGCAATAAAATACCGGGGCCCTACAATAAGCGCCAGAATTTCGACACGACGTTGAATTGATGACTGAATCGTTACTTGTCATTTCGGCGAGCAGGATTTAATCCCTCGAAAACTCGAGAACCCATTCAAGCATATTTAAATTTTCTTCGCGCTTATTAAGCTGCCCTGGATATAGGCTTCCTGGAGATCGGCGTCCAGTGTATTTTTAAAATGCGAAAAAACAAGAACTGAATGAAGCACGAGAAAAATGTTATGAACGTCAATTTCTTATTACATAATTTATGGAAATACTGAGTATAGGTCAAAATTCGCATTTCAGAGCATCGAGTTTTTCGAATGATTGCAGCAATTTACAAAAATATAAAAAATCTATTAATCTACTGAGAACTCTTCCAGATTTTCGTAAATTATATTAGAAAAATGCGAAAAATACAACTAGAAATCTTTCAATACATATAAACTATATCTGATATAATTTGCTTGAAAATTTGTAAAACTTTGAGTCCTAGAGAATATTGATCAGTATCGTTCTATGCAATATTCTAGATCTTTTTTGGAAATTCTTATAGAAAATAATAAAAATACATAGAATTCAATTTTTACAATTATAAAATTAAACATACAACTATAGAAATACTAAGAAACATAGAATACATGTATTCAAAATCGTTGATAGTTTCAGTACTATTGTATCAATTTAAAAAAATCTATGAAGCTATCTATAAAAATAGTGAAAATCTATAAATGTACCAGAAACTACTACAGAATTTGATAAATAACATATTATACAATAATTCTAGAAATTCATGGAATTCTTTAAATTCGTGTGTTCATAATCAAAATATTTGAATTTTTCAGAAATTTGAATCCTAGAGCACCAATTCTAGAAAGCTCTTTCGAAATTCATAATAATATCAGAAAATCCAATAAAGTAAAAAAAAAACCAAAAGTAAGTAAAAAAAAATTAAAACATCAGTGACTACTCGAACATAACGAAAATCAAATTCCATTATTTACGAACATGAAAAATGTGCAATTCTGGGCTACAAAAGTTGTGTAATTTACAAATCATGAAGTTTAAAACATCTAAAAATAGTTTTCTTATAACTATACTGTCGAAGATTAAAAAAACTTTATTTATTTACTTATGTATCCATTCTTGCACGGGCCTGCGCCCTTTTACTCCAAAATAAAGTATATAAACTACTATTCAACAAGGTATTTGTTGTTGCTAAGTTCGAAGTGTATAATAAGTACAAATAACACAATCATGATTAGCCCCATAACCTAAAGTTGCAAAATCCTAACGTATCTGAAGAGAAAATAGAACGAATCTCACTATTCCATCCACATAAATCATAAATCAACAATATCATCATTAGAGTCTCTTAAACGCCGATCTGAACCTATTGGCTGATGGATCAAAAAAATAACAAAATCTTGCAAGGAAATATATTTTTTAAAAAAAACTCTCCCTACAATTTTCTTCTGCCTTCGCCCCTATTATGGGTAACCTACTGAATCTAAGAAATCATTGCCATTATCAATATTACCAATCCTATTTCTGTCACTACCATAAACTGCCATAAACATTTTTAAATCCTAATCGAAAATCGATTCCAACTGAGCGGCTCATTTCTCATTGATTTTGATTGATTTAGCATGGTTCAATATATTTGGAGCCTGATTCCGAAACTCGTACACTGTTTATTCAGCTGATTCCAGCTGATTACGAATCAGTACAAGCTTGAATCATTCAGATCTGCTCGAGTACGATCAAAGTTTGAATCGATTTTAAGCATAAAGCATCATTGATTTCCATAGTGGATGGCCCCTCAATCCAAATATCGAAAGAGCAACTGGTGTCGGAAGGGACGAAAAACACGTGGACGAGGGACCTTGACTCCGAAAAGGAGGGTCAAACGCCCGAACGCGATCCCTCCGAGGTTTCATTCATGTCCCTCCCGCAATCTCGAAATTCTCTCATCTCCTCGTTATTAGGAGAAGAAAAGGGTAGGGGACGAGGGACGTCTTGAAGGGGGACCCCAGAATCGGCCATCTGATATCTTAATACGATATTAGGGGAGAGAGCCGGTAGTGTTTTGCTTGACACTCGCCGCGTTCGCGAGTTGCTCGGGCCCTCGGGCACGAGGAGGAAAAATACGAGGGAAAAAGGAAAACGTCGAAAGAGACGTGCCGCCAGGTGTCCCCCAGGGTCGTGGATGCCGGTGGGAGGGTGCGGCACGCTTTCAAATAATTAGCCGCCGGGAGCCCTCTTTTTTCGGAACCCCTTGAAATCACGTGGAGCCGAGCCCTCTCCTGTTACTCCCCCACGGAATTCTCCGTGGCACGAGCCAAAAGTAGTCGAGTGCGTTCGGTCATTAATCTGGGGTGTCTGACGGGGATGGGTGAACGGGGTAGGGGGGTGCACCTGAGTTTTATCGGGGTTTCATGGAAGAATTTACATACCCTACTGTATTGATAGACACGTTGGATTGACGTGTTGGATAGACGCGTTTTGAACGCATCGACGGCTTCTTCAGGCGCCGAAAAACGTTGACCACGTCATTTGTTTTTAATGTGCGGGAATAAAAAGAAGTCGTTTGGTGGCAAATCAGGGCTGTAAGGAAAATGACCCATCAATTCGACGTTTTGTCCGGACAAATAGGCAGTTGTTTGAGCCGATGCATGAGAGCTCGCATTGTCACGATGCAAAATGATCCTTCGTTGGCGCTTCGTTTACGTATTTCACTGATGACTTCTGGTAAACAAATGGTTGTGTACCATTCAGAATTGACCGTTCTACGATGCTCTAACGGTACAGTTGCCACGTGTCCAGTAATTCCGAAGAAACAGGCGACCATTTGCTTCGGAGTGCTTCTTGCGCGAACAACTTTTGTCGGATTCGGCTCATCTCGGAAGACCCATACAGTAGATTGCTGTTTTGTTTCGGGCTCATACGCATAGATCCAAGATTCGTCACCTGTACAGATATTATAAACAGCTTTCGAGGCACCGCGATCGAACTTCTTGAGCTTTTCTTTGCACCAATCGACGCGAGTCTTTTTTTGAGCTTCTGTCAAATTATGCGGGATCCAACGCGAACAAATCTTCTTCGCGGCTAAATGTTCATGCAATATCTTATTGATGCTGGTCATACTAATCCCTAAGGTTGCCTCGATCTCACGATAGGTCACATGACGAGCTTGCGATATCAGTTCCCGGACAGCGTCAATGTTTTCTGGCACAACAAACGATTTTGGACGACCTTCACGAAATTCGTCCGTGAGCGAACTACGGCCTCGATTGAATTCTGTATACCACCGATATACAGAGGTTTTTGATGGTGCTTCATCAGCGAAAGTCGAATTAAGTTCATCGATACACTGTTTCTGAGATAGGCCACGTCGAAAATTGTAAAAAATTATCGCACGAATGTGTTCACGAGTCAATTCCATTCGTGGGCAAAGATGAATTTTTGAAGTCACTGCAAACAACACAAATATTGCTCGTAAGTCAAAATCATTGAAGTACTTTCTTCTGGAAAAAAGTATAAATAGCATCCCTCGTAAGAAGACGTTGGGACCCAAAACTGCAAAATTACGGGCCCATAGGGGAAACTGGGGAGGTTTGAACCTAGTCATTTTCTTACGATAGTTATTTATTTTGAAATTCTCCAAAAATATTTTCAAGTTCGTTGCTATGCATTTAAGTAATTTTCGTTATTTCATAATTCACAATATTTTTTCAACTGAATCGTTATTAGGAAACGAAATATGAGTAGCAGATTGTACCTATTCAGGCTCTTTTGTAAGTCGGTAGTTCATGTTAAATCAAGCTAATTTTTAGTCAATCATATTTTGTATTACTTAACATAGTTACGAAAAACAATGCAAGAAAAAACGAAAAATTTCAGTACACTATCATTATTTCTCAATTAATTAATCAAATTCAATAATTTCTCACATTCTCATGGACATTTTTCTTTGATTCAAAATCACTTTTATACATCACAGTTCTGCTGTTCAGACGAAACAAACTTTCGCAATGACTTGTCACAATGAGTGCCTACAATGATTCAATTCGCGAACCGATTATATTATTGCGTGCATCGTCAGTACCACAAGAAGATTTTAGAATAACGTTTTTATGTACATATGTGATTGTTATATGCAAAATAACCCAAAAACGCTAAATTCGATATAGTGATTTTTTGCATCATCTATAAAAATGTCATCAGCAATCATAAACGTTTCATCTATAAGTATGAAATCGTCCCTCATAAAAATTTTTATTCTTCCGCAAAAAAAAAAATCGAACATATTTGTTTTTGCTGTTGACGATTGCCTTTACATTATCGACACGTAGCAATGTACACTATAGGATCGATATTTTATTGCTTTGCGTGGGAAGTAAAATTTCGAGAGTCTGGACTGGGCGAGGAATTCGTCGATGGATTAAAACGGATTCGCATAATGGGGAAATCCCGAAAAGTTCATTCATGGAGTACAATAAGAAGGTACTATTATAGTCAGCCCAGGTAGACAACCTTTGGGCATATCTTAAGGGCTCTAAGAAATGCTGCTGTATACATAATAGTGTATATAACCTGACACATAGATCCACTCGGCTGTACTAAAGTTTTCTGAAGTATGTATATCGTTTTGTTAAAACCCTCTGAATAAGACACCGAAAATTCGTAGGTTCTTTATTCAACTTTTGGAATTTCTCAAGTTACATACATTTTTTCTGGATTGAATAGCAGGAATGTTTGCAATAATCTATTTCATGGATTTGTAGATTTTCGAGACAATTTACGCTTAAAAATAGGATTATCAGTTTGACTGTAAATCGTGGCATTAGTGTTATACATTACTTCAACTGTAAAAACCATTATATTTTGTCTTCATTCATTCATAAACATTTGGAACTTCAGTATCATCTTCTGGTATAGTCTCTTCAACGTTTGAAGGGAATCCCCAACATTGACAATGCCCCATTTACACTCGCTGTTCCTCCTTAAGGGACGTATCGAGGAAATGACGGGATTTGGCGTCACGTCAAGGATTCACCCTCGTATAGCTTTTAGGGTATGTGGGCAGGGCCAGGTTCCATCGGACGGGACGAAAGGGGTTGTTTGCGATAAAATGTAAACCATCGGAGACGTCGGACAAGCGGGACCCTCAGCCCGTGGAAAAGACCCTCCTTGACGTGTCGGCAGAGGTGTAAGGGCGTGTGTTATGATTGTTACCCGGGGTCAGGGTCGCAAGCAATGGGGAATGTGGGTTAGGCAAAATCCAGACCCCGTCCGGGTCGACCCTCTATCGCCCATTTTCGCCCCACACAGGGCAATCTTCTTCCGAGCAGGTGGATATATTTCCGGCAACCTCCATGGCTTTGCTACGATTTTTTCTCGACCCTGGAGTGCTTGCACATACGTATATACAGGGAGGCTCTCGGGGGTTTGTCGTTTTTTGGGGCGAGAAATGGCGTAATCAGGGTGCTATCAGAGTGTTAAACGATTGGGGGAGTGCTTGAACTGTTGGTACGAGGTGGAGGATTTGAAGGGTTGGAAGGGTTTGCGAATGGTGGAAGAATTTCCGGGGTTTTTGCGTTTTCTGGGGAGGAATGTGGAGTCTATTTGGAAGAAGGGATCGTGGTGGAGAATACAGTGTTCGAATTTAGGACTCTGAATGGGGGAATTCATGTTTTAGAATTTCTGTCTAAATTGATAAAACACGTGTTTTTTTTGGTGTTTGAATTCCAGTGATTCGTCGTAAGGATTTTTTGAAATGTCGGATAGGAAGTTGATTTTTTCCAACTGTCACATAGAAATTTTTCTCTGCAATTTAATAACCCGACTGAAAATTGTTATATTGTGACAATTTTTTTTTCATTCTCTAAGTTTCATTCTAACGGGATGAAATTCATAACTTCATTTGTTGGAAAATATTTTCTTCATGTTTTTCATCAAGCTCATTAAAAAAAAACATTTAAAATTAAATTTTATTAGCTGAAATTCGTTGATTGAAAACTATGGTTTTATGAAGTTCAATTTCCACTTTTGCAATTATTCTATATTATAATCTCTTGAAATTCTAAAAATTTCCAAAAAAAAATTCAGTCATAAAAGTTTTCGTCAATGTTTATCAGTATATCTTTCAAGTTTCATGATCATTGAAGCAAGGGAGAAGGAACACACAATCCTTTTCCTTCTATTTTCCTTGTTATTGTGTATTTTCAATTTCGAGCTTTCGACCCCATTTTTGGGTCCTCTTCAGAAACTGTATTGAAATGTTTTTAATATACCAAGCATAATAATTTTGATAAGTTTTGAACAATTAACACCAGATTTTTCGAAAATTCACCATGATTTATTCAAGACAAGTTCAATAACTTCCTGCCCATCAGTGCGTCAAAGAGTCTATCTTCCTTTCTTTTAGACGATTAAAAATAAAAGTTGTCTTTTTTCTTCGTTATTTCTATTTACATTTCTAAAACCTGGATTAATTCATTATTCTTTCTTTTTCATATTTAAGTTTAAATTTAAATTTAAGTGACAAATATATAGATATTTTAAAAACTTACTCCGTCAAATATATGTTACACCAATTTAGTTCTTTCAGATGCACATTTCATTATGAACCAATCATTCACTATTTTTATAGAAGATTCTTTTTACCAAAGATAAACTAATAATATTCCAACATGAGCGAAATGAACTTAATTATTCAAGCGACAAGGGCCACGTGTAACTATTCTGGAAGAATCAAACCACCCAATTTAAACTTTAGTTCAGATAAGAAATCAGATAACACTGATAAATTTCCTTCATATTCGAAAAATATTTCATCAACAAATTTTATTATCTTTGGTAAAAAGAATCTTCTATGAAAATAGTGAATGATTGGTGGTTCGTGATGAAATGTGCATCTGAAAAAACTAAATTGGTCTAACATATATTCGACGGAGTAAGTTTCTAAAATATCTATATATTTGTCGCTTAAATTTAAATCTTAACTTAAATATGAAAAAAAAAAAAATAATGAATTAATCCAGGTTTTAGAAATGTAAATAGAAATAACGGAGAAAAAAGACAACTTTTATTTTTAATCGTCTAAAAGAAAGGAAGATAGACTCTTTGACGCACTGATGGGCAGGAAGTTATTGAACTTGTCTTGAATAAATCATGGTGAATTTTCGAAAAATCTGGTGTTAATTGTTCAAAACTTATCAAAATTATTATGCTTGGTATATTAAAAAAAATTCCAATACAGTTTCTGAAGAGGACCCAAAAATGGGGTCGAAAGCTCGAAATTAAAAATACACAATAACAAGGAAAATAGAAGGAAAAGGATTGTGTGTGTTCCTTCTCCTTTGCTCCAATGATCATGATTTTATGATCGTGAAAAAGAAAATCGAAAATTTTTCGATTTTAAGTTTTTCACCACGGAGTTAAAAAATTGTTTTACATAGAAAATCTTTTGTTTCTTTCTAATGCATCATTTGGAAAATTTTTTCAAATGTTCGATTATATTTTGAAATATTCAAACAATATGTTACCACGTTAAATACTATCAAGAATATTTTTCAAATAGCGCAAGATTGTTGTCGAAACATAACTCCAAGTTGAGCACATAATTGATCAAAATGAAAATTATTATAATATAGTTGAATTGGAGCTGTTGCTTTGAAAATGTGTTGGTTTATATTTTTTATGAACATAATACTTTTCCTAGAAAAACTCATTAACAAACTAATGCAATGTGACAACTTTCGAATCGAAAATTTTTTTTTTTTAACAATAATCAAAGAAATTTCGAAAATTTATAGAATTCTTGAATTTTCTTTTTAAGGTTTATTCTTACTGATCAACTTTAACAACAATTCTAATGATAGAACAATTTTTGACATAATTATTTAATTTCAAGAAAATAACTGCAAAAAAGGCACTTTGACTTCAGAAAATTATAGTTCCCAATTACATTCTACGAATTTTGACTAGTAGAGTTTACCACTAAATGTTGTTTAATTAACTCAATTTTGAAAAAATAAATGAGAGGAAATGTTAAAATATGTTGATTTGTTGCTTATGGTAATCTAAGAAATTTTCAAAATCATGAGAAATTTTAGAATTTCAAAGATGTGACTGCAAAAATTGCACTTTGATTTAAAAAATCGTAGTTCAATGCAAAAAATTTTAGCTCATAGAAATTCACACTAAATATTATTTATTTAACTCACTCGAAAAGAAAGGAAGGAAAAAACTGATGCAATGTCCAAATTGTGAGGTAAAAAATTGTTTAAATCTTTAATGATTGCAGAAAAAAAAAATTTTAGAATTTCTTTCTGTTACAATGAAACTTTGCCTGTTAAATAATAAAAAAAAAATTTACATCTGGCAATTTAGGCAAATCAACTTTTTTGACGACATTTGGCAAATTCCCTTACAACAAGTCAACTAAAATTTGAGTAAAAAGCCCAAAAATTTCAATGCGGAAAAAATTCCCAGCCTGAATCATCTCCAGAATCCATTTTAAGCCAACAATAAATTTCAAGTTTCGCACTTACTTCTACTCTACTTCAAAAGTGAAATCGAGAAAAGAAATGTATCTTTTGATCTTTGAGAACAAAAAGGAACGGTGAAAAACAGATGGTTCGAAGCATCTTGCACCCGAGTAAATCGAAAGCAGCGTTCAATTCGACCCTGAATTTCTTATAATTACAGGTTCCTTTTCCTTTTTTGCTCGAGTTAATCAATGGCTGGGAAAAGTATCTGTTTCAACTTCGTTTTGTTCTTCACAGTGCTCTTGATTTATAAACTCTAAAAATTTTAATTCGAACCAAACAAAAACATTTACAAAGGTAAATAATTTCAAACTTTCATGAATTTTGATTATACTTCAAAAATTTCACCTACCCAAAGAGTAATTATGAATGGACGCCAATTCTAATTTTTGTATTTGAAATTTGAGGTGCAATTTTCTTTCAATCATATGAACATTCCAGATTAAACAGAACTTTTCAGGAATTTCAGAATCTTTGTCAGGAATTCGCGTGGGTTCTCAATGGTCCAAAAGAGAAAACGCGTATACAAAGAGAGCACGTGTTTTGCGTGAAACATGTGAAACAGCGAGAAAGTGAGGAGACCGAACGTGGAGGTTCGGGTCAAGGTCCCACCCCCAGAGGGTCGTTGTCACTAACCCTGGCGGTTTCACGGTTTCACGTGGCGCCCAAATCCCGGATCAGGGAAAACAGAAAGCTTTCCAACCACGTGCTTTTCCCAGAAACGCTATCCTATTTCGGCTTCGTTTTATGACAAGCCAGGGAACCCGAGAAGACGTGAAGTTTAACGTCGGCACAATTTATTCTCAAAAAAAAATTCAAAGCCCGAGGTACCAGATGAAAAAAAAATCGAAAATACTCTAAGAGACGTTAGTTTCGGTATAGTTTTGAATATTTAAATCAGTTAGATTCAACGCAATATAAGTATCTTTTTATTTGTTACTTATTAGCAGGGATTGGACAGTTACTTAAAAAAATTGAAATTCGTTACGTTACCGTTACTGGAGAAGAAATAGTAACTTTTTACAGTTGCCACTCAAAGAAAGTAACATTCCGTTACTTTTTTGAATAAATTGAATGTAAATAACAGGACATCGAAAAACTAAGGATGATAACACAATATCAACGTATATGTAGATTTATTCTGCAAAATATTTGTTTCAGATATAATAAAATAGTTTCAGAAAGAAAAAGACCAAACGTTTTTTTCAGGATGTACAAAAGTTTGCAGGATTCGAGAATATTAATTTTCTTATAAACTTTTACATAGATTTCTAGCTCTAGAATTCGAAGTTCATAAAATTTTTCGTGTTTAAAGAATTTTTCAGAAAACACTGTCTCAATAGGCTTTAATTTTTTTTCAGTATTTTGCGTATTTCTTTGGTTGTTCCGATTTTAAGTATAGTCCACTATTTTTAAATATGTATTGCTTTAAATAAATTTGTGGAACTGGATGCTCTATTTATTTTAAGTTGTATAGATTTACTTGCAAGAATATCTTTTCCAATTTTCAGAATGAGATTTCTTAAATTTGAAAGTTTGAAATATTTTGATTATTTCGATCAATTCTGCAGAGAACAGTTTTTTTTTTATAGATTTAGAGTGCCCTCAATACTTTTTGATTTTTTTGCAGACTTCAATAGTTCAAAAAATGTTCTATTATTTTTATTGACTTCCATACACATATATTTTTCAAATTCAATGCTCGAAAAATTTAGATTTATTGATTCCTGAAATTCCATGCATTTTTGTAGAATCTAATAGCATTTTTAAGAAATTATTTAAAATCTAATATTCTTCGTATTTTTCGTATTTTTTTTTGTATGTTACATTACTTGAGGTTTTCTAGTATGATCTATAGGTTTGATGAATTCTTGATATTGTCCTTCAAATATACTTCTATCATAAAGAAAATTACAAAAATTTTCCAATGCAAACCCAGAAGGAACCGTACCAGAACCAAAAAGAAAGCGTTTTCGAAAAATAAAAAAATTCACCCATCATTTTGGCCGCACGTTTCCCTTGCCCTCTCTGTTTGGAGCCACACTAACAGCCTACTTCCTAACTTAATAAGTTATTTATATTTGTTTTATCTATTTATAACATGTATTTCTATTTTTTAAATCTATTCGTAACGTGTATTTCTTTCTTTTATTTTCTTTTTAAAAGTATTTATTCAAATTTCGTTACATTTTCGATGTTATTTCATAATTCGCCGAATAAACCAAGCATGTGTATTAAATGAAATCAGTACATATCGGGTGAACTACCTCTCGCATGTCCTCTCATTTATAGTTATTGTTTGCATAATACAAAAGTTTTTTTTTATGTGTTTTGTATAATGACAATTTGTTGTCATCGTTTTGTCGATTTGGGTGGCGTTGGGAAAAGGCTTTTTTCTTTCGAAACCAGCAAAAACCTCCTGCCATTCGTATTTATTTATAACATGTACTTCTATTTACATGTTTTGCATGAATCCAAACTTGATATTGAAAATTGGGGCTGAAATCCAAAATGATGTCTGACATGGTGAATCCTTGATGTTATCTTTGAAAATACTAGTATCATTACAAAAATTACAAAAATTGTCCAAAGCAAACCCAAAAGGAACCGTACCAGATCTGAAAAGAAAGCATTTTCAAAAAATAAAAAAATTCGCCCATCATTTTGGCCGTACGTTTCTGTTGCCCTCTCTGTTTGGAGCGACACTAACAGTCCACTTCCTAACTTAATCCGTAACTTCCGACGCCGCGGCAATCTGACATCCTTTTTATTTTCATTGGCGCTCTTCTCTCGTCGGGCTCTCGTTCCCAGGATTTTTCTATCCGCGACCGGCCAACGAGCGACCCAACTAATCAGTTTATGTCGTTGCTGTATGGCTTGTTACCACCAACGAGGGCCTCGTTTCGCGTCTCCCTTGCACCCGCACAGGGCACTCTGAGAGAGAGAGCCGCAAATTGGACGAGCAGGCCCAGCCATGCCGCTTGAGTGCGGCTTCCGTCGTCCACGTTACAGGTTCATAAAACCTGTTAACCGCCGATTATATGCGCGGGATGTCGCCGTAAAAGCGCGCCTCTCGGCTTATCTCTCGCGAGAAAACGGTAGCGCTCTCGCAAGAGGAGCGAGGGTCTCAATGGATCAATGTCAAGTTCTCGCGTGGCTTTCCTACTGCTTACGCATACAACCAACGCTTCTTAACGCCCTTATTATACCCTCCTTTTCCCATTTATAATTCTCTAAATCAAAAACAGTGGAATTCATACTGTTTTTTTTTTTATCAGTGACTTGGTTAAACACTGACTAACAGTGAATTGTCAATGATTTTTTCTACGGGGGCGCCAGAAGATGTGGGTATGGAGGGTAGCACTACCCACCTGGAAAATTCTGCATGGTTAAAGTGTACGGAAATACCCATGCAAAAATGAAGACATTTATAAATTGTAGTTTTATCGGGTTTTTCAACTTTTCACAACTGACAGAATATACCACAAGTGTCGGAAATTTTAGATTTTTAGTGAAACCTTTTGATTTTGAAAGTTTTGAGAATTACATGCAGTTTCTGTAGTTTTAAAGCTTTTCCGACAATTTCTATAATCTACAAGATTTACGTGCATTTTCTGAAATTTTACAAATTTGATGATTTTTGAGAATCATTGACAATCTTTGGAATTTCAAACGTTTTCTGTTTTAAAAAAAATTTAGAGACTTTAAATGTAATGGGCAATCAACCTCTCGCAATTTATGACAATTTTCCCAACTTTCCTTAGTTTTCGTATACTTTCTAAGTATTCCACATTTTTATAAAAAAAAGTTTCATTATGCATATTCCGCAGAAATTGTAATGAACACAATTTACGAAATTTGGAACATAGTCTAAAATTCTACAAAACTTTTAAATTTTCTTGAATTATTGAGTTGTTAGAATTTCAATGTGATATGATATTCCAAAATTTCAAAATTTTTCGACATCATACCGACCATTTAAAACTTCTCAAAATTTTACGAAATTTCGCGCAACTCATGAAGATTTTTTTAAAAATCTTCAATCTCTTTTAATTTTTCTTGAAAAAATAAAAAAACACTATCATGCATATTTTAAAGAAATAATAAATATAGGATTATGAACACAATAAACAAAATTCAATAAAATTTTATGAATATCTACGTATTTTTTGAATTTATTTTTAAATATTGGCAATCTCAAAAATTTCCAGTGTTTTCTGAGTTTTTATTTGAAAATTTGAAACGTAATACAGACGATTCAAAATTTTCGAAATTTTAAGAAAATTGTCTAAACTCATCAAGATTTTTCTTATTTTTGAATGCTTTTCAAGTACTGCGAATTTTCATGACAAAATTTTACAAATATTTTTATGCATACCTCTTTCGTCGGAATTCATATAAAAACGAACACACTTTTTAAAATGATAGATGTTTTCTGAAATTCTACTAAAATTTCGATTTTTTTAGGATAATTGACAGTTTTTGGAGTTATGAATGTGTTATTATTTTTCATAATTTGTATATTTTCTAATAACATTAAACCAACTGCGCAACACCTTCAAAATTTTATGAAATATGACAAGCTGGAAAAACTTTTTGTAATATTTAGATATTTTTCAAGTACACCAAATTTTCGTTAAAAATATAAAAAATAATACACAGTACATTTCGAATAGATATAATCAAAAACGAAATTTACAAAATTATTAACATTTTCTGTAATTTTTCAAAAATCATTTTACATTTATTGGCATTTTCTGAACATAGTTTCCAATTTGTTCTGATTGTTCAAAATTTGCAAATTTTTGAATATGGTATAAATTACTCAAACTTTCTTAATTTTATAACAAAATTTTCCAGCCTACAAAGATTTTTTTTTAGATTCTCAAGTACTTATTGAATATTTCAAGTTTTTGTTGAAAATTTGAAAAAACATCATCGTGCATATTCAGGAAAAACATAATTCCCAACCTGATATACGGAATTAATTCACATTTTCTAAAATAACTCAATTGTCACGAGTTTTCGAAGATGATTGACATTTTTAAAGATTATCGGAAATTTTTTAAAATTCCGAACTTATAAAAAAATGTTAAAAAATTTTGAATGATCAGCCAGAATTGTCTAACTCAATTTTTTCTTTTTCAATGTTTTCAAAAATATAAATATCCACGAATCATCTCGTAAATTTATCAGAAGGAACGAAGATTCCGAATGAATTTTGCAATTCCTGTATATTTTATAATTATTTAAAGCAACAATAATTTTTATAACGCTGTTCATCAATTTGCAAAATATATGAAGATGCATCAACACGAAGAAAAAATTAATAAATTCGTTACAATTCGATTTGAAAAATTGAAAAAAAAAAAAAAAAAACCTTTGAGGTTTACGATAAACGATAAACTGTTCACAAAATTTACCGAAAAGAACCTAACTTGTTGAAACTTCGAAGGTACACAGTAATTACTATAAAAATTATTTCAAACGTCATGTATTTTCAATTTGTTATTGACTTTATAATTCTGAAAATTCTCTGTAGTTTTTACAAAAATTCAAAGAATGTTTAAAGTAATGACATTCACCCTGGAGTCGTAGCAAATCTTTGAGTTTTTTAAAATTAGAGGAGGTTTTATTATGTAACTCACAACAGATTGGTCCTTTTTTTACTATTGTTCAACCTCCCTTGAAGAAAGCTTACCTGCAGCAGAAAAAATTACAAAATTTTTAATAAAAATGTTTGGTGCAAATTATTAAAAACCTATCATTCACTTATTGCTACATCGAAGACGACTTTCGCAACCAATAAAAAAAAATTACAGAGTCATACTTTTTCACACGAAAAATAATTATTCCCCAGTCTTTTACGAAATAAATATTAATCTCCTTATTGTAAGGTTTTCTATTAAAGTAATGATTTCATGGATTCCCAAAAAAAACGAGCAATATATATTTTTTTTCTCGAGATTTCCAGAATGTTTGGACATCACTGCCATCTTTTCCAAAACTTATCAAGAATCTGAAATTTTCAAAAAAGCTGATTCATAAATTTTATCCATCAATTTCCACTTACATCTCACAGTTCACAACTCAGTTTTTTTAACTGTTTTTAATTACCTACAAAAAAACAAAAAACATTTTCACTCCCGTAAATAAGCTAGATAAAATTTGCATGAAGTTTCAAATAGTTCGTATTTTAGTTATCATAACCAAAGCATTTTTTCTTCGCCCTAAACGCTCCAGCGCCATAAAGAAATTCCGTCATCGCGCGATATTCGCCAGGATCTTGACCATTTTAATTAAAATCCCGAGTTTGAGAGTAAAGTGAAATGCGAGATCTGCCCCCGCCGTTATCCAAGAATTTTCAAAGAAGCGCCGCCGGCGGCGTTCGTTTCAGACAGCACGTCCCAAAGGGGTCCCGGCGCCAGAATCTTCCCGGGGGCCCTGCTTTTATCGCGCCAAATATTTCGCGGCCCTGCGAAATACCTCCTGCTCTCGCGATTCAATCTGCGAATTATCTCCGATCCTTAACGCGCCCAGCTCGGAAGAAGGGACAAAAAAAAATATTGAAAACTAGTCGCCCGAATAAATTCGTCCGGATAATGATCCCTAAATCTTTCCTTTATCGCGCTAAGTAAATTCCCTGGCTCCGATATCTACCAAGGGAATTTTTTCCAAGGGCGATGAGGTGAATTCACGGGGAGGGGGGCATCGAAACGGGACATTTCAAGACAATAAAATATAAGGGCTGAGCGTCGTTCACGAAAAATCTTTCAAGAAACTTTTCCCACGATCGAGGAAGAGCCCGCATTTATTTCTTCTTTTGAGCTGATTTTGTATGGCAGAGTAAGGATCTGACAAGAATTGAATGGGAAAATGAAAAGAGCATTTTCTATCACGATATGTATTTACAATTATTTAATTTAGGTCCTATAATTTTGTAAATAATAGATAACGCTCCGCTAAGACATTATTACCCAAGAAAAAAGCGGTCAACAGGAGCAATAGTGGAAGAATAAATCCACCATCAAATTCTGTGCCAATGTTGCACTTTTATTAACCAAGCTTTCGGTCTATATTGAGACCATCTTCAGGGTAGCTATTGAACAAAACGCGATCTTGAAAATAAAAAAAAAACCTCTTGACAATAATTCAAAATCTCAAACATTACTCACGATATGCGGTTTTAGCTCATATTAACAAGGGCTCAATCGTGTCCTACAACATTCGTCAACAATATGGAATGGACTGCAATATCAATATAAATCGAAAACATTACATAATAAAATATCAATCTCAATAAATAAATTCAGAATTAAAAACAACATTAAAAAATAACTTACAATTTATGATTCAAGAACAACAAAAATCCATTCCAATCACGATCAATCCAAAAGGTCTGGCTCATGTCAAAAGAAATGAATACGTCTAACAACGTTCGTTAACAGTAAGGGACTAAAACACTCGTCAAACTAACAAAATTTAGGCGCCAAACTCTTATCGCTTGTAAACAAGGGGGAGGGGGACCATTTGGGAATGACTACGTCTATATGAAGAAACAATCAAGTATATTTGAAAATTTTATCCTAAATCGGGTTCAAATTCTTTGTATCAGTTTGTAGGTTAATATTATTATTCCCACCTTTTATAAAGACCATCTCAGCAATAGATTTTTTAAACCAATTACTTTCAAAATTTTATATTTTAACGTTATCCCAATCAAAATCATGATCCGATTCAACTTTATGCTTCGTAATAAGACTATGTTTATCAAAAGCCAATTTATAGTTACTTACATTTTTTCAATATAAACACAATCACACCCATTACATTCCATTTCATAAACAACGTCCTTGTTATTTTCTTTTGGTAGAATATCCTTACCTCTCTTTATAATTTTTCCATTCAGTTTATTAGTAAATTTATGCACAACTGTAAGATTATGTCTCTTGAAAAGCCTCCTAGCTTTTCAAGAGACGTAATCGACCTATAATTTTGAATAACCTTTTTCAAAAACCGTGCAGAGAATTTTTCATCTTTCAGAACATTTATACTCAATCTTACTGACTACCTTCAACTGCAATTTGACAATTACATGTTCTATTCCTTAAATCTTCAAAAATATTGCTGTAATATAATGTTGCGAATGGGTTGTCGTCCACTGATGGTTTCCTCGGGTAATTAAGAAGACAGGTCCAGGGAAAAGTAATTCGTTGAATACTGGTTTAAAAATTATTATCATGACAGGTCTTGTTCTTTCTAACATGGTAATTTCTATTCTGATTTCTTATCGCTCGCACTCCTTTTTATAGTGAGGTTTTATCATTATTATGTACGCATATAAAAAAAATGATGAAATCCCTTGGATAAGATAATCTATGATCGCTTCAATGATTCACAAATTAGGGTCATCAATAGATAAAATTATTGAGAAATATTGTAACAGTGACATTTGTGATGTAGCATTCGTCGGGGTGATGACGATTGAATGGGTTGCCGTCCACTGATGGTTTTCTCGGGTGATTGGGAGGTCAGGTGAGGGGAAAAATAATTCGGAGGGTTGCTATTTATGTTTCGGGAATGGGCAACCCTAGTTTTTTCACTTCAAATCTGCAATTGGTCACTTAAAGTTGGACTTTTTTGAAGAAGAAAGTACTCAGATAATTTTTACTTACGAGCAATATTTGTGTTGTTTACAGTGACTTCAAAAATTCATCTTTGCCCACAAATGGAATTGACTCGTGAACACATTCGTGCGATAATTTTTTACAATTTTCGACGTGGCCTATCTCAGAAACAGTGTATCGATGAACTTAATTCGACTTTCGCTGATGAAGCACCATCAAAAACCTCTGTATATCGGTGGTATACAGAATTCAATCGAGGCCGTAGTTCGCTCACGGACGAATTTCGTGAAGGTCGTCCAAAATCGTTTGTTGTGCCAGAAAACATTGACGCTGTCCGGGAACTGATATCGCAAGCTCGTCATGTGACCTATCGTGAGATCGAGGCAACCTTAGGGATTAGTATGACCAGCATCAATAAGATATTGCATGAACATTTAGCCGCGAAGAAGATTTGTTCGCGTTGGATCCCGCATAATTTGACAGAAGCTCAAAAAAAGACTCGCGTCGATTGGTGCAAAGAAAAGCTCAAGAAGTTTGATCGCGGTGCCTCGAAAGCTGTTTATAATATCTGTACAGGTGACGAATCTTGGATCTATGCGTATGAGCCCGAAACAAAACAGCAATCTACTGTATGGGTCTTCCGAGATGAGCCGAATCCGACAAAAGTTGTTCGCGCAAGAAGCACTCCGAAGCAAATGGTCGCCTGTTTCTTCGGAATTACTGGACACGTGGCAACTGTACCGTTAGAGCATCGTAGAACGGTCAATTCTGAATGGTACACAACCATTTGTTTACCAGAAGTCATCAGTGAAATACGTAAAAAGAAGCGCCAACGAAGGATCATTCTGCATCGTGACAATGCGAGCTCTCATGCATCGGCTCAAACAACTGCCTATTTGTCCGGACGAAACGTCGAATTGATTGGTCATCCACCTTACAGCCCTGATTTGCCACCAAATGACTTCTTTTTATTCCCGCACATTAAAAGCAAATTGCGTGGTCAACGTTTTTCGGCGCCTGAAGAAGCCGTCGATGCATTCAAAACACATGTTTCAGAGTTTCCTCAATTAAAGTGAAAAAAATACTTCGAAAATTGGTTCAAACGCATGCAAAAATGTATTGATCATCATGGAGAATACTTTGAAATACAATAAAGCCATTCTCGATGAAAAACATTTGCTTTTATTCTCTATTCCCAAAATATAAATAGCAACCCCTGTACTGGTAACTTTTTAATTTATTATGACAGGTCGTGATCACTCTTACATGGTAATTTCTATTCTGTTTCCTTATCGCCCGCACTCCTCTTTATAGTGAGGTTTTATCATTATAATGTACGCATAGCCTAATTTTATGTAAGAAATATGATGGAACCCCTTGGATAAGATAATATATGATCGCTTGAATGATTTAGAAATTAAGGTCTTCGATTGATAAAATATACTGAGAAATATTGTAATGGGGACATTACATATTACAGTAAATTGAATTGTTACGACCCCAACCACAATTTTTTCTCCGCCCATTATTTTCACTCATTTCCACGCCTGATTTCTGGATCAAGTTTGTCTGGTACCATTAGAACTCGCATTTTTATCGTTTTTGGGGCCCAAGAAAAATTTCGATCCGAGAAAAAAAACTGGTATGTACCATCGGTCTTTGGCTAGAACACGATCCGCGCGTTTATTGTACGAACGCCGAGACGGCAGATGTACAAACGCGAGTGGAAAACCGGTCGTGTTGATGTAGCTGCCGTCGCGAATCGCTATAAAAATATCCGCCATTGTGAGGGACGCCTAAACTCGTAACGGTCCTTCGCGAACGCCATTCAGGGTCCCTTTTCATCCACGGATTTTTATTGCACGCAATTTTTCTCGAGCACATCCATTTCGCTTCTCTCGCCGTCGTTGCTGACGGGTTTCGATCAAATTTTCAATTTTCCAGGGTTCACGGGGACAATGGCAGAAGGATCAAGGGCGGATACAGGGGATCTAAAAGAAGTCTATGATTTTGTTCAGTATCCGGAATCTTCGAAATTCTGGAAAACAGAACATCCAGATTCAACAAAAGTGATCTTGAACTTATTATTACATAATTCTGGAATTCGCATCTACATAATTTGACATCAAAGGCTTGTAGATTTTGGAATCAAGAATTTCATAACTCTAAAATGCAGAGCATGGAATTCTATGACACTAAATTCTACGAAAAGTATTTATACAACCCTGAAATCTGGAACTATCAATTCTATGACAATTGTAATCGACCCCCTCAAAACGAATACCTGTGTCCTCCCCTGAGAAGGATGAAAAAAGGGTCCTTAAGAGGTTAGTTAAGGTAGGACATGGGGTTGGGGTTAAGAACCCGACAAGTAAGGGATTTAAAAGTATTCTTCAAAAGAATATCGAAAGTGATATTATGGTTCTACGAATTCTTTGATGAAGTCACGACATTTTCTCAATTTTACGTTGTGGGAAATTCTGAATTCAAATTTAAGAAAGGTTCAATGTTATAAGTCGTGAAAACTGAGCATCTGCCGCGTCAAGTGGTGGATCAATAGGGTTTTTAGGTATTTAATTTTTCTAGCCGTGCGAGCCATTAACGTGATCGATTGGCCACTATCGGAATCCATTATCACTACTTCATCGCCCGATGAATGAACCAGCAGATGGTGCGCGGTCATTCCTCATTTCCAATTACCTTATTTTCAAAACTGCTCAAAGAAGTTCTCAACGCGACTTTTTTCTTCAGAATCGCCTCAAATGGTTTTCAAAATCCGGTTTACAAGATTCCACAATCTCGTTAGTTTACTTAAAATTTAAACTTGAAACCAAGGTTTGGAAAGTTACTTTAGTTGATTTGCTAAGCGAACCTTTTTTCTATAACATTTTAAGCATTAAAATTGTAGAAAAGCAGTTTGTCATTTTTTTAAATTGCTTGCTTTATCCTGCCCAGTCCAGAATTTGTATTGACCTTCCATGAACCCCGTAAAAAAAGTAAAAAAAAACCAGTGCCATATTTTCGTCTTTTTCACGCTTGTTTAAGACGCTAAAAGAGGAAGTTGGCTTCGAATTCTACGGGCGTCTGTCAAAAACTCGCCGGGGTTCCTTTGATTCTTCGGGCCGAAAATGTCATCTGCACTGATGGGTCTACCATTTTATTCGAAGCAGTTGACCGAAGCTACTAATAATAAATTTATATGAGTAACTTATAAAAAGAGATTTATCAACAAAGTTTTTCAACAAGTAATTGATGGATAATGCTCAAGGCGCTGAAATGTATTGCTTGTGTAGCTTAGAATATATTTAGACACTATACAAAATTTCATTAAAAAAAAGCGAAAAAAAACTCAAGTACTGTAGCACAACTTTTCTATTTTTCATTTCATGAAATATTTCAAGTACTGTTAAACTAAATCATAGATACTCAAATCTCCCAGTAAAAATGTATTGCCATGTTTTCCGATAATGTTAAACAATCAAAATTTGCCATTGTCCGAACACTATTCTCTACTGCGTACATGACAGCGGTCTTTCTTTTTACCTAAAACTCTCAAATCAAAAAAACTTTTGCACTTCAGAAGTGCATCCTCTGAATGTGATCCCACGAAGAAAACACCAAAAATCTTTTCACTCAAAGTATATTTTTTTCATAAATTACAAATGTTAAAGACCCAATGTTTTACAGCGATGTCTGACTGGCTGGCTGGTTGGGTTGCGCTTGCTTTTTTTATATCCGAAATCATCTATATTTCTTACATTCATTGTTCACGTGATTTTAATAGTTATATCGTCGAAGCATAATTCCAAATTTTTCGTTCTTGCAATATAATTCAGGAAAGATTTTGAATGTGAGTAATACCTTCATTGGCATGTTTATATGCTTATATGTTTCTTCATTGTAAAAGAAGTTTTTGTTTCTAAGGATCCTGATGATGAGTCCATACGGGTCGAAATATTGATCAGAAGACAAAGAATACTACATGTAATAAATCTGATTGACACAAAGCTTCATGTCATTTTTTTGGTTCACTTCCAATTTTTCCTACCTTCTAAACCAAGTTCCTCCTTAAAAACCCTCAAATACATAGATCGCAAAAACCCCAACCTTCTTCTGCAGAACCCTCCTCCCCATTTCACACCCCAAAAAAACTCCCCCCAACATCTCAAAAGCGCAACAAAACTCAGAAAAAAATAAAAACGTACCCCTCAAGACCAAGAAAAAGCTCTCGCAAGAGGTCGTGAACGATAAGAGGGGTAATAAAAAGGATCTTCTTCACAGTTCAGGGGGTAGGTAAGAACCAAAGGGAAGGGGGGCTAGGTAATCCGATTAATCGCAATCAAAAACTGCCATCTGCCATCGAGCCTTCAACCCCCCCCCCCTGCACCGACTTTATTTCTTTCTTTCACCCCGGGATCATAAATTCCAGAAATCTAAAATCAGCGGCCATGAAGAATCGCGGTGTACTCGAATACAATGTATCGCATTAGGCACGGGGACCCCCACGGGGTGGTTTTTTTCTCTCCTCCCGTTCGGGAGCTTTGCTCGCACACACGCACAAACAAGGGCAAAGGGGGGGTTTTCTGCGCCGAGTGCATGTGCGGTGCCGACGACCCGCGTCCTTTTATACACAGAAAAGGATCTCCCGTTCGTAGCCATGGCAACTGTGCAAACAAGATGGCCGGCACAGCTTCCGGTTTCGCCGTGGCAGCTGCGCGGATCTAGTTTTCTAGCCCGTGTGTGCACTACGCGGTTTTGTTCTTGATGTAAGACCCGAAAAAACATCGTGCTCACTTACATTGAGGATCCTCTTTTAGGAGGATAAGGGAGGAAAAAGTTAGGAGGTGATAAAGGGAAATCCTTGGAGGTTAGGTCGGGTTGGGATGATTGGAGAACGGGGGCTGGAGGTCCTTCGGGAGCGGGGGAGGGGACACTGAACGGTCGTAAAAACGACTTAATCTATGGTTGTCCATGGGAGCGGAACATTTTTTATTGACGAGTGGTACGGTGTTCCGGGTATGGCGTGGGAGGTTTGGTGACGAATCTGATGGGAGGAGGTCGTGAGGGATGGAGTGCATGTGACTTTAGGAGTCATGTGTTTCTGAGTAATAGAATCTATTGCACTATGTGTATTTGATAGATGTGGAGTGTACTGAATTTTCAGAACAGTTATAGTACACTGAGAACATTTTTAAACATTTTTTCCTATGTTTATATGAATTTTGGTGTATCGAGCATATTATTTTGTTTCTTTCTATAACACTTTTGATATAGTGTATAGGGAAAAACAAAAGAATATGCTCGATACACCAAAATTCATATAAACATCGTAAAAAATGCTAAAATTTTTTTTCAGTGTATACACCTTATGTTACCTAAAAGCAGGGGCGGCAGAACGTAATTTTTCCGGATGGATAGTAAATGACTCAATTAAATTGGGGAGAGGGGAGAAACATTTTTGTATTTCGCTGAAATACGCATGATAATGTTTTTATATTACAAATAAAAAACTGAGAAACTTGGAAAACATTAAAAATTACCAAAATTCTTATCAAGTTGGACAATTTTTTATAATAGTAAATTTTTTAGTAGTTCTTAATGAGTTTGTAATTTCAAAAAGTCGAAATTTTCTAAACTGTCAATAATTTTCAAAAATTCACAAAATTTGTGGGATTCCAGAAAACGTGAATAAATTTTTTGAGAATCATGTTTTTTCTCAATATAAACGATGTTGTTTTTTCAAATTTTTAACGAAAATTTAAAACACTTGAAAAATACTAAGAAATAAAAAGGAATCTTGGTGAGCTGGAAAAATTTGTATGATATTTGGAAATTGGAGTAGATGGTACCATCTTATAAATTTCATAAATTTTGAAAAATCAGAACACATTAGGAATTATGAAAAATGTCGATAAATCTTAAAAAAACCAAAATATCTGTAGAATTTCAGAAAATGTTCATACTTTTATAAATTGTGTTTTTCATTATGTTACTCTAAAATATCTATAATTGTTTCTATATTTTGAAAGAAAATTTGGAATACTTGGATGATATTTAAAAATCACCGAAAAATTTTACTAGTTTGACAAATTTTCTAAAATTAATAATGTGTTGAGTAGTTAGTTTGATGCTTTTAGAAACTTGGAAAAATTCCAAAGATGATATCACTTTCAAAATTCCAAAAACTGTCAATATCCTGAAAAGAAATCGAAATTTTCCTAGAATTTCAGAAAACATCTATCATTTTAAAAATTCTGTTCGTTACCGTATGTGTTTCGACAATTTAAGTATGCATAAAAATATTTGTCAAGTTTTCTCATAAAAATTTGCAATACTTGAGAAGCATCGAAAATCTAAGAAATATTTCGATAAGTTACACCATTATTATAAAATTCCAAAATTTTCAAATATTCTGCATTACTTTACAAATTTTTAAAATTGTAAAAATAAAAAAAAATTGAAAATATTCAAGATTGCCGATAATTAAAAAAAAATTTAGCGATCAGTAAAATTTCATAAATTTTCATAAATTTTTCATAACGTGTTCATTGTTATACATATTTATTATTTCTTTAAAATATGCATGATAGTTTTCTTTAAATTTTAAAAGAAAAATTTAAAAATTCAAAGAGTTTCAGGAAATCAGAAGAAATCTTCATGAGTTGCACAAATTTTTGTAACATTTTGGAAGTATTTGATATTCGGTATGCAGTTAAAAGTTTTGAAAATTTTGGAAAGTCATAACACAGGGGGAATTTCGAAAACTCAAATATTCTACAAAAATTAAAATTTTTGTAGAATTTCAGAATATGTTCATTAATATTGTGAATTGTGTTCATTATATTTTCATAGTATGCATTGTGAAACTTTTTTTCTTTTTATTTGTAAAATCTTTGGAAAATATTTAAAATTAAGAAAAATCTTGCATGTGTTAGGAAAATTGTCCTAAATTGCAAAATATTGATTAGTATAAGACGTTTTAAGTATAAACATATTTTTTCAAATAATACCGAAAACATTCAATATTCCAAAGATTGTCAATGATTCTGAAAAATTATGAAAATTTGTAGAATTTCAGAAAACGCACAAAACAACGCAGAAAACATATATGAGGACCAAGAACTGCCATAACTTCCAAGGGACTGTCAAAAATATCGAAACTGTTAAACTATCAAAACATTTCCCCATATCAGTTGAAATAGTCAAAACTCTATCTATCAAAAACAATGAATCCCAAGTTAATCTCTAAATTCTGCAAGACCACCCTTATTCTAAACTTTAAAACAGTCCGAGAACTTAAAAATTGCTCCACAAATTTCCCAAATGCAATCCTACAAAAACTTCCTCGATATTTGATTACGAACTAATTCGAACTTCTCAAAAGTATCCCCGAAAATTTCGAGCGTCCAAATGGCACGTCGATATTTCGCGAAGAGAAACGACGCCTGGCGACGAAACGTGATTAATTCATATTTAAATCAGCGTAATTAGTGAGCGTCATAAATCAAAAATGGAGGGTAACGCGGGAACCCCGAAAAACGTCGGGGGTAGCACTAGCCAATATTCTTTTGAAATAAAACTAATGGCCATTCGTAATTGGGATTAGGCTCAGAGGCGGCTGCTGCTGCCATTAGATTCAGGATTAGGGCATTGCGCACACATGTGCCGAGTGGCACATGCGAGATTTCCTTCTCGTTTTATTTATGGCGTTTTTCTCGACGCGGATCTTAGATAATCGTGCTCCTTACACAGCCTGTATAATGCACCGAATCGACTGACTGAATTTTGGATTTATTGCCATTTTGTCCCTCAGAATAGATATCCGGGAAATAAAAATATGAAAACTCAAACTCAAAATATCGGGAGGAAATCAGCGAAGAAATCCATATAATCAACCATTATATGGATTTCTTAACCATTATAATCTTATTGATGTTTGCTTAAAAAGCACTGTAGTGCACATCATTACTGATAGATAAATTTCATTTGTAAACAATTGTATTTTTTTACACATAAATTAGAATTTCTTTACAGTTATCTCAATTTTTTATCCGTGAGAAAGCGTATCGAAAAAATTCTTCATTGGCATTGAATCGAAAATGTTGGTGAAACGACGAAATAAATCGTGGGATTGCGACTAGTCTCGGGATGTCACTTTTTCCTTTGGGGCGTAACGTCGGACAGTTCTATGGATTTAATTTAAAGAGATTCCGCGCGGAATGACAAAAAAGTGTTGCGAACGAGTCACACGTGGTGTCCCTTGGTGCACATAAATCACAAATGGGCTTTCACGGTGGTGCACGCGCGTTGTTTTCGCGCTGGGCCCTTCGCAACGAGTGCATTATACATTTCGTAAAGTCAGCGGGAAACGTCCCTGACGGAATCCAAAAAGTAATTTCAAGGCAGGGGTCGATGTAATGAAGTTCATTTGGGCAATTTTTCTTAGTCCGGCTTCCTTTTCTCTTTTCTCTTATTTTGCACTATATTTTATATAGTATTGGGCATATTGGTGATACTCTGTGCTCTCAATCACTGTACTCCTGATCCTCTTTTGCAACTTTATCCTGCGTCTCTTTTAGAGTGAGTTTTTTGCCATGGTACTCTACGAAGTAGATTTCTCTACCTGTGATTATGCTATGCCTTCATAATGTCCTGTCTGATGCCAGCTTTTATGTTCCCTTGCTCCCAGTGTGCTGCAGCATTTTGGCGGGGGGCTGGTCGATGTAAGTAATCACACGTTGGTTTAACTCACAACTTATTTATATAAAGAATGAAAGATGTACACGTAATACGCCTGACAAGGTTTCGTAAAACTTTTCTGAACCATTCTGTTTTCCATCCGAAAGATCAGGGTTTTTATAACGTTTCCCCCATTCAACAACTTCAATAATTGCAAATCGGTTCTTGGCAGAAATAAAATCGTTAGCTTACAATTTATGATGGATAATTTTCAGAACAAATGTAAAATCATTGTCTCGAAAATACATACTAGCATCACTGTAAAAAAACATATATGTGACATGTCTCCATAGAAGACACAAAGACGCGAAATCCATGTCTTCAGTCAGTAGGTGTCATAGTTTTATGTGTCAAAAAGATGTGTTGTAAAGACATGTTTGAACGTCATGAAAATGGCGTCAAAAAGTGTCTCGTGGCAAGACACCATTTTTTGCAGTGATTCTGGCGGGGATTTTTTGGGACTTTTTTATCATTAACTATAACATTGAATGAAAAAACAAAATGGTATACACAGGCAACAGAAGAAGAAATGAATCTAGGGGTTATCATAAAGTCTAGGCATCACAGATTTTAAATTGGACCGAATGTCTTCAACTGAAAAACTTAACCAATCAATTTTGTGCTGGAGTTGATTCCCCAAAGTCTTCGTCATAAGTAATGGGCCATTAATAGCAATATGAGGCTTGTAAGGTGGAGGAAAAAATAAGACTTGTAAGTCTTTTGAATAAGTCTTTTTTGTTAGCTTTGAAAATTTTAACGGTTTCGTGATATCTTGAGAGATCATTGCACTGAAAAAAATGCATTGGTTCAGGCAACTGAAACACTTTGTTTGTCCTTGTTAAGTTGAGAGAACCACTCGATTGGTTAAATTAACAAAAACATCATGATGCTTCGTAACAAAGAAGTTTCATTTATCTCACAATATACTATTTAGTTCTATCAACGTTAATTATTGTCATTTGAACAATTTCCCCGAGACATCTCACTTTGTCGTTGCAGCCAAGTAACAAGTTTCTGAGAACAGTGTGTTTTGGTGCTCTCAACTTTGTTCATAATTGAATGAACAATTTTTTGACTCACGCGCGCAGAAGTGTGCGAGGGAGGAAAGGTCGTCATGGTGCGCAATGAACCTCTGTCAACAGAGGTGTTAACCAAAAAACACGAATATTTAAGTCCAGAAAATTCTTTTAGAAGCTGAATATAACCAAATTGGGTTGTTTTTTGAAAGGGAAATATGGTTATGTTTAATAACATGCATGATACGTAACACTCATTGCTGTAACAAAAAAGTAACATGTTTTTGACAACCAAGTAAAATTGTCGACAGAACCAAGTAGCGAAATACGAGCTTCGCCATTTTGATCATTCGTAACCAAGTCGATTTGGTGCTACTAACCACAATGAAGGACTATGTGAAAATGGTACGGGCAACAAAAAATATGGTTGGGCCTATATCAACCATGTGATTTTGTTGAAACAACCAAGAATCTGATTACCTCAACCAACTAGTTTTTTCAGTGTGCATATCCAGTCTTGAAACAAACACGCTAAAATAATAATAATAAAAGAATTGTAAGATTGCAGCTAATGATTACATATTCTCCTGTGTAAATGATCAGAATGATCAGTCTTCTTTGCCAAAAAACCTGAACGTGCCCGAAACCCGACACTTGGAAATCAAATCACGCCAAGGAGTTTCGACGGCAAAAAAGCTCGCAATAGCCTCACGCGACATCGGCTAGATTCGCTTTTATGACGTCATAATAAACCAGCAATCAACGGTACTGTCGACATAATTCACGAGCTGTTGTCTCACCCGAGCAACAGCCGACCGCCATTGTTCACCTCGTTCCTTTCAACCTTGTTATTTCCTCGTTCCCGTTCCTTCCTTCTGCTTTTTTTTCCTTCCCGCCCCCAACGCCCTGGACGGAAAAGGCACAAAACCCCGATGACCGATTTCGCCGGGAAATAAAGGCGACTTTTTTTCGACCCCCGCGCACATGCACGCGCCCGTAATATAATTCCCGAAGCCATTGCACTGGCCCTTTGATTAGCTCTTTTCGAGGCGTGATTGGGCATTGTCGATTTCCTTCCCTCGCGAAGAAATTCTACGATTCCATTGAATCGAGTGAAAGAATGGAATGAGTCAAAGACAGTTATTATCGGACATTGATTGGGGGAAGGGGAGGGAATTAATGAAACGATTATTTGTAAGATTTTCAAGGGCAGGGAAAACGCGTGATTTGGCAAAGAAAGTGTAATTTTGGTTGATCTTAGAACTAGAGTTTAGAAGTAACGATAACGGTAAAGAGTTACTTTTGTTCAATTAGGAATAATGAAAATACTGCTATTTATTTCAGGTTACTTTTTATATCAGTCTCATCAAGTTTTTAAAACAATTAGCGACTTTTTAAGGAATGCTCTGAAACTGAGACAAATGTAATTCTTAACTTCCTCATTTTTACAGAACAAATTCTATAATTATGATTTTCAAAGGAGCAGAGTGGAGTATAAGTAATTTGTGTATAAATATCGATGAAAAAAATGTTTTTTCACTCTTTATCAGAAACTTTCACGATTTGTCGTATTAAATTTTACAAATCTGCATATAAATACATAAAAATATTTGAAATCGATCAATATTAAAATTTATCGCCGGATTTTTGAAATCTATGGATTCTACTAGAAATTACCTTACGTTATTTATTGAATAGAGAAAAACTCCGAAAAATACTAAAAATACTAGATTTTTAATAATTTCATATCGATGCTATTAGATTCTTCGAAAATTTATATAATGCCATGAATCAAGAAACCTAAATTTCTTGAACATTGAATTCTAAAAATATGTGTATATTATAGCAGTCCATAAAATTAATAGATAAATTTTTCAGATTCTCAAAGTCTGACAAAAATTCAAAAATATCGAAGGTACTCTAAATCTATAAAGAAACTTTTTACTATAAAATTGATCGAAATACTTCAAACATTTCAAACTTCCAATTCCAGGTATTCTCATTCTGAAAATCCAAAGATATATCAATAAAAAAATTCCATAAATACAAGGAAATACAAAAAGGAAATACATATACAAAATTACAAGTAAATATATGAAATTTTAAAAATCTGACATACAACCTAAATAACTAGACCATTGAATACCAGAAATTTATACAGCAGTATATGAAAATCCTGAACAATTCCTTAAATGTTAGAAAGATTCAAGAAATACGAAAAATATCAAGTGAAATATTAAAAAACTATTGAGACAGTGTTTTTTGAAAAATCCTTTGAAACACGAAAAATTGAATGATCTTTGAATTTAGAGCTTGAAATTCTTGAAATCTATATAACAATTTATATAAAAATGCTAGAAATATATTTAAATACTGGAAAACCCTGCACAATTTTTTACATTCTGGAATATAAGAATAGTTTCAGAAAAACTGACCAATCTTTCAAATCGTAGAAAAACTAAAATAGTAACAAAAAAGAGTTAAAGATTTTAAAATCTATATACATATAATTTCTTTAAAAGTCCTCTCAAATACAAAAAATGTTATAAACTTTGAATTTTAGAGCATGAAATTCTTGAAATCAATATAGAAATGTACAGAAAAATAGTGAAAATTTATAAAAACACTTGCTAGAAAATTCTGCAACATTTTATACATACTGAAAAATACAAATATCGTCAAAAAAACTAAAAAAACTAGAAAGATAAGATATTCTCAAAAATCTATCAAATTCGCAAATTATTTCCCTGCATCTAACAATGAATTAAACGTCATTATTAAATTATTTGAACTTTTAAGAATGACTGAAATTCCTTTAAGGTTATAAGGGATCACTCTAAAACTGTAAGCTATACTATACTGATAATTATTAATAAAGATTTTGTACATTTTTGGATATTTGTTATTTAGAACAATATATTATTAGAAATATAATTATTTTTCAAAAAATTCAAGAATTCTAACAATGTTTTCAATAACCTTCCGAAACACAAAATTTTTAAAGAAACATTAACTTGTGAAATGACTTCTTGTCACATTTTCTGAATTCACCAAAAGTTCATCATTTCGCGAACAAAATTTCCAATAATTTTACATTTTTCAAGGAAATAAGAAAAAATTTCTTTTAGTACATCGACTGATTTTTTGACAATTCTTCAATACTACAAAAATTCACATATCTTTCAATAAAAAAAAAGAAACTTGAAAATTCTATAATCACTTCAAGTTTTCAATAAAAAACGAGCGTTGAAGATTTCAAAAAATTTCCTAAAAACGCAGTCATGTTGAAAAATTTTTTTTCTAAATTTTTTAGCCCAGAAATTCCGTTTCATTAAAGGGTTTCGATTTCTCTTAAATTCCTAGCTTTTGAACGCCACAAAAAGCACTGCCATGACCTTCAAAAAATGTAATTCCCCGTTCTTCAATCGAAAAAAATAAAGAAACTAATTATTTCTTCAAAGAACAGTCATACCAGACAACAATCATTATCAAAAACAAAACTATAAGAATAATTCACTCTTAAACAAAACAAAGAAACCCCTACAAAAACCCCCTCCAGAACCCGACAACCCCCAAAAAAAACGTTTCTCCCCCCCACATCCAATATCCTCATAAAAACCAAGCTCCCTCAAGCAATACCACATTATTAAAAAAAGGCCCTTCAAAATTTCGACACGCGCCATATTCCCTATAAAATAGTTATACCATACAGCGCGTGACCAAAATTCCCCAACAATGGGAAACATTCCCATAAATAGACACCACAAACTGACATGCATTAGTAGATGACCCCAATACGAAAAAGGACCTTATTTTCATTTTTAAATAATAGGAGACCACGTTGGGGCATCCAGACCACGAAAAGGGGAGGGGGTACGAAGGGTTGATAAAAAAGCGACGCGTTAACGCATATGGGTTCGCGCTCACGCGTGTCTCGCCAAAGAGGAACGTACATATCGCGCATGTATGTAGGACACCGAGGGAGCAGCTGTCAGACAGCTGTAAGACCCTTTTTACCTGCTACATACGTCCACCGCGGCCAAGCGACGAGCACTCCATTACTCGCGTGCAATGAAAAAAACGAAGAAGAACCCAGTTACACTGTACACACCGCGTTATCTCATCCTCTCCTTCGCCTCCCACTTTCCCGGAGCACGTGCTCCAGAGGAACGTCATCGCTTCCTCCTCGTGCACGCGACCTTGGGAACCTTCCCGAGGTCGCGCTTTCGCTGCTCCCCCTTTCCTCTATCATATACCATACCGGCCCGCAGTGAACCAGAAATTAGAAAAAAATGGTCAAAATGTAAAAGCATTGTTAAATTCTTGTGAAAATTTGTACCAGGGAGTTTTCTATGTCACTTATCTTTACGTTGTAATCGAATTTAAGAAAAAACAAAATGGCGCATCAAATATGGCATGAAATTCTTTGAAAAGATTGGGGTAAAATTAAATTGTAAATAATTTAAAGATCTCTGATGTAGAATCAAGTAATAAAATTACTTTTTGTAATTTGAAATTTCATTCAGACTATCAAAAAGTTTTCGAAATTTTATGAAAATTGTTTAACTAACCGAAATTTTTCTGAAAAATGTTTACAAATATTTAATGCATACTTATTTTGTCAAAATACATATAATAATGAACACAATTTTTGAAATGATGGATGTGTTCTGAAATTCTACAAAAATTTCAATTTTCTAAGCATAATTGACAGTTTTTAGAATTTTCAATGTGTTATCAAACTAGTTACTCAACACTTTTGTAATTTGAAAAAATTTGACAAACTCGTAAAATTTTGTTATGACTTTCAAATATTTTTCAAGTGTTCCGAATTTTTTTGTTGAAAATATAAAATGAACTACGCATATTTTGAAGAAATATAATAAGGAACAAAATTCATAAAATTATGTTCATTTTCTGAAATTGTACATAAATCAGTTTCGTTTAGATAATAACCAATGGGGTCTTAATTTTCAAAATTTGCAGAATTTCTAACATGGTAGTAAATACTCATATTTTTATAAATTTATTGAAATTTTCTCAGTTCACAAAGATTGCTTTTAACTTTCAACTACTTTCTAAGTATTTCAAATTTCTTTTTAAAATTCGGAAAAACATTATCATACATATTTAAAAAAAACGTGATTCTCAAAAAACCAATTTACGTTTTCTGAAATTTTGCTATTTTTTCAAAATTATTGATGCTAAAAAAAATTTCCAATGATCTTCAAAAATTGGCAACTTAATAGGAATCGTTGTAATTTTTCAACGTTTTTTAAGTTTTTCAGTGTTTCAATTTAAAACATAAAATCATTATCATGTGAATTTCGACGAAATATGATTATATGCCCCCCCCCCAAAAAAAAAAATTGAGTCATTCACTACCCACCCGGAAAAATGACGTTCTGCCACCCCTGTTTCTATATATGGTATGGACAAAGCCTGAGAAGATTTTTTTTATTCGCTTAAAAATTTGAGTTACGGAGTTGTAATTTTTACCAGTTTGTATCATTGTTATTTCTATTTTATCAATTTTGATCGACTTTTCTCAAAAAAATCAATTTTCGGTTGAAATTTTTTGCACTGAACATCATGTAAATCATTGTTCTTCTCTTTTTGTCTGCTGATATTTGCACATATTACAATCATTCCTGCTTTTTGACTACGATTCAAATGTTCATAGAAATTTCAACATTTTTTTCATAGAATATGTTTATTTTAGTATAAAACTAATCATAATTGTATATTTTATATCGATTGAATTGAAATACTTATATCCACAAAGAAAGCTATTTTTTTTGCTACTCGGGTTTTTATGATCACAATAGTAACGAATATGAAATTCTCCATAAGTGAAAAATTAATCATTGCTACAAGTGATATGATTTTTGAGACTGAGTTTGATTTATCGTCATTTTCAACAACAATGCTAGGCATTTATGTCTTCAATATTTACATTTTGTGGAAGGGAAAATTTGACTTAAAATCATAAACATAGTGATTTCACGGAAAGTGGCCATATATGAAAAAAGCGTATATTTTTATAATTACAGATAAATCACAACTGTTAAACCTGGCAACTCTTTTAACAAAACTATAAATAAATATCACTATTACAAAAAATGCTTCCAAAATCCTATATACTATTGAACCTTGAAAATCCAGCTTAAATTTCCAAAATCTCAACTGTAAGTATACTAAAAAGAGTGTAAAAAAACGTCAAAATAAGGAATATTTATTTAGAATTTCAGTGAACAAAAATTTAATCTAGTTTCGAGTGTACGATTATTTATAATCAATGAAAAATTGCTCAAGTTAGAAAACCTTTAGCCATTACAAGTCGTGAACTTTCCAGTGCAAAAAAGAATCTGAACGAGAAAAGTTTCGCAGATGAAAAAGGAAAAAGACAGTTTCTTGACTGCACGTAGGCAAAATCGATAGGGCAAATCCAGTGGGATTTCCTTCACGGGGCTTCCAGCCAAGTTCTTGATGATTCATTTACTGAACCTGACTTAGAATTGTAAGAATATATTTAGTCAAAAAGAAAAAAATTAATTCAATAACCATTCTAAACATCGTACTTCGTTTTATTTACATAACTTTTTATGTTTCAACAGTTCCAAACGTTTATAAATAAATTACAACAAATTTTTTTATTGTTTTCGTTTCCTCTCATAGTTGAACTAATAAACAATCATTTTTTCGTGATAAATATTATTCAATGTTATTGTTTTTCACTTCAATTTTAGGTGGAATGAAAAATCAATTTTTTTTTGTTATCGTTTGGAACTGTAGATACATACATTTTTATGCATAATTTGTATTTTTCAAAAAACTGCAACAAAGTTTCGACTAAATTAAATTTAAAAAAAAAAGGGTTTATGCTGATTTAAAAGAGCAAAAACAGCTCGTGCGAAATTCGCATTTTATAAGCACACGTACACTTAATTATGAGGCGTGGTTTTTCCGGTACGCCATGAAATTATTCCAGAAAAAAATGCGCAACTCGCGATATCAGGCTTGAAAAACTGTGAAAACGGTTAAAACCGATATTAAATTGCCTAGAAGTCCAACGGAAAAAATTAATGTTACCATCTGGCGAAAAAAATATTCTTTCAGCATTCATATTCCATTTCGAATTTTTTACCGTGTGAAAGTGAGTTTCGTGTGAAACAAATTTCATTGAAAAAAGTTTTAAACAATCTCAGAAATACAAATAATTAAAAAAGTTTCTAGTTTATTTATACAATTCAAAAATTGTATTTGTAGTTGAAGCTTTTTTGAGTGACGATACAATTCAGAAATTGCTATGAAAACTTTTAGTTGCAGTTAATTGAAAATCAAAGAAAGCGAAAATTTTTGCTTGAAAGGATCAAGTGATTTGTAAGTACGGTAATTTGACTTGAATAATAGTAATAAGAAGCACGCGAGTACACCGTAAAATTTCTATGATGTATAATAGTTCGCTCGCACGTGCACGCGCGAAAGCTGTAATTTTTTATGAGCTTCGATGTTGGAAAAATCTGAGTTAAATGAAAAAGAGAAAAAAAGACTTACAAACTAAAAAATCGAAAAAAAAAATGAATAATTAAACAATTTATGTCTTACGTTAAACAACAAGTAATAAAAATACAATAAATATTCGAATTTTGTTCACGTATATATATATTTTTAAGAACATACTTTCATCGTTATAAATATATTTTTACGATATAGATGTTTAAACTATTGAAATGTTCCTTATTCTTGGTTTTTTTTTTTTTTTTTTCTTTTTTCTGGTACATTTAATTTACAGTATAAAATTTATGGTTTTCATACAATATGTTATCGAACATTCAAATTAGTTTTAAATAATAAGAATGTTGACAAAAATTTGTTGCTTGAGTGTGTAATAAATAAAATCTTCACCCTTAACAAAATTTACAGTTTGTTCAAAGTATCAGAACTGTTACAAGCTGTTAAAACTATAATAATTATTGACTACTGAAAGAGTTTAAACTATGTATCATGACTATTAAAAATCTCGAGAACTTTTCTTATCTGTTAAACTGTAAAAAAAAATTAGAAAATGCTCAATTGTTAAGATTTCTATACAGTGCTGTACCTGTTATAATCTGCCACAAATTACAAAAATATTAGAAACTGTTATACTGTTCAAACTATTGAAATGGTCTTGAATATAACAAATATTAAAAATTGTAAAACTAAAAAACTACATTGCTATATATAATATAGAAAAATATAATAAAAAAATAATAAATATTGAAAAATATAAAAACCTTCCATTGTAAGGAATTAAACATAGTTCGAGAAGTTTGAACCTAATATAAGATAATACGTTTTATTATATTCAATGAAATTAAAGCAAAAGTTACACATAACATAGTATTATTGTCATAGGTTTTGTTGTTGTTTTTTCTTCAAATTTCGATCTGTTACTTAATTCTTGTCTTCTATGCCTTTTTTTTGTAGATGACAACTTTTTCTGTTGTTTGGGCATTGAGCCATCATTATTTTTGAGGAAGTCATTTATTGATACAATAAAAAATAAACGAAAAAAAATGGAATTTTGCAAATCTGACACACTTTGAAAGTAATCACATATTGAAAAGAGTTAAAACAAAAAAACTTTTAAGTCTGACTCTAGGTTCATTATCAGCGCACCTGAAAACCATGAAAAGCATATGAATCTTGCAAAAACTTCAGTTTTGAAAAAACAAAAAACTAAAACTAACCATCGACTTGATTGGATTTCCAATAACTGAGATTATTGATGCAAGCATGGATTGATAATGCCGATCATATTATTTTATGTGTAAATGTGAATCCCTTTTTGAGACTAAAGTTTTCAGTCATTCATTAGATTTAAACCTCAAGTAAAATTTAGGTCCTAACCTCTTCAATTGACACTTTGTTTATTAATATGACAAGAATTTATAAAAATTAAATGAAAAATTGTTGTTGTTTTTCACATTGTTTTTTGTGACAGTGTCAATAAAAAATATGATTTACTGAAATTCGCTTAGTATGACATTAACTACCAGCTTACAAAAGGGCCTGAAAAATTACAGTTTGCTATTCATACAACATTTTTTAATAACGATACAGTGAAAAAAGTTATTATAAATTAGAAAAGAACGAAAATTGTTTCTATACATAGCAAAAAATCTAAAAATATATTCGGAGAATTTTGAAATAAATAAGTATCGTAAAAAACAGACTAGGTTCGAACCTCCCTAGTTTCCTGGTATGAAACTGTTCATAGTTGAAATTGTCAAAACTGGGTAAAACTGTCAAAGATATTTGACAAACTAAAATCTAACAATCAAAAATGCTGTAAACAGTTCATGTATACTGTATAATTTTGAAAACTGTACAAATTGTCAAAGATATTCGATAATCTAAAATTGAACAATCAAAATTGCTGTCTTCAATTCATATATACTGTATAACTTTAAAAACCTATTAAGTTGTCAAAACTAAACAAAAAAACCGTCCAAGTATAAAACACTGTCAAAATTTCAAAGTCTTCCACAAAGTTTTGGTAAAGTTCACAAATAAACTGACATATTCCTCCATTACAAAATAAAAAACAATTATAACTCCGCAATTGATTGATTTTAGTATTCCAAAATTATGAAAATTCCAATAAATTACTGTAAAGAATTGTATAAAGAAAAAAAAAGAAATCACATCGGTTAAAAACCCGAGAGGAAAGGGATAAAGAGCACGCAGTTTCTGTCAGCGGCAGGAGCTCTCCCAGCGTTTCTCAGTCGATATATCGATCCCCCTCCCCCCACTTCCTCCGCCCCTTCTGAGCCCGTGGCTTCCTGCCGGGGTCTCTCTCTCCCACAGGATGAGTCACAGCCTCTGAACACACCAACACCGAACACAGTGAACACCGTCGAAGGTACGACGCGTGGCCATTGGTGCGCGCACTTACTCACGCAGAAAACTTCACGCTGTCTACGCACCCGATCGACCCATCTCGCCCTCGTGAAGCAAAAGCACGGGTGAAAAGTGCCACCGTTCTCGGGCTCTTTTTTTCCCATTTTTCTCCTCTAACTTTTCACTTATTTTATATTTCCTCCCAAAATTAAGGCTCGTAGGAATGGTTATTGCAAATTAGAAGTTTTTGTAACAATATGGAGCATAATTCAAGTTATAAACAAAAAAAAATTTGGCGTAAGTTTAAAAACCAAAGCATGAATCACGTTTAAAACTGTGGCCTGAAAGTGATTAAATATACGTGCAATGTGGAATGGAAATGAAACTTTGTCGTTAAATTTTAAATTTAGATTTTAATTTTACTCTTTTGAAATTTAATTTAATCAATTCAAAGCTACAGTTTCGAACTTTGGTTTGAATGGTCTCTTTAGTTGTTATTCTCGTAAAATTGAACGAATTTTCTTTTTTCTGAGTAATATTACGAATAATAACAAAATATAATAGTAAGAATGACCCGCTCCGTAACAACATTGATATAAATGAAGAAGTTCGGATAGCCTTGAAATTTTCCTTTATTCAATTCAAGCTTGGTGGGTCGTTTCCGGCGTAATTTTTCACGTAGAATTCTTATGTGCAGAGCGCAAGAAATTTTTCTCGTCTTTTTCGTGGATGTCGTCATTTAGTACTAATCTTCCTCTTCAAAATGAGCTATTGAACAGTTATGAGCGATTTTTTTTCACAAAGATACAGCCATAACAAGTTTCGACATTTATCCAAACAACCTAATAGGCATTCACATTTACTTTTTGGGGTCTACCATTTTGCACTTGAAAATTTATCTTGAAAATTTGTACTCGAGGGTTTTAATCAACTGTGAATAAGAATTCACTGTCAGAAAATCAGAAAAAGAGCGAAATCGTAAAATTCCGATATATCGATCCGCCATCTTAGAAATGAAAATATTAATGTTCTGACGGTAAATTCTTATTTACAGTTCATGAACCCTCAAGTACAAATTTTCAAGGTAAATTTTCAAGTGCAAAATGGTAGGCCCCAAAAAGTAAATGTGAATGCCTAGTAGGTTGTTTGGATAAATGTCTAAACTTGTTATAGCTGTATCTTTGTGAGAAAAAGTCGCTCCTAACTGATCAACAGCTCATTTTGAAGAGGAAGATTAGTACTAAATGACGACATCCACGAAAAAGACGAGAAAAATTTCTTGCGCTCTGTACATAACCTCAAAAGTAGCGAAAAACCCCATTTTTCGAGCACATAACCTCAAATATCTAAAAATCCTGACGTGATAGGCAAATTCTAGGTTCGGATTCGGATTCTACGTGAAAAATTACCCAGGAAACAACCCATAGCTTTTCAACAACAAATACAAACCCTTTATTTGCAGACCTAATTATAATTAGCGTTCAAATTAATAGTATCAATCTGTCTATTAATGTTGTTCGTCTTTGTCTTAATGATTACCATTTCAGCAATTCGCCTTATATAATAATTTTATTTTAAATTCAAAATTTTGACATTGTTCCAATCGAAATCATGACTATTCTGTATACGATGATTAGTTACAACATTGTGTGCTGTTGACATATGTCTTACGTTATTCTCATGCTCTTTGATTTTCGTTCTTAATTTTCTATGATTGACAATTCCAGAAAAACGATTCTTCGGAGCCAATATAATAATTTTTTATAAACAAAACACCATCTCAGCAACTACTTCAAGCCTTCAGCTATTTATTTCAGCCCTCATCAGGAGAGAGAATTTCTGTTTCCTTCAATTAAACTTGCAGCTGTTCGCCGTGAGAAGTTTCACTTCTCTCGCGTTAATTCCTCTCCTCAATCACGTTATTTCGATGATTTCGAAATATCGTCACGTCGCGAGCCCTCGGGAAAAATTGTAGGCGTCATTTTACCGGTGATTACGTTTTTGCCACCCTTTTATGAAGGTCCCTGGGAAACGCCTCCGCGCGCATAACGAATGTAATCCCGGCGAAAATCGAACGGCGAATCGAATTTCGTCGGAATAGCACGTTCTCACGTTTCGGAACGCGAGACTCGAAAATCTGGAATGAGATCTAGCGCCATACATATGTTAATGGCCCATCTGGCGGGTAACGTCGCTGCGTACGAGACGCCGGACCGCTTTTAATCATGACACATTAAAAACCGGGACGTTTCCGAAGGGGATTCGGGTAATCCTTATTTATACGGCACAACAATCGACATTGAGAAATCGCATTTCAATGTCGCTGCGACGCTTATTCTGCAGCGCTAGGCACTCGACGACTTTCATTGTTGCAAAATGTGCAACGAAAAACGTGGTTCGAACCTTCAGGTGAGTTGCAGAGGAAGAAGAATTTATATATTCCAACTAATGGCGAATTTGGTGTTCAATTTTAGAAGAATGAAAAAAGAAAATGTATTTTGCAGAGAATTTGTTCTGGAATTTGGAAAAAGTGGAGTTGGAGATGGAAGAGTACCCGGTTCAGCCTGTTAATACATTGAATGTTCTTTATTCGTCCAACGTTTCGGTCATCAGGGAAAGTATTTACCGAGGCAAAACTCACAATCAGAAAAAGTTCACTTCAATTATTAACGAAACATAAAACAATGAATTCCATACATCATGTATTTACAGTTAGAAATAATTGAATAATAAACCCTTTTTCAATGGATCTGCGTCGCATCATATGACATAACTAAGCTATGATGATATCGAGTCATAGTTCTTAGATCGACGTGTCATGAGCGACTGAGAATTTAGAAATTAGAAGAAATTTAACACTTATCGTGGACAATCTCAAAATTGTAAATTTTGTATGCTGATATGCAATGCTTTTTTTCAGGATCTGTGAGTCATGTCCTGCAGAAGCAGTATGACGAAAAAAAAGTTGCTCAGGAGATGAAAAATCTGAACAAATATACGTTCTTACGTCAACGATATAAACCAGGAAATAGAGAAGGAGAGTCGCAGAGCCAGATTTAAATAGAAATGCAAATATATTGTATGGTTTTGGAAAAAAAATGAATAGGAAGCTTGTATGCTAGATGTTGAATATCATTTTTACCAGTCAACCTTAAACCTTTATTCTAGTGGTGTGCGGGATTGAGAATTTCGGGGGTCCGGATGAGTCGGGAAATTTTGCATCGGGAATTCAGAAAATTGTAGGAATTTCGAAAAATCTGGCTATTTTCAAAAGTCCTAAAGTATCAAAACTTCAGGATTATGAGAAGTATACAAATTACTGATCTGGAATATGAGTACATAGTGAGTAGCGAAACGCTATTGAATCACAGAGTTTCGAAGCACAGAGAACTATTGTTACTACTAAGATTTTCCGCAATCTACGGGAATTGGTCATTGTTGTAATTAATCGAAAAAAAAATGAACTGTGTTCAGACTTTTAGATTGCAGAATTGCTTTGTGAGTATTTTTTTAACTCTCTTCAAAATGAATCAATTCGCAAATTTGTATTCGAAATGCTATCATTGCAATAAAAAAAATTTCAAATTTTACGATTTTTGAATTAAAATCTGGATAGAAAAATTTGTGAATAGATGGAAAATTTCAAATTTTGATTAGATAATAAAAAACAATGAAGAATGCATGTTAAGGTCATAAATTCGTGACTCAGAATTATTTTAAATAAAAAAAAAATACACCTCACTGATTTCGACTAGATCGAGATTGAATCTCTAGGTTTTTAAAATTCATCAACTGTTCATGAGAATTTTTTCATTGGGTTCACAACTTAATAAGAGCTAAAAACAAAGGCAGAAAATAACAAAATTATAGAAGTGTTCTAATCTTGAAATTTTCAATCAATCAGGAATGAAAGTTTCAAGAGTAAAACAATTAGCATTTTTTATGTTTTGGATAAACAATGTTCAAAGATATAAATTGTTTGCGCCCGACAACCGAATTAACTGCAATCTTATGAATTTATATTGATGAATGAAAAAATTTCAAAATTTCTTATTTGCAAAAATGCTTATTTCCTTAAAATAATTCACTATTTGACTTAAAGGGGGAGATACACCTAAACGACTGAAATCGTTTACAAACTTTGTGCGTGGATTGTAGGAAAACTATTAACGATAGGAACCCTAAATTTGGCACAAATGAAGTTTATTTAATATACTACAAAGTGATAAATGTCAATTTGCAAAAATGTTGCCTCGTTCGCGAATCCAAGCCTTCAAAATCACACCTGCACATTTTGCAGAAGCAAACGGTGGGACTTGTATAGCTTCGAAAACTCAATCTAAAAAAAAATGTTTATACAAATTTTTGAAGTATGTGCGTCTACTATGACTTGGTTTTTTAAAAAAAATTTTTCAATTAAATGAAAGCAAAAAACGTGAAAAAGTTGAATTTTTCTTGTCGTTTTTTCCAAAAAATTGTTTAAACAAATTTTTTTTTGCAAAATCGGGAAATGCTAATTCATGAAGGTTTTAGGTTTACCATAAAAAAAAAATTATGAAAATCGGTCGAGCCGTTCTCTCTCTGCTTGTCCCACCATTTAAAAAAAAATGATTTCCGGAAAAACGCGTTTTAAGTTTCCGCCTAAAAAAAAGAAATTTTTCAAGACTTACTTCTCATAGATGTTGGTACAAACTTCATTTGTGCAAAATTTGGGCTTCCTATCATTTATAGTTTTCCCGCAATCCACGTGCAAAGTTTGTGACCGAATTTTAGCCGTTTAGGTGTATCTCCCCCCTCCCCTTAAGTATTTGATGGAATATATCTAGTGAAAAAAAGAGAACGAGATTATGCTTCAGTTTCATTGGATCCATACTTTTCAGGGTCAGGGAAACAGACGGTGTGTCTGAAAAGATTAAAACAATGAGAAATACATTTTCCTATGAATTTCGACATCGGGGAACTTTTTTGGATTGCCGTATCCTGAAAAATTCGAGAATCTTGAAAAGTTTGGGATTTCCCGAAAAGTCGGGATTTCGCACACCCCTTCTTTATTCTCATTGAGTGTGTTAGTCCCATCTGATTACGAATGTCTATCACCCTAGAATAAAAAAAAAACACTTTGGAAATGAAAAACATTGTTCAAGATTTTTATCAGAAAGACTCAGAAAATATACAAAAAATTAATAGTGAATTTGCAAAAATTATTCTATATTATATAAAATTTCTTGATGTTTCGCAATCGTGCACAAAAAAATTTCAGAAAACATCCATCATTATAAAAATTGCGTTCATTATTACGTGTATTTGGTCCTTTTTTCATGAAAAATCACAGTACTTGAAGAGCATTCAAAAACTAAAGAAAATAAACAATCATAACTCTCAAATTTCGGATATGACGAAAATATTAATAATTTCATCTCGATTTACCGAGGATCCAATAACTCGGTCGACTGGGGCAAGGGCCTAACGACGCTAAAAGCAGATTTCACACTCGGTTTGCCCACACGCTTTTTCCCCGTTCATTACTCCCGCGATCCCGTCCTCTGCAAATCGAGTTTTCCACTTTTCCCTCCCCCGGGACCTGGTGCTGCGTTTAGGTTTAACTCCTAAATTCCCCCCTCACGCCACATCAACCCCCAGAAAAGTCGATTTAATAATGATTAATGGCTCATCGATAACGCGAAACTGACAAGGCTACGCTTTCGCTATCGCCAAAAACGAACATAAATTCTTTCCTCTGAAACACACATCGAGTTATCTCAGTTTTGCCGATACCACAGTAGTAATATTTAGTTGTTTCGACAATGAATACATTGTGATAGTGGTGCAACTGTCGATATTCGTAAAAATTGACGCACTTGAAGAATTCATCAAATTCCCCTAACAATCGCACCTAGCCTCCACAAAATTTCATTCACCACTCCAATCATTCGCACAAATACCTCGACATATCAACCCATAACGAATTCCACAATACCATTGCGATCCGAAAATACGCGAAATCCGCGCATTACGCCAAGTGTACGCAAACAACGAACGTGTCGAAAACCGCGCGATCGATCCGGGGCGACCCCCGTCAAAAGGCAAATGACCCTTCGGACAAATTTTCTTCCGTGACCTTATGACCCCTCGCGCTTGACCCAATTTCCGTAATTTTTCCGGAAACCGCCCTCGCTTTATCATGTTCGCATTTTTCGATTGAAAAAAAAAAAATCAGCCCGGCCCTAAGTGGAAAAGAAAGTTCTCGGCGCTGAGGTAAGATAACCGAAACACTTTTATTTTTCCCCGCGGAGTTGCTTGGCCTGTCGCGAGATAACCCTGAGGAACCCGGCATCGTGACCGCTTATCGCGCCCGTTATCGCGCCCCGGGTATATACACAAGTTTCGCATAAAAGCGCCCGATCGACGCGTTCGCGCACCCTGGTAACCGTACACCCGTGACTTCCTTGGCTAAGGATTCCCTTTCCTACGCCCCCACCCCACCCCCACACCAAAAAAAGAGCCCTAACCCCAACACACACATTCAGTGGCTTCGCCCAGTTTCGATTTATCGAGAAACCGCAAACTGAAGTCTTCATTTCATTCGTGATCTAACAATTTGGGGAAAAAACTGAGTTTATGGAGGCAGAAGACGTGTGTATGGTGGGTAGCACTATTCACCTGGAAAATTCTGCATGGGGAAAATATCGAGAAATACCCATACAAAAATGCATCAATTTATAAATTGAAGTTGTATCGATTTGTTAAACTTCTTACAACTTACAGAATTAATGAAAGTTGTCTGACATGTGAGATTTTTAGTGAAAACTTTTTGATTATGAAGTTTTGAAGATAACACGCAAATTCTGTCGTTTTATAATATTTTCGGTAATTTCTTTGATCTAAAAAATTTACAGGCATTTTCTTAAATTCTAAAAATTTTTAGAATTTTTTAAAATTTCAAATGTTTTTTGTAAAAAAAAAACTTCAGAGTTCGAACGTAAAAGGTTATTCAATTTTTTGTAATTTATGAACATTTGCTTTACTTATGAGAGATTTTCCTCAGTTTTCGAATATGTATTTTATAAGTTATACAAAAAAAAAGGATCATAATGCATATTTCAAAGGAATATAATCAATCCAATTAACAAAATTAATCAACATATTCTGAAATTCTACAAAAATGTTGATTTTTCTAGAATTATGTTGACAATTTTTAAAATTTACAATGTGTTATGATTTTCAAAATTCCACATCATATAAACAATCGAAAGTTTTGACGATTTTACGAAAATTTGTACAATTTATGAAGATTTCTCGTAATTTTTCAAAACTCATAAAATTTTTTCCTAATAAACTTTTCGTTTAATTTAGGAAAAAGTACGAAAATACTACAAAATCTCAAAAAACTTCGTGAACATTACAATATCCAAAAAATATTCAAGTTATTGGAAATTCATAAAATGTACCAAAAATCCATAATTTTAATGATGTTTCGAAAAATTCAGTTAGGTACTTAAAACTTAGAAAACTTTGAATCCTGTTGTAAGATAATTCAAGACATTAATGCGTAATATGCAAAATATGAGAAATCTTCAGAAGTAGGATGAAGTATGACGAAAGTCTATCCATTATGAAAAATCAGAGGAATACTGGAAATACTTGGAAACTTTCAAATTGCTATGAATTTATTATTAAAATATATATTATTTTCTCCGAACGTTAGAAAGTTTTCAAAAATTCATAAAACATAATAAATCTACATCATGAATAAAATGTTATTAAAAATTCATCAAAATACAAAAAACATATGAAACTTCAAATTCCAGAGCATCAAATTATAGAAATCTATGGATATTCCAAGAAAGTGCAGGAAATCTGCAAAAACACAAAAAAAACATGTGTGAATATTAAAATAAGTAAGAAAATAAGGAAAAATATGTAAGAAATCTTTCACAAAAAACTATAAAATCTTATGAAATAAAATCACCCTGCAATCGTGAAAACCCTTTTGATATCTTCTTATACCTTTGGGAAGAATCACAAGAAATCCCTCGATTCCCCCTTTTTCCTACAACCAATGACCCTATTTGCCCAGAAGGTATTGGAGCCATTGCAAAAAAATTTTCCCAGTCTTCTCCCCCGATCCCGGAAAATCGCGTTTCATTGAAGGGACGCGTTCGATACACTATCAGCTGCACGCAGGGCTGTAGGTTGAAGGGCGGTTGCAGTGGCTATAAACGCGAATGAAGCGTCGCAACGACTATATATAGCGTGAACTTGGCCTCGATGTCTGCGGCGCTTATGTGCCCGGGAATTCCGGAGGGAAATACAGAAATACAGATAACGGAGGTGGTTTATTGTTGCGGCGACACGGGGTTGAGGGAGGGTCGCCGGCGATTACGCGGCGATGTTTTGCGCGCGATTTTCCCGTCTCGCGAAAGCCGCCCATATTGATCCGCGGACGTTGCCGCGTACTTATCGAAGGGCAAGTTCAAGGCGAGCCCTAGGTTCTCGCACTCGTAAATTATCGGGAAAAATAAATTATTACATGGTCGTGAACTGTATTGTGAAATATTTATGAATATTTGGGTGATTGTTGGAAGGGTTTAGGTGGAATTTCGAGATAGGTCCTAAATAATTTCAAAAAAATCCCTGAGTGTTCCGATTTTTCATCTGACTTTTCTTCGTGTCCCTATCGTCCTAATTTTTTAATATTTCTGTAATTTTATTTTATTTCATTTATTTATTTATAAATTAACACACGGGATGACCCATAATTTTACAATAGGCAAACGCACATACATAATCTTCTGTAAGAAAAAGAAAAAAAAAAACAACTTCTCCCCTCAAAAGTAATACTAAAAAGAAACAACGCACTAAAAATAACCCCCACGTTTAGGGATGATACATCAAAAGAAGGCTAAAAAATGACGGCGCATTATTGCAATTGTAAGACTTCCGCCGCAGTAATTTTAAATCTAGCAAGAGAATCAGCAAACCAATCGACATTACCACGCAAATTATTACCCACAAAAACACACGAAGAAATAGACGAAGACTTATCGAAGATAATAGTTCAGGACACATGACAGACCGCCTGAGTCGAAATTTCAGTCCTGATTTGAATGCATTAGTTAGGTTTATCCAGAATGTAGAAGACCTACCAGATTTGATATTGAATGCGATGCAAAACAGCGGTTTGGATTAAATAATCGTTTGATTTGGAAGTATTTTCAATTGTTAGAAGATAACAAGTTGTATGTGTCGAGATTGTATGGTAAAATATTACAAACGGAATCATCGGTTGTTGAATTCTATATGAGTCAAGAAAAGATGTTAGGTATAATTCAATTTTTTGTAAAAATATTCAGATGTGTATGCGATGCTGATGAGTTCGAATGCTTGAGCCAACATTATGCTATACACTGTTATAAATTTTTGTATTGTTTATAACAAACTTGTGTTGGAAGTTTTTCACATAAACGCATGTTTAATTTAATATACGGTTTTCCTCAAATTGCATGAACGTTTTTGAATCTCAATAAACCTGTTGGCGGATTTTAATAAACTTGTATATAGAATATTCATATACAAGTATATTACATTTCATATGGTTTGTGAAATTTAACAAACATTTGATGCATATTTTGTTTAAACTTGCAAAAAAAAAAAATTTGATAGTTTTCTTCTGCATATTTTACTACAAGCTTTCGAAAATTGCGAAATAACTCCAGCCTATACGTTTTGATAACTGAGCTAATGTCACATCTGGGAAATAATATTTCTTTTTAGATCATATATACATTCATTCATATATCATCGTATCACATAGTTGTTTTAAATTAATGATATACTAAAAAATAATGCTTGTATGAGGATTTCGACATAAATGTTTAAAATTTCAAAGAAAATGCTTATTGATATAGAATTCTTACAGAAATGAATCAATTTCAATATACTTTTATACATTGAAGTGTATTAAACTTAAGCATAGTGTGTGCGATTGGGATTCCATATATAATTTTACCATTTTCAATAAACTGTCAAACGATTATAATAAACATGTATTGTTTTTAATATAAAAGTGTATGAATAATACATGTATCATAATAATCAATACATGTTATATGATCATATCAGATCTTGAAAAGATTGTTCTTTTATTCAAAAAGTTTAAAATGTGTAAGACAGGAACTTGAAAGACTAATATATGTTCCACTGCGGATCAACTCGATCTAAAATGCTCAAATAAGGACTAAAATTTTGACTCGGATATGACCAACAGGTCTTAAGAAGGTTCTTCCTATGTATCAAAAGTTTAAGATGTTCGAAACAGGAGCTACAAGGCTTAATATGTTCTAACGAGAACCAAAAAGATCTAAAATGTTCAAATCAGGACTAAAATTTTGTCTCGGGCCATTTAATAATCTGAATACAAAAACAACGTCTGCAAGATCCCGCCTAAGTTTCAAAGTCTAAATGCCGAATTTACACTCATATTCCGTGTACACATGATTCTGTCAATCGGGTACCGGTCCATAAACGAGATATAACTCAAAAATTTATGTCGAACAGATTCAATCATTATGAAAAGACCCTGGTTAGGGGTATTCCATACCACCGACGCATACTCTAGGATAGGTCTGACAAGGGAAATGTATAATCTACGGAAAGTACATATGTTAAATAATACCGACATGATCCTGTTAAATTCATTATCTTCATCACAGTCAATAATTAATAAAAATGTGGTTGATACGTCTAATTCGTGTCTTCTAGCAAAAATTTCCTCATCAATCTTGTCATTGAAATATGTTCGAGTTATTACAAAAGTTATAGTAACATCCAATTACCAATATTCGATAGTTTTAATGACATATTCCTGCAGTTTCATTCTTATAGAATACAAAAAATAGAGTGTCCAAAGTCTTCTACGTGACAGTGCAAATGTTCGATCATAACTAGATGAAAAAGTCTTTTGGGAAGCTTTATTTCCATAAAAAATTTTTATATTTGCACATAACATACGCTTGATGCATGATTGTTATGCTTTGAAAGGAAATTTTTTTGTCGAGGGAGAGTGTGAGCGTGGAATGGGACACCTGCAGCTTGGATTTTGTATAGGACTTCTTGGGGTAGGACTATAGGGCTTGAATTTCCACTGTTTTTTTCTTTCGAATTTTATGGGATTCCTGTTTCTTTTATTCATCGATATTATCATTCGATGATTTACGATTTATCGACGAAAAGAAAATCGATCATCGATCGAAAGAAAAAGATTGTGTACGAATGAACTTTTTTGAATAGCATAAATCCGCAAAATCAAGTTTGGATATAATTCTTTTAAAACTGATTGTACATGTTTCGAGTTTGAATGTACTTAGGAATTGATTCAGTAGGAAAAAAGTTTCCATCAGTGAAGGTTTCACGTTCGATTAATTTGCAACAAATTACTTAAAGGTTCCTTTTGCAACATGACAGCAGGATACTTTTGTTAAAATTCGAAATTTATCAATTTAGTCAGGGGTGGCAGAACGCGATTTTTCTGACTGGGTGGTAAATGTATCAATTATTCAAGTGGGTGTGGTTTATTATTTTATTTCGTCGAAATGCGCATAATGATGTTTTTACATTTTCAAATAAAAAACTGAGAAACTTGAAAAACAAAAAATTACCAAAATTTCTATTGAGTTTAACACAATTGTCCATGATCATTGAAAATTTTTTGGTAGTATTTCATAAGTTTAAAATTTTAGAGTATCGAGAAGTCTTTGCATTTTCAATAATTTTCGGAAATTCGTTAAATTCGAGAAAATGTGAATAAATTTTGGAAAATGATATTTTTTCTAAATATGCACGATGTCGATTACGTTCTTTCAAGTTTTTAACCGAAAAATTAGAAATACCTAAAAAGCAATTAAAATCATAAGAAGTCTTTGTGAGCTAAACGAATTTTTATAAAATAAAGAAAATTTGAGTAATTAGTACCATGTTAGGAATTTCGCAAATTTTGAAAAATTGGAACCCATTAGAAATCTTAGAAAATGCCAGTAAATCTAAAAAAATCAACATTTTTGTAAAGTTTAAATAAATGCTTATAATTTCATAGATTCTGACTCTTATATTTCTTCAAAACATGCAAAGTAATGGTATTCATATTTTTGACGAAAATTTGGAATATTAAAAAAATATTTAAGAATAATTAAACAGTTTCACGAGTTTGACATATTTTATGAAATTTTGAAAGTGGTAGGTAGTTGGTTTGATGTTTCAGGAAACTCTAAAAATTTTTAAAAATCTCAACACATCGAAAATTCCAAAATCTGTCAATTGTTCTTAAAAAATTGCAAAATTGTTGCGAAATTGTAGAATTTACATACAACATTTTAAAAATTGTGTTCATCATTACAGGCATTTCGACGAAATATGTAGATATGCATAAAAATGTTTTCAATTTTTTTATGAAAATTCGCTAATCTTCAGAAGCATCTAAAAACTAAGAAAAATCTTGATAGGTTGTACATTTATTCTAAAATTCCGAAAATTTCCAATATTCTGTATTACATTCAAAATCTTAAGTTTTTAAAAATGAAAAATTTCAAAGATTGCCACTAATTACAAATATTAGAGAAATCGGTAGAGTTTCATAAAATAATAATGAAACTTTTATATTGTGTTCGTTATAATATGTGGCGTGGAACGAGGAAACGTACCTTACAGCACCAAAAATCAAAAGTGAGATAACCATTAATTCTGAAGATATAAAACTTTGTCTATCGATTGAGCCTACTCTTGAAATCGTAAGATTTTGTATTGCATAAAAATTTGAGCTTCAACGTTGATCTGATCGTAGAAATCATGGGGACTTTCTATTTTCAAACTCGTTTTGCTCTTAAAGCGCCCAGGTGCTGTAAGGTACATTTTTTCGTTCCACGCTACATATATATTAATTATTTCTTCAAAATATGCATTACAGTGTTTTTTTTTCTTAATTTTTGAAGAAAAAAAATTTGTTTTGAGCTTAAATTCGGAATCAGCAGCTCAAAATCCATAGAGGTCGGGTTGTGTAATTTAAATGGGACAAAGAAGGGCTCTACAGCTAAAGGTAAACGTTAAGATAAACTAACCCCATCTAAAAAAGTTTGAGGACTTTTTGAACTATTCAGAGCTAATTTGGAGAACGTCACAGTTAAAATCCCACCAAATCCACTTTAAAGACCACCCTAACTCATATACGTACACTGGGGTGGTCGTTAAAATGGGTTAGGTGGAATTTCGATGGTGGCGCCCCCCAGAACGTTTCCAAATAATTCAAAAAAAATCCCCAAATTTTTCCAGATTTTTGAAAACAACGTTAACCCGTGCCGGTAGAGTCGTCTTTTAACCCATTTAAGTGACATGGGATTTTGTCTTGAAGGCAGTCTATAATTTTTCACTGATACACAAATCACTTTAAAAATCGGTTTGACACGGCAAGTTATTGTCGATAGTTATAACAAACTGCAAAAAATTGACAGCTGTCCAAAACAATCATATGTCTGTTGGTTCGAAGCCAAAAAACCAAAAATCATGGAAATTTCGGCTTTTTTCAATGAAACAAAGAATTTTACAAGATTTCAAGAATCTGTGTGATGTATACCTACATGAAATATCATTCTATACGTTTGTGAGTATTTTTTATCGTTATACAAGTAGAATTGGTCACATTGCAACAGTTTCAAAAATGTGCATCACAATTTTAATAACGAAATTCGATAAATAAACCAATTTCCGAAAAGCACTTCTTGAAATGAGTTTCTTACTAGATAAATGACACTTATTGGAATGAATTATCTTGTATTCAACTATACTATCAATAGTCATGGTCATAACGATAATAATAATAAAAGTAGTGATAAAAATAATGAAAAAAATAATAATGGTAATAATAGAAATAGGAATAATAATCATGCGAACAATCTAATGCACTAATAGAGAAAGATTTGTATTATAACACAACACGCAATATAGTTAACTTTAAGACATCAATACCAAGTTATCAAATTTATTGCTAAATTTTGAATAATAAAAAGGTCATGTATTTTAATTCTTCTAGGATCCATCAGTCACTGAACAATGTCAACAATTTTAGAAAGAAGCTTAAAAAGAAGCAGAATTTCCATAAAAGTTTGCAGTTTTCGCAAAAATGGCTAGACTTGTTTGACAATTGAGACGTTTACCTTATCCATAAATTCTAGAAAGTTGTTTTGTAATTACAAATCATTCAAAACTCGTACTTGAGCGCATCAAACATTGCAAACGAAATCACAGAAACATTCGTCAATCTTGAATAATATTCCTTATTTAGGTTATTATTATTTTTATTGATGTTATTCTTATCCATTTTCAGATTATCCTTATAACAATAGTTCACGATCATTTCGAAAAACAAATAATGTATCATTGGAATAACCAGCTTTTTCCCTTGACTTGTGAATGTATTCATTCTCATATATCAATTTAGAACTATTTACATTCTTATTCCAATTCTTAATAATATCATTATTATTATTTTTATTATTATTATCGTTATGACCATTACTATTAATAGTATAGTTGAATACGAGATAATTCATTCCAATAAGTGTCATTTATCTAGTAAGAAACTCATTTTAAGAAATAGCTTTTCAGAAATTTGTTTATTTATTGAATTTCGGTATAAAAATTGTGATGCACATTTTTGAAACTGTTGCAATGTGACCAATTCTACTTGTATAACGATAAAAAATACTCACAAACGTATAGAATGATATTTCATGTAGGTATACATCACACAGATTCTTGAAATCTTGTAAAATTCTTTGTTTCATTGAAAAAAGCCGAAATTTCCATGATTTTTGGTTTTTTGGCTTCGAACCAACAGACATATGATTGTTTTGGACAGCTGTCAATTTTTTGCAGTTTGTTATAACTATCGACAATAACTTGCCGTGTCAAACCGATTTTTAAAGTGATTTGTGTATCAGTGAAAAATTATAGACTGCCTTCAAGACAAAATGCCATGTTACTTAAATGGGTTAAAAGACGACTCTACCGGCACGGGTTAACGTTGTTTTCAAAAATCTGAAAAAATTTGGGGATTTTTTTTGAATTATTTGGAAGCGTTCTGGGGGGCGCCACCATCAAAATTCCACCTAACCCATTTTAACGACCACCCTAACGTACACAACAATTTTTGTCTTCATTTTGGCCGTCCCAAACGTGCCAAATGATTCTTCCCCCTTCAGACCTTCAAAAAAAACCTCGAAAACCTTACCTTCTTCTCCGTAAGTTTCTCGCACCGCCTCATCTTGCAGATCTGGTGACTCTTGTCATTCCTGCATGGCGCGCAGTCCCCGCAGTTATCCTTCCTCTGGCACCCAATGCACTCTCCGCACCTCTTCCTCTTCTTCTTGGCCGGCTTATCGCCCATGGACCCCTCACCCCCATCATCCCCAAGGCCACCTCCAATGTTATGCGGATTCCCGCGATTCCCCGTCGAAGAAACCGCCGCGACTTGCCCGGAACTCTCGCTGTTCGCCAAACTGACCCCGACATTGTTCCCCATGCCATCCTCGGACTCCATGGAGCTCGACCTGATTTTCCTCCTCTCCTTTTTCCTCCCGTCAACGCCCGCTGCCCTGGAAGTCGGCGAGTCCAAGACCGTGGACATCGGGTTCTGGAAGTTGGCATGGTGCAACTGGGGATACTCCTGCTTGACCACCGTCAGAACCGTGTGATGGGGATGACCAACTGGCGGGGGCCCGAATCCCTGAACAGGATTCGAACCCAGAAGCTGGATGTGCCTTTCGTCCAGGAGCTGCTGCTGAAGGGCCGGCACTTCTCGGGCCTGAACCGGCGCCGGGACCAGTGGGTACCCAACGACGGGCCCACGATGGGGATGAGGCGCCGGCAACGGGGTGCCGAGGGTGTGAAAACTCGGCAGCCCGACGGCGGAGGTTATCGGGGTCGGGGAATGGGACATGGATGCCGGCGACAGCGGGGTCAGTGCCGTCAACTGGGGCTCGGTGTCGCTGGGGGCCGTGAACTGGCTCGCGAAACTGGGCAGTATCTCGTGGGGCCCACCGCCGGCCTTGGACTCCCATGGCCGGTACTGGCTGTTGCCGAGGACGACCTCGCAACGGGAGTCGATCAAACGCCCGGTGAGGCCCTCGTACGCGTAGTCCCACGACGAGGCGAGGCCCAGGCCGATGTCGTGCGCGTGGAGTCCCGTCAGGCTCGTCGGCCCGTCCATAGGCCCGTCGCTCGCGAAGCTGCTGAAGGGCGGCAGGTGTCGGCCCGTGTCACCCGGGCCCAAGGCCCCGCCCGGCGAGGCCGGTATCGTCGCCGGGGGGCTCACCACCCTCTCGGCGACGACCTCCTTCGTCACGTCCGCGCTCATCTTCCGTGCCCCATCTCAGGGCGCCGTGTCAGAGGGCCCAAGCGGCCGCGTTCTCGGCTCCAAAAGGACCTTGGGCATTGTTTCCTTTCCTTTTCCTTCTTCTTTTTCCACTTTCGAAACACTCGCGGGGCGGAGGGGGGAGCTTTTTTGTATCACTCTTTGGGGGGGTCGGGTCGGGGGGAGTTTGTACTTGACAGGTTTAGGCTACGACGTGAAGTAGATCGGTTTCTCCGGGAGTATTCCAAGATTCCCAGGCTCGTGGGGAGGGAAAAGGGTGAAAATGGCTGATTCTTTGGTCTTCGTAGAAAGAGTATACTTTTAGGGGTTGGTCGCACTTCCGGGTTGTTTTTTGGCACTGGCGGATATTGTTATAAACTTTGTACACTAAATAGATCCTCTTGGTCTCGGTGGTTTTTTTTGTTTCGTTTACAAGCTCTTTCGGGGGTCGTTTACTTGTTTCTTTGTATTCCTTTCTTTTATTTTTATTGTTGATAATATAAAGAGTATAATCTTCTTCTTCTTCTTGTTGATTGGCTTGTGTAAGAAAATAGAAATCACTTGAGGTTTATGTGGCTTGTTTGAAGGCGGTTGATTTGTACGATCTGCAACAGAAAAGAAAGAGGATATATGAGGTTTCGTTCGGAGCTATTGAGAAGGGTAGGGGGAGGGCGGTTAAACGGCGGAGATAGAAAAACGGGGAAATTCTTCGGGGGGCCATTAGGGCAGGAAATATGTCGGCGGGGATGCGAAAAAAGTGCACGCGAGCTGTGTCGGATTGTGGTGACGTGACTGGAGGTGGACGCGAGGTTTTCAAGGCTACTATTACGTTCAACGACCACACGCGGGTTTCGGGCAAGTTGGCCGCGAGTCGGCTCGAGCTTATCTCGACGTTTCGTTCATTCACGATTCGGATGGTCCAAGAGAAATTCGCAAAGTGATGTCATTAGCATATTTTTATCAATTTTGTTGATGATCATTGCGATCAGGGGTGGCAAAACGCGATTTTTTCTCGTGGGTATTAAATAACTCAATTTTTTTTTTTTGGGGGGGGGGGGGGGGAGTTTATTATTGCATTTCGTCGGAATATGCATTATAATCAGGGCAACCGAAAAATTTGTTTAAATAAAAATGATTTAAATAAGGATTTTGACTGTGAGCGTCAATAAATTAATATAATATTTATTATACATATTCCGTCAATATTCTAGTTTTTAGGAATTATTCCTGACTCTTTTGCCCTCGAATATAAATGAATCTCGCGGGTCGACAAACAAAAAGTAACAAATGAATGTAATTTGGAGCTGCTTTTAGTTTTTTTTTTTTTTTAATTTTGACAGTCATTAAACAGAAAAAAATATCTAATAAAAATTTTATCGTCCATATATCAAGCAAATTTTTTTCTTTGGGATAAGTAAGGTTTTTGTTAGCCTAATAACTTGTTATTTTGGTACAAGAATCATGTGTTTTGAGCTCATGAAAATATTCCTTGTATAAATACAACACTTTTGTTTGATAGATGGGCAATGAAATTTTCATTGGATTCATGAAACATTTTTGTCCGTTTTATTACAAAATTAGAATCCCGATCAACACGAAATGCTAAATAAAACAGAGTTTTTCAAATTTTATCAAGCGAGTTATGGCTACATATTCAAAATAAATGATCTTTGGTGATCGACGAAAATTTTTTTTTTATTTTAGGAAATCTTTTTCAGCATGTAATATTATATTTTAATCAATAAAAAGTTCAAAGTGTACAATGGTTCATTCAATTGAAGTATCCATGGAATTTCAGAAATAATGAAATTATTATAAATATTCAACATCTTGCATAAATATTTACGCTTTTTTTTCGCAAATAATAAATAAATATTTTACTTTTATTCGTAAATATTTTCGGTTGCCCTGATTATAATATTTTTGCATTTTCAAATAGAAAACTGAGAAATTTGAATAAACTAAAACAATAACTGAAATTTCTATAACGTTATAGTATTTTTTATTATTGTTGAAAATTTTCCAGCATTTTTTTTATTATGTTGAAACTTGAAAAAATCAAAATTCTTTGAATTGTCAATAGTTTTCAAAAATGAGCGAAATTTAAGCAAATGTAAATCGATTTTTTGGGGAATAATGTTTTTTTTTTCGATATGCACCATAAATTTTTTCCTAATTTTGACCAAAAATTTGAAATTCATAAAAAGTACTACAAAATTGAAAGGAATTTTATTAGTGAGCTGAACAAATTTTTATACGATTTGAAAATTTTGAGGAGTCAGTATCATATTAGAAATTTTGCAAATTTTAAGAAATCAGAACACATTGAAAATTACTAGAAATCTCAATAAATTTGAAAAAAAATTTTCCTTGATTAAAGCGTACGAATTTGAATTCTTTTATATTAAATTTGAAAAAATATAAATGTCTTATCGAATTTCAGAAAATGTTTATAATTACATTTCCTTTGTTTTTTATTATATTATATGCATAATAATTTTTTTTTACCTTAAATTTAGAATACTTGAAGAGTATTTAAATATAGCATAAAAATTTTACAAGTTTGACATATTTTATAAAATGTTGAAACTGTTAGGTAGTTAGTTCAATGTTAATAGACTTTGGAAAACTTTAGAAATCACAACACAATAAAAGTTTAAGGTCAAATATCCTAAAAAAAATCGAAATTTTCGTAGAATTTTACTAAACATTTATCATTTTCGAAGTTCTGCTCGTTATTGTATTATTATGTATTTCGGCGAAATACGTGTGCATAAAAATATATTTGTAAAATTTTGTCACAAAAATTTGCAATACTTGGAAAGGATTGAAAAACTAAGGAAAATTTTGATGAGTTGGACAGGTCTCAGAAAATTTTAAATAGTCTGCATTACTTTTCAAATATCGAGAATTTTAAAAACCAGAAAACATAGAATATGCTTGGAATTGTCAATAATTTGAAAAAATTTGAGAAATCAGTAGACTTTCAGAAAATTTTAATGAATTTTGTGTATTGTGTTCATGATCATACGTACATAATATGTAGAACAGTGTTTTTGAAATATTATAAGAAAAATCTAAAAAATTTGTAGGCTATTTTTTAAATATTACAAGAAACCTTCATGAGCTGCACAAATTTTCGTAAAATTTTGGAAGTTTTTGATGATTGGTATGATGTAAAAAATTTTGGAAATTTCGGAAAATCATTACACATTGAAAATTTCAGAAAACTGTCAATAATACCAGAAAAATCAGAATTTTTGTAAAATTTCAGAATATGATGATCAATTTTGTGGATGGTGTTCGTAACCTATATTTTTTTGAAATATGCAGTATAAAACTTTTTTTTAATTTAAAAAATTGAATACTTGGAAAATATTCAAAAATACACGAAAACCTTGCATGAGTTAGGCAAAATGTCATAAATTGCGAAAAATTGAATAATCCATAACGTTTGAAGTTAAAAAAATTTTTTTTTAAACAGAAAACATTTATGATTCCAAAGATTGTCAATAATCCTGAAAAATCATAAAAATTTACTTGTAGAATTAAAAAAAAGCACGTAAATTTTGTAAATTATACAAATTTTCGAATATGCTGTAAAACTAGAGAAATTGCGTGTAATCCTTACAACTTTTTCAATCAACAAGTTTTCATTGAAAATCTTAAATTTTAGAGAATTTCCATCATTTCTGTGAGTTATAAAAAGTTTAACAAGTCGATAAAACTACAATTTATAAATTTTTGCATTTTTGTATGGGTATTTTTAGATATTTTACCGATGCAGAATTTTTCAGGTGGGCAGTCCTACCCACAATACCCATTATGCTGCCATTGATTGTGTTTTTTTGGAAGTGTTTAATGATGTTTACATAAAAAAGAGCTCATCCAAATGACACTCAATCCATTTATTACAATACATCTGAATCATTTTCTCCATTAGAATACAATTCACGTAAAAAGCTTTTTTTTTTTGTTTTATTCCAGTTAACGCAAACTTCTGTAATTATTATAAATTTTCATCATTCAGTAGTGGAACAGTCTTTCCAACCCTTTTTTTCTGAAACTATTTTTAATCAAATCAAATACAGTATCAATAAATAATTTCCTCAATCGATGCATTTTCGAAAAATGCACTTTTTGCATTTATTTTTCCAATTTCTTCATTCAGTAAAAATGAAAATTAGAAGATTCTTATAGCTGTAATGAATTACATTACCCTCATCACACTTGCTTTCAAGAACCTCATATTATTGAAAAAAAAAAACATCCCCCTCACAACTTATTTAACGATTCCAGAAAAAACGATTCTTCGGAGCCAGTATAATAATTTCGGGTTTTATTAACAAATAGTACATTTCAGCAACTACCCCAAGCTTTCGAGCTTTTTTTTAATACAACTTATTTATTTATATCATTATCATTAACATTATCATCCTGTTGGGAGAAAGCTCGAGTGTCAATCGAGTTTCCCAAGTGATAGCGAAAGCTCGAAAGCCGGAAAAACGTTGAGGCCTGGGGTGAGTAAAAGCTCGCTCGGGAAACAGCATCGGATTTTCTCGCGTGCATTTAGCATTGCCCAGCTGCGTGAGCACATGAAAATACGCACATCAGCAAATCGTGTCGCGTTGGGGGTTGATGGGATCGTGTGGATGGAGGGGCGCAAGGGCAGGGGGATGGAAAAGGGAGCTCAGGCTCTGTGAAAGAGAGGAAAGGGAAAGTCGAGCTTGCACGTTACCAAGCCCTTTCGCTTGGGCGCCAAACGATCGATATTTCACTGAAATGTGACGTCGCCAGTTTTCAGCGATGGCTCCGAACGACGCTCGTGCCGACGACACGAAAAATATACGACCAATTTTCGACAAAACAACCCTTTTCAGTCACGTGACGAGGGAAAAAAAAATGAAACTGTGAATGCAAATTGTGATGTAACAATTTATAAAGCAGAAACTTAGAGAATTTTATTTTTTACAGAATTCCTGCATAGCATCTAAAGTAAAAAAACTCAAAACTAAACAGCCGTATTCAAACTTCATTATGTACTTAGTAAAAATTTTTGAAGAACTTATTAAAATTTTAAGTGATCGAAAGTCTTTTTTTTAATACAAAAAACCTCACTTTCCGAATGTCAACTGACACATGCCAAAATTTTCTTACATTTCAATTCTCTTTGGGAATAAAAGTGGAAATTTCTGTATAAAAAAAAGATGTAATTTTCTAGAAAAATGAGTCATAAAATACAGCAGCATCTAAATCCAAAACGTGTCCAAAGTTGAATGCACGTATGAAAAAGAAATTGACAAAATGTCAAAAATAAAAAAGATAATGAATATTCCAAAATAGTAGTTTATGCAGCATGTGTTTAATTATTATTTCTTAAAATTCTGATATGCTTTACCATATTCATCTCGAAATTTCATATAGGTATAACAATTTTCAGTAAAAACAAGATCAAGTTTATTCTTTGTAAAAAATTTGGGCAATTTGGGTCGGAAAGCTTCATTTGTTTGGAAGGGAAGCAAAAAAAGATGCAATAAATTGCACTTGGTAGCCTTCGCGGTAAATGCATTTTCGTCGAATCGACCGTAGAAAACGCACAAAAATGCAATACAGCTCGAGCATAGAGTACGCTTCGACGCGCCATATACCCAGTGCTACGAAACTTCATATAATAATTATTCGAAAATGACAATAATTATTTCATCTTAATTAATTACAATTCCATATAATTCACTTGTTTTTTACAAATGCTGAATTTTCCAGTTTGTTATCATACGTAAACTCTGTAATTTGAAGCAGGAGAATTCAATTCTTATTGTCAAATATCTTCCATACTCATGCAGATACTTAACAATATAAGAAATTACACAATATTCTAACAAATATTTGTGGAAAATAAATGAAAGTCTTTCTTTTTAAATAAAATAATTTAAATACCGAAAACTCGGAAGTATTACACAATATTTACATTAGAAAATTCGAAGAAGATTAAAGTTTGGAAATTCGTACTGGAGAACATTTTGAATGATATACAAATTTATAAATACGAATTAAAAAAAGGAAACAAAAGTTATTCGAAAATTTGATATTTATTAAATGAACATTCTAGGGTACATTAAACAATTCGAAGATACATAATAAACAATAAGAAAATCTCACTCTAATAATATTTATTATCGTATTTGGTCGAAATAAACATGATACTATTTTCACATTTTCAAATATAAAATTAAGAAACTTGAATAACATAAAAAAATTACGAAAATTTCTATTGGGTTTGACAATTCTTTATGATTATTGAAATTTTTGTTGTTGTTTATGAAAAAGTTTGCAATTCCAAAAAACCTCAGAAAATTTTTTGAACTGTCAATAGTTCTTATAAATTCGCGAAATTCGAGAAATTTTAGAAATTGTGAATCAATTTCGTATATTTGTGTTGAGAATCATGGTTTTTATAAATATGCACGATTATGTTTTTTCAAATTTTGAATAAAAATTTAAAATACTTGGAAAGTACTTCAAAATGAATAGAAATCTTTGTCAGCTGGACAAATTTTTATAAAATTTAGAGAATTTGAGTAGTTGGTACCATATTAGAAATTTTGCAAATTTCGGAAAATCAGAACACTTTGGCAACTCTAAAGAATGCCAATAAATCTTGGAAAAATCAAGATTCAAAAAAAAGTAGAATTGTATAAAATGTTAATAATTTCATGAATTGTATTTCTTATTTTATTTCTCCCAAATGTGTATGATAATATTTACGGAAATTTTTGTTATATTTGAAAAATATTTAATAATCAAAAAAAAATTTTACGAGTTTTAGTTTGACAAATTTTATAAAATTATAAAAGTGTTGAGTTGTTGGTTTGATGTTATTAGAAACTTTGGGAATTCTGAAAAATCGTAAGAAATTCCAAGAACTGTCACAAATTTTCAAAAATTAAAATTTTTGTGGTATTTTAGAAAATATCAATCATTTGGAAAATTATGTTAATTTATGTAATCCGACGAAATAGGTAAAAATAAAGATATTTTTTTTTTTTTCATGAAAATTCGCAGTACTTAAAAAGCATCCAAAAACTAAGAAAAATCTTGATTAGTTGGACAATTTACATAAAATTTTGCAAATTTTGAATGGTCTGTATTACGTTCCGAATTTTGAAAATTATAAAAATCGGAAAACATTTGAAATTCGCAAGATTGCCAATAACATTGAAAAATTCGAAAAATCGGTAGAATTTTATGAAATTTAAATTGCTTTTGTATGCTGCTTTAATTGTCATACGTATTTTCTATTTCTTTTCAATACGCATGTTAGTAATTCTTCAATTTTTGAAGAAAAATTTGAAGTTTTAAAAATTCATAAGAAATCTTCATGAATCGCACAAATTTTCGTAAAATTTTTGGAAGTTTTTGAAGGTTGATATGTCAACAATTTTGAAAATTATGGGAAATCATAACACCTAGGAAATTTCACAAAACTGTCAATAATTGCAGAAAAAAAAAGAAATTCTTTTTGAAATGTCAGAATACGTTCATTAATTTAGTGAATCGTGTTCATTACATTTCTACGTAATATGCACTATGGAACATTAGTTTTAATAAACCTTTGAATTACTTCGTAAGTATGTAAAAATTAGGAAAAATCTTGCATGAGTCAGGAAAATTAAATGAATTGGGAAACATTGAAAAGATAGTTAAAATGAATTTACTGTTAGTTTTAACGAACTAAACATTTATTTCGCCATATCCAAGTATACGATTTATTAATAGTTACCATATTATATTTGATTTGACAAATCCTTTTTTTAGTGTATGTAATTCAGTAAATACGTCATTAAAATATCAAAAAATACCCATGCAAAAAAGCATGAATTTATAAATTGTAGTTTGATTGACTTGTTGGACTTTTCACAAAACACAGAATTTATCAAAATTGTCTAAAATTTTATATTTTAAGTTGAATGAAAACTCATTGATTTTCAAAGTTTTAAGGATTACACGCAGTTTCTGTAGTTTTACAGTATTTTCGAAAACTTGTAAAATTTACAAAAATTACTTAAAATTTCTAAAATCCTACGAATTTTCATAATTCTTAATAATCATTGACAATCTTTAGAATTTCAGAAGTTTTCTTTTTTTTTCCAAATTATTTTGAAATATAAACGTAATAGATATCTATAGTACCTACTATTCAATTTTTCGCAATTTCTGAAAATTTGCTGGAATCATGCAAGATTTTCTATAATTTTTACAAACTTCCCATGTATTTCAAATTTTTATTGAACAAAAATTTTCACAAAGCATGTTTCAAAGAAATATTATGAACACAATTCACAAAATTAATGAACATATTCTGAAATTTTACATAAATTGAAATTTTCCTATAATTATTGACAGTTTTGTAGAATTTCCAAGGTGTTATGATTTTCCGAAATTTCGAAATTTCATAACATTATACCAACTATCAAAATTACAAAATTTTACGAAAATTTGTGTAGCTCGTGAAGATTTGTTGTGATTTTTTAAAACTCTTCAAATTCTATAGATTTTTCTTTAAAAGCTGAAAAAACACTATCATGCACACTTGCAAGAAATAATAAATATGTATAAATGAACACAATATGGAAAATTTATAAAAATTTCATGAAATTCTCTCGATTTTTCGAATTTTTCGAATTATTGGCAATCCTGAGAATTTAAAATGTTTTCTGATTGTATGAAAATTGTCTAACATATTAAGATTTTTCTAAACTTTTGAATGATTTTCAAGCACTGCATAAGAAAACTGAACAACAAAATATTTTTATGCATAACTGTTTTGTCGAAAAACATAGGTATAATAATGAACACAATTTTGAAAATGATATATTTTTTCAGGATAATTGACAGTTATTGAAATTTTTGCTGTTGTAATTTCTCAAAATTCTCGAAAATTCTGAAAACATTAAACTAACTACTCCACATTTTCAAAATTTCATATAATTTGTTAGTTCGATTCAACCAACCATTGATTTCGCCATATCCAAGTATACGATTTATTAATAATTACCATATTATATTTGATACAACTAACCCTTTTTCTCGGTGTATACAATTCAGGACCGAGTGTTTTTTGCCAAACGGCATACTCATTTGGAGACTTCAGTATTCAATTCAGAGACCCGAAATACTCTTTAGACAAAAGGACACTCTGATTCGTTATCCCTGGAAGCATTAGAAGACAGAACTCTTGTGTATATGACGATGAAAAGTTGAGTGCATCGCTAAATTCGGCGCATGCAGCCACGGCAGAAATGGCGAGGAACGAGATCGTTTGAGCGCTCGAAAAAGTGAAAAGAACGACGAGAGAGCAAAAAAGCTCCGGGTAGACTTTCGCCGGCCGGCCTCGTGGCCGCGGCCGTAGAGTCTCGCGACAAAGGCTGCCCGATTCAAGGTCCCACGCACACGAACACCGCGTCCCAGCCCCGCATATTATCAGCGCTGCATGCAACACACGCGCGTACACGCTTGTACACAATGCACGCGCGCTTTCACGTATGATGGGCCGTATAGTACTGCTCCGTATATAAGTACTACACGCGCCCGAATATACGCGGACGTACGTACATATATGCAGGCTCGCGGCGGGCATCTCCGATGGCCCTCGCGCGCGTATACAGGGTGTTTAGGAACACGTGCAGCCCACGAAGCGCGGCGTTTCCTCAATGCCCCGAAATTGACGTAGGTTAACGAAACCGAAATTACGATATACTTCAAATTGGGGACACTGAAAGACGTGCTTCTTGAAGGTTTTGGAGATTGTTTGCAAGCACTGGGGCAATTTTTTAGCATTTTTTGCTATAGTCTGTATGAATTTTGGGGTATCGAGGATACTCACTGAGAAAAGCATATAGTAATTATTACAATATTGTACAGTACATGGGAATCACTCTGACATATAGTATACTTTTTGCTAGATAATGTAGCAATCGTTGTAATTCATATTGTAAATGCTTTCAAATGATATTGTAGTTATGGATATATTTTGTTGTAAAAACTTGTACTTCTTGCAATATCATATTGTAATACCTATGAATCCAGATTTTTGAAAATTCCATACAGTTTTTTCAGTGTGCAATTCTGTGTAGGTTCTTTTTGCAATATTTTTGTATACTTTCTAGGTTTCTAGTGCACCATATTGTAATATGATACAGTTTTCAAGAAAGCTGGAGAAACGTAATGTTGTTTATTTTTTTATACTTTCTAGGTTTCTAGTGCATTATATTGTAATATGATACAGTTTTCAAAAAAGCTGGAGAAACGTAATGTTGCTTATTTTTTCCGCCATGTATGGTAAAATTTGTATTATAAGATTTAAAATTTTCCGAAACTATATAATAAAAACCGGCATACATATTGTAGTTTGTACATTAATAGCGGTTTTAGTGTCCAATATTGTAATGAGCAAAATAAATATTGCAGTTTTTACAGTAATATTGTAAGAAATACAATGATGTTGTGAGAATCGGAATATTATTGTAATAGGTACAATTATATGGCACAAAGTACATTTTTTTCTCAGTACACTGAAAAAAAAAATATAGTAATTATTACAATATTGTATAGTACACGAGAATCATTCTGACTTACAGTATACTTTTTGCAAGATTATGTAACAATTTTTGTAATTCATATTGTAAATATTGTCGAATGATATTGTATTTATAGATATATTTTGTTGTAAAAACTCCTCTACATATTTCGTTTTTTGCTATACTTCTTGTACTTTTTGCAATATATTGTAATTCCTATTAATCCAGACTTTTGAAAATTCCATACAGTTTTTTCAGTATGCAGGTTTTATTTTAATTCAGGATTTTAAATTTTTGAAATGATATAGTAAAAACAAGCATAGATATTGTAACTTGTACATCAATAGCGGTTTTACTGTACAATATTGTGATAAATAAAATAAATATTGCAGTTTTTACAATAAAATTGTAAGAAATACAAGGATATTGTAAAAATTGCAATATTATTGTAATAAGTACAATATATATGACAGAGAGTACAAGATTTTTTTCTCAGTGTTCTTGTGTTCTTTCTTGTACCATTTTGAAGATAGCTTTTACAACGAGGAAATACTGGTGAAACTATATTTATTTAATTAATTTTTCAGTCTTCCAAAACTTTTCGGATTTCTAAAAATACGCAAGTGCGTCTTCACTTGCGATATTTTTGTCAAATTGTAAATCTACTTTTTAAAAAAGTAACATCGTGAACATCCACACTGAGAAAAAAATCTTGTACTTTTTGCCATATATATTGTGCTTTTTACAATAATATTGCAATTTTCACAACATCATCGTATTTCTTAAAATATTATTGTAAAAACTGCACTATTTATTTTACTTATTACAATATCGTACAGTAAAACCGCTGTTAATGTACAAATTACAATATGTATGCCAGTTTTTACTATATAATTTCGGAAAATTGATTATCTTAAAATACCAATTTACTATAAAAACTGTAAATTTTACCATAAATGGTGAAAAAAAACTACATAATGTTTTTCAGCTTTTTCGAAAACTGTAACATATTAAAATTTGATGCACTAGAAACCTAGAAGGTACACAAAAACATTGCAAAAAGAACCTACACAGATCTGCATACTGAAAGAATTGTATGGAATCTTCAAAAATCTGGATTAATAGGAATTACAATATGATATTGCAAAAAGTACAAGAAGTATAGTAAAAAACGAAATGTGTACAGGAGTTTTCACAACAACGTATATCTATAACTACAATATCATTCGACAATATTTACAATATGAATTACAAAAATTGCTACATTATCTCGCAAAAAGTACATTATATGTCAGAGTGATTCTCATGTACTATACAATATTGTAATAATTACTTTTTTTTTCTCAGTATAGGTGGAACCAAAATGTGCTGTAATTAAGACTTTGCAGTAGAATAATTTTATTTTATAACATAAAAAACCTGCAAAATATGAATGCCTTAACTGTGTTTATTGGATTAATTTCAAGTTTCTTTATTAATTATTCATAAGAACGTTTGACGAATTGTGACAAATAAAATTATTATTTCTTGCTTATAAGTAAATCAATATGTAAAGCTCATCCCAATAATTTATATCATCTCAGTATTCCAAACATCAATCAATCCATTAAAATACACGTTTTTGAATTTATACTCTTTCAGTCTTCCGAAACTTTTTTAATTTCCGAAATGTCGCAATGAAACCTTTACTTTATATATTTTTGTCTAAATATACTTTTAAACAAAAATAACATTGTGTACATCCAAGTCAGAAATTCACTTCCTACTCCCTGTTTTCCCTCCCAATTTTCCCGAATTTCCTTTCCGCCGAAATCATAACTTCCAAAGTCCTCGTAAAAAGATGGGAAAAAATTCTCGATATGAATAACGAGTTGAACGATCCCGAGACGAATGGACTATGATACTCGAGAAAATAACAAACGTACTCGGGCGATGACTTTCCCGATGTCTTTGCGCTTCAGGAAAAGGCGTGATTAGAGGACGCCCGATTTATCGCTCCCTTATCATCGTGCAATCAGACCCCAGCCGCTGATTCGTGCGATTGATTTTGCGATTGAATCTCACGCCTGATGAGACGCGTATTGTAAAAAAAATAACCTTATTGATTTTCCCATGAAATATGGGAAAATAACTTCTAGTACAGTTCAAAATATTTATCACTTTTCTCTTAAAATAAAATTTCGAACCATCTCTTGAATTCTTCGGAAACATTTATGCCGATAAAATTGATGCATGTGGAATAATATACCGAAATCTTATAGAAAAATATTATCTTTGAGTGCGTTTCATAATGCACGAATTTGCGAAATCAACGCTTACACGCGCAGGTCAACGATGTGACTATAAGGGACTCTTAAATCCTCCTACACAGAGACGTGATATCGGAAATGATATAAAATTGCGTCCACTGCGTCGCTGATATTTAAATTGGTTCGCTAAACCACACATTAATGCGGCCGCTGACGCGTTTGCACGCGGCCAATAGAAGTCAAAGAAGTTGATATATTGAACGTTATCAAAATTTCCTTCTCGCGGTCACGCTAATATCCGATTATCCAAGCGTCGACAGCAAAAAACAGTGATGCGGAGAATATAAAACGTCAAAGAATTTTTCAGAATGATTTGGATGAGCTCGAGTATCTCAATTCCTTCAAATACATACATAAAATTTTAATGTATGTTTATAAAGAGGAATCACAATTGAGTTATTACATCTGAAATATTTCAGTGAATTCAAGTTTGGTTTTTGTTTTTTTGGCATTTCTACCAAAATTGATAAGACAAGTGTTTTTTTTTGCGCAGTCGTAGGTGATTTTTGAAATATATAAGGCTTCAAAAAGTTGATTTACATTAAATTCTATATAATGATCTTTCTTTATAATTCAATAACTTGATAGTTATTTCTCTGATTCTTATAACTTTAAGTTTTGTAGGTAAAGATTCATCCTAACAAGACATTAATTTCAGGTAAAGTTTTCTTCTGTCATTGATTTTCATGCTAAAACAGAAAAATAATTCATCTTAATTGTCTTTACCCTTCATAATTTTCTTTCTTTCATCATTGAGTATAAAAAATCTCTTGTAGCTAAAATTCGTTGATCAGGAACTACGATTTTTCGTAGTCACTCTTTCAGTTTGAATTAGTAAAAAACTACTAATTAATAGTAGAATTGATCAAATTGGAAAACTGAAAATGGAACAACTAAAGTTTTAGTACAATTCTACTATTTGAGTCAGTGATATAGCTAACTAATGAATAAAGTAATATTTGACTGAAGAAAAAAGTGAATGACTATCTTTTAACTAAAGTATAAATTCACTACTACAGTAAGTATGTTTTGACTAGTCTTATTTCTGCATTATGATTAAAAGATACGTAAAGTTCAACTTATGAAATAGTCAATTTTCACTAATACTTCAGTAAATAGTTAGGGAGGGAAAACAGTGAGTAGGAAGTGATTTTCCGACTTGCACTGAGAAAAAAATATAGTAATTATTACAATATTATATAGTAAATGGGAATCACTCTGACATATAGTATACTTTCTGCTAGATAATGTAGCAATTTTTGTAATTCATATTGTAAATACTGTCGAATGATAGTGTAGTTATAGATATATTTTGTTGTAAAAACTCCTCTACATATTTCGTTTTCTACTATACTTCCAGTACTTTTTGCAATACCATATTTCAATTCCTATTAATCCAGATTTTTAAAAATTCCATGCAGTTTTTTCAGTATGCAGATCTGTGTTGGTTCTTTTTGCAATATTTTTGTATACTTTCTAGGTTTCTAGTGCATCATGTTGTAATATGATACAGTTGTCGAAAAATCTGAAAAAACGTTACGTAGTTTTTTTTTTGCCATGCATGGTAAAAATAACAGTTTGTATAGTAAAATTTGTATTTTGGTATTTAAAATTTTCCGAAATTATGTAGTAAAAACTGGCGTACATATTGTAATTTGTACATTAACAGCGATTTTACTGTACAATATTGAAATAAGTAAAATAAATATTGCACTTTTTGCAATAATATTGAAAGAAATACAATGATGTTGTAAATATCGCAATATTATTGTATAAAGTACAATATATATGGCAAAAAATACAAGACTGTTCTCTTAATGTATTTTGTTTTTTTAGTTTCTCCCAATTTTGTTGCCTATTGAGAAAAAAATTTAGTAAATATTAAAATATTGTATAGTACATGGGAATCACACATATTGTACTATTTGCTAGATAAAGTAGCGATTTTTGTAATTCATATTGTAAATATTATCGAATGATATTGTAGTTATAGATATATTTTGTTGTAAAAACTCCTGTACATATTTTGTTTTCAACTATACTTCTTGTACTTTTTGCAATATCATATTGTAATTCCTATTAATCCAGATTTTTGAAAATTCCATACCGTTCTTTCAGTATGCAGATCTGTGTAGGTTCTTTTTGCAATATTTTTGCGTACTTTCTAGGTTTCTAGTGCATCATATTGTAATATGATAAAGTTGTCGAAAAATCTGGAAAATCGTAATGTAGTTTATTTCTTTCGCCATGTATGGTAAAATTTACAGTTTTTATAGTAAAATTTGTATTTTAGGATTTAAAATGTTTAGAAATTATGTAGTAAAAATTGGCATACATATTGTAATTTGTACATTAATAGCCATTTTACTGTACAATATTGTAATAAGTAAAATAAATATTGCAGTTTTTACAATAATATTGTAAGAAATACAATGATGTTGTAAAAATCGCAATATTATTGTAAAAAGTACAATATGTATGGCAGAAAGTGCAAGATTTTTTTCTCAGTGTATTTTATTTTTTTTGTTTCTCCAAACTTAAACGCCCATTGAGAAAAAAATTTAGTAAATATTACAATATTTTATAGTACATGGGAATCACTCTGACATATAGTATACTTTATGCTAGATAATGTAGCAATTTTTGTAATTCATATTTTAAATATTGTCGAATGATAGTGGAGTTATACATATATTTTGTTGTCAAAACTCCTCTACATATTTCGTTTTTAACTATACTTCCAGTACTTTTTGCAATACCATATTGTACAGGGTGCGCCATTTCTTATGTCGGCATGTAAACATTGAATAACTTGAAAAAAAAACAACCGATTTCTGTAAATGAGGTATTTTTATTTAGTTTGGTCCTTTACAATTTATTTAGACTAGTTTTTGAACACAACATCAATCAAGTGGCCGCCCTTATTGTTCACAGCAAAATATGCCCTTTTTGCGGCGTTTTCCATTACCTTTTCGAGCATCTCGGGTGGTATAGCAATGATTTCGGCACGAATATTTTCCTTAAGCTCTTCAATGGTCTGCGGCTTGCTGGCGTACACTTTACTTTTCAAATAACCCCACAAAAAGAAGTCTGGAGGGGTCAAATCTGGAGATCTGGGTGGCCATTCAATGTCGCCTCTTTTTGACATCAGACGTCCAGGGAATTTTCGTTGCAGAAACTGGATTGTTTGATTCGCAGTGTGGCAGGTCGCACCATCTTGTTGAAACCAGTAATCTTCAAGACCTTTTTCACGCATTTGTGGGCAGACATAGTGAGCCAACATCCACCGATATCGGTTTCCATCGATCGTTTGGTTCTCTTTGAAAAAATAAGGACCAATGATGGTTTTGGCGCAAACGCCGGCCCAAACAGTAACTTTTTGGTCATGCAATGGCGTTTCATGGATCTCGTGTGGATTCTGCGTTCCCCAAATGCGGCAATTTTGCTTATTAACGCCTCCAGAAAGTTTGAAATGTGCCTCGTCGGTCATTAAAATTCGCTTCCAAAAATCAGGTTCAGTATCAACTATTCGAGCGATTGTTTGTCCATATTCCAAGCGACGTGGATGATCTGTAGGCAATATTCTTTGTGTTAATTGCATTTTGTACGGAAACAAATGCAAATCATCTTTCAAAATGCGCCGTAGAGTGGTTCCACTGATGCCGAGATGCTGAGCGCGGTGACGATATGAAACTTTTGGGTTTTGGGCAACGCTCTCTCTGACAGCTTCAATCAGTTCATTTGAACGTCTTGGTCGTTGATGAACGGGTTGTTCGCGATCTTTCACTGTCCCGTGGTCACAAAAATTCGACACCAAACGACGAATAGTGTTGTCAGATGGTGCCTGTTTGCCAAGATATTTTCGACGATATGCTCGTTGAGTTAACACAACTGAACGACTATTTTCAATGTACAAAGTAACTATTTCAGCGCGTTCTTTTGGTGTGAAGCGATACATGGTTGAAATTGTACTGAATTGACGTTTCCAAAACAAGTGAAGTCAAGTAAATCGGTTGTCAAATGTTTAAGTTATTCAATGTTACAATACCGACATAAGAAATGGCGCACCCTGTAATTCCTCTTAATCCAGATTTTTGAAAATTCCATACAGTTCTTTCAGTATGCAGATCTGTGTAGGTTCTTTTTGCAATATTTTTGTGTACTTTCTAGGTTTCTAGTGCATCATATTGTAATATGATAGATACAGTTTTCGAAAAAGCTGGAAAAACGTAATGTTGTTAATTTTTTTCGCCATGTATGGTAAACATTACAGTTTTTATAGTAAAATTTGTATTTTAAAATTTAAAATTTTCCGAAATTATATAGTAAAAACTGGCATACGTATTGTAATTTGTACATTAATAGCGGTTTTACTGTACAATATTGTAACAAGTAAAATAAATATTCCAGTTTTTACAATAATATTGTAAAAAATACAATGATTGTGTAAAAATCGCAATATGATTGTAAAAAGTACAATATATACGGCAGAAAGTACAAGATTTTTTTCTCAGTGTATTTTTTTTTTTCAGTTTCTCCAAACTTTATCACCGGATATTCGAGGCACGAAAAAAACACGAGCAATTTCATCAATGAATTCCCACTTCCCGGGCGTTTGATTACACCGCGACAACGCGATCACCGATAAATCCTGTCCTTGCCGGAAGTTTCCGCTTCATCCTCGATCCATTTCCATGCACCCCCGATTTTCCATCCCTATACTTGACACAAATTTTTCCCACCGTCTGTCCCTCGCGCATATCTAAAAAAAAACCCTCTCACTTCTCGTTTCGGAAATTTGTTTATACGCCACTCTCAAAGCTCGCACATGCTACCGAACGAAAAAATATCGAAAGTGAACGCGTTCCATTCATTACTTCTCGGCTACGAAACGAATTTCCGCCTTTCAAGGAAAGGTTTTAAAAAAAAATAATTACCCCCAAAAACGTGCAAGAATTTATCATTAAAACAAATTAAAATCGTCCAAACGTTTTTATCAATCAATTTAGGTAAATCTTAATCAACAAAAAAAATATGCATGAAAATACTGAATCCAGAAATAAAAAAAATCAATTTTCTCTAAATATTTTTTTTTTCCATAGAATAAAAATTTATTGTTCTGATTGTGAGTATGTAATTTCAAGCAATAATGAAAAAGAGAAAAAATTGGCGAAAGAGAAAAGAGGTAACCCAAGCTCGCTTGCGGGACGGCGAATACTTTTTTTTTTATTGAGATGGTGGATAAAGGGGGGGGGGGGGCGGGGGGGGATTCTAGTGCAAACGCCGCTTTCGCGAGCTCCGATCGGATTCGTTTTATCCATCGAGAGCAGGAACCGGCCAAAATCTTGCAGTTAAAAAAAAGAAGAAAAAAAATGATAGCCCACGAGAGACCGAGAAACGAGAAGAAATCGAGGCGAAAAAGTTCCGACTTCGAGCGAGCTACGGAAATTCAAGAGAATTTTTTTCTTCTATGAAAACTTTGTAAAAAGTTTACAGAAATATTGTTTTTGACATGTAGAATAAAAAAAAAATACAGACTACTAACAGTTCTTTTGTATATGTAACTACAGAAAAAAAACAAAGAGAATATTATAATGATGGCCCAATGCATAAAAAAGACAGAAAGTTGTCATCTACAAAAAAAGTACAGACAACAAAAATTTAATAACTGATCCAAAACTAAAGGAAAAAAAACAGCAAAACTTCATTTTACAATGATATTATGTTATGTTTAATCTTTGCTGTAAATGTATTAAATATAATGAAAACATTGAATCAACATTCTTATATAAGGTTCAAACCTCTCGTCAATATGTTCAAACCTTCCTTACAATGGAAGGTTTGAATCTACTTTTACAATTTTATTAAAACACAAATAATTTTTTATTTCGTACTGATCAAAATCGCCAAAAATTTATGAACGTTATACATGACGTATAACGATATTGTTGCATACTGCACTCCTGCATTTTGGAATATTTAGCAACAATTAGAGTTTTTTATATGCAAATATGTTCTAACCTCCTCAGTTTTCCCCAGTTTTCCCTATACGAAAACACAATTTCCACATTGTAAAAATATAAAAAATTCAATAAAATCATAGTTATTACAGTGACTTGTTCAAAATGATGAATAATGAAAATATTTATTATATTCATTCAACTGGAAAATTATGGGCTTTTATTGTAAAGGAACACAAATTTTTCTATGGGAAATCAAAATGATTTCTCAGAGTCAGAAATTATCTTAAAAAAAAAAAACTTCATAGTCGAAATTAATTATTCTATATTTCAGCCTTATATAGCCATAGCACATTTTTCACTACAAAAAAATCATAAAGTCTTTTTTTCGAAAGATATATAACATGCTTAGAGCAAAAAAGAATCATATCCTATCTATATTTTACTCTCAACGTGTCATTTTTTTTTGCAGGCTTGATACTTCACAAATCTTTGACAAAATTTTCAACGAAATAATCCATTATATTGTTAATAATAATAGGTAATTAGTGATGAATGAAGAATCGTGATTTTGGGCTTTTATATAGAAACACCAATTTTTCATAATGAAAAAAAAAAAAAATGAAGGATATACATTTCTTCATTCTAGAGTTTATAAGACGAATATTTGACAAAATTTTTGACGAAATGATTGTTTATACAGTGATTGGTGAAGAATTAGGAATTATGTTTCAAAGACTAGAAAATCACCAACAAATTTACAGAAACACAGATTTTTTAAATAAAAAAAAATGATTTACCCCTGAATTATGCAGAATATGTATTATATCTTTTCTATTAAAGAAATGACCACTCCGATCCAATATCCTCTTGAATTTTCTTTATTTCTTTATTATAATTTCTAGCTTTCGGCCATAATTGTTGGCCCTCTTCAGGAAACTATCAATTTTAACATTTCCACAGTTATTTATAATTTACAATCGTCTTTCAATAACACAGATTACTCACATGTAAAATATATTATATTTTTTTTTGAAGACTTGATAGCGCAAATTTCTGACTGAATTTGCAATAAAAAAATCATTCATACAACAATTGATTATAGATAATATATAATAAATGAAGAAATGTGGGCCCATATGCAGAATCGCCAATTTCACACAATAAAAAAAAAAATAAATAAATAAAGTGCCCTTTATTTCCCTAGAAATTTTGAACCTTAAAAGAACCTTACAAGAAATTGAAATTTCTTATAAGAATGTATTTAATAAAATCTTATAAAAATTTTTCGATCAATTCTTTATGAGAAATGTCGGTTTCTTATAAGGTTTTTATAAAGATCAAAATTACTAGGGTTCTGAAGGGTATATTTTTTTTTATTGCAGACTTGAAACGTAAAATATATTGCAAAATTTTTTTTTCATACATTATTTGATAGATTTAGTAAAACAGTAATATTTTTGTATTCCCTATTGATAAAAATTGCGAAAAATCCATGAACCTTCGATTAGACTCTTAAAAATTTCTGTATTAAATTTAAGAGACTGTCTTTGAAGCAGATTTCCCATACAGTCTATTGAATTTTCTATTTAAGTTATGGACGCGACTATGAAAAAAATGGACACTGTCTATGAAAATTATAAACCTTCTATGACACATTGAGAAAAAAATATAGTAATTATTACAATACTGTATAGTAAACGGGAATCACTCTGACATATTGTACTATTTGCTAGATAATATGTCAATTTTTAAAATAACATATTGTAAATATTGTCAAACAATATTGTAGTTATAGATATATTTTGTTGTACAAACTCCTATACATCTTTCATTTTCTACTATACTTCTTGTACTTTTTGCAGTATCATATTGTAATTCCTATTAATCCAGATTTTTGAAAATTCCATAGTTTATTCAGTAAACAGATCTTTGTAGGTTCTTTTTGCAATATTTTTGTATACTTTCTAAGATTCTAGTGCATTATATCATATGATACAGTTTTCGAAAAAGTTGGATAAAAGTAATGTAGTTCATTTTTTTCGCCATGTATGGTAAAAATTACAGTTTTTATAGCGAAATTCGCATTCTAAAATTTTTAATTTTCCGAAATTATACAGTTATAACTGGCATACATATTGTAATTTGTACATTAATAGCGGTTTTACTGTATAATATTGTAACAAGTAAAATAAATATTCCAGATTTTACAACTTTACTGTAAAAACTACAATAATATTGTAAATATTGCAATATTATAATAAAAAGTACTTTTTACAATACATATATATACCTACATATACATCATAAATATTATAAATATATCGATAAATATATCAATATTGTACTTTTTACAACACATATATACCGCAGAAAGTACAAGATTTTTTTCTTAGTGCATCGAAGTGTTTATTAAATATAAAGCCGGCATTGAAATCATTCTACCTCTAAATGATTTTTCATTGAAAATGTGTATTCAAACTTTTTTAAATTCAAGTGAATTTCGACATGATAAATTTTTTTGGAGTAGATTTTCCCTAATTTGATTGAAACAAAAAATTAATATTGTATGGAACATAAACTGTATAACAAAAAATATGTTGTATATTTGATAATATGCAAAAGATTTTTTAAAATTTTCAAACATGTAGTGTTCTAACATAAAATTAATAATCATAAAAAATATTGACATTCATATATCTTACATGGAAACCATAAATTTCATATAAATTTCTTTGAAATCCTTTTCATATACGTATCTATGAAGTTTCAAACATGATTTTAAGAGAAATATATTTCTCTTAAATAATGTATATTTGATAATATGCAAAAGATTTTTTAAAACTTCCAAACATGTAGTGTTCTAAAATAATATTCATAATAATAAAAAATATTGACATTAATATATCTTACATGGAAACCATAAATTTGAAATAAATTTCTTTGAAATCCTTTTCATATACGTGTCTATGAAATTTCAAACATGATTTTAAGAGAAAGCCTACAGAAGATGTTTGAAATTTCAAATTTTTTTTGACAGTGTACGTACAACAATATCATTTTACACCGCATTCCTGCATTTTTCAATATTTACCAACAATTAGACTTTCCCATATATCATTCTTCAACAAAACTAAAATTTTGATCATCATACGTCTATTCCTCTATTCAAGCTACTTAAACCAGCATTATAAAAAACATTTTTTCATAAATATATCAACCTGCCGACATTCTATCTCATCTCCTATAAAAACGTGTCTGACTACAAACGAGAATACACGTAACACTTCGAATTTCAATTGATACAGGAGAAAAAGCCACCCCAGGGACCCCCCACCATTTCCCCAACAACGCCATCGAACTACCCCCACCCCGTGTTTATAATTCCAAGTTCAAACGACTTTTTTTTCGTAAGCTAAAATAAAGTCTCCTAATTTAACTCCACGCCTAGTATATTGCCCCGAAAAATATATATCGCGGCCGCTCTCGGGGAATCTTCATGAAATTCAAGTTCAAACAGTGAAGGGCGTCGCGAGAGCGAATCCGGCATAGTGAGAGTGAAGGGGAAAGGTAGCGGGAGGGGGGAGAGCGATATAAAGTAGGGGAGGGAACGAAAGCGAGAGTGAAGTGAAACTTTTTGCTCTCTCTATCGCGCTTTTCGGCTCCCTCCCCTCCGTCGCCCCTCATTTCGCCCCACCACCGGCATCCTACCAGTCACAGACGCTTATAACGAGTGCAACGGACACACACATGGACACGGGAAAGGAGAAGTAAAAAAAGAGGAAAGGGAAAAAAAGAATCGAGGCTATGGAAAGAAAATACACGGGGATGCTGATGTTTTCGATGTTCTATAATGCGTTTTTTGCAGAAATAAATTGAGAATTTATCGTGTGTATTTTGGAAACTGAGGAAGGATATTTTGTTTTGGGAAGAGAGGGGGGTTTTCTTAGAAAATTGGAGGGTTTTAGGTACATTAGGAGAATTTGAAAGTTTTCGGCATGAATTGTTTAATAATATATATTTTTGTTATAGGTATATTACAGTAAATAACTCAAATATTGGGGGAAGGAGGGGGGGAGGGGGGTAAGAATCGTATTCGAATAAATTTACTTTTTACTTTTGGAATTACTTTTTTCAATAAAAAAACTGGAAAACTTGGAAAATATTAGAATTTCACGAAAATTCCCGATGATTCGAGAAAATTCTCATCATCTTCAGAAACTTTTTAGTAGATTTTCATGTTTGGAAATTCAAAAAATCTTAAAACATCGAAAATTTTTTAAATTTTCAATTAATAGAAAAAATTCGCGAATTGGATGTATTTCAGAAAATGCTAATTAATTTCGTATGTTGTAGTTAGAAACATGTTTTTCTCAATAAATACGATTGTTTTTTCGAATATAAAGCAAATATTTGAAATACTTGAAAAGTACTTGAAAAATGAAAGAAATCTTTACGAGCTTGACCAATTTTTATAATATTTTGATGATTCGAGTAGTTGGTATGATGTTAAGAATTTCGCAAATTTTTAAAAATCAGAACACATTGGATATCTCAAAAAAGGTCAATCATTATAAAAAAATGAAAATTTTTGTAGTATTTCAACAAATTTTCATGATTTTGGTAAATTTTGTTCGTTATTATATTTCTTTAAAATGTGCATCATAATATTTTTTATATTTTCAACAAAAATTTGAAGCACTTGAAAAGTACTTACAAATCACAAGAATTTTAATACGTTGTACAAATTATTATAAAATTTTTAAAGTTCTAAGTAGCCAGTTTGATGTCAGAAATATTGAAAAATCTGTACACATTCAAAATTTTGTCGAAATTCAGAAAATATTCATCAGTTTTGTAAATTTTGTTCAATATTGTATATTTTTAGAATATGCATAAAAACTTTTTATGTGAAATATAAGGTTTTAAAATTCACGAAGTAATAAGTAAAAAATATATTTTAAATTCTTTTGCAATTTAATCATCATTATTTGAATTTTATTTTCAATTAAACAACACGTTCAAAATATCATATCTGTCGGATTTTGCAAGTTCGTTATTTTGCTTCTTCGATTCAAGAATGTTTACCTACTTTTTTTCAAAAAACCTACCTAGAAGTTCTTTATTTCAAAAATCAGTTTCAATTATTGAAATTTGTAAATCGAAAACATTTGTTTCTTGAACTGGAAAAATACCTTCGATCGTTTTTTCTTATCACAAAAATTATACAATCATTTGCGAGATCCACCCTCTGAATTTTTTAAATATAATTACTGTTTACTTTCCCACTGAACATTTCAGACTTTGTAATAAATAATTCTATAAGTTGATGCACGCGTTACGAGTAACGATAACAGGAAGGAGTTACTTTTGTTTAGTAACATGTAACGAAAAGCCGATTGTTTATTAGACGTTATTTTTATCAGTCTGTCGAGTTTTGTAATACCATTTGTAAGTTCTTAATAAATGTTTTGCAACTAAGGTATAAGTAATTTATAACTTCCTTATTTTCGTATAAAAATTGTATATTCATAAATTTGGTTGAAAAAAAGGGAAATATTAGTAATTTGTGCACAACTATTGACAAAGAATATGCTTTTTCACTTTTCATTAGAAACTTCACCAATTCGAAGCAATAAATTTTAGGAATCCGGATGAAAAAACATAAAAATACTTAAAATCTTTAAATTCTGGAATATAAGGCAGGACCTTTAAGATCTGTAGATTCTGCCAAAAAATCTTACGTAATATAATGAATACGAAAAAAAAAAAAATTTTTTTTTCAAATTTCAAAATTCTAAAACATTCGAAATATGTCGAGGACACTTTAAATACTGTATAAAGAAACTGTTTTCTGCAAAATCAATCGAAATACTTCAAATATATCTAACTTTCAATTCTAGAAAATTTTATCCTGAAAATTCAAAGAGAAAACCAAAAAATGACAGAAAATTCTATGAATACTAGCAAACGCGAAAAAAAAATATAAATTAAAAAAATACAAGTAAATATATAAGACATTAAAAATCTAAAGAACTTCAATAACTAGAGCATCTAATCCCAGAAATTCATATATGTATGTAGGAAATATATAAAAATATTGGCCGATTCGTTAAATCGTCAAAAAACTGAAGATGTAAAAAAAATACTTAAAAAAACAAAGAACTATTGGTATTACATAGTTTTACATAGTGTTCAGCAAAATCTTTTAAAACACGAAATATTTTATAATCTTCAAATTTTGAAGCTCGAATCTTACGAAATCCATTGGAAAAATTTTACAAATACATAAAAAATACTAGATAATTCTGCAACATTTTATAGAATTCGAAAAATACGAAAAGTTTCAGAAATACTGACTGATCCATCAAATCGTGTAAAAACTGAAAAAGTAGCAAAAACACTAAAAACAATATAATATTTACATAGACACTATTTCCTGAAAAATCCTCTGAAACACAAAAAATTCAGTAAACATTGAATTCTATAGCATGAAATTCTTGAAATCTATGTACATATATCAATGTGCAGGAAAATATTACAAATTCATAAAAATACTATAAAATCCTGCAAAATATTCTGGAATTCGACAAAATACGAAAAGATTAAAAAATTGTGACTAATTCTTCAAATCGTATATAAAAACTGAAAAAGTACCAAAAAAACTAGAAGCAATATAATATTAACATAGACACTATTTCCTGAAAAATTCTCTGTAATACAAAAAATTCAATTAACATTGAATTCGAGAGCATAAATTCTTGAAATCTATGTATAACAATGTACAGAAAAAAAGCAAAAATTTGTACAAATATCATAAATTCCAGCAACATTTTATTGAATTCGAAAAATACGGAAAGTTTCAGAAATACTGAACAATCCTTCAAATTGTAGAAAAACTAAAAAAGTGCCAAAAATACTAAAGGCAATATAATATTTACATAAAAACTATTTTCTGGAAAATCCAATCAAATACAAAAAAATTTCAAAAAACATTCAATTCTAGAGCATGAAATTCTTGAAATCTATCTACATATAGCGATGTACAGGAAAAAAGTGCAAATTTATAAAAACACTAGAAAATCCTGCAAAATTTTATGGAATTCGGTAAAATATGAAAAGTTTCAGAAAAACTGAACAATCCTTCAAATTGTAGAAAAACCGAAAAAGTACCAAAAAACCTAAAAGCAATAAAATATTTACATAGACCCTATTTCCTCAAAAGTAATCTCAAATACAACGAATTTATTTATCATTTAATTCTTGAGCATAATTTTCTTAAAATCTCTGTATATCAATGTACAGAAAAGAAGTACAAAATTTATAAAAACGCTAGAAAATCTTGCAACATTCTATACATACCTGAAAATACAAATAATATTGCCAAAAATACTCAAAATCTAGGTAGATAAGATTCTTTCAAAAATCCATGGAATTTACACATTTCCCCCCTCGGTTAACATTGAATTAAATAATGTCATATTCAGAAATTTTCCGATCTAAAAAAATATCAAAAATTCGAACTATCTAATTGATTTTTTTCTCAGGGTCAAAAAGTACTGATTTACAAATGTTCAATGATTTTTCTCACTAGAAAAAAATTATTCATGAGTGGCTCGTTGTAAAAAACAACAGATTCTTGTAAATATGACGTTTTTTTGAAATTAATGAAAAAAATTGAACACGTCTCATTTTTTTCCATCTTATATATCTGAAATAAACATTTTTTAGAACAAAACCACAAATTCGTTGATATTATTTTTAATCCTTAGTTTTTCGATGCAGTGTTATTTACATTCGATTTATTCCGAAAAGTAACACGAGAGTAACGAAACGTTACTTTTTTTAAATGGCAATGGTAACGCCACGAATTACAATTTTTAAAGTAGCTTCCCAAACTGAAAATTTCTCACTCGACTGTTGAAATTCCAAAATTTCAATTGCCGACTCAAATTTTTTCGTAAAAAACGTCAATCTCAAGAAATTCCAAACTTTCCATCCATGTATAAAATCTTCAATTTGAACTTGAACTTACGAAGTACAAAACATGAATTCCTCTCTCTACTTTCTCTTTTTTCGATATACATATTTTTCTAATTTCACAGGGGCTCCACCCCTGGACCCCCCCTTTACTTTCTCTCCTCAAAAACCAAAAAACCCACCCCTCCCCCCCCCCACCCTCATTGCCACTAAATCAAAAATGCTGAATAAAACCAGAAAAAGCCCTCCAATAAATTCAAACTTTCAAAAAAACCCACCCCCGCGATCTCCATTTTCCTCCCCCAAACAACGCCGAAACAAAATGAAGTCTTATTCTAAGATTGTAAATAAACAATTTTGAATTCAACTCGTGAACCAAATCATCACAATTATACAACACCCACTGCCCAATCGCACAAATTGAACCCCAAAATTATCTATATGTACACAATGTACTACCGAAACAACGGGCAGAATCCCGTCAATGAATCCACACTCCTCTCGCAGTCGTCATCGGCCACGTTTTTTCCGTCACAACTGCCTTATCCCCTGCACTGGACCACGAGCCGAAAATCCGTCAATAATGCACACGCTCAAACTCATTTCAACCGGCACCGTCTTTTCCTCATTTTCCCTCGCGCGGAATCAATCACACTCGGGCCAAACTGTACGATACACCGAACGACGCGCGGAAAAACCGTTTTTTCGTGCGTGCTAAATCCGGAGTATACCTTCGGTCCGCCCGTGCCGAGTGTGGGACTTGAACCGAGAGCGGTTTGCAGTATTCGTATTCTTTGTCCGAGTCGCAGCTGCCCGCCTTTCGGCCCTCGGCTTTACTCGGTCAAGTTCGACATTCCTCGGCTGTCATCCCGGGCCATCGAGTCGCGGCAACAGGACACGCAGGATCAACCGTTGGAGGGGGAAAAAAATCAAGCGAGCGCACCGAGCGTCGGGGTGGGGGTTGTTGTTATGGGTTGGCAGCGGCGGAGGGGTGGAGAGAGCGTAAGGGGAGAGGGCGAGTTGTGGTGACGACGCGTCGAGGGGCGGGAGGGGATTGGGGTGAGGGGATCAAGGAGCGGGGCGGAGGGGGGACTACCCCATGTCGGTGAGTGGCAAGGGGGGGGTTCTTTGGAGGGATATGGGTGGTTTTTTAATTCTCTGGGGGCGGGGGGGGGGGGTAGGATTGAGGGGGTGGTGTGTTTCTTTTGGGTGAGGGGAGGGGCGTGAAAGGGGTGGAGGAGGTATAAATTGCGACAGTGTAAGATAGCGTGGACACGGGATGAAAAATATCGTGAGAATAATTCTGGTCTCCAAGAGCAGGGTTTGGAAAGTTATTTAAAAAAATGTAACGCGTTACGTTACCGTTACTTAAAAAGAGATAGTAACTCGTTATCGTTACTACTAAAAAAAGTAACGTTGCGTTACTTTTTGGAATAAATTGGATGTAAATAACAAGACATGGAAAAACTAAGGATAAAAGAAACAATATCAACATACTCATGGTTTTGTTCTATTCTAGAAACCGTTTATTTCAGATATGAAAAAATGGTTTCAGACGAAAATAGGTTAGACGTATTTAATTTCTTTTCGAGTTTCAACAAAACGTTTAGCTCGAACATCACATCGTATTTTCGAGTTTTGAGATCTGTTTGTCAGGGCGAGCTCTCCAGACATTTCACTCAATGTTAGCAGCAGGGAAAAATTTGCAAATTTGATAGATTTTTGAGAGAATCTTTTCTACCCAGATTTTCAGAATTTTTGACGCTTTTTGTATTTTTTAGCAAGTATAAAATGTATGGAAATGGAAGTTTCTCCATAATTTATGGAAGAATTCGTATAGCGTACGAAAAATTTTCCAGATCGATTTATAGGAAAAACCCTATACAGAATATGGGTTAAAAACTTCCAATACTTTTCTGGAAGTTTTTTAACAGTGTATTTGGGCGATGTTGGAATTTTTTCCATTCCGGGGCTCTAAATAAATCAAAATAATAAGAAAAATTTTTTGATAAAGTTTAAAGTGGATCGGACATGATTAACATGTGCCACAAAACGACTTAAGTTTTAAATGAGATTTGCATGTAGTTGTTCATAAATTTCAAAAATTCATCACTTGTGAAAAACTCATGATAAATGTTTGAAACTTGGCATAGCTTGAGTGTATAATGTTACATTCGAGACCATATTTTTCTCGATTTTTGTATCGCTGTCTTCTATGTTTTACAAGCACCGAAAGAAAGCAAACATGCACTTTTTTGGCGCTTGTAAAACATAGAAGACAGCGATAGAAAAATCTAGAAAAATTTGGTCTTGAATGTAACATTATACATTCAAACTATACTAAGTTTCAAAAATTTATCATGAGTTTTGCACAAGTGATGAATTTTCGAACAAAATGTATGAAAAACTGCACTCTCAATTTCAAATAGTCAAATTTTGACCTTTTGAATTAGTCACTGATGTTTCGACTACTCAACAATAGTCAAATTCCACTATTGGAGTAGTCATTTTTCAACTACCTACAATTAGTCAATTTTTTGACTGTCGAATTAGTCAAACATCGACTATTGTGATAAGTGATTGCAGCTTTGACTATTAAAATAGTCATTTCTAACGGGAATGACTATTTATAACAGCAACATTTTCTTATTCATATTATTCATAAAAAATAACTTATTGAAATAAGTCAATTCTGCGACAACGAATAAGTGCAAACTTCACTAAAACAATTAGTTATTTTTAAATATACATTGATTATGAATATTGAAACAGTCGGACTATTTGAAGGTGAAGTAATTATCATTGCTAAAAGATTAAAAATTTTTTCAAGTCTGGAAAAACCTAAAACGTCGTGAAAGAGTTAAACTTTTTTTTGTGCAAGGATGGAAAAAAATTTCATTGCAAAATTGGAAAAGTTTACGAACTTCACAATTTTAAGTTCATCTTCTATTTTTAGTGGAGTATTTTAAAAGTTTAGAAAATCTATAGGGATGAACGTTATGTCCTGGCGCTGTTTTGTTTTTTTTTTTTAATTACTGACCTTGGCTAGAATTATCCGATCAGAGTAAGTCTCAAAAAATATAGTGTCAATTTGATAAAATAATTAATAACCATGAGTTAATAATGCCAGGAACACCGAAAAAATTTTTTTAAATATTAAATAAACGATTTTATGTAATCGAATTTTAACCTTTTGAATTGGTAAATTTGTCTATTTTCAGTAGTGAATGCTTTTTGACTTATTCAAATAGTCATTTTTGACTATTTACTGGTGGCCTTCTTTTCACTAAGAACATTAGTCAAATATGACTATGAAATAGTAAAAATTGACTATTTGAAATTAACACATGTATACATGTGTAGTACATGTTTTCCTTCTTTCGGTGCTTGTAAAACATAAATAACAGCGATAAAAAAATCCAGAAAATGTTGGTATTGAACATAACATTATACACTCAAACTATGCCAAGTTGCAAACATTTATCATAAGTTTTGCGCAAGTCATGAATTTTTGAACAAAATATATGAAAAACCACATGTAAATCTCTTTTAAAACTTCAGTCGTTTTGTGGTACGTGTTAATCATGTCCGATTCGCTTTAAACTTAACAGAGTAATTTTTTTTAATATCTTCATTGATTTAAAGCACCGGAGTAGAAAAAATTCCGACATCGCCAAAATAAGTGACACCCTATTGTATAGTGATACTAAAATATGTTCGAGTATTTTTTGAAGTTGACTGGATTTCATTTGGGAGCAGATGCTACACATGATGATTGTTTGAGGATTTTTTAATTGGACTAGAAATAGCTAGTCCAGGACTTTTGAAAAACAAGTCATTTAGATTCTCGAACGTTCTTTTCACAATTGTAAGAAGTTTCATAGCAGAATTTTCAAGAACTTTTTGAGATTTTTATTCAATTTTAAAACTGTTTCTTGAGTTTGAGTAATGAGAGTCAAAGAATTTTGCAAGATACTTGATATTCTAGAAAATTTAAGAAAACTCACAGCAATTTTTAATTTCCAAGCCTCGTCGAAAAACATAAAAATTTCTATAATCATAAAGATTCTGTAAAAATTTTAACAACAAAAATTTGAGAAAAACTATACTTAAAGCCAGTTTCAAAGTAAAGTACTGTATTCAAACAATTGCTAAAATTAAAAAATGGAAAGTTACTTTCAATGTAAATTCTTCATCGTTTTCTCTCGTGCTCAAAAGTCGAAGAATGTGCTCGAAAAATTTTCTGCTATCAAGCTAGCATTTCAATAATCTTAATCAAGAAACTTTTCTTCATCGACTTTGACAGCTTTGCATGAGGGCCCCCAGAAACTCTTCATACAATAATCCTAGCATCGACCACTCCCAAAGAAGACGAAATTTTTTTGATAAATACGGGACCATTCGTTCCCTGACGCTTTCCAGAAAAGACCATATGCCGTATAAACGCACGCGCCAGGACGGATCAGAAATTGAATTTATCCGATTCTACGATATGACGTTGACGCAGATGATTCTTGCTCAAAAAAACGCATATATTTATCTCAAAACCCGTTTCCAAAGACAAAAAACCTACCCTCACCTGCAAAAACTCCAGTAAAAAAGCAAGAATAAAAAACACACCCTTCAGAAAATTTCTACGATTTTCTCATATGATTTCTCCACTCCATAATTAAAACTGCACGGATAGACAATGCAATTTTTTACAAATCCGTAAAAAAGACTTTGGGAAACATTTTTTATTCATACCTTCTTGCGCTTTTTTATTATGAAAATCCCAAAAGGGAATGTGCAAGGGTTAGGACTGCGTTTAAAAAAAGTACCGACGTACGTTGACGCTGGGCACCTATAGGTGATTATCATAACAATGAGAGACGAGCGCGTATATAAATTAATGCCTATTCTTCTGGCGAAGGGTTGCCAGAGAGACAATATTCTATGACCTTTTTTTGCCTACCCTCAAGAGATTGTTTTTGTTTTTTTGCATTAACATATTTATAGCGCAGCTCGAAATTGCGAGTTCCTCTTTTGGACGGTTCAAAATTTAGCCGTCACTGGCGAAAAGTTCCGGGGACGAAAAATGAAGGGAGAAAGAAAAAACCTTCGAACCGAAGTAGATTACTATCGCCACAGTTTCATCGATTCTTTGCATGTGCGTATCTTGGAGAGCATCATCAATTTCATGTCGGAGAAGAATGTAATAAAAGAGAATGACAGAATCTTACTGCTCGTGGATTATTGTTTTTCCATCGGGGAAATCGTTGGAGGAGCAATTAGGGATGATTAAAGTTTTGGGGTTAGATTCTGGTTCGTTGGGCAATTTTCGAAGCGTATTTTTGGAAATTTCTTGCGAACAAACAATCTAAGCTATTGGAATGGTTTTTGCTTTTTACATTGCGCAAAATCAACTGCATTAATGATTGAAAATGAAATAAAACCATGATTAAACACAGGCCCATGCACAAAAACCTGTATGAGGGAGGAGGTTTTCATTTTTTATTTTGTACTTGTAGAATAAAATGCAATTGAAATTGATTTGATTTGACAGTACATGGTCCATTCACAGTGATGTAGATGATAAATGTAGGATAATAATAAATAATCCAATATATAAGGCAACATCAAAACATCATTTGTTTGGAACAACTTTTACTTTCAATATTGAATCTTTGTTATATTTTCAACAAATTGAACACAATAACTCAATAATTACAGATGCAAAATTGCAAAAAACACGTTTGTTATTTCTTTTTCACATTGAGATGTATAACGAATGCATGATTAATAAAAAAAGAAACATTATTACACTATACACATATTTTATGATTTAAAGGGTAATACATCTTTTTTGAAGACGGTTTGGATTATTTTTCAATGTATATAGCACATAATTGATTTACATGGAAGTCATATTATTGTGATAGAATATTGTCAACTTTAATAAACGAAAATTATTTGATGGAAAAAATATGAACAAATGATGGAGTTATGGTCCTTTCACAAATTTTTTTTCAGAGGCTTGCAGTGACTGCAATGCAAATACAACAAGTCAACTAAAATGATAATATCCAAAAACGTTACTTTTTTTAGTGTTACGATAACGTAACGCGTTATATTAATTAACAAGTAACGATAACAGGAACGAGTTCCTTTTTTTTTTGGTAACGAGTAACGAAAATCGTCTTATTCATTTCACATCTGTCTCATTAAGTTTTTAAAACGATTTGTAACTTTTAAAAAAATTTTTTAAAACGTAGATATAAGTTACTTTTTAACTTCCATATTTTTAGACGAAAATTGTATAATTTTATACTTTTAGATGAAACAGGGTGATATATTAGTAATTTATGTACAAATATCGACAAGGAGTATGATGATTTTTCACTTTTATTAGCAATTTTCACAATTCTAGCAATAAATTTTAGAAATCTGCATATAAATACATAAAAATACTGGAAACCTTAGTTTTTAAAACCTATAGCAGGATCTCTAAAATCTATAAATTATGTTAGAAAACCTTACGAAATTTTATGAATACAGGAATAAAAATGAAGTACGAAATAAACTAGATATTATTTACTTTTTTTCGAAAAGCTATTAGATTCTTCGAAAATTTTTGTAATTCGAGAAATCAAGAAACTCTGATTTCTCGAGCAGTGAATTCCAATAATATATGTTTATAAAAAACCATAAAAATACTAGAAAAATGTTAAAATTTTGAAAATCTGTTAAAAATTCGAGATATTGAGGATACTCTAAATCTATAAAGAAACTGTTTTCTGCAAAATCGATCAAAATACTGCAAATATTTCAAACTTCCAATTCTAGGAAATCTAAATTTTCAAATTCAAAGAGATATCTTGGAATAAACCTTAAAATTTCCCAACATTCTATAAATACTAGGGAATACAAAAAGAAAATGCATGTTTAGGAAAATACAATTATATCCATGGAATATTATAAATCTATACAACTTTCAAAACTAGAGCATTGAACTCCAGAAATTTATACAGAAATATACAAGAAAACTGAACAATCTTTGAAATCGTAGAAAAACTGATGAAATACGAAGGATACTGAAAGAAATATGAATCTATTGAGACACCTGTTTTCTGAAAAATTTTCTTCAAACATGTATAATTTAATGAACTTCACATTTTACAGCTTGAAATTCTCAAAATCCATGTATAAAAATTTATATAAAAATCCTTAAAGTATATAAAAATACTAGAAAATCCTGCAACATTATGCATCCTGAAAAATACGAATAGGTTCAGAAATATATTCCGAAAAATATCATGCAATGCAAGATATCATAATTTATATCAAAATGTAAAAACCAATAATAGAAGCATTTCATCGAAATCGTTTGAAAAATCTCGTCGGGGGTTCTAACCCCTAACCCCCCCCCCCCCCCAACCACACGGGCCTGATAAAACATAAATTTCTGTCCATACATGGAAAAGTAAATGGTATAGTAATTTTTCCTATAGCAATAATCTTTGTTATTCATTATACGAATATTCAAATATACAAATGTTTATTGGAATTTTTTTTTATTATGATAAACTGCTCATTAATTTCATTTTATGTTTACTTAGAACAATTTTGATAGGCTTTGCATGGTTCATTGAGTGAAGTTATTCTTCAAAAGTTTCATTGAGTTGTCCAGGTTTCCATTTTTACCCGTGTGTTTAACATATATTTTTTACAGAACTTTGTCAACTTTATTAATAACCTTTCAATGACCTTGAATGTGCCTCTCTCGAGTAAAAAAGTGCACACGATTCAGCTCGTATAAAGAATCTGAAACACACAAATATTTTTTAATGACGTTGTCACGGAAATCCAGGGTTTGGAAGTAACGTATTTTTTTCGAACTACCTAACTATCTTCTTCTTCCATGAGAAAAAAACCTTCACAACGTCACATCCAGAAATTTTTACATCAAACTGTACTCGCAACACAATACCTCGATACCTGGGCCTTATTCTGTGCTGCATCTGTCTGTACGTACCTCGAAAGTGAATCAAAATATATTCCACCTTGGGAATATAATCCGAAAGCCTCGATCGACCCAATAAAGATTTCTTCGGAAAGAAATTCCTCCCCTGGATCTCGTCGTCCGAGCACATAATTCGTAAGCCGGAAAATTTAATTATCTCAAGGGGGCCCCGCGATGCATTAGGCATGCAAATTTCGTGGATGGATTATCGATTTTGGGCCACAACATGTGGCTCCAACGAGTTGCTCGTTTGCCATTCCAAACACGTGACTCATTTGATTTTTGTATGTACTACATTGGATTTGATGTTGCAAATCCCTGCACCCTGATTTTTAGCATGGATTTGGAGGATGAGCTCGAAATTAGATTATTTCCAGAATTTTTTCATACGAACAATCCTTTCCAAATAAAAACTAAATAAAATACCATTAATCCAGAATTTATGTATGTACGAAAAAAAATTGTACACATAATTTTTAGCCACAAAAACATGGTGAGGTAAAAAAGTATACAACGCCCAATTTTTCACAAAGAACGAAAGAACTCTCCGTCGAATGCGTTCCACTCAGAAAAAAAGGCTCAGAACTTTTTTGATTTCGAAACCTAGACGCGTGATTGATAACTGCATGCGCGGCCGATCGAATTCCCCCGATTTTTGATCCCCCCTCAGCGTCTGTCCCTTGTCCTTTTACCTGACGTTTCAGCTCCAAATAAAAGATCCGAGACACGAGATATTATCTAACCCCTGGATACGCTCGGATTTCTCCCGATCTTGGGAATCTTTTCCCGCGTTGTATTTTAAGGAATTCCAACATTATTGTTCTTACAATGCAAACAATCGTTTCAAATTGTTGGAAAATGAAAATTGACTTTTACTGAAGAAATTGTTTTAATTTCCAAAATGGTCGATTTTCTGGAGCCAATGTTCTTTCAAATTTTGGGTTTGAATTAGACACCATTTGGAATGAATTTTCGAGCTTTCGGTCGTTTATTTAGCCCTCATAAGGAAGAAAATTACGATGTAATTATACAATGAAAATTGAACAGAAGGCTGTTCAATTTTCAAAAGAATTGACAATTGAAACCCACAATGTGGAAGAACATTGGCTCCAGAAAATCGATCATTTAGGAATTTGTGTTCGTGTTATCAGGGTTTGGAAAGTTACTTAAACAAGTGTAACGCGTTACGTTAACGTTACTATTGAAAAAAAGTAACGTTCTGTTGATTTATTGAATTTAAATAATAAGACGTCAAAAACAAAGGATGAAAAAACAATATGAACGTACGTGAGGTTTTGTTCTAGAAACTGTGTATTTCAGATTTAAGGAAACCGTTTGAGATGGAAAAAGAATAGACGTATTATTTTTTTCTGAGTTTCAACAGAACGTTTGGCTCGAATAAAACAACATATTTTCGAGATCTGCTGTTTGTTAGGAGGAGTAATTTTCTTAAGTGAGGAAAATCGTATAGAAAAATTTGCGAATTAAATAGACTTTTGAAAAAAATCTTATCTACCAATAGAATTATAATATTTTTGACACTTTTTGTATTTTTCAGTACGTGCCTATGAAATGTTGCAGGATTTTCTTATATTTTTATGAACTTGTACTATTTTTCTGTAAATTGCTATATAGATTTCGTAATTTTCTGCTCTAGGATTCAAAGTTCATTAAATTTTTCGTACTTGAAAGGATTCTTTAGGAAAAAGTGTCTTTGTTGGTTTTTATTTCTTTTGGTACTATTTCAGTGTTTCTAAAATTTTGAGAAGTCTCTATTATTTCTGAAACAATTCGTATTTTTCAGAATGTATGAAATGTTGCAGGATTTTCAAGTACTTTCACATCTATTTGTAGCAATTTTATAAAAATTTGTAATTAGATTTCCAGGATTCCAAGCTCGAAAATTTGAAGTCCATTAAATTTTTCATGTTCAATAATAACATTTTATTCTACGTTAGCCGCTGGAATAAATTTGAAAATTTCATAGATTTTGAGAGAATCTTATGGACCTGAACTCTGTTAAAAATGGTTCGTAAATTTTCCATAGAAGTATTGGAAAGTTTGAACCCATATTCTGTATGGGATTTTCCCCATAAATAGATCTGGCAAATTTTCCACAGCATATGGAAAAATATCTAGATATATTTATAATAAAAATCCCATACAGAATATAGGTTAAACCTTCCAATACTTTTATGGAAAATTTACCGAATTTTTTTAACAGTGTAGGTTCTTCTGTATTTTTCACACCATTTGAATTTTTCAATATGTACATATAAAATATTACAGCATTTTTTAGTATTTTTATGAATTTTTGCTATTTTTCTGTTCATTGCTATAAAGATTTCAATAATTTCATGCTTTGGAATTCAAAGTTCATTAAATTGTTTGTATTTAAAAGGATTTTCAGAAAATAGTGTTTATGAAAAATCTTTATTTCTTTCAGTTTTTTTGGTACTTTTCCAGTTTCTCTATAATTTGAAGGACTGTTCAGTATTTCTGAAACTATCCGTATTTTTCAGAATGTATAGTGTTGCAGGATTTTTTTAGCTTTTTTGTTCAATTATAGCATTTTTGAATAAATTGTTATACAGATATCAAGAATTTCGAGCCCTGATATTCGAAGTTCAATAAATTTTTCATGTTTCAAAAGATTCTTCAAAAAACAATGTCATAATACATTTTTACTTCTTTAAGTTTTTTTCGTGTCTTGCAGTTTTTCTACAAATTGAGGAATCGTTTAATGTTTTTATGCTTGTGGCTTCCCAGCATAACCAACAAAGTCACTTCTGGCTGTAAGACTCATTTTACATGATATTTTGATAAAATTTCAAACGTGGCATGTGTGACTTTATCGGTTACGCCTGGAAGCCACAGATATATTTTATTTCTATATAAATTTCTGGAATTCAGGGCTCTCGTTATTCAAATTGTATACATTTTTAATGTTTTCATAGTTTTACTTGTATTACATGTTCTTGTTGTATTTTCTAGTATAAAAAGAATGTTGTACAATTTTTTTAAAAACATCCTTTTAAATTTTCAAAATGAGATTTCCTAGCATCGCAAGCTTGAAATATTTGAAGTAGTTCTTTATAGATTTAGAGTGCCTTCAATATTGTTTGAATTTTTCAAACACTACTGAATTTTGAAAAATTGCATACTACTTTCATGGATTCCTATGAAGATATATTTTAAGAATTCAATGTTCAAGAAATCGAAATTTCTGGATTCCTGAAATGACATAAATTTTTGAAGAATCTAATACTATTGATTAGTAACCAATTAAAATCTAGTATTTATAATAATTTTTGTATTTTTTTCTTGTATTCAATGAACGACGTAAGATATTGCACTACCAGGGAAACTTTTCAAGTATTCAAAAACACCTACACCAAATTCTACACCCGAATATTGTTTTTGTCATCGTTACCTGTTATATAATGAAACACGTCACGTTATAGTTATAGTAAAAAAAGTAACTCTGTTTCAGATTTCTCAAATCATTCTTATAGTCGTATACCACCATACATACGTTCATCATTTAAACAAATGATAAATTCTTGGAGCAATAAATGATTGTCAAGTATATATAAAACTTTTATGATGGGGTTAAAACTTGCCTTTTTTATCCAGAGAATATCTGAAATGCTTGAAATTCGATCGTTACATCTATAATTTCACGTTATCTGGCGGGTTCTTTGGGGGGACCCTGGCAGATCGAGATCTGCAAAGAGCCCATCCCTATTCCGAATTCGCTCAGGTACGCGACTACATACACTACATATTCGTGTGTAGTTGCGGGGAGGGAAAAACAGTACAAATTCTAAGGGGGAGGAACGGAGACCCTTTTGATTGGCGTGGGGCCACGTGCCAGAATTTCATCCTAGACGCGGCAGATGTTTGAGTATCGATCGTGATAAGCCAAGATAAGTCGCTTTCATGACCACTGCAATTATTACGGGTTTCGAGGTTTTCGAAGAAAGCTTGCGGAGAAATAAAAAGATAGTTCAGAAGATATAGTCTTAGGGGTGGACACGAAAATGCATAAATTGTGTTTCGTGAACGATTCGTATAACATATTTTACGTTTCGTGACCAGATGGGCTTGTCTACAAAATGGGACGATTCGATGCCTAGAAATGGTTCATTAAATAACGATCAAACTCGGATCTGACAAAAACATCTTTTCAAGTTTTGATGGATTGGGAAGCCGTTATGATTGGGGCTGCTGTGGGTTTTTCAGAGTTTCGTGGTAAATTTTCTTAGGGAATTTACTGATAATTTGAGTTCCAAAGTGAGCTTTGTTGATTTTTTGAGCTTTCTTTATTTTGATGTATCAATAAATATTTATTCTAGCATCAAAACATCTTAAAAATCGATTTGCAAGCTCAAGCTTTTACTTTTTTAAATATATCACTGCATTTGATATAAAATCACAATATCTCATTTATATTGTCACTCTGGCCTATTTTTTCGGTGTGTATACCATTTGAATTATTAACAGTAATTTCTTGATGTCGATGTTTTAGGGTCGATGTTTTAAATGAAGTAATATGATTGATCAAAGAAATCATCATCTTCTAGTATTTCTAGTATTTTAACAGATTTCTATGTAGATTTCATTCAAAGTTTCTTGAATTATGGAAACTCATTAATTTATGGTGACTTTCATAGCATTTTTAAAAAAACTAATCAAAATCTACTAATTTTTGTATTTTTTTTTATATCCTTTGAATTACGCAAAATTTTCTATCAGATCTACAAATTTTGAGTATTGCTATGAATTCCTGTATGAATTTTATTTAGGTCTTATTTCAGTTTGAGGAATTAATTCATTTCTGAAGAAACTGATAGGATTGATGAAAGAAATCATCAAATTCTAGTAATTTTAGTATTAAAATAGATTTATATATAAATTTTAATATGTGGACACGTATTATATGTGGACACGGAATATGTGGACAGTAATATATAATACATTCATTATATACTATATATATCATATAAAAGCCTTTACTTTTTACAATATATCACTGCCTTCGATATAAAATCACAATATCTCATTTATATTGTCACTCTGGGCAGTTTTTTCGGTAATTCGGTGTGTATACCATTTGAATTATTAACATTAATTTATAGATTTTAATGTTTTATGGTTCAAGGTTTTATAGATAATTCATTTTTAGTATATTAAGTTTCTTTCATATTTTTTAGCATTGATCAATTTTTAGAGGATTTCCCGGGTTCTCGATAGATATCTAGTAATTTCACTATTTTCAATATATATTCTTAGAAATTGATGCTTATCTATAATTCTGGAGATTCATTGTATTTTAATTGATTTTTTAGGCAACAGCATCTTCATAGATTTGATATATTACACAGATTTCTGAATCTTTTGTACGTATAGTATTTTTTTCGATATTCGTGAATATTATTGCATTTTCTATTATTTATAATAGATATCGATCATTTATGTATACCAAAGATTTTGATTATTTCCATAAACATTCGAATGGATAATTTCTATATAAGATTCCGAAATTTTGGGGATTTATATTATTTTTCGTCTTTTTCATATCTTTCAGCATTTATGAAGTTTCATGGTTTTTTATAGCCTTGATGAATGAAAAATGACCAATAAAAAATGTAGACAGTATAAAAAAACTGTTATGGTTAATTTTTGTACTGAAAAAAAATCACCAATCTTTTGCGCGAAAAGTTCAACTATACAGATTAGAAATAAAAAAAGATTACTCGATTTATTCCAGAATCGAAACGCGTCATTTATTATTCGAAGTGCACATGTTATTTTCGCATAAAAATCTGCAAAACTTTGAAAGCATAAAAAAATTACAGAAAAATTTAAAAAACTAGACAAATTTTCGAGATCTGAAAAGTTCATAATAATTTGTGTAATGTTAGGAATTTTTTAAGTTTTAAAAAATTATAAACATTGAAAATTTCGGAGCTCGTTCATATAACTCTAAAAAGTACAAAAAATTTATAAAATTTTAGGAAATGATTCCTAATTTTGTAAGTTACGTGAATTTGTCATCATATTTTTAGAAAATATTTCAGAAGCATAAAGAATTGCTTATAATATAAATCGATAGATTGTATTAATCACTCTAACTATCCTACTTTTCTGAATTTATTACCACTTTTTCATTCTTTTTTTTAATTTGAAAGTATTTAGAAATTACAAAAACTTTTATACAATTTTAAAAGTTTTCTATATTTCGTGAAACAATCAAAATTTTGAAAATTTCCATAAATAAAAGAAACAGTCGAAATTCTGAGGTTTATTAATAATTCTAAAAACTTGAGGGATTGCTGAAAATTCAGAAATTCTTAAGCTGTAGGCCATTTCGGAAATTCTGTAAAAACGCAGATACAGTGTATTATATCCAAAATTTTTCCAAATCAAAAAATGTACTATCGTACAAACATGGTAAATAATTTTGAAAATTTTGGTCAGAATCAAGAATCCCACTGTTGTGACGTTTGATAATTATTTTTTTGTTGTTGGCAGTATTAGTTAAGTTCTTTTTGGTCGAGTGGGTTGGCGGGATTGTAAAGAAGAGAGAGAGAGAGAGAAAATAAAAAGGCAAGATGGCGACAGAAGCCCAAACAAACAAAATCATCGTCAATCCTTTTCCGACAAAATCATACAAATACAGTCCACAGAAACAAGGAATAATCAAGAAATAGTCAAAAACTGTTAAAAAAATGTTGTAAATTCTGTAAATTCTGTTACTTCAGTTTATAAATTTGATGAATTGGTCCGTTGTTATTTCAAGGTATATCTTTCACCTATGAAGAATTTTCCTGGTACACGAAAAAAAACTGGTTTTTTTATGCAAACAAAAACATTCTCTTCTTCTGTCAATGAAAAATCATAGCTGCTACTAAAAATTTCAATAACTATTACTAAAAAACAGTTGAAAATATCACAACTGAGATATTCAGTTATGATGTCATCATCATCAAAATATTCAGTTACTTAATTAATTCAAAATTTAATTGGCTCAAATGATACTAAGAATATTGTTTTTCTGAATGCATGTTCGAAAGTTCGAAAATGCTGAAAAATCATTCTAAATCCTGAAGATTGTCAATAATTCTGAAAAGTTTAAGAAACTGGTAAATGTTCAGAAAGTTTTAATAGGTTTCATAAATTTTTTTTTAGTTTTAAATTTGTTTGTTCAGGAAAATTACGTTTAGATATAGATTTCGGTGAACACCACCATCGACGAATAAACAAGTCTGCATTGGAAATATCTTGTACATATATGACGAGTTCATACGTCCACTCGCATATTTTTCAAATCATTTTGTTATAATTATACGATTTTTCACGTTTTCTTTGTTGTAATTTGTATCCTTTTGGGTTTATTCTTTGTCTAATATGTGCAATGTACAGTGGTCCAGAAATCGGAAAAGCTGGCCAAAAGTCGAAAAAAAAACTTTCCGAATTTATGCTTTTTTTGAATTCTACAGTTATAGTTATACCCCTACAGTTATTTTATCTCATTTATGAGGATTTCCGAAAATGAATTCTACTCGAAAAAGAAAGTTATTCCGAAAAAATATTTACTTTATATTGTTCATCAATAATTATAACAAATGGCAAACCATCAAAGTTAAATAAGAATTTTTCTCCTGATTTATTAAAATTTCTTCTTTATTTATTTATAAGTTGGAAGTATCGCGGAGTATTATCAAGTGTAATATCGGAAAATGTTCCTTGTACATATATTTTTTAATATTTTTAAAAATCAGCTGCCAAAATCTGCCAATACAGCTTTGACAGGCATCTAAATTTCAAAAAACATATGTCGAAAAACATGCCGATTTTACAGTAGTGTAATTTTGTTCAGTATCTGCAATTTTGTTCTATTAGTTTTAAATAAATGATTCTTTGAATCATTATATAATCAGGAGATTTAGACATGAACATAAACGAGTAGAAAAATACACAATAAATAAATAAATAACAATTTTTAAATAATGAATCATGAAATTTTTAAAAGATTTGTCTGCTTTCGAACGCGTTTCCTGATTTTGTGTGTATTCTACAGATTTTAAGGAAGCTGATTTTATTTCTTTAACAAAAAAAGAAATTTTCATTGCTATAAAACAAAACTTGGCTGATGATTTTAAGACTCTTCCGAGTCGAGCGACAGGGAATAGTTTTAGTTTCCTGTTTTATTATACATGAGAAAATTGTAGAAATACGTAAGTTTTAATGATGTCTCTTCGACAAACTTTGATTTTTTTGCATAATTTTGTACTAATATGCGTAATAAATAAACATTGTTGTACCATCTAATAAATTTCTATTTTAAACGTTGAAATATCTTCACAATGTCGTATTTATCTTTTTTGCTACACTCAAAATAAACTTGACACGACCTAAGCAAACAAAAAGTAATTTTAGTACTCGATTTTACATCAGAGATCTTGAAAATTATTTACAATTTAATTTTACCCCAATCTGCCCCCTTTCAAGGAATTTTCTGCCATATAAAACTCCCTGGTACAATTTTTCACAAGAATTTAACAATGCTTCTACATTTTGACCATTTTTTTCTAATTTCTGGACCACTGCGCAGTGGGATAAAAATTATACCAAAAACCCGACGCCTTTTTTGAAGTGCATTTTTTTAGGTTTCATAAATTATTGTTCGAGAATCTTAAAAATTCTGTTAAACAACATACCTCGTGTATTGTTTTTAGGACTACATTTGTATTTTTGATAGAAATCACCAGCTTCTTTCCCCTCGATCCGACCACGAAAATTGCCGAAACAGGTGATGGGGGTGAACGTCCGGGACCGGGCGTCTCGGGTTTTTTGGGGACACCTTGCTCCCCGAGGGTTGACGCCAAAAGAGTTCGGCGGCTCTTCGGAAAGTCACGGAATCCCCCTGAAAGCGAGGGTGCCGTGGATTGCTCTAGGTGTCGGCCGATCCGGGGGGTCTCGTACACCCTAGCACACCCTACAGCGCGTGCCCTCTTCAACCCCGAACGGGACGGGTTAAAATGCTCTTTTTTCTCCATCTCCCTCACAAATTGCCCCAGACCCAGAGTTTTGTTTCTGAATCGTCGCCAATTATATTCCTCGTGACGTAAAAAGCAGTTATTTTGTTTTCATTTCAAGGTAAACACCAGTCTCATTCAAATCTGTGATATCTTCATGAAATATTTTAATTTTTGAAGCAGTAATTTGTAATTAGATAACAAGGATGTTAGTTTTTTTATAAGTAAATTGTGGAAAAATTAACACAATCATGATAGGTAAAGGGTTTTTTTTGTAAGTCCAAACCGAAAGGTCAAGACCGCAATTTTTTACTCAAAGCCAGAGCGTATGCGAACATAATCGGAAAGATAATGTATTAATAAAGAAACACGAACAATCAGTCTTTTGGCATTTTAAAATAAACACAAAAGTAAGAACATGCGAGTGGTGTGGTACCCGTCATGTGTATGCAGTATGCTGTATGATTTGTCTCAGTTTATTCGGCTAATGTGAAAAATCTGATGTAATTTATTTGAATAAACAACTTTTATATCAAATCAAAGCAATCATCTTAATTTTTGGAGTAAAACTTCTTAAAAACTCTAATTTATGTAGGGAGTGATTTGGAGATTTTACAATGTAAGATGTAATAGTGTAATATTTTGGATTGCAGGGAGTAATTTAACGATTTTGTAAATCTGTTATATTGTAAGCGTGTAATGTTAGATCGGAATAGTTGGAGGTCGATGATATTCGTGTTTCGAGTGTAAGGAGTAATTTTGAGATTTCATGAGCCCGTAAAATTGTTAGAGTGTAAGAATGTCATTGATAAATTCGACTAAAAATTAGAAATGAAATATTTTTGTTACTGATTTACAGTTTTATAATGAGGAAAACACTACACAGAAAAATTGAGGGATCTGTATGAACTAAAAAAGATTAGAGGAATAAAAATCTATACATCGGAACCTTAAAAAAAGCAGCATGAGCAGTTTTATTCCTAACACGTACTGATTCAACACGTTTTTTTAAAAATTTGCGTTTCTGAAAATTTGACCTTTTCAGTGGGAACCGATTCAGCAAGTTCCATAGATTTTGATGAAGATGATTTTCGTGATATTCATTTGTTCATGGCGAAGAAGAATCAAATTTTTATTCCATTCTAAATCTATCAATGAAAAATAATTAGTTTTATTGATTTTTCTTGTTATTCTGAAAATTCAGTGGACGTATATCAATTTAAAATTAATAAAAATGTAATAAGTTGGACATATTTGTAAAAAGTTCTCAAAATTTTGGATAGTTTGTATTTCATTTGAAATTTACCATATTTTTAATATAGGAGTTTTCAAGATTATCAATAATTTGGGAAACTAATGGAATTCGAAATGATATTTTCAGTTTGGCAGATCGATTTCAATATCCTATATTTTCTAAACATGCATTTGAGCGTTTTATTATTTTTGTATGGAAATCTTAAAAATCTAGGAAGTCATCAGGATTATAAGGAAATATTTTATGAGCTGGACAAGTTTTTGAAATAAAATTTCGAGGATTTTTAAGAGATTCGTATTATGTTCAAAATTTTCAAAAATTTCGAAAAAAAGAACCTAAATTTTGGTGGTTGCCTATAATTCTAACGTTGTACAAAGCTCGAGAAATTTGAGTAATTTCACTAACTGTTAATGAATTTTGTGTATTTCAAAAAAATGCAGGATTACGTTTTTCTATTCATTGTTGAAAATTTTAAAAACATGAAAAGTTGAGAAAAGTTACGAAATGTTTCAGTGAGAGAGACCAACTACATCGTTTCTTTCTAAGTTTTCAAAAAGTTTGCATCATGTTGGATATGTGAAAAAAAATTGAAAAAATTCATAAAGCTGAAATGTTCAAGATCGTCAATAATTCTTCAAAATTTGATGAATCGTAGAATATCAGAAAATATTCTCGATTTTTGTAGATTGTGATAATAATCATATTTTTTCCAAGTATGGACAATGTTTTTTTTTTTTTTCATTTTTTAATACAAATCTGAAAAGCTTGAGCAAAATTAGAATATTGCCAACATCTTCATCAGTTAGATAAATTTTAAATAATAATGATAATTTTTGAATAGTTTGGTCTTATTTCTGATAATTTTTGAATATCAACACAAAAAAACATCGGAAATTCTAGAAATCGTTAATAATTCTAAAAAATTCGAAAAATTTGTATTATTTCTACAAACTTTGTAATTGCGTTGATTGTCACTTTTTTTTGAAATGTGGAAAATTACGTTTTTTCATTTATTTGATACAAATCTGGAAAATGTGAAAAAAATATAATGCAAATACTGTTCATCAGTTGAACAAATTTTAATTACTAGGTATAAGTAATTCTTAAATAGTTTGAATCATATCCTAAGTTCTGAGAGTGTCTAAAAGTGAAAAAAAAATTGAGAATTTCGATGACTGTCCATAATTATAATGAAATCGAAAAATGTGTGAAAATGCTTCGAAATTTCGTAGATTGTGTTCACTTTCCTATTTTTTCTTAGATTCAACACAATGTGTTTGCATCTTTTAATGTGAAAAAATAAAAAAAAACCTGGGAGGTGTTTAATAATATAAGCTCTTTATAAGTTGGAAATTTTTTTACAGAATTCGGAAGGTTTTATAATTGTGTAAATCCTTCCAAATTATATTACCATGTTTGCAATTTTCAAATTTAAAGAAAACTTCAAACTCAGATAATTTAAACTATTGTATTTATTTCCAGAAATTTGAACACTTTTAAAAACGTGTTTAAATTTTTTAGATTGGACTCACTTTGATCTTTCTTTAGGAAATGCATGATTATGTTTTTTCCGTCAAAAATCTAAAAAACTTAAAAGGTATACCGAAATTACGAAAAATCTTCACAAATCGGGCAAATTTTCACGAAATTAGGGAAGTTTGAATTTTTTGTATGTATTTGTTGAAAGTTTTAAAATTTTCGAAAAATTGTTGACTATCAGGAAGTTTTCATCACTTTGTAGATTATGCTGAATATCATATAGTGCTTCAATATATGAATATTAATGTTTCTAAAGTTTTTTTTATAAAAAATCTAATGAACTAGATAATGGTTGAAAATTGCGAAAATTCATGAGTTAGATAAATTTGTATCAAAATAAAAAAATTGGCGAATTATTTATATTATTTCTAATATTTGGAAATTGTAGTTCACTTTTAAAACTTGGAAAATTTCTAAAGATTGTCAATAACTCTACTTCTAACAGTTGTAGAATGTCAAAAAACGTTCATAAACTTTGTACATTGTGTTTAGTATTAAATTTTTCTCATATATGCATGAACATTTTTCTTACATTTTATCTCAAAAATCTAAGGAATTTAAAAAGTGTCAAAAAATCACAAAATATCTTAACAAGTTTGGCAAATTTTTATGAAATTCGGGAATTTTCGAAAAGTTTGTTTTGAATTTTCATTTGATTATAGAAAATGTTCGTAAATATTAAAAATTGTGTTTGCTATTATATTTCCTTGAAATATGTATAATTTTTTTTTCTGTTCAATAAAAAACCGGAAAACTTTTAAAGTATTAGGATATTACGAAAAATTCTAATGAGTTAAAAGATTTAATATAAATTTTGTGAACATTTGAATGGTTTGTGACATGTGTGAAACTTTCAAAATGAATAAATTTTCAGAAAACGTTAAAAATTTCAAACAAAATCAACAACTTTCAATAATTCAAAAAATTTGTAGAATTTCATAAAATATTATTCAATCTTGCAAATTGTATAAATAATTAATAATTCCACAAAACTACAGATATTGTTAACAACCTATTAAATTCTCTAAACTTAAAAAATCAAAAACTTATCATCCAATCACTAATCTATCCATAAACCCTTACAGTATGTTTCTTATCCTAAAAATTGACTGAACAAATATCCCTCCCCCGAAACAGGAAAACCGAATAATCTTGACAGCTTGGCAAACGGAAACATAATGCCAATTGGACCAGTCCTAAGTGAACCTAAAACCAACAAGGAAATCCCAAAATCAACGTTTCCAGGTCAACCGTCCCAATTTACGACTTAAGACACCTGGCAAAGTTCACCAGACCCCGAAGACGAGACAGACGACCCAATCAAGGGACGATTTTTCGAGCGATTTTCTGAATTCTCCCTGGAAGGATTTCCAGGCTCTGCCCAGGTGAACGGCCGGGAGCAATTTTTCATTTTTCGATGCCACAAGACCCCCGACAATGGACGCGTGTCACAAAGTTGCAGCTGCTCGCTGTTTGTCGCGTACACATGGCATCGAGATCTCGACGAAAGATCAAAGCTCTCGGGTACAATACCGGGCGTATTTGCCGATTTATTTATTTTACGCGAGTATTTATGCTTCCCCCGGAGGATTTTTCTCCTGGGAAAAGTTTCGAGTCACACACTGGAAATACCATGATTTTCGTTCGTTCGATATCTTGAAAATTGAGTCGCGAGTTCTTAAAATCGAAGTGAGGAAACCTTGAAAATGTTACATGTGATATTGCAAACTGTAAAGAATGAAAACAAAACGAAATACGAATGACTACTTACGAAATCGTATACCTCAAATTGTGATTACCTTACAAAATTTAGAAACTCGTAATATTTGCCTGTCTTTGATTTACCCTTCTGCTTGCATCAGCTTTTCTGAATATTTTCGTTTTTTCGATTAAAAAATAATTAAATTCAAAAGACGTATTGAAAACCGTATTGATGAAGCTGATCGGTTGAAAATTGTCGAAGTGATGCAATTGTTACTGTTGAATTCAAGTATTTAAATTTCCTTTGCTAATTAGAATCCACTGCAGTTCAAACTGCACGCTTATTTTGTTGGAACCAGAAGTTTTCCAGGCCTTTTTTACGCATTTACGGCAATACAAAGTACGTCAACATCAATCTACATCGATCGCTATTGATTGCCTCATCAGATCTGAAGAAGAACGGACCAATGATTGATGCATGGTTGAAATTGTACTGGTTTTAAATTTAATGAACCGTATGGATGAAGCCAATTGGTTGAAAATGGTCGAAGTGATGCAATTGTTCCTGTTGAAGTCAAGTACTTAAATTTCGTTTGATAATTAGAATCAACTTCAGTTCAAACTGTACGTTTATTTTGTTGAAACCAGAAGTTTTCCAGTCATTTTTCATGGATTCGCGGTAATACAAAGTGCGCCAACATCCATGTCTTCATAGGTCTGAAGAAGAACGCATTGATAACTGATGTTGCATCGATATATGGTTGAAATTGTACTGGATTAAAGTTTAACAAACAGTATTGATGAAGCTGATCGGTTGAAAATTGTCGAAGTGATGCAATTGTTACTGTTGAATTCAAGTATTTAAATTTCGTTTGCTAATTAGAATCCACTGCAGTTCAAACTGCACGTTTATTTTGTTGGAACCAGAAGTTTTCCAGACCTTTTTTACGCATTTACGGCAATACAAAGTACATCAATATCAATCTACATCGATCGCCATTGATTGCCTCATCAGATCTGAAGAAGAACGGACCAATGATTGATGCATGGTTGAAATTGTACTGGTTTAAAATTTAATGAACCGTATGAATGAAGCCAATCGGTTGAAAATGGTTGAAGTGATGCAATTGTTTCTGTTGAAGGCAAGTACTGAAATTTGGTTTTTAATCAAAATCGACTTCAGTTCCAACTGCACGTTTATCTCTTGTTTTAATTTTTTGCTTGAAAACAGAATTTAACGAACTGTCAAACTGACTTGAGTAAATATTCATGTTGATTTTCAATAATCTCCATCTCTTTAATTGAAATCAACAGTTTCATTGATCCAATTCATATGGCACACCCTGGTTTCTCCGAGAATAATTCTCAAAATATACAACAACTCGTACACTTTCCGTACAGCATCTTTCCACTGACAAATTTAATCATTTTGTCATTCTGTATGTTTCATGATTTCATTGTTTTCCCTCACAGACTAATTCCCATATTTCATGCGACAGTTGTACAATCTCTTACAGATTCTTGTCCAGCAAATAAAAGCTATTACTTTTCCCTAAGCTCTACAAGTAGTAATTGAATCATCTTCCGAATAGATTGTGGGTCTTGAAGACGCATTTTCGGTGGAATCAAGGTGAAGGAATAAGGGAAGGTCGTAGAGTAGCGTAAATGGGGGATGATCGTCCCGGTAACACCCGAGTAAATGCAATGGGATTCGAAGGGAATTCAGCGGGACCCTAAAAGGTGACCTGTCGTTACGAAATCTCTGTGTAATTCAACTAACGGAAAAAAAATCAATCCTTATGTACCAGAAGTAAATGTAACGTACATAAAATATGTAATGACAGGGTTTGGAAAGAAACTAAAAAAATTGGAACGAGTAAGAACTTAAAGAAAGTAAACTTATTTCTTAATTTTTTTTTGTGTTCTTCTGTGTACATTTTAACTTACTTATTTCGCAAAATATGATATTTTTTAGCTATACAATGCCAAAAAAAAAAAAAAAATGGGCGAATTTCCGACCATCCGAAACGACGCAACAGCTGCTGAAAATTCGAGTTCGGCGTTTCTCGCCCGGCTGATTTTACCGGCACGTGCCGACATTCTGTACAGAATGTGTCGCATGTATATTTTACACGTACATGGAACTGACCATCGAGAGGTGGGAACAAGTCCAGCCCTTTGCGATACACTTTCTTGAATTTCGGCCCGAGATTCCGAGCCCTCGGAAATTTTTGTTCTTGCACCTTTTGCTTTTAGCTCCACTTTTGACACATGACGGAATTGAGGGGAGATTGGGTAAAAAGTAACATCATGAATTATTACTTTGTTGTAGTTTCGGAGTCCTCGCATCATTCCTCAAAGGATCTGGAAAATCAAGTTAAGGAAAGCAGAAAATTTGAGGGCTTCAGCGACCTGTGGGTTTTCATTATCTGAGGTTAACGTGTTGATGTAAACTAAAAGAAAGTTGAGAAGTTGAATTACTAAGGAAATAGTAAAATTGTAATTTTTTTTCGGAAAATGTGTTTCAATCGAGAGCCTTATTTTCATTAGAGTATGAAATATTTTTGTCTTGATAAGCTCAAATTTCTATGCTTAAAATCTATTGTTTCAAGTAAGGAACAATATTCTCAACCTTATAAATTCGATATGAAATTTTTCATGGGAGATATTTTTTATTTTCTAATTCTTATTTTGTCATTCACCTAATACATGTACATTATTTTCTAAATTTCTCCTATTTCTTTTACTTTTTTTCTTGCAACTAATTTTTACTGTTACTAAAATGATTTCAGTGAAAACCAAAATTGAACGAAAGCTCACGAAATCATCATCGTATAGGGGAAACTGTGGAGGTTTGAAACTATTCGCATATAAACAGCTATAATTGTTGCTAAATATTAAAAAATGCAGGAATGCGGTATAAAACGATATCGTTATACCTCATGTAAGGTTTCTAATTTTTTTTATTTTTAATCAGTATGAAAGGTTCAAACCTCACGTAAAATTTAGGTTCTAACCTCTCGAGTTGACATTTAGTTAATAATAATAAAAAAGTTAATAATAATAAAAAATTTTCGCTCTTTCCCATATTGTTTCTCGTGACTATTGTCAAGTAATAGTTAGTAATATTTACTGAGATTCGCTTATTTTAACATCAACTACCAGCTTACAAAACAACCTGAAAAATTACAATTTGTTACTCATATTACGTTTTCTACTATCAATTTAGTAAAAAAATTCATTGTAAATTATGGGATAATGGACATTAGGTACATCTATTGCAACGAATTCAACAATGTTTTTGAAAAGTTTTAAAAAAGATAAGTATAGTAAAAACTTACCTAGTTTCGAACTTCCAGTTTCCCTGATTATATTTTAAGTCTCAAAAAATGATAATATCGAAAATCAAGACTCACAGAAAAAAATCGAGATAATTTTGAATTTTCGGAAAATTCAGGCCATGTTCAGGAAAAACTAGCAGTTTTTTTGGTGAGGAAGGGAAAATACTGTAAGCTGAAAAAAAATCTCGTACTTTCTGACGTATTGATAATAAATACTAGATTGAATCAATCTCTACCTTACTATCGTAGATTTTGTCATTTTCATTCTAATTTTAACAATGTTACACAGAATGCTAATAAAGCTTTATAAATATGTAGTATATTTTACTATACTACTAGAGATAATTTTATTTCCATCATTTTATACTATAAAAGTAACTCGATCGAATTATCTGACTTTAATTTTAAAATCCTCGAATTGCAAGAACTCAAAGCTTCCTGTTTGAAATATATTCCGATAATAAAATATTTAAGTCTTAAGATCTGAAAGCTTCGAGACTCTTCAATCTTTCTTTTCAACTTCTAAAACCATAAAATACCAAAAAAACTGTACAGCATTTTCTCCAATCTGCAGAAATATTCTTCTAATCTATAGATTAGTAGGAATTAGGATATAATATTGCAAAAAGTACAAAAAAAGTATAGTAGAAAACAAAATATGTATAATAGCAGTTTTATCAAAAAACTTCATCTTTTTGACAGTTTGAACTACATATTATGACAAAAATAGCCATAAAAGTACAATATTTCATACTAACTCTCCAGTACAATCCACTATTGCAATCATTCCTATTCTTCCTCTCATCAAGGAAGAAAATCCGTCATTCTACACCCCCTCCCTATTTTCGCCTACTCCCTTGAATCTATCATCCAAAACTTTCATCGCCCTTCCATTTATCAATAATAAAAAATCTCGTTAGCCCTAGTCTAATGAAAAGGAGCTGGGCGACGTTGGGAGCGGAAAAAGAAAAAAGAAAAGGAAGAAAAAAAAATATATAAAAAATACAGGACTCCTATGGGCGTGGAGAGCTTCAAGTTTTGCGGGGCATCGATCGTTTCTCACTTGGCCGGAGCTTTTCTCGAGTTCTCAGGACGAGGCGGTCTCGCGAGTGCGAGCGGGACGCGATCAAAGAGCGAGAAAGAAAGCGCGGATCAAAAAAATCGCCGGACGAGGGGGGCAGTGGGAGGAGGCACCGAGGCGGAATTGCGTGCACACGCACCTAGCGATTTGGTGCGTACGCAGTTGCCATGGAGATGCTCGCATTGATCGCAGAATCCGAGTCGACTCGAGAGTGCGTACAAACCAAGAGCACCACGCACTGGCTTTATTTTATTTTCGCGTTTTATTTTCTTCCACCGCTTCCGTGTTCCCTGCTTTTCCTCCTTTATCAAAATAACTGCCAGTTTTTCCGGGACGCGTCCCGAATTTTCCGGAAATTTGAGATTTTCTCGATTATTATTGCAGGACTAGGAATTGAAGATGATTATGGATTCTATGGAATGTTCATAAAGAACTATGAAAACAATAAAATTTATATTTAAAAGAACTATATGATATTCAGCATTATCTACGAAGTTTTGCAGGACTTGAAATTGAAGATAATTACAAGATTCCATGAGATTTTGATGAAAAACTTTTAAAACATTGACATTCATATTTTGAAGAACTATATGATATTCAACATAATCTACACTTGAAATTGAAGAATATTACAAATTCCTTGAGATTTTTGTGGAGAACTTTAATGAAGAACTATATGATATTCAGCATAATCTACAAAGTTTTACAGGACTTGAAATTTGAGATAATTACAAGACTCCTTGAGATTTTAGTAAAGAACTTTAAAAAACATTAACATACATATTTTGAAGAACTATACGATATTCGGCATAATCTACAAAGTTTTGCAAAACTTGAGTTTGAAGATAATTAAAGGATTCCATGATATTTTGATAAAAAACTTTTAAAACATTAACTTTCATATTTTGAAGAACTATATGATATTCGGCACAATCTACAAAGTTTTGCAAGACTTGTAATTGGAAATAATTACAGGATTCCATAAGATTTTTATAAAAAACTTTAAAAACATTAATATTCATATTGAACTGTATGATATTCAACATAATCTACACTTGAAATTGAAGAAGATGACAAGATTCCTTGAGATTTTTATAAAGAATTATAAAAACACTACCACCTACATTTTGAAGAACTACATGATATTCAGCATAATCTACAAAGTTTTACAGGACTTGAAATTTGAGAAAATTACAAGATTCCTTGATATTTTAGTAAAGAACTTTAAAAAACATTAACATACATATTTTGAAGAACTATACGATATTCAGCATTATCTACAAAGTTTTGCAAAACTTGAGATTGATGATAATTAAAGGATTCCATGATATTTTGATAAAAAACTTTTAAAACATTAACTCTCATATTTTGAAGAACTATATGATATTCGGCACAATCTACAAAGTTTTGCAAGACTTGTAATTGGAAATGATTACAGGATTCCTTGAGATTTTTTTCAAAAACTTAAAAAATATTAACATTTATATTTTGAAGAACTATATGATATTCAGCATAATCTACAAAGTTTTGCAAGACTTGAAATTGGAAATAATTACAGGATTCCATGAAATTTTTATAAAAAACTTTAAAAACATCAATATTTATAGTTTGAAAAACTATATGATATTCAACATAATCTACACTTGAAATTGAAGAAGATTACAAGATTCCTTCAGATTTTTGTAAACAACTCTAAAAACATTAACATATGTATTTTGAAGAACTACATAATATTCAGCATAATCTACAAAGTTTTACAGGACTCGAAATTAAAAATAATTGCAAGATTCCATGAGATTTTTATAAAAAACTTAAAAAACATTAACATTAATATTTCGAAGAACTGTACATGACATTCAGTATAATCTACAAAGTTTTGCAAAACTTGAGATTGAAGATAATTAAAGGATTCTATGAGATTTTGATAAAAAACTTTTAAAACATAAATATTCATATTACGAAGAACTATATGATATTTAGCATAATCTGCAAAGTTTAGCAAGACTTGAAATTGGAAATGATTACAGGATTCCTTGAAATTTTTTTCAAAAACTTAAAAAATATTAACATTCATATTTTGAAGAACTATATGATATTCAGCATAATCTACAAAGTTTTGCAAGACTTGAAATTGGAAATAATTACAGGATTCCATGAAATTTTTATAAAAAACTTTAAAAACATCAATATTTACATTTTGAAAAACTATATGATTTTCAACATAATCTACACTTGAAATTGAAGAAGATTACAAGATTCTTTCAGATTTTTGTAAAGAACTTTAAAAACATTAACATATATATTTTGAAGAACTATATAATATTCAGCATAATCTACAAAGTTTTGCAAGACTTGAGATTGAAGATAATTACAGGATTTCATGAGATTTTTATAAAAAACTCTCAAAACATTAACATGTATATTTTGAAGAACTGTATGATATTCAGCATAATTTACAAAGTGATGAAAACTTTCTGATATTCTACAATTTTTCGAATTTCAAGAACAATCAAGAATCTTCTAAATTTTTAGTATTTTTCACTTCTTTTAAAATTTTAAAACTTCAAACAAATTCATACGAAAAATCCAAACTTCCCTAATTTCATGGAAATTTGTCCAATTTATGAAGATTTTTTGTAATTTCGGCATACCTTTTAGGTTTATTAAATTTTTGGTAGAAAATGAAAAAAAAAACATTATCATGTTTTTCGTGCTTTCATGTTCCTTATTTTTCCTCCTCTATCAAAATAACTGCCAGTTTTTCCGGGACACGTCCCGAATTTTCGGGAAATTCGACATTGTCTTGATTTTTGAGCTTACTATTATTGTAGAACTTGAAATTTAAGATGATTACATGATTTCGAGAACAATTTCGGTTCTATCAATGCAACTGAATTTGTTATAAATAAGTTGAATGAAAAAAAGAGCGGAAAAAATTGGATAATTCTGACAGTCAAAAAATTTCGTATGTTGTGTTGAGAATCATGGTTTTTCTAAATATACACGATATTTCGTAAAGTACATACTTAACAATGAAAAAAAAAGATTTTCTTTTAAAATGAATGTAATTTGCTCCGTAATATTTTAAATATTAATAAATATGATCCTCGGAGTCAGTGAAAAAAATCTTCGTAAGCTGAAGGTACAAATTTTTATTAAATCTAGAAAATTTTGCCAGTTAGCCCCATGCTAGAAATTTTGCAAATTTGGAAAAATCAGAACACATGGGAACTATAGAAAGGCCAAGAAATCTATCAAAATCAAAATTTTTGTGAAATTCCAGACAATGATCATTATTATATGAATTGTGTTTCTTATTATATTTCTTTAAAATATGCATAAAAATATTGTTCATATTTACAATGAAATGGTGGAAATCTTGAAAAATATTCGAAAATCAGCACAAAATTTGACGAGTTTGACAAATTTCACCAATTTTAAAAGTGTTGGGTAGTTGGTTTGATATTGGTAGAAACTTCATAATTTGTGAAAAATCACAACGTATTAAAAATTCCAAGAACTGTCAACCATTCTGAAAAAATTGAAATTTTTATAGAATTCCAGAAATCATCCATCATCTTAAAAATTATGTTCATTATTATAATGTAATAGATAGGTACGAAATAGGTATGCATCAAAATTTTTTTTTTATTTTTCCGTAAAAATTCGCAGTAATATCGAAAAGCATTCAAAAACTAAGAAAGATCTTGATAAGTTAGACAATTTGTATGAAATTCAAAAAATTAAAAAATAGTCTGCATTACGTTAAAAATGTTGATAATTTTCGAAAATAAGGAAAACATTTGAAATTCAAAAACCCTTAAAATGTTTAAAAAATTTTTTAAATATTGGAAACATTGAAAACTGTCGATTTCTCCATTCATTTCGAAAAATTCGTATAATGTTCCAAAATCTTCATAACTAGATTGTGTATGTTCTTATATTTCCTCAAAATGTTCATGATCATGTTTTTTTTTCAATTTCTATAATAAATCTGAAAAACTCGAAAAGTATTTAAAAATTACGAAAAATTTACACGAGTTCTACGAGCTTCTACAAAATTTTGAACGTTTTAAATAGTTAGGATTATGTTCGAAATTTTTTCAGTTTTAAAAAAGCATCGAAAATTTCAAGGATCATCTTGAATTCTATCAAATTTGTTAAATTAAAAAAATGTTCATAAATATTCAAGATTGTGTTTACTGCAATCTTTCTTAAAAATATGCCTTATATTGTTTTTTTTTCAGTTGCTAATGAAAATCTGAATACTTGGCAAGTATAAAGTAATTACGAATATACTTCATGATTCGAATAAGTTTATAATTCGACAATCACTTATTTTTCTGTTTGAATGCTTTCGGGATTTAAAAAAATAAAAAAAAAACATCGAAAATTCCATAGACTGTCAACAATTCGTAAAATTTTTAAAAATTCGTTGTATTTCAGGGAATGTTTATACATTTTTCAGATGGTGCAAATAGTTCAAATTCTGTAAAATTCAAAAAGCTATGTTATGTCCTCGAAATCGTTCAAAATCAAGAAATGTTTCGTCAGACACAAATGCTGAATAATTTCGAAAATTTCAATAAAAATCTATAATTCTAGAAAACGATAAATAATTTTGTGAATTTTGCAATGTTTTGGCAATTCGATAAAGCTACAATTTGTAAATTGATGCATTTTTTTGTGGTATCATTAGGTATTCTGCCCATCTGAAATTTTTTGGTAACAAGAGTTCGAAAAATCAAAGGTCCATTTTTTTCAAAATTTATCAAATAAACATTAAATTATTAAATTCTTGTGCTTTTACGTCATTTTGAAGTAAAACCATTTTATCATTTTCATGCTTTAAATGCCACTTTTTAATAAGAATTGTAATTTCTCTCTCGAAAAAAAAATTCATCTTCTCTTCCATACATGCAAAAAGACACCGACTTTTAGTATGAAGTTTCCAGGATATATTGGATTACATTTTGATGCAAGAATCCTCAATTTTTCCATGTTGGTGTATTTACATATTCTCGAAAATCGAAAAATTTTTCTGATATTTCCAGGGGAATTCCCTAGTTCATGGAATAATTACCAAATATACATAACACCTCTGATTAAAAGCATTACAGGTTATAATTCAGGAAATATAATTGCGTCTTTTGTAAAACAACTGCGTAATTTTCCGAAATGAGAAAGGGTGGAATCGACCTTAAAGAAAAGGGGAAGCCGTCCACTTTCCTGTAGTGTAGTATTTGGGGCGAACACGTGCGATTCGGCTGCCTCCTCTACTTTTCCCTTCATTGATCTCCCAACCTCGTATTTTCCTATTCCATTTCATTTCCTCATTTATTTCTTGGCCATCGAAAAACAAAAGCGAATGAACTCGAGTGACCTTTACAAATTATTCTACAGGTTTCTAGAAAACACACACCTTAGAGAATTTCGTAAATGGTGAAATAAAAAGGATATTTAACAAAAATTCACTAAAAGTGACTGAAAATACAGACGTAAGTTCAAGAAATGTTTAGAATAATGAGAGAAATGATGAAGTATATAATATCTGCTATCTGCGGAAAAGTAATAACATATGAACAAATTTCTCCAAAATTGATATAATTTTTTCAATTACCCTTCGACATACACAATTCTTGGATTCAAAACTAGATTTTCTAATATTGACGTACTTAATCCTAGAATTAGTTTATATATTAGATATTCAAAAAAAAAAAAAATGAATATTTACAGTTTGCAAAAAAGCTCATTCTTTATGTAAGTTACAATAAAAATGAAAGCTTAAGAAAATAAGTCGGTTAAAAGTGTTTTTTTTTGTTTTGTTTCATTTACGACCTCAAATTCAATCTCTGTTCAGTGTGTCACACCTACGAAATACCAAAAAGTGAGGGTAACTCTATGAACCGAATCTTACAGGGATGCTCGCTAAGCTGAAAGGGTTCATGAATCGGGGACGTAAACTTGACCAGTGGCTCGAAATCTCCGGAAGCGTTTGCCTCTCTCCGGGTCAAACCGAGTTTTTGCTAACACATAAAGCTAACATCCCAGAAACACAACCTAACCTGCTAAATTAGCAAATCACTGCAAAATTGAATGCGAAAAATCTCAAAACGTTTATCACGCGTATTTCGAAAAAAAAATACGATAGTAAACCCCCTTTTCCTCAATACTTGAGTCATTTACTACAAATTCTTACTATGCAATCATAATTATAATTAATCATTCAACTATAAGAAAAATCATCTAATTTTTTAAACCGTTTTTTTTTATTTATTTATTTTAAAATTTTTAAAACCGTTCGTTTTTATGCGATAAATTAAGACATACATCACAAAAAACATACTCAAAAGTTGAGTAATTTCATCAAAGCTTATCCACCTCATTGGTATTTCGTAATTTTTTAGTACTTTTGTATTTTTCAGATATTCGGAAGAAATATGATAGTAAAGAAAATTTATAAAATTCAGTAACATTTTCTAAAATTTTACGAATTTTTTGAATTCATTGGAAACCTTCACAATATTCAAGATTTTATGTTATTGATTATTGTGAAATTTTCAAAATCATATGGCAAGGGCGTAGGCAGAACAAATTTTCGGAAGGGGTTTTTCTGAAAAATATTTTTCCTTCGGGATTTCATAATTTTTCATCTTTGACAATATAGTGACAAGAGAGTAATTTTGAAATGTATTACATTTCGGAATTTCAAAGTTATACAACTTTTGGAACCCAGAGTCGCACATTTTTCAGGTTCGTAAATATTGGAGTTGATTTTTTTGATTTTTAATTAGTAACTGAAGTTTCATTTTTTACTAATACTTTGTGTATTTATACCACTTGGAGGATTATATGATATTGAGTAATATAGGTTTCTATAAAGCATTCTAAAATTCGATGATCTAGAAATATAACTCCTAAAACATTTATATTCTTGAATTGAATTTTGAGCAAATTTTAACAACACAGATAAAAGGTACATCAGAAATTTATATTATTTGCGTATGGTATATTATTCATCAAATTTTGTAGTATTTTCAGGTATTTTTATATATTTCTAATATTTCTATGGATCGCTCGATATATTTTTAGAAATTGATGCTATAGTATTGAAACATTCAACGATTTTTAGAATAAAAATTGATTTTTTTTAAAACAGTGTCTTTTATGATGATTTTTAACACTCTTACTTCATATTTTTTTAGTATTTATACAATGAAAAGTATGTTTAATCGTAAAAATTGTATCAATTGAATTGAATGTACTTTTTTGTTTTCTATATGAATTTCTAGAATAATTTTTAAAATCATGTATAAATATATCATTATATCAATAATTATGCTCTGGGACAAAAGGTTTTATTAATTTCTAAGAAAATTATTTCTACATGATTTAAATGTATTGAAAGGTTTCTAGTAAACTAGTGAACTAGTAAACTAGTAAGCTGGTAAGCTTGTAAACTTGTGAGCTAGGAAACTAGTAAGCTAAAAAAAGAGTAGATTAGGAAGTTAGTAAGCTAGTAAATTACTAAACTAGTAAATAAGTAGGTTAGTAAGCTAGTAAACTAATGAAATTGTCAAATAGTAAAATAATAAACAAGAGGAAAAGTGAAATAGTAAACTAGCAAACTCATTACCAAGTACATTAGTTAATTAGTCAACTAGTCAACTTGTCACATTTGTAATATGTAGTAAACTGGTAATCTACATAGTAAGATAGTAAACTAGCGAGCTAGTGAACTAGTAAGCTAGTAAACTAGTGAGCTAGTTGAATAAACAACTAGTAAGCTAGTTAAATAGTAATCTAGTAAGCTAGTAAACTCGTTAACAAGTAAATTGATTAATTAGTAAACTAGTAAACTTGTTGGTTTTGTAATAGTAAACTGGTAAACTAGTAATCTAGTAAACTAGTAAGATAGTTGAATAAAAAACTAGTAAGTTAGTTACCTTGTAATTTAGTAAGCTAGTAAACTCGTTATTAAGTAAAAAAATAAACTAGGAAACTCGTTAACAAGTAAATTAGTTAATTAGCAAACTAGTAAAGTTGTGAAATTCGCAATAGTAAACTGGTAAACTAGAAAGCTAGGGAACTAGTAAGCTATATGAATAAAAAACTAGTAAGCTAGTTTGTTAGTAATCTAGTAAGCTACTAAACTCTTTAACAAGTGAAATAGTAAACTAGCAAACTCATTAACAAGTAAAGTAGTTACTTAGTAAATTAGTAAACTTGTCAAATTTGCAATGTAAACTGTTTAACCAGTAAGCTAGTAAGCTAGTAACCTAGTTAAACAAAAAACTAGTAAACTAGTAATCTAGTAAACTAGTATACTTGTTAACAAGTAAACTTGTAAACTGGTAATCTAGTAAACTAGTAAACAAGTGAGCTAATAAACAAGTAAACTAGTAAGTTAGTTAACAAGTACACTAGTAATCTAGTAAGCTAGTTAACTAGTTAGCTAGTGAACTAGTAAACGAGTAAATTATTAATCTAGTAAACTAGTAAACTCATTTTTCACATTTTTCTACTAGAATATACGAAACCCTGAAGGATTTATAGGTATTTTTTTAGATGACTTATATTTTTTTATATTGCTACAGAGATTTAAAAAACTCGATGCTTCAAAATGCGAATTTCGATCTATTTTTGTTAATTCAAGATTTAATGATAAAATCTCATTCATATTTATTTTTTATGTTTTATATTGCTATTCTCTTTTCGTATTTTTGAAATACTTAAAAGATTTTGGTACGTTTTCCAGAATTCTCATAGATTTATAGTATTTTTGTAATTTGATTCTCTAGAGTCCCAAAATTCATCAGATCGTAGAGGTGTTAGTCGATTATTTTCAGAAAACAGTTTTTTTTCATAGAATCCAATTAATTTCATTATTCTTTTAGAGTTGGTATGAATCGAAAGATTTTTAATACTTTTATATGGATTTTATATAGATTACTAGAACTTGATGATCTAAGACACTAAGTTTTGTAAATTTTTATCATTTTCGTAGATTTTCATTTTTTTTTATTATTCACTGGATTGCAACAATTTTTCTGATTCATATTTTCTACGTAATCCTACGTTTTGATAATTTTCACGTTTTTATCAAATATATACTGCTAATGTTTTCATGCTTTTTCTGTAGCTTATATTTTTATTGTTTATTGATGTAACTTTTTTTATTTTTACATGAAATATTGAATGATTTTATCAGAATTTCGAACGCTCAAAACCTCTCTCTGTCTACACGCTTCTCTTATGGTAAACATATTACGGATTCTCGAAATCTTTTCAAATTTGATGACCACAAGTTAATCTTCTTTTCTTTTAAATGTATCTATAACATGCACAGAATATTGACATTGATAAATAATCATAACACCTTTCAAAATTCACCAAAAATTTGGCACAACAAAGAAAGTTCTTGAAAAAGGAAATATTCACCCCTTTCCCCTCTCTTGAACCTTCAAAAACCTCCTCACCCTAGGAGAAGAAAAAAGGGGGCGTCATTGAGAAAGAGGGAAAATAATTGTAATTGATAGAGGCGAGAAAGAGGGAGCGAGGAAATAACTTCCTTTTAATCTCGAAGCTTAACCTTTGCTTTTCAGCTACCGGTTATGCTCGGCACGTCGTCGCGCAATCCCATTGACTCGCGATGGAATTTGATTAAGCGCGGAATCAAATAGGAAAAATTTCATGCATTTGTCCCTGCGAGTTTACTTTCCCGTCATAATTTTATCCTTGATGTCATTTTTCACTCGAGTGTCATATTCGAGCAAAAGTTTTTCCTGCGTTGGCTTTTAGGAGAATATCGTTATGTACACTCAGAAAAAAATTTGGTTTTTCAACTTCAATTTTTTTCACCTGACTAAATTGATTTAGTCACATTAGAACCCACTAAATTCTTTTCTAATTTGATTAAATTCATTTAGTAGAATGTATTTTGTACGATTGACTAAATTTTTAAGTGAGCTCGAATGTAACATTATTTCGTTTTGAATGCATAATATTTAGCTTTGAAAAAAGATTTTCACTCGTTTCGTTAAAGTGACTTAATCATTTATTCACATCGAAATAAAAAGTATTGTCGTTTATGTAGTACTAATGAAAGACGTTTACTTGCTTCCGAAGATGGGTTTAGTACGATTTACTAAATTTTTCATTCACGTCGAACATGATAGAACTAATGCTTTAACTATTTGTTTATTCCTTTGAAAAGAAGAGTTTGATCACTCTACCATAAGTTTTTGGTATATTTAACTAATTTTTCAATCAATATCAAATATAGAAGAATATTTCGAAGCCATTTTTATGGGTACGAATAACTGCAGTAGCGTAATATAAATAAGTTAAGTGGAATTTAAAAAAATTAGTTAGATAAGCCTGTCAATTTAAGTATAATTCGACAAAAAGAAGCTTAGATAAACTGCAATAAATAAGTCATTTTTATTAATTATTTTAGTTACATCAAAGAACAATTTTTCATTTCCAAAAATTATTGAAATGAAACTGACTGAAGATTTTTTTTGAGTTATCAATAAAATACAGTAATTGTTACAAAACGCTAATGTTGTATGTAATAAACAATGTTAGTTGAATAAATAATATTTATTCTACATGCACCTAAATAGATCAAGTTAAAAAAAACGGTATTCTTTAGTTATTTTTACTATATTGGCTTGGTTGCTTTAAATATCTCTACCATATACAGGATACTCAAAAATTGAGTCAAATTTAGCAAAACATAGTTGACTTGATAAATTTAGTCAATCGTACTATATCTATTCTCTGAGTGTAGTTGGCATTATTTTGAATATTAAAAAAACTTTCAAAAACTTAAAAGTAGTAAATATTTTAAAGATTGTCAATCATTCTACGAAATTAGAGAAAATGGTAGAATCCTAGAAGATAACAATGATTTTTGTAAATTTGATTCGTTACCATATTTCTTTAAAATATAGCCTCTGCCGCTTTCCTATTTTTCGATACGAATCTGAAAAACTTGAAAACAATGAGAAAATTACAAAAATCTTCTCCAGTGAGAGAAATTTTTCTCAGTGTAACGAAAATTCTTCATCAGTTGGACGAAGTTTTACTAACTCTGTTTTAGATAATTCGAAAAATCTTCTCCATTTTAAGAACTTTGAAACATAAAACAATAAAATTCAAGAATGTGATTTTCATCAATTATAACAAAGAATTCAAATAATTTATAGAATTAGGAAATATTCACGAATTTTGTATATTAAGGTTAATTTTATTATATTTCTTAGAAATATGGATGATAATGTTTATTATTTTTACGTAAAAATATAAGAAACTTGAAAAAGTTAATAAATTACGAAAAATCTTCATTACTTGGACTAATTTGTATTAAAATTAATAATTTTCGAATAGTGAGATTAATATTTTAAGCACTGAAAATTTTTATAAATGAAAGAGAAAATATAAACTTTTGCCAACAGTTACAAAAAATTCGAGAAATTTGTGTAATTTCAGGAAACGTTTATAAGTTTTGTACATCTTGTTTATTATTTAGAAATGTGTATACGATCGATTATATTTTCCATTTCTTGTTACAAATCTGAAAAACTTCAGAAGCATATGAAAATTAAGAAAAATTTGAACGAGTTAGAAACATATTTATCAAAATTGTTAAATTATGCATTGTTTGCAGTGTGTTAGGAATTTCAAAAATTTTAGAAAATCGAACGTATTGCAAATTATCAAGATTCCCTTAGATTCTAAAAAATTTAAAAAAAAAGTCTGAAAGTTACAAAAAATTCCATTAACTTTTTTCACATTATGTTTGGTATTATATTTTCATTTTTTTGATAAATCTAAAAAATTAAAAACCATTAAAGAATTACGAAAAATCTCAACTAGTTAGAAAAATTTTTCCTCAAAATTTGTAAAGTTTCCAATGAAACATATTGTGTTCCAAATTTTGGAAAGAAATCGAAAGTTTTGAAAATATTGTCAGTACTCGCAAAGAACTCCAAATTTTTGAAGGTTTTAGATCAAATTTAAAAACTGTGTAGAATGTGTTCATTACTTTTCATTACTATATTTTTTCGTAATTCACATAATAATGTTATTTTCTTTTTCATGACATAAAAAAAAAAAATTAATAATTCTCAGCAAATGATGAAGAACCTTAAAGAGTTGGACCTATTCAACTTGAAAAATTTGACATAATTGTATTAAATCCAGAATTATAATAAAAACTAAACATAGTTACTCAAATAATTGATGTACCTCTAAGATAATAGAAAAATCATTTTTCATCCAGTTTCAAAATCTTCAAACTCGTTATCAAGCCATTCAGTACAAAAAATACAACACGTAACTATTTTCTGATCCTAACGGATATCAAAAAGATTACAAAACTTTAAAACCCATTGAATTTCCCAAAAATTCCATCAATAATCGAGATTCTAAAAATTGTAGAAAATTACGAAAAATCAAAGTAACCTTGTATTACGTATCGAAATTCTAGAATATCAAAAAATGTTTCATCGTCCAAAAGTAAATAATTTCGAACCTTTCAATAAAAATACAGAATTCAAATCAAATAATCAAAAAATGATTCAATAATTTTTTCATTACTCCAGATTTTATCCCAGGAAAATAAATTCCTCATCGCGGGACATTATTCCGCATAAAAAAGCTTAGAAAACCTTTTTTCTTTTTTATCTGGCCGATATATTTTCCCGGGCAGTGCGTAAAAATAGGCTGCACCCCGGTGCACTTGTACGTGTCGTATTGGGTGAATAAAAAGGGGTAGAATTGTGCATGCACTGTAGCATGGCACGGTGTACGGGGAAAAGTCGAGAAAAGGAAGTTACGAGAGAGAGCAAGAGCACGTACGCACCCTTCGCGCACGTGAAAACGAGCTTGCACTTGTGCTTGCGAGCTCGTGCGTAATCCAAGAACGCGCAGAGGCTTCTCGAATCCTGGGATACGTTGTTCACGAGCCGCGTAATAGGCCAGGATCGCAATTATCCCGCTCTCCTCGACAATGAGAAGACTCGAGGATCCTTGGTAAAAAGCACTTTTTCTCTCGCGGCGAGCGAATTTCCAGTAGTGGCTTATTTTTTCCGACAGAAAAGAAATTTTTCCACGCGTTGAGAAGGAAAAATCAATAAAGGAGCTTTCTTCTTTATTTATATCCTTCTCGCTCTGTTGTATACATAAAAAAGCTCAATTTACAGCGATCAAAAAGCTTCTTTTCATAAACTCTCTCATTTTACTAACCTCTCGAGCTTTCGACCCTTACATTTTATTCTTAATCAGAAGTATCTAATCCAATCAAATAATTACACATCATTGAATTGATCATAAATAAAATGAAATTTTCTTTCTACTTACAATGCAGCCTCATTCACTTTATTTAAATCTTAATCAAAATTCATCTAATCCAATTTGACCACATTCCTTATCGTCAATATGAGAACCCTACACTGAGAAAAAAATCTTGTACTTTCTGCCATATATATTGTACATTTTACAATAATATTGCGATTTTTACAATATCATTGTAGTTTATACAATAATATTGTAAAATCTGCAATATTTATTTTACTTTTCACAAAATTATACAGTGAAATTGCTGATAATGTACAAATTACAATATGTATGCCAGTTTTTATTATATAATTTCGGGAAATTGATAATCTTAAAATACAAATTTAACTATACAAACTGTAATTTCTATCATACATGGAGAAAAAAATGAACTACATTACGTTTTTCCAGCTTTTTCGAAAACTGTATCATATTACAATATAATGCACTAGAAACCTCGAAAGTATACAAAAATATTGCAAAAAGAACCTACACAGATCTTCATACTAAAAAAAACTATGGAATTTTCAAAAATCTGGATTAATAGGAATCATAATATGATATTGCAAAAAGTACAAGAAGTATAGTAGAAAACGAAATATGTAGAGGAGTTTTTACATCAAAATATATCTATAACTACACTATCATTCGACAATATTTACAATATGAATTACAAAGATTGCTACGTTATCTAGCAAAAAGTGCAATATGTCAGAGTGATTCCCATGTACTATACAATATTGTAATATTTACTATATTTTTTTCTCAGTGTAATCAGTGAATGAAAGAATCTGGAGTGTCTTAATCTTTAAAATAACCAACATATTATAATCAAAATGAATCAAAATTCACATCCAAGTTTAGTATATCAACAATTTACCTCATCATACCGTGAATAAAAATCCATTCTTTTTTAATCTGGTCACATCAAGTCTTACTTATATGTCAGAATAAAATAAAAAAATCAGTATTATATCCATTTAATAGGAATCTTGTCAATCAATAGAAAGCTCCTTGCTTCCCATTTTTCAAAAATTTGGTCTATGCCTTCTTCTTTTTTTTGTCTTTGTTTCATGCGTTTTCAATTTTTTTAGGGGCGAGGGGGAGAGGGAGTGATGTTTGAAACTTGAAGAATTTAAAACATATTTCCAACTATCTAGAATCCAATAAATTTTATAACAAATTTGTCAAGGGCATTTGAATTTTTCGTAATTTTTGAATTTTTTGAATTATTTATGCAGAAATAAAAAAATATGATCGTTTATATTCCAAAGAAATATGATTTCGAACACTATCTGCAAAATATATGAAAATTTTCTAAAATTGTGGACCAGTACCATACGGTAAAACATTTTTCCATTTTGAAAAATTGTTCAGCATAAAAACAGTTTCTGTGTAGTTTTACAGAATTTTAAAAATTTTCAGCGATCTACGAAATTCATTGACACTGTGTGAAATTTTACTTCTTTTTCTAATTTGTATGAGTTATTGATAATGTCAAGAAATTTTTTCATTGAAAATTTTTTGAAATCCCAATAAGTGCAAACTATCGAATATCTTCCAATTTCATAGAAATTTGTCTAACAATTACTCATAAGGATTTTTGATATTTCTTTAATGCTTTTTAAGTTATTCACAATTTTCTTTAAAAATAAAAAAAAATCGTACATATTTCGAAAAAATATGATATTGAACACAATTTACAAAATATATAAACATTTTCTAAAATTATCTACCATCTCTGTACGATGGAACATATTTTGGTTTTTAAAAATTTTGAAGATATTACATCAGTTTTAATAGTTTCACAAAATTTTTAAACTTTTTAATAATCTACGAAATTCATGTACACTTATTTATAAAAGTTTATTAATTTCTCCAATCTTCAACCAATCTTGAAATTCTCAATTTTTTTGCAAAATTTTCAAAATTCCAAGCATATAGCACTTCGAATTTCATGAAAAATATTTTTCCAAGACAATAAGACTTTTTTTAATTTGTCAATAAAGTTTTTCATTTTGATATTCAAAAACGGAAAAACGGTATTGTTACAGTAATTTTTCATTCTTCAAAATTTTGAACATTTCGTACACAAGATTAACTATCCAAAATTTTCCTAATTTCATAAAAATATATTAAACTACTCAAAAAAATTTTACGATTCTCAAATCTTATTGAGTTTTCGACTTTCTATGCAGAAATAAAGTAATATTTGCAATTTATGGTTCAACTTTTATTTTCATAAATTGATTTATATCGAAGATTTCACCGCTCAAATTTTGTTTGCATAAAAAACTGTATTTATAAATTTCGTTGATTGAGAAGTTTTCTTAAAAAAATGTTTTTTGCCTAATACTACGAGTTTGCTTCAACAACTTTACGAATTTTTCATTTTACTTTTCAAATTGAAAAAAATTAACCTTCGTACCTTTTTTTTGTGATCATGCACAATAAATTTAATGTTTCAATTAAAAAAGCTGTAAATTGTTTAAACTTTCTGATTTAAAAAGCATCATTATATAGATTTATAAGTCCAGTAATCCAGAGCTTTTCAAATAGAAATATTACAATTTTCGAATAAAGAAATCGAAATTTTTCACTTTTCTCTCCATTGAAAATTCGTAGACTACCACTTCGAGTTTTGATGACATTTATTCTCAACTTTGAAAAAATTTGAAAATCTACAGAAGACTGTGTCATAAAAATTAAATAATAATAATGACAATCTGCTGTTTTAAAATCATGAAATTAACATACAAATTTCGTTGAAAAATGAGAAATATCTCGTGATAAAAACTTTTATTAAAACGCTATTTTCCCTGTCAATTTTCGTCGCACGCACCCCCAAATTGGAATCTCTTATTTCACGCCTGAGAAAGTTTTCACGTTTTTATCAAGCTAATGTCGCATTTGGTTGTAGCGTTCGACGCACAATTTCATTTTCAGAGGCATCGTGTAATGACGTGAATATAAGGGTAAAACGTAAAAAAAATTGCAGAATTTCGGTCAGTAAAAAACCTCGTACTCAAATTGAAACACGACTTTCTTCTTAAAATCAAAAATAAGGGAAAATTATGAAGTAAAAGAAGTAAAAGAAGTATTTACCTAGTAAATTAGTTTCAAATGTGAATAAATTCTCAACAAATATAATATGAAAATGTTTCGCATTTTTCAATAATGATGACAATAATGAAACAGTGGCTATAAAACACTAAAAAGTATCAATTCTAGCTGAAAATTCGTAGTAAATTCATGAAAATCGATAAAAAGTACACTTTTTTTCACCAGTAAACGATATCTTCCATTTCAGATTCAAAGAGTACATAAAATTGCATGTTGCTCAATGCAATTAGGAAATGACTGGACGTTGAAACTTTGGCATTTCACGTTACCTACAGCCTCCCCTTCCCTATCTTTCAGGCCATGCCGAACTTTTGCACTAATTCAGCATGACCTGACACATGCACCCATGTGGAAACCAGAAGATGTCATTATAGAGACGATTCCCACTTCCCTTTAGCACGACCAATCTTTTTTGAACGTACTGCTGTTGACATCTGCTCGTGTAATCTTCTCACAAAGTACAGATCCCATCGCACTTTTCCCTCCTGCAAAAATTGCCAGCTATCAAACAGTTTCGCGAATTATTCCTTTTTTACCTCTATGTACTCTTTAAAACCAATCAATGAGTGTCTTACTTATTAAAAAATCAAGTTGATCCCTTGGAGCTACGATTTGTTCTCATAAAAGAAAAAACTCCACTGATTAACTCAATAATTCTTCTATATTTCGAGTCCTCATCAGGAAAACAGTTATCAAAGAAAACGAAATCATCGCTGTTGTACAATCCATTTTTTATTATGTTTATTATGTATTAATTATTTCTACAATCCAAATAATTATTGTGACATTGTACGCAAAAACACCCTGTACAGCGGCATAGGCAGAAAAGTTTTTCGGTAGGGGCTTTTCTGAAAAATACTTTTCTTTTTGGGATTTCAGAATTTTCAATTTCTGACAGTATGGTTACAAGAGACTGATTTTAAAAGATTTTACGTTTTGGAAATTATACAACTTTTGGAATCCAGAGTTGCACATTTTTCATGTTCGTAAATAGTGGAGTTCAATTTTCGTAATTTTTAATTTTAACTGAGGTTTTGATTTTTTTTTACTAATACTTTTTTTATTTATACCACTTTAAGGAGAGTCTGATATTAGAGTTTTCTGAAATTCGATGCTTTAGGAATCAAACTTGTAAAAAATTTATTTGTATATTTAAATTGATTTTTAAGCAAATTTTAATCACGCAGATAAAAAATACGTCATAAATTTAAATCATTTTCAATTATACTATTATTCATTCAATTTTGTAGTATTTTCTGGTATTTTGATATATTTCTTATATTTATATGGATCGCCCAATAGATTTTCAGAAATTGATGCTATAGTATTGAAACTTTCTTCGATTTTGAGAATTTAAATTGATTCCTCAGACGACAGTTTCTTTTATGAAGGTTTTTAATACCTTTGTTCCACATTTTTTTAGTATTTTTCATTTAAAAGTATTTTTGATTTTATAAATTGTATAAATTGAATCAAACAAATTTTTATTGTTTTTTGTATGAATTTCTATAATGATTTCTCAAATTATATAAAATTATAGTATAAAATTAATATATATGCTCCAGCGTAGAAAGCTTTATAAATTTCTAAGAAAATTATACATAATTTTGAAAGATTTCTAGTAAACTAGGAAGCTAGTATACTAGTAAACTAGTACACTGATAAGCAAGTAAACTGGTAAGCCAGTAAACTTGTAAGATAGAAAAAGAGTAAACTAACTAACTAGTACATTAATAAACTACGAAACCAGTAAACTAGTACACTACTGAAATTATAAAATAGTAAAATAGTAAATGAGTGAAAAAGTGAAATAGTAAACTAGTAAACTCATTTTTCACACTTTTCTAGTACAATATACGAAACCCTGGAGGATTTCTAAATATTTTTTTATATTACTTATATTCTTGTAGATTGCTACAGAGATTTAAAAAACTCGATGCTTCTAAATGCGAATTTCGATCTATTCTCAGTAATTTCAAGAACTATTAATAAAATCCCATTTATATAGATTTTTAATGTTTTGTATCTTTTTTTTTCGTATTTTTCAAATATTTAAAAGATTTTTTCGCATTTTCTAGAATTCAAATAGATTTAAAGTACATTAAGAATTTGATGCTCTAGAATTCCAAAATTTATGGATCGTAGATGCATTCGTCGAGATTTCTCAGAAAACAGTTTTTTTTTAGAGAATTCAATTAATTTCATTATTCTTCTACTTCTACTTGCAAAATAAAAAAAAACACGATTTTGTTATTTTATTGACAATTTTTTTAGTTTATATCTTCTTCATATTTGTTTGAAATTTGAGTCATTCAAAAAAAAGCGTTAGTTTGGTGATGAAGTAGTCAAAGGGCGCCGATAAAAATTCGTTTCAACAGTTTTTGAGGTGCGAAATATATTGATGAAGTCGGTGACCCAATCCCATCGCGAAACCTGTTTTTACTCGGCGTATATTAACGGGACTAATAATTATCGCGTTTGACAGGGCCACGGTCAGGATCCTCTAATTTATGTAACTACCGTAAATTGACTAGTTTTGAGCTATTAAACTTCCTTGAATGTTTCAACGACCGAGGAACATCGGTGTTATTAATAACGATGGAGAATGAAATTTCTAGCTTAGACATTTGTTTTATCTTTAGCCATTTTTTGGGACCTTGTGAAAATTTGTAGTGTCTTCAGTCTTCTATTATTATAAATTTTTTATTTGAAATTTTTTTTTATTGCAACTCTGGTGTTATTCGTGGATTACTATTGTAAATTATTGAATAAATTAAATCAAACCTCTCGATTCCCAGTCAACGTTTTTATTTTCAATATATATAGAGGGAAAAACTGATCACTTGGAGCCAGAATTTCAAGTTATAACTTTTTTCCATATGATCTATATTTCGGTTGCAAATGGGGCCGTCATCAGGATACTTCAATTCATAGAATTCATTATTTCTCAAACAAAATCAAAAACCAAACAAATCAAGACAAAAAAAAATTACGCACATTTCCCGAAATTCAACAAAATTTTATACTTTTTCAGAATGATTGACAATTTTTGGGATTTCCAATGTTTTCTGTTAAAATAGAAATTTTTAAACTTTAGATGTCAGATTGTTCAATTTTTCGCAATTTATGAAAATCTGCATGATCAAATTCTGGAGAAAAACAATTTATGAAAGTATGAAGTTTTTTGGAACTCTACAAAAATATTGATTTTGTTAGATTTATTCTTTTTTTCTATCATTTTTACGTGTTCTGATTTTTTAAAATTTGCAACATTTCTAACATGGTGCTAAGTAATGATAATTTTCAAATTTTATAAACATTTGAGGATCTCACAAAGATTCCTTTTGATTAGAAGTACTTTTTAAGTATTCGAAATTTTCGTTAAAAATTCGAAAAAACATTGACTAATAAAAACCAATAAATATTGAAATAATTGACCTCGAGGTTTTTTTCAAATTCTTAATGTGATATGATTTTTTCAAATTTTCCAAAATTTTTAGTAACATCAAACTCACTACTCAACATCTAACAAGTTTTACGAAATATGTCAAACTTGTGAAATTTTTAGGTGATTTTCAAATATTTCTCAAGTACTCCAAATTTTCGTTGAAAATAAAAATTATTTCGCAATCATATTTCAAAAAAATGTATGACGAACAAAATATATGAAATTATGAAGGTTTTCTGAAATTGTACAAACCATTTAGATGTTTTTGGATTTATTGAAATTTATTATAATTTTCAGTGCATTTTGATTTTTCAAAAATCGCAAAATTTCTGAAATGGTACCAACTACCTAAATTTTTCAGATTTTATAAAAATTTGTATAGCTCACAAAGATTCCTTTTGATTCCTAAGTACACTCCAAGTATTTTAAATTTTTGTTAATAACTTGAAAAAACATTATCGTGCATATTTAGAAAAAACAAATTTCTTAAATATCGTGAATTTTCAAATAATATTCCCTACATCAAGAATTCTTAATTTTTCGGATTTTTAATAAGTTTACAAAAAACTACTAAAAAATTTTCAATGATTATAAAAAATCGTCAAACTTAATAGGAATTTTCGAAATTTTTGATGTTTTTCAAGTCTCTCAGTTTTTTATTCGAAATCGTATAAACATTAATAATTAATAATAAATATCATGCATAATTAAAAATAATACAATAATAAACCCTTCGTTCCAGGGCCGTAATTAGGCATGTGCAGGCGGTGCAGCACACCAGGGCCCCCAAATCCCTCGCTACGGCGCTGCTTCCCCCCCCCCAAATAATTAAGTCTACTATAGTGTTCACTAAAATCGATTTTTAAAACATCGATGATAATCGATGTTTTAAACGATGTTGCCGATTATTAATCGATATTGTCGATTATAAATTGATGTTGTCAATGTTGCCGATTATTAATCGATGTTGTCGATTATAAATCGATGTTGCCAATTATATAATAATTAATGTTTTAGTTGAGTTGCTGATTTTTTAAAATAAAATAAAGTACATCGAAATTTTCATTTTTCCATATTATGTATTCATTTTAGCACTCGAATATATCGCTCATTGAAAAATTTTGACTTTAATCACAAATTTTTTATCGAAATTGCTATAAATGTCTAGAATTTTTCATAGTTGTCGTATGATTGTTGAGAAAAATTTATTTATGGAATAATCTACGTCACTAAATAATTTGAATGACGGTTGACGGTTACATTGTAAATTTAACGGTTTTTCCCTACATCGATGTTAGCATCACCAACTCGAGTTGAAAGATCGATGTTAAAATCGAATGAAAATCGATTGTTCGTGAACAAACCTAGTCTACTACCCACCCGAAAAAATCGCGTTCTGCCGCCCCTGCTTAGAATTTTAAAGTCAAAATTGATTATAATTTTTCATAATTTTTAAAATAAACATCAGGTTGCATAAAAATGTCCTACATAACACAATAGGATTTCTGCAAATATTGTATGTACTAAAGGTATATGTACTAAAATTTTAGTACATACTCAAGGTATGTACTAAAATTCGCAACCTCAATAAAAAAAAGCATTCCTACATTTGTGATTAATTTACAAATGTTGTTGTTTAACAAAAAATACGATTTTTTTTTGGTTACCGGTTACCTGTATCTACTCAATGTTTGTAATTGTGTACACAATCATACACAATCCAACACAATCATACGAACGAATTTCTTCCAATTTTTGCACATTTTCACTAGGTTAGTGTCATAACCGTATATATGCATATATATATATATATACAAATGTATAGGCACATGACAACGAAACAAACAAAACTTTGTTTTGATTTTTGACAAGAAAAGCCAAACATTGATGAGAACACATAAGAAATCCACAGAAATCCATAACATTCGATAATTTTTATCGAATTTTTATACTGTGGAGAAATTGATATATAAGCAAATTCGAAAAATCAGTATATATATATATATATATATATATATATATATATATATATATATATATATATATATATATATGTATATACGAAAAATCCGAATTTCATTGTGACAGATGAAAATCATGAACTGTCAGAAGAAAAATTTGCTGATGAATTTCTGTAGCTGGTTTGATAAAAATACGATGTGATTGGGAAAAAGTGAAGAGAGGATATTCTCCAATGAGTATTTTAACCCAGAGACAATATCTCGTGATAGTATTGATGCAATATATTTTATTGCTCACTGATGTATCCATAAATTCTTTTTCAAGTTTTGCGAGACTTTATCCGGTCGATTTACTCGTACTTTACGTGTGAGTGGTTTGAATCCGAAATAATTAATTTAATTTATTTTTTATTTGTATTATTTAAAGTTTTGAAGATTGTTCAGGGAACAGTATCTTTATAAATTTCTAGTACATTCGGTATTTTAAATTTTTTTTTCAGTTACACATTTTAAAAGATTTTCTAGTATTTTATTCTGAGTATTCGTAGATTTATAGTATTTTCAATATTTTTTGTATTCCCTTAATATTCATACAATTCGATGATTTTCCTGGAATTTTATTAAACTAATTTTTAGATTTTTATAATTTAATACTTCAGGGTTCTTACAGTTATAGATTTTTGTATTTTTTGTATTTTTATTTATTGCTTTACAGTTTTCTAGATTTTAACATTTCTACATTTATAAGTTCAAGATATTTTCATTATTTTATTAGATTTTTGAGAATATTATAGCTTTATGATAATTTATAGTATTTTATAGACTGCCATTATTTTTACTCATTTTTGGAAATGAAATTTTATGGATTCTTTTACTAATTTTTAGAATTTAATATTCTATATCTTTAAGTTCAACTAATTTTCAGTAATTTAATAGATTTTTGAGAAAATCATAACTTTATATGAATTTAGAGTAGTTTATATAATGCCAGTATTTTTACTATTTTGTATAGTATTATTATATGTATATATAACCTGCTACAATAATTTTTTTTACTATCATAGATTCTAGTATTTTCATATATTTTTCCATCGCATCAAATAATTTCTTGTTATAAGATTTAGTTGAATCATTTTGAATATTGTATCAGGTTGTTAAGGAATTTTTCTTTATATTTCATAGATTTCAAGTTTTTTGTTGATATCTCCAGTTGATACCTCCAGTATTTTACATATTTTATTTTAAGTATTATTAAATTTCTAGTACTTTCAATATTTTTACACATATTCTCAGTATATATACAATGTAAAAGATTTTTTAATGTTTTGAAATGAATCGACAGATTATTAGAATTTTATGCTGCAGGATTCAAATTCGAACAGATTATAATTTTATAGATTTCGAGAATTTTAAAATTTTCTCGTTTTTTTATGAATTTTCATTTTTTATACAGATCTTTAAAATTAGAGATAGTAAATTCTGAGTACTCGAAAATTTCAGTATTTCAATAGACTGCTTAAATTTGTATTATTTTTTAATATTTACACATGACATTTATTAAGGTTTTTGATTATTTTTATATATTTTTACATAACGTCAAAGAATTTGATGATTTAGATTCAGTTTTATGATTTTGAATATTTTATCAGATTTGTCAGGGAACAGTATCTTCAATTTTTAAAGATTTATAGTTTTTCATTCATTTCCAGTACCTCAAGTATTTCACATATTTTATTTTAAGTATTAATAGATTTCTAGTCTTTTTTATATTATACACATTTTTTCTTCTTTTACACAATTCAAAGGAATTTTGATATTTTGATGGAATAACCTATAAATTTTCAGAATTTGATGCTACAGAATCCAAAGTCAAACTGATTAATATAATTTTATATATTATGAAAAATATAATTTTTTTAAAGATTGAGCGAATTTTATAACATCCTTGTATTTTTATAAATTGCTATACATATCTCTAGAATTTTAAATACTATATTTGAAAGTTTTGAAAAATTTCAGTATTTCTATAGCTTTTTGAGAAAATTATATCTTCATTTAGATTTAAAGTGTATGATAAAATACTTAAATTATTGTTAATTTTCAATATTTGTGCACGACCTTTATTAAGTTTTATTATTATTTATATAGATGTATTGCATTTTTATGTATTTCTATATAGCTTCCAATAGTACGATGCTCTAAAATTCAAAGTTGTATGATTTTGAATATTTATTAGATTTTTGAGGGAATGGTATTTTTTATAGATTTATAGTATTTTATAAATTTCCAGTACCTTCAGTATTTCACCTATTTTATTCTAAATATTTGTAGGTTTCTTTACTTTTTGTATTGTACGTACTTCTTCAGTATCATGACAATTCAAAAGATTTTTGAATACCTATTGATGAATTAATCTTCAATAGATTTTTATAATAAAATGCTCTAGAATTCAAAGTCTTATAGATTTTGAAAAAAAAATTATATCTTAATGTATTTTGAACATTGAAAATTTTTTTTTATAAATCATTGGAATCGGTTTAGAGATTTCTAGAATTTTACCTTCTAAATTTCTATGTTCTACAGATTTTTAGTATTTCAATTGATTTTGGAGAAAATTATGAATTGATATTAATTTCGGGTATTTTATAGACTGCTAGATTTTTTATTATTTTTCAAATATTTATATATAGCAACCTATGAGTTTTTAAAAACTATTTCTATAAATTTCCAGAATTTTATGTGCTTTTTAATAGCTTCGAAGAATTTCATGCTCTAGAATTTTTAGTTTCAAGAATTAGAATATTTTACAAGATTTTTTGGGGAATTATCTTTATAGATTTATAATATTTCATGTATATTTTTTGTACATTAGGTATTTCACGTATTTTGTTTACGTATTTGTGGATTTCTACTAATTTTTTTTTTTTTTTCGTATTTCCTCGGTATTTTTAAAATTTAAAGAAATTTCGGATATTTCGATGGATTTAACTGTAGATTTTTAAAATTTGATGCTCTAAGACTCAAAGTCTAATAGATTATTATTTACTAGATTATTAGAAATATGTTTTTATAGATTTTTGAGAGTTTTTCAAATTTTCTTGTATTTTTATGGATTGCTATACATATTTCTGAAATGCAGCACTGTAGATATTCGAGTCTACAGATTTCTAGTATTTTAATTGAGTTTTGACTGTTTTGAGAATAATAATTTAGAAAGTATTCATCATTTTCCTAAATTTCTAGTATTTTAATTTATTTTTATAGTCTACATAGCATCTGTGAATTCGATTCTCTAGAGTTCAAAGTTTAACAGATTTTGAGATGGATTTTTCAGAAATCAAGATAACAGTATCTTCACATATTTCTTTTACTTCATAGATTTCCAGCATCTTCAGTATTTTTTGCATTTCTTTAGTATTTTTACAACTTTTTGTGAGTTACTAAATATATATTTTAAAAATTTGTTGAAAGATAACATATTTATTTGATCAAAAAAACCCATTTTTTACAGAATGCAAGATTTTTGTCTTGTCGCAGCGTTGACCATTTTATTGGTCAATTTTTTTTCAACGCACATATTTCAGGTACTTGAATCACTTAAATCATATAGAAGTAAAAAAAATTTCATTTCATCATAGTTTCTGAATCATATAATAAAAAAACTCCAGCTTTTTTAAGGCAATTTTGTCCATAAAAAAGTATAATTCAAAGTTCTCAAATTCTGCAAGAAAAAATCAGTTTAATTATCCCTTATTGTAAAGTAACTTCTTGCAATTAATTCTAAAATTTTTCAGGCTGGATTGATTCAATTGCTGTATTCAAGATTTCGTGTAACGCTAATACTTTGCATTACTTACGTTTTTTTGAGTATCAGCCTTCATTCTTGGCATATGACGATGGCCTGGTCACAACCACTTGGACATTTTTGGTCAAGAGGCTTTCACGTGTTTTATTCACTTCACAAAGCTGGTACCAACATATCACTGAAAGTTCATTTTTAAATATAAATAGAAAATATCTTAAAAATATATTATATTACATAATAAACAATACTTTTTTTGATTATTATCATTAATGAATAATGTATTTCCAAATAATTTTAATAGTGTTAAAGAAAGTAAACATGATACTTCCCAAAATCATCAATACTATATCAACATTTTTCACCGATACTTTCCTTACTTTTCCAGAACTTGAATGAAATCTGCATACATTCGTATTTTTATCAGTTGCAGTTTTGTACTACTACTTATACAAACGAGCCTCTTTGAGAATCGGAGATCCAAGGTTTTACGAATCGTCCATGTGGATGCCAAAACACTCTACTTTCATACAAGAATGACTTTCAATGCGATGAGAAATTCGTGATAATCTTACATTGCAATAAGAGTGATTTTCATTCGTCATTTGGCAAAGAAAGACTGAGTATACTTGTTCTTGAATTTAACTTTATTTTATTGACTAATACAGGACATTGATAGTAAATCAAAACGATCCAACAATAATAAAAATAATTTAAATATCGAGAAACAGCGAATTCGGTATTATTTTTTTATTTTCTTTTCCTTACAAGAGTCTATGAGATTCACTTTACAAAAATAAAAAAAGAACAAGACAAAAACAAGCTTTTCCAGCTTGATTTAAATTAATGAGTATTCAACAAAATAAGCATCAACATAAATTTATTTTCATAATCTCAGTCATCGTTGATGTACTTGATTTTTTCTCACTGTTTCACCAAGTTTCTGAAACAGAAAAAGTGTTCTATTTGAAAAACAGAATTTTCAAGGAAGGAGAACTTTTGGGAAAATGAGGTGTATTACCTTTGAAATCCGAACATGTTTAATCGGCTTTGTCCTTTTATAAGATCTGCTTTTTTTGTGCTAGAATTTCTCCTGGTGAGCGGTTTTTTTGTATTCTGTAAGAAAAATAAATAAATTATACTTTTGTCATTTTTAACAAAGAATTTGAAGTTGACTCATCTTAGAAACTATCTTCAAAATTTATCTTTTTTGAGTGATTTTCTTACATTTTGCTGCATTGAATAAATTTTACCGTTTTCTTTTGCATCCGTGGACGTTCGTCATAACTCAAGGAGAAATCCTCAAACTTGTATTGTTCTTGGGAACCCTCCAAAATATCACCCGATGAAACGCAAAAATCTATTTCAACGCCAGCGTCATTAGTTTCTTGCGAAGACTCTCCAACTTCATTTCCATGACTATCCAAAAAATCTACAGATTCTCTCGAATTTCCTTCTAACATACAGTTTCCATAACCTATTTTTTTCGTATCCTCATTGCTCGATAAAATTGAATCCTTCAACATCACGCAATTCGTCTCAAAACTGCTTGCAAGTTCCAAGTCCTCGGTCGAATCATTTTCTTCATTTTTTATTTCTTCATCCTCCATTTTTCGTTCTTTGCAATCTATTTCTTCTTCTTTTTTCTCTTCCTTTTTTGACTCATTTTTTTCGAAATCTTCTTCATTTTTGATTTCTTCATTCTCCATTTTTCGTTCCTTGAAATTTACCTCTTCTTCTTTTTCCTTTTCCTTTTCAGGCTCATATTTTTCGAAAACTTTCTCTTCTTCTTTCACTTTTGTATTTTCTTTTTCTTCTTCTTCGTTGGAATTTGAAGTAAAAAATTTGCTCTGGGCTGAAGCATCTTTGGGAATGACCGTTGGTCTGAATCGAATAATACCACGTTTTCTGTAGCGAAGAAGACTAGGAGATTCTGCCTCGGAATTTTTAAGGAAAGGATTCGTTCGTTTTGATCTGACTGGTGAGCCTGGTTCGTTATTTTCTGGTTCTGGATTTGTGATTTCAGGGATTTCTGGATTTTCTAAAGGTTCCATGGTTTTGATAACCTTGCATTTTTCGTGTGAGTACATTTTGAGAAGTTCTGAAAGTGGTGGCACGTCACTGGATTCTGCAACGTCTGGAAAGTTTAAATTTGTAAATAAGTTAATTATTTTGAGTTATTTCTCAATTTCTCTGAACTCTTTCACTTGAAGGAAAATTCGAAAATTTATCAATTTGAACACATAATAATGGTTAAAAGAAATTTCACCATTTATTAAGAGAAATTTATTTATAAATGTCTATTCGGTTTTTTGGTATAAATCTTTATTATTTTGAGAATTTATCTTATAAATATCAACATCTTAAATTGTTCTGACATAGAAAAGTTCATTTGTCATTATTTGAATCCATAAACATAACTTTAGTAATTTTTGTATTTTTTCCTATTTTGTTTTCAATGAACTTTTTAATTCAGAAAACGCAAAATTGAAATTTCTGTTTATTGTAATTATAGCTACCCAAAAATGCAGTGAATTTGATTTTTTTATAGAAATTGAATTTCATATTAAAGTCAGTTAAATTTTAAAACCCTCACATGAAATATCCAAACGTTTATTTTTTTATCGTATGTAAATTTTTACCATAACAAAGTACCCAAAATATTTCGATCACAAATCTTTTTTAATTAAAAATTCTTGAGTTTCATTCATTGTGTATATGCTTATTACTGTCATCTAATCATTCATTTATAAATATTTCAACTCTTTTACTTTGCAATACATTCGATGAAAAAACTTGTATCGAAAATTTAAGAATTCAAAGCACTGGAAAAGTATACAAGAAATTTTTTTGCTATTCAATACAAATTTATGCGATTGTAAGTAATTTGGTTTAAGAATGAAAAATATTAAAATTTCTGAAAATTCCTTGTGGAAAATATCAAAATCGCAAATTTTCTTGATCTTGAATTTTTCATTTGCAATTGATAAAACTCGTTAACTTTTGTTATTTTTGAATCTTTGCCTTTGTTTCTGACTTTTATCTTGTAGTATATTTGAAGAAAAAAATTGTTATAAAAAATTTACTAGATTAAAAAACTGTAATAATGGATCTTCAAGTAGTCATATGTAGTGTTTTTTTTTAAATTTCAAAGTTAATTTTTTAATTGTATAGTTGTTTAGTTATTCAACAGGAAATTTCGCAACTACTCACAAATTTTGCATTAACTTTTTTAATTCATAAATCTTCAAATTTAGAATTCTTTTTATTACAATGATTGCTTTCCACAAAGCAGTTAATTTGGTATTTTGGTACAAATTTACGGTTTACATATTGAAGAGAAAAAAAGAATCCAATTAAGAAAAATCCTCATAGAGCAATTTAACAATGTAAAATACTGGACAGTTTATTTTGTATTGATTAATTGAAATTTTACAATAAAAAATTCCTATAAAGTAGACACTCTGTTAAAAACTCTAATCTTTAGGAACTTGTGATTTATATGAAATTAATTTTTGATATGCTTTATGAGTTCCAGGAATTTTTCCGTAATTTTACATGTTTTTGGGCTTCAAGAAATACTATGCAGTTGTTTCAAGATTGTTATTATAATTTTCATTATCTTGTACATTTATCAGAAATTTTTTTTTGAAAATCATGCAATGAAAAGCTTTCTACCAACTTTTTTTTATTTCGATAAAAAAAAAGTAGATTCACATAAATTTAAAAACTGTTATAATTTCAGAAAAATTTACTCTATTTTGATACTCTATCCAAAATTAACACTATTTCAAATAATTTTCAGAGCTGTTCCATGCAATGTTCTAGCTCGTTTAATTCTTTTCTAAAGCTATAATAATTATCAAAAAGTTTTTGTTGACTACTGTCTACAAAATTATAAAATTTTAAAATAACCCTTGAAGGTAATCAACTTATTACCTTCAAATGACCGTTTCTTGGGAGTGTTCTCTTTTTTCACCAAATCAACTTTGGGTTTCATAACCATTACTTTTCCGGCAGTGTCGGGCATGTTGATAGTATTTTTATCTTTTCTCGAACACTCAGGTTGGACTTTGAAATTTTTTGACCAAATGCTCACGTGTTTTGTGACCTTATTTTCCAATCGAGCCATTTGCCCATTTTTTTTCGACTGGAAAAAACATACACATGGAAAAAATGAGTTTATCAGTGCATGTAATAGTATATTTTTTTATTTTTTTAATACTAATTGTTGCTAAACTAAATTTTTCAGTTCTTAAATTACACTGGACAAAAAAAATAGAAAATCATTCAAGATTTTGAGTTCATTTTTAGTATTTTTTTATAACTCAAACTTCTTTTTCTGTGAATCAAAAATTTTATCAAAACGAACCTTGTCGGGGTCAAAGTCGTGCAAACGTTTCATAGTAAACGGATCGCAGTTTCCTAAAGCCAGTTGATAAGCCAATTTTTCATCAATTTTTTCACCAGCGAATTTCAGTTGCTCTGGAGTCACATCCTGAGTTGGTTCGTGGAGTCGAACTTGTTTCCTTTTCAGAGGACAATACACCAACTGGTGTTTAAACGTAACAAATGCACAAAAAAAAGCATCAATGTACTCTGAATTCACAGTCAAGGATCTTTTGTTCAAGTACATGCCGAGTCGAGGAAGTGCCTGAAAAAAGCAAATGTAGATTGAAATGAAGGAAATGTATATGAGAATCAGGATTTTAAGAAAAATTAAAATATTTTTGATACATGAGTTAAAAATGTTTTAAAAATTAAGCTGGTAGAATCAAGGTGCCCAACAAACAATAAATGAACAGTTTTTCATTCATAAAAGTCCTTGATTTATGAATTTAATTTTGTAATTATAATTTTTTTTACTCTTACTCTTTGAATTTCACAGTCGCCTAATTTGAGCACGAACTTGCAAGCCTTGTTGAGTCCAATTCCTGGCAGTGAAGCCAAATAATCACAACCCGAGAGAATGCACATGTACCGGAATTTGTCCATATCGAAAAGTTCTTGCCGAATTCCCATAGCCAGATGAAGTCTCTCATGCTCCACCAAAACGCCACTTCCGCTGAGGTCCATTTTGAAAAAAATCTGGTGATCAATATTTAAACTTCAATATCCAGATACAAGATAAAAAACTATTTTTGTGATTTCAGCCTTCAAAGAAATATGAATTATTGGAGTTAAAATGGAAGGAAATAATGAAGTTGCTAACATTTTTGCAACCAAACAAGACCAGGTCACTGTCTTCGGTGATGACAATGTCAGCGATTCCGGATATGCTTAAGTAAGCTAATTGAGCGTCAGCTTCGTAAGGGGCCACAATGCAATCGACGTTGATTTTTTGGCACTCTTTTATCAATTCCAAGGCCATTTTGTGTGTCACGTCTAAGGACCTTTTCAGGATGTTCCTTGCATCCGATGTTTTTCCCATTTGTAGAAGTTCTGCTGCCCTTTTGCGATTCAAATCCCTCGATCTTGGTAAAATAATAATTTTTTTGTACATTAAAGTGATTACTATTTTTTTTTCAATATTCCAATTTTATAGAGGGAGAAATGCAAAATTTAATTTCATTAAAAAAAGAAATATCATTACTTGTATAGGGTAAGCAGTAAACTGTTCAAATTTTTAAAAATTTATTTTATTAATTTAGAACATTAGATTTAAGTTTATCTTTAAAACTTGTAGAAAAAAGTAGTTTGAGGTATAGTTTACTGAACTTGTTTGCATCTAAAACTACAAACGATGCATAATAAACGAAAACGGAATAAAATGTTTTTATTACCTTTAATAATTGTAGCTATAATTTTTTATGTTTAACAGAAGTAATAGAATGTTGGCCATTTTTTTTCCTGTGTAATTATAATACTTTTTTTTTTCAGTTCTTAAAATCGAAATCAATCGAAAGTATAAATACATTTGAACAAGGCTAAATTGTTGTTATAATATCAAGTGTTATAATACTGTTAAATAATTATATGGTTATTGTAACAATGAAAAAAATTATGAAAACTAATTAGGAATAAAATTATTATTTTATAATGTATGTAATAATATAATCTACTATTATCAATTGTGATTAATAATAATATAAAAAAATGTTTTATTAATATCATCAATTCAACATTTAATGTTGTATAATGATTGATATATCAATAAAAATATATAAGCATATAAATATACTTTTTCACGATGTCTGTTTTTAAATTTTATCTTCAGTCATTAACGATTTTTCTGAATTTTTTGGAACTATCAGTTTCATTGATGTAGAAGCTAAAAAAATGTTACATAAATTTTGAATCTTTGATGAAACTATAATACATTGTACAGACAAAAAAAATTGACTGCTACTCTATAAAGTTAAGGAAAAACTCACTCTCTCCTTTTTACTTCAGTCTCTTTTTTGGCAGGTAAGTGACGTCCGTCAAAAACTAAAATTGGTTTTACTCCTGCAGCCACCAACATGTGAACATATTTCATACAGTATTTGACGTATCTGAGAAAATAAAATATAAAAATGTTAGTTGAAAAAGTAGTTTGTAAAGCAGGTTTCAATAAATTTCTAGAAAACAAAAATAATTCATATTATGTAAATTAAAAAATGTTTTAGTAGATATTGAGAATCTACAAATACTAAAATGCTTTATACATATAAATCTGTTTTATTAAACAGATTGTCAGTTGTATTCTACAGATTGCCATGTTAAAATTTTAATAATGAAATCTGTAAAAAAATTAATAGTTCGAATTTGCAGAATACGTACAACGAAAAATCTGTTGAATTAGACAGATTAATCTGTTTAAAGTACACGTTTTACAAGGCAAATTTTTATCAGATTGCAATTTGTGCCTATTAAAAAAATTCTAATTAAGAGGGAATGTTTTTAGAACAGAAAGGCACAAACAATATTGTAAAAATTGAACTGCCTGACAAATTAAAAAATTGTTTAATACTTATATTTTTCTTTTTTATAAATGTTTTTGAAAGTTGGGTCATTATTTTCAAAATCAGTTTGGTCGTCACTGACCAATTCACCGATTTATCTCAAATTTTGTAAATAATGACGTAAACTAGTTTGAAAATATACGTATTTTTCATTTTTGGCTGAAAATTGGTTTTTGCCTAAAAATTTAGATTCTAGATTTGGCTGTCGAATTCAGTGTAACCTCACTTTTGTCGAAAACTTTTTTTTAAATCCTTATTTCTCATCAGAAAATCTATGAATTTTAATGATTTTTGTATGAAAACGTTCGAAATCGTACGAAATTTATGAATAATGTATCAAAAATATTTCTTTTAGCGTTGTTGAATTGTTATTAGCATAAATGAAAAAAGTGTAAAAAATTTTTAAGTAAATATTTTCCATATTGCATCATTTTTATTTCCCCCCGTTTTTTTTTTCATTGATTGGTAAAGGTATGAACTACATTCTGTAAAAACTGTTACATGCCAAAACGTTTCGTTCGTAAGTGAGCATTTTTTCCGATTTTTCAGCCTGTCATTAAAGAGTGATTATGAAATTTCGATATATTTTCACTTTTCTTGATATTAAGACAATGTAATATGTTCCGTATAATGATTATATATATTCCAAACGAAAGTAATGAACAAATTTCTAACTAGACGTTCAACAGCTCGGAATACAACTTGAAATCAAGCTTTCGTGTATATCACTAGACTGCTTAAATACTTACTATCACACATAATTTCATAAGAGTACTTTCTTTCTCATTGCTCTAAAACATTGCTAAATCATTGCTTGAAAAATAGTCAAGTGTGGAGTTATGCGATAATGTTATCAGTTTTTTTGTCCAATATTTTAAATTTTCTGAAAAATTTCCTCACACTTTAAAGCAAAATTTATACATAAAAAAAAGATATTTTATGTTCGAGAAACGTTCATTTTATTTCAAACTAAATAAATTATTCTATATGTTCAAATTGCTCACGTGATAATGTTTTTTCGGTGAACAAAGGTACTTTTCGTCATTATACTATTTCGTTCAAATATCGATACATCGAATTACTTCAGAAAATAGAAGATTTCAATTTTTGCAATTTTATTTGTGAAACTTCTCGAATTTTAATATTTTTTTACGTGTGATATCATAAAGTTTAATAACAGATGTGTAACCATTATTCAGTTTCTCGAATATCTTCGCGTTTGAAATGCATTTTATTAATTCTCATGCATGAGCTTAATTTAGTCATCTTTATCTATAAACAATATGCAAAGAACTATTACAATCAAACCAGGTCCACGCAAGTAAATATACATATAAAAGTTATCCTTAAAAGACATGCACGAAAAATTGAAGTCACGTTACACTCCGAGTAATGAAAAATTAAGTTAGGAAATTTTCATGGAAAATACACATTATTATCGAATAAGACATACTACAGTGTTTTAGGATCAATAAAAGTTAAAATATATTGAAATTTTATATTCACTTGTTAATGACACGCTAACTTACTTTTTTGTTACTCATTACTCGAGATATAACATGACATTATTTTTCAAAAAATTTCATAAATAATATTGCAAAAATTGAAATCTTCTATTCTTTTCTGAAGTAATTCGATGTATCGATATTTGAACGAAATAGTATGACGAAAAGTACCTTTGTTCACCGAAAAAACATTATCACGTGAGCACTTTCAACATATTGCATAATTTATTTAGTTTGAAATAAAATGAACGTTTCTCGAACATAAAATATCTTTTTTTTATGTATAAATTTTGCTTTAAAGTGTGAGGAAATTTTTCAGAAAATTTAAAATATTGGACAAAAAAACTGATAACATTATCGCATAACTCCACACTTGAATATTTTTCAAGCAATGATTTAGCAATGTTTTAGAGCAATGAGAAAGAAAGTACTCTTATGAAATTATATGTGATAATGAGTATTTAAGCAGTCTAGTGATATACACGAAAGCTTGATTTCAAGTTGTATTCCGAGCTGTTGAACGTCTAGTTAGAAATTTGTTCATTACTTTCGTTTGGAATATATATAATCATTATACGGAACGTATTACAGTGTCTTAATATCAAGAAAAGTGAAAATATATCGAAATTTCATAATCACTCTTTAATGACAGGCTGAAAAATCGGAAAAAATGCTCACTTACGAACGAAACGTTTTGGCATGTAACAGTTTTTACAGAATGTAGTTCATACCTTTACCAATCAATGAAAAAAAAAAACGGGGGGAAATAAAAATGATGCAATATGGAAAATATTTACTTAAAAATTTTTTACACTTTTTTCATTTATGCTAATAACAATTCAACAACGCTAAAAGAAATATTTTTGATACATTATTCATAAACTTCGTACAATTTCGAACGTTTTCATACAAAAATCATTAAAATCCATAAATTTTCTGATGAGAAATAAGGATTTAAAAAAAAGTTTTCGACAAAAGTGAGGTTACACTGAATTCGACAGCCAAATCTGAAATTTGAATTTTGAGACAAAAACCAATTTTCAGCCAAAAATGAAAAATACGTATATTTTCAAACTAGTTTATGTCATTATTTACAAAATTTGAGAAAAATCGGTGAATTGGTCAGTAACGACCAAACTGATTTTGAAAATAATGACCCAGGTGTAATTGTACTATCACAGTGCAAGCTAATATTTTTTACTTCGTGAATTTGAATTGTGAATTATAAAAAAGATTGTTAATAATGTTGTGGGTTTGACCTAATATTAGCTCAAGACTTGATGTTTTTGAAAATCTCAGTAAAAAACCTACTAAAAAAGCTGCTAAAAAATTTGCTATAGATTTAGACGGTTTAGTTTTTTTTTGTGTGCCACATGAAGTTTATTCTAAGGTTGTTATTGTTATTATTATAATAATTATTTATCCAGAATGATTAATTGATGAAGATGTTATAATTTTTTTTAGAATTGATGATTTTAATCCAAATAATACACTTAATCGAGATGATGATTTTAAGTTTTTTTAAATTAGATTATTAAAAATTAAATATTATATTAGAATAATAATTGGAATTATTTTTTGTTTAATAAATAAAATTATATATTGTATCCATGTAAACGATATTATTATATCATTAAAAAAATGGCGGTGTTAATAATTTTATCACTGTAGTATAAAAAATCATAATTCTTATTAAATTCAAATTTTGAATTTTAAAATTTTATATAATAATGTAAATATGATGAAAAATATTGAAGACCTAATTTTTCAGATTGTAAAATAATTCATTATTATTAGTGAATTAAATTTGTAGATATGTTTTGTATTAATTAGTACAATAAATGATATTGTGTTTATTTAAAATACAAAAAACTATTCGACAGCTAAAAACTTTGTCGTTATTATTAAAAATAATTTAAAAACAGGCTTAAATAATTAGGTTATAAAAACAGCAGAATAATTAAATAAAAGGAGACCGAATAATTGAATGAAAAACTTTTTTATGAAATATTGCAGTAAAAAAAGATTTGAGCAAATATATAGAAAAATTTTATATCACATTTGTGATTTTGTTACAATTGAAAATTATAAAAATTTTGGCATGCTCCATATGAAATCGAATTTTTCAAAAAGAATGATAAAAAAAATTTTTTTTATTTTTAGTACTATTTGAAAAAGCTAAGATTATTAAGTTTTACTTCATTCATTTATGATTTATTTAAATTTTACATAATATTAATTTGGAAAACGTTTTTTTTATGAATTTTCTTTATTCATTCTATAAAAGTTCATGATCATTTATTTTATTAATCATTTTATGATTATTTTATTGATAATTATTCGTTTTATATTCATCATGTATTTCGTTTTATCAAATTTACTTTATTAATTTATTGATCAATATTTTCTGTCAATTATAAATTATAAAAATGATATCATGAAAAAAAAATCTTACGCATCCGTTGGTTGACCCATTGCAAGTTTTTCAGAGCAACAATAAGTTCCTTTATGCAACCAACAATAACTGTCAATAGCCACGGTTTTCCCCTTAAAATCCGCAATGCTCGCCTTTTTCGAAGATTTCTCTAAAAACGGCAAAAGCCCCGTAATTCCCATTTTTCACACAAAATAAAGTTTTTTTCAAACCAAAAATCACAACTCGCGAGAACGCTTTGTCAATAAACATTGATGAAATTAACTGAAATTGGTCCAGTTTTTTTTATGAACGTTTGCGTTCAAATGTTGAACGTTGAACACGCCTGTCAAAATTAAACTAAAATCGGTGTCATTAATGACAATTCCAGCTTCAATGCTTCAAAAAAACAACATTTTGAAGAGAACTTTTGTTTTTATTTTAAGGTTGTCTGATTTGTTTATTATTTCAGACACCGAAAAAGAGCGCGAGGTCGAAGATGACCGAAGTTGACCGAATTCATGATTTTGTTTATGTTCGGGTATCTTCGGCATAACCGAGATTTGAAATTTGAAATTCAAACTTTCAAACAACGGACTAACGGAATTAGAGATGATTACCGTAATTTATCGAAATTTGCATCCTATAAATGGAGTTTACCGTAATTTACCGTTTTATGAGGGTAAATGACGGTAATTTTACATCTCTAAACAGAATATTAAGGACATTCGAAAGCAGAGGGGAATTTCGGGGTTCAAATCCCTTTTAAAATTCAAATATAATGGTAAATTAAGTATCTTTTAGACATATATTTTGTATTAACGACTGAGTAGTTTGTAGAACGAGGCCAGGCCCATCTCAATAAATAATTGCATTTACGGTTTATGAAATTTCGAATTCATGAGCATTACATTCCGAAAACTGTATATGTGCAACAATTTATAGTAATACTATAAATCTTTGAACCTACGATAAAGCGCAACAGCATATTAAATGAGCTTTAAAAAAAACAAACAAAAACGAGAAATCTGTAACACATAAAAAATCCGTATATTAGATTTAATTTTTAGAAAAACCCCTAGTAATTTGAGGTTTTTATAAAGTTTTCTTACAACTCCTCATACAATTTTGTTATTTTTTATAAAATTTTGCTTTTTATGAAGTCTCTTTATAAAAAAAGCAATGTTTTATTAAGTTTTTATTAGTTTTTATAAAGCCACTTTATAAAAACTTTATAAAATCTTTATATAATGAGTGCATTTTTATAAAGTGAATTTTAAAATATACTTTGTAAAGATTCTGACTATTTATAAAGATTTTACAAAGTGACTTTATAAAAACTAATAAAAACTTTATAAAACATTGCTCTTTTTATGAAGTGACTTTATGAAAAAAGTGGAATTTTATAAAAAATACTGAAATTCTATACAGGGGTTCAATACAAACTTTAGAAAAACCCAAATTTCATAAAAAATACAGAAAATCGTTCGAAATTCAAATTTTGAAGCATCAAATTTAATCTGAGACAAAATTGCCCGATAAAAGAATCAAAAATTCTTTATAATTTTCCTTTTACGTTATTGCATACTATAACAGAAAAATGTGTGAAGTGCTAGAAATCTTGTACCAATCAAAAACAATGTAGATACGGTTTTTTTTCAAAAATTTATAAAATTTTGAATCTAACAGCATTATTCCGAGATATCAATACATCCAATATTAAAATTACTAGTCAATCCGATTGATTCAATTTTTACAATAATTGAACCTTCCTTCATTTCTATAAATACTAAAAAATTGTAGCATAAGTACTACTATGCAAAAGATACTGTTTCCTAAACAATGATTTTAAATACTCAACATTGTTGAAAGTAACAATACAAATGCATCAATTTTCGAAATTTACAGAAAAATCCTTAGAATAACGAAAAACCTGTAAAAATAACACAAAATATTACATATAATAATGTTAATAACATATAAAAGAAAATTCTAGGAATCTATAGATATTATTTTCACGAAAATCTTAATCAATATTAAAAATTTTTAGACGTTAGTAGGTATGCTATGGGGGTTCTTGACCCCCCACTCCTCGCAAACCTAACTCAAGTAGAATATCACTAGTCTGACCTAACTTAAGTAGAACATCCCTAGTTTGATTTAACTTAAGCAGAACATCATTAGTCTGATCTAACTTAAGTTAAGTTTCCCCGACAACTACGCCGTGTAACCACTTAAAACTAAATTCAAAGAAAGACTATGCTGGTATGTCGTTTTCAAAAAAAAAAACGAAGACAAAAAAAAATCATCCGTCCATACACCTCTCCGCCACAAAATGCTCGAAACTCACTGAATGTTCCAACCCCGATGACGTCACCGTCGAATAATGAGCCCGATACGGAATTATTACACGCTCGACGTTATTAATTAGGTCAACTTGACTGACAAATCGCTAGTTATACCCAGATCTAAAGTGACCCCCGACAGACAACCACGTCTTAGTCCCAACCGTGGATCCCGTCGTAGGAATCCTCCCTAAGAGCCCTAATATAGCGTACCCCAACTAATTATGTGACGTCGATCGTGTAATTATTCCCAAATGACCTTGCCGCGTGGCGTCGTCGCCAATAGGTCCGCAAGGTCGAACTCGAGCACTCCGAAAACGAATCACACTTTTCCCCCTTTTCGATAGTTGACAATTACGAAAAGACAAAAACCCGAGAAAAAATTAGTTAAATATATTAAAAACTTATGGTAGAGTGATAAAACCTTTCTTTTCAAAGGAATAAACTAATACTTAAAGCATCAGTACTATCATGTTCGATGTGAATGAAAAATTTAGTAAATCGCAGTAAATCCATCTTCGGAAGCAAGTAAACGTCTTTCATTCGTGCTACATAAAGGACAATACTTTTTATTTCGATGCGAATAAATGATTTTGTCACTTTAACAAAATGAGTAAAGATATTTTTTTTAAACAAAATATAATGCATTCAAAATGAAAAAATGCTACATTCGAGCTGACTGAAAAATATAGTCAATCGTACAAAAAACATTCTTCTGAAAAAATTTACTCAAATTAGAAAAAATTTTTAGTAGGTTGGAATGTGACTAAATTAATTTAGTCACGTGAAAAAATTTTAAGTTAAAAAAACTCAATGTTCTTTCTGAGTGTATTTTTCCATTAGTTAAAATCATTGGAAATATATTAGAAATTTGTCTTTTCAAGAAATCAACTAAATATTATAAAATATTTTCAAATCCTGAAAATTGATAGAATTTTCATACTTTTTTTTATATCTCACCACATTCTGCAATAAATGTGCTAGAAATCTTGTACCAATCAAAAACAATGTAGATACGGTTTTTTTCAAAAATTTATAAAATTTTGAATGTAACAGCATTATTCCGAGATATCAATACATCCAATATTAAAATTACTAGTCAATCCGATTGATTCAATTTTTACAATAATTAAACCTTTCTTCATTTCTATAAATACTAAAAAATTGTAGCAAAAGTACTACTATGCAAAAGATACTGTTTTCTAAACAATGATTTTAAATACGCAACATTGTTGAAAGTAACAATACAAAAGCATCAATTTTCGAAATTAACAGAAAAATCCTTAGAATAACGAAGAACCTGTAAAAATAACACAAAATATCACATATAATATTGTTAATAACATATTAAAGAAAATTCTAAAAATCTATAGATATTATTTTCTCGAAAATCTTTATCAATATTAAACATTTTTAGACGTTAGTAGGTATGCTATGGTGGTTCTTGACCCCCCACTCCTCGCAAACCTAACTTAAGTAGAACAGCACTGGTCTGACCTAACTTAAGTAGAATATCACTAGTCTGACCTAACTTAAGTAGAACATCCCTAGTTTGATTTAACTTAAGCAGAACATCATTAGTCTGACCTAACTAAAGTTTTTTGCTATTCTTTTGCTTTCTTTTCTGCTTCTTTGCGTCTCCCTATGGTGGCGCAGCTTGGTTGAGCAGATTATTGAGCAAGGGATCTACTACTACCACTCAAAAATGTAATCACGCAGATGAGTTTAAATTTACACAAAATGAGCTAGATGCGAAAAAATTTCGATTTTTAAAATCTTAATGCAATTATTATATCGTTTTTGATTAATGAATGTTATGTCGATCAATCCGAAATCAAATGAAAGAAAGTTAGGTTTGCGAGGAGTGGGGGGGAGGGGGGGGGGTGAGTCCAGAACCCCCATAGCATACCTACAGACGTTTGATTCCTAAAGCATTAAATTGAAGATGGCTGAATAGAAATCAATAATAATATCAGAAAATTCTTCAAGTTAATACTAAAGTATCATATAACATTTTGAAAGTATGTCAGGAAAAAAAATTTTAACCCCAAAACTGGAAAATCACAAAAATCAAACTCTATTATTTAATTTATAAAGATGAAAAATGTGCAAAAAATGTAATAGTTCTTAAATCCAGAAATTTCAAAAACTGAAAAGTCGCATTCGCGTAACCGTATCGTCAAGCATTAAAAATTGAGAAATTCCCAGAGAATTTTATTTTTTCGAAAAACACCTTTTGGAAATTTTCTGATACTTTTCTAGTTCTTCAGATTTTCATCAAAAAATGTAAAAACATCTTTCCAGAACTTTTTGATTCTTTAAATTGTCTTCAAACAATACATTGTAATTAGTATTTATTCTCTCTCCATATCTCAAATCATGACATTTTTCTCATTCCCTGTATAAACACAAAGATCACAAACAAAGAATGGAATTTTTTCGTATGTTTCTTGAGGCACGTTCTACTGATGAGCAAAATTTACAAACAAAGAAAGAATGGATCTCTTCTTCAGTTATCATGAAAAAAGTCCAAATAAGTTTGAGATTATGAAAATGTACCAGCTCAGCAGATTTTTCCTCTTTGGGAGGAACTTTCAGGTATAAATACTGGATTGGATTTTACGTTCTCACTGTTAGTCGCATCAAGTGATCAAAAATTGAAGTATTCTTCATTGCAAACATGAAACCCACAAGTTTTTTGCTATTCTTTTGCTTTCTTTTCTGCTTCTTTGCGTCTCCCTATGGTGGCGCAGCTTGGTTGAGCAGATTATTGAGCAAGGGATCTACTACTACCACTCAAAAATGTAATCACGCAGATGAGTTTAAATTTACACAAAATGAGCTAGATGCGAAAAAATTTCGATTTTTAAAATCTTAATGCAATTATTATATCGTTTTTGATTAATGAATGTTATGTCGATCAATCCGAAATCAAATGAAAGATTATTAATTAACCTATTACAAAAACAAAATTTTGTATCAATTGGAACTCTTCAGGCGGCCATGCAAAAAATTGATTCATTTTGAGAATTATTTTCTCGTTTCAGAGTTTTTCGATGAAATTGAATTCAAATTGAAACAATCCAACAAATATATAAATTTACAGATTGATCTTTTCAAAAATTTAGATTGAAATCGGTTGAAAGTTGAGATCCATGTTCATGTGATATAATCTAAAATCTTACTATTTTGAGTATGCGAAATTTGGATTGAACATTGTTGAACATAATATTGTATTTGTGTAATCATATTATATTGTATAAAATTATTACAGTTTAAGAAATTTGTGGAAAACATGTATCTTTAAGAAATAATTCAATATGGACCAATCATTCATAATAAAATTATTTCAAAATCTGTAGGTATAATTTTTAAATGAGGCAGACTGGATTCAAAAAAATTCATTTTATACTGAAATAACAGGATTGAATGAAATTGAATTTCTTAAAAATTAAATTTTGTCGTTTGGAGTGACTGGACTCTAGTTGACAGAAATTTATTGAAAATGATTCCATTTCAATCGAATTCAAATTTTAGAATGGTGAATTCTTCGATGTTATTTTCGAAACTTTCAAAACTTGAAATTATTGGTAAATCATAATTATTTTTTTAAAGTATACTTGGTTTTTTAGCAGTTAAATGGAGTCAAAGTTAGCGAGTTTGAAATAAACTTTATAACATTGTAAGAAAATATTTTGAATCCAGTATATCTCGTAATCAGTATAGCACTATATTGAAACAAAAATTAAAATGAATTTTTTCTTTTGTTCTACAGCAGATTCACCGACAGCCCTTGCATCCTGACCAAGTTATGAATAATTTTTCATAACCCTTATTATATAAAAATAATGGAAGCACGTATAATGGGATAATAAACGCACAAGCACGTATGTATCATGGGGCACCACATACAATATAAAAGAGTCGATGGCAATCATCGAAAATATTTCAAACATAAGAACAAGACGCTGGATTACATCTTTGGCTACTCATAATTACACAAATTATTTTCTGCAAGCCATTCGTCCATTTGTAGAGAACAACAATTGCAACAAATATTTGTCTAATTCCGACCAGAATTTATAATGAATCAATGTTCTTCGATTTTCGATTGTTCTGAGACTCACATTTTTTGCACTGAAACTTAAATAATTCAAAGTCTGTAATGATGATGAATATAGTGAACAAGCACCAAATAAACAATTTTTATTCAGTAACTTGATCGTATTTTCTACAATTTTTTTAACTGGAACCTTGATAAATGTGAAAAAGGATATCAACTGCAATGAATTTCAGGAAATATTTTTTTTTTTTTCGAAGACGTTTTTTATTGTCTTATTCTACACTTTTTGAACAGGCATAAATATCCTAATGAGTGAAAGAAAAACCAGATAATTAGCATGGAAAATATGTCGATCCAAAAATTGCTCTCTATGAAATCGAAGTGTTCCAGAACAGCAGATCCTGACGAAATGCAGGGCAAATTTTCGTCTATACCTGAACATGCTGCAAGAATAGGAGTGATATTTTTGAATTCTTGTCATTTTTCTTTTGTTGGATGGTGGTTTATGTGTACTTACAAATGTTTCGTACATCGCTCCATTGAATGATGGACAGTGCTTCGTTTGAATGGAATAACCATGAAACATACCTAACCCATTGCACATAAAATGGTAACGATCTGTGAAAAAGTTAAATTGTGATTTGAATTTTTGATTTTTGTTGAAGAATTATTCAAAATTTTCAGAGTTCTATTTAAAAATTCTTCAAGTTTTCGAGGTATTTCGTAATTTTGGAGAAGATTCCTAGTTTTCAATAAACATCAATGTTTGTGAATATTTTATGAAATTCTATAAATTTTTTGAATCGTATGGAATAATTGATATTCTTCACAATTTTCGATCTATATGAATTTGTGATTTTTATTGAACAGTTATCCAAAGTTTTTAAAGTTGTATAACAAATTGTTCAAGGTATCGAGATTTTTCGTAATTTCGTCAAAGATTCCAAGTTTTCAATAAACATGATAATTCGTGAAACTTTTATGAAATTCTACAAATTTTTTGAATCGTATGGAATTATTGACAATCTGTACAACTTTCGGTTTTTTGAATTTTTGATTTTTATCCAAAATCCAAAGTTTTCAAAGCTGTATAGAAAATTGTTAAATTTATCAAGATTTTTTGTAATTTTGTTGAAGATTCCTAGTCTTCAATAAACATGAAGTACGTGAAAATTTTATGAAATTCTACAAATTTTTTGGATTGTATCGAATTATTGACAATCTTTACAACTTTCGATTTATTTGAATTTTTGATTTTCATTGAAGATTATACAAAATATTTAAAGTTGTATAAAAAATTGTTCTAGTTATCAAGATTTTTCGCAATTTTGTAGAAGATTCTTAGTTTTCAATAAACATGATAATTCTCGTGAACATTTCATGAAATTCTACAAATTTTTTTAGAATCGTATGGAATTATCGACAATATTTACAATTTTCTATTTATTTGCTCTTCGATTTTTATTAAAGAGTTATCCAAAATTTTAAAAGTTGAATACAAAATTGTTCACGTCATCAAGGTTTTTCGTAATTTTGTAAAAGATTCCTAGTCTTCAATAAACATGATAATTCGTAAACGTTTTATGAAATTTTACAAATTTTTCAAATGGTATGGAATTATTGACAATCTTCACAACTTTTGATTTATTAGAATTTTTGATTTTTATTGAAGAGTTATCCAAAATTTCCAAAGTTATATAGAAAATTGATCGAGTTATCAAGATTTGCCGTAATTTTTCAAAGATTGCAAGTTTTCAATGAACATGATGATTCGTGAATATTTTATGAAATTCTACAAATTTTTGAATCGTATGGAATTATTGACAATCTTTACAATTTTCAATTTATCTTGAATTTTCTGAAATTTCCAGAGTTTCAGCCTTATTAAAACTATTGTAAAATATTATCTTTAATACTCAATAGAAACTTACTACGAACATTCTATACAAACTTAAAAATTTAAAATCTTTGTAACCCTTCATTTTTCACTCATTACCCAAGTTTTGCAAAAGGTCCCATTGTAATCATTAGAAGATAATCAAATGCCACAAGATATGCAATTGCTTCAGATTCGCTGTTAAAAGCTGCAGAGAAAAAACACCCTGAAATTTGGCAACAAAAATTATATTATTTATTAAGTTCACTGCAATTAGAGCAAGTAAAAATTAGAAGCTGTTGTTTTACCGCAAGCTGTTGATACGTTAAGAGTCAGCATTATGATGATTAGTGTGTATCCGTACGAGACAAAAGTTTCTCTGAGACCAGCCATTATGTACACAAAAGTTGTGAATAAAATTGGTTCCAAAATAAGTCCAGGAATCTAGAACGTGAATTTAGTGCATAATTTTAACGTAACTATATTATATGGGAATACGAAATGAAGGGATAAGTTAAAAATTAGTATTTTTGGTTCCCCAATTTTGTGTACACGGAAATTATGACTTATGTCTTAGAGATGATAAAAATCGTGTGTAATTTGGTCTTACTAGAAAAAATATAAAAAAATAAGAGTTGTGTGAAATATTTGACCAGAATGCTTTTCAAACTCACAATTTTTGATAATATTAACAAATTCTTCGAGTGATGAATGAATTTTTCACAATGTTTTGCCAATTTCGAAAGGTTTGTGAGAAAGTGAAAAATCAAAGAATGGCACTTTATTTCGCACTTTTGTGTAAAATTTGTGGCTCCCTTACATTTTAAAAAGTTGAATAAAAAATTTCCAATATTATCATACCCAATGTTACAGCTCGAAAAATGGTGTCTTTTTTTTCAAAAACTTGCAATTGGAATTTTCAATAGAAAAGCTGTCTAAAAATGTTCATACACTTTCAAATTGCCAAAAATACGCCATATTTTGAAAAATTATACTCTATTTGAAAAAGATTTCAATATTTTTCGATAATCGTTGATTTTTAGACACTCATCTTGAAAATTCAAAAGGAAATAAGTCCCAGACGTAATTTTTAAAATCTCATGTATATCAAGATAAAAATGAAAGTGTTTCGTAGCATTTTTTGAATTCCCAATTTTTCACACTGATAAAATACATGAATATTTTATTTATTTTCTCACCAAAGACATAATACGTGATACGTAGTACACGTAAGTTGGGTACAACCCAGCGTGATATTCCCTGAGAAATAATGGTAAATCTCGGGGGAAAAGAGGCAAAGTTGAGTACATAGGAGAAAAAGTGTTTTCCGCTACCATAATAAACAATACCCCCTTAACTGCCTGAATTCCAAGTTGATCCAAATGAATGGCTCCAGTAAAACAAAGTCCCACAATTATAGAAACAATCTACGAAAAATTTTCGAAAAAAAAAAATACATAATTAATAATTAGTCAGTCAGAAACGTAAATTTTTATCGATATGAAAAATCTTCACACTGAGAATAGATATAGTACGATTGACTAAATTTATTTAGTCGACTGTGTTTTGGTAAATTTGACTAAATGTTTTAGTATCCTGTATATGGTAGAGATATTTAAAGCAACCAAGGTAATATAGTAAAAATAATTAAAGAATACAGTTTTTTTACTTGATCTGTTTAGGTAGATGTATAATAAATATTATTCATTCAACTTAAATTGTTTATTACGTACAACGTTAGCGTTTCGTAACAATTACTGTATTTATTTAATGACTCAAAACAAATCTTAAGTCAGTTTCATTTTAATAATTTTTTGGAATGAAAAATTGTTCTTCGATGTAACTAAAATAATAAATGCAAATGAATTACTTATTGCAGTTTGTCTAAGGTTCTTTTTATTTCATTTTATTTAAACCAACATGCTTATCTAACGGATTTTTTCGAATTCCACTTAATTTATTTATATTACGCTACTGCAGTTATTCGTGCCCAGAAATATAGCTTCAAAATATTCTTCTGTGTTTGATATTCATGGAAAAATTAGTTAAATATATTAAAAACTTATGGTAGAGTGATAAAACCTTTCTTTTCAAAGGAATAAACTAATACTTAAAGCATCAGTACTATCATGTTCGATGTGAATGAAAAATTTAGTAAATCGCAGTAAATCCATCTTCGGAAGCAAGTAAACGTCTTTCATTCGTGCTATATAAACGACAATACTTTTTATTTCAATGCGAATAAATGATTTTGTCACTTAAACAAAATGAGTAAAGATATTTTTTTTAAACTAAATATTAGGCATTCAAAATGAAAAAATGCTACATTCGAGCTGACTAAAAAATATAGTCAATCGTACAAAAAACATTCTTCTGAAAAAATTTACTCAAATTAGAAAAAATTTTTAGTAGGTTGGAATGTGACTAAATTAATTTAGTCACGTGAAAAAATTTTAAGTTAAAAAAACTCAATGTTCTTTCTGAGTGTATTTTTCCATTAGTTAAAATCATTGGAAATAATTAGAAATTTGTCTTTTCAAGAAATCAACTAAATATTATAAAATATTTTCAAATCCTGAAAATTGATAGAATTTTCATACTTTTTTTTATACCTTACCACATTCTGCGATAAACGAATAACTTGAATCGAAGGATCTCGCAATACTTGCAACATTGCTCGTTGTGTCAGCAGCAATAATTTTGTCCATTTACTCGCAGATTTTCTTTGTAAAGAAAATAAATTGCAAGCATTAATCATATTTGATTATTTCATTTAATACGGAATGTAGACTACTTATTATTAATGATTTTGTCAATTTGGAAAAAATTTCTGAATAAAATATTTCATTCAATGTCAGGTACGGGGAAAAATTTAAGAAATCGATAGATTTCCAGTATTTTTGACACAATTTGTATTTTTCATAATGTACAAAATATGGCATGATTTTCTTGTATTTTCATCAAAATATAAGATGGTTTTTTCATTTTACAGGCAATATTTTTAATACTCACATTTTTTTGTCATACCAACGGTTTTTCATCTGAAATAAGTAAGTAATTATTACCCTGGCGCTCCGTGGAGACCGTTATTTACGGTCCCTCTTACGGGTACTTTGTGCAAAAAAAACCCGTCAGCATATTTAGGTTTTCTAGAGAACTACGCAATAAAATAAATGATGTTTCAATATTAATTGATGCTTGAGAATATGTTATAACTTTCTGAATACACAACAATGTATATAAAAAAAAACACATGTTTATTCATTCAGAAAATAACAATAATTCCACGTTACGTTGGACTCGAAAAGCCAGACAAGCCAGTGCCAACTCAACGAAAGTCGTGTCTATGTTATCGGCCTACATGTGACTCATTTTACAATGTAAATAATTCGTCACAATATTGGTATTGGTTGCTGTTATAAACAATCAGACTTTTTTGTAAGCCTTAATTAAAAAATTCACATCTCCAATTAAACAAATCAATATAATCAAATAAATTTTTGTTCGTGTATTTGTACGAGATTGTTTTGTATTAAATTAAAATCAAAAAATACTTCACAATTGTTTAAACAGATAATTGTCAACATAGTTTTTCATAAACAATTGTATTTTTGAACGCTTTTGAACGTTTCCCTTAAACAATACATCAATAGAATTTGTTTTTTTTTTTTTTGTTCCAAGGATATATAAATTTTTTAATGTACCTCTGGTATAGAAAACGCATTTCTCGTCCAGTTCGAAGTCTTACATCTTACTCATCTCACATTACGAACGAGATAAATTTAGCAATAGATGACTGCAAAACTCTGAATTAATATAACTATAAAATAATAATTTTCATTGCCTACATTGGCCATGTCAACAACAGAGCGGCACGTGTTCAAATTTTATTCGCAAACAAATACATTTGGTCAATTAACAGCGAACATTTTTTATTAGTTAAAAACGTCATTATTCAAATCGGTAAGTACTTGCCTAATACTACACGAATGGTTGAAAACGAAACTTAAAAGGGGAAAAAATTTTCGTATATAAGACAGCCCTAAACTATTCCAATGAAAACGCCGGTTACACACTCTTTGAAGTAAAAATTGAATAAGTTTCTTGTTGCATTACTCACAAAATAACTATATTATTTTATCTTTAGTTCATGTATACATATATATATATATATATATATATATATATATATATATATATATATATATATATATATATATATATATATGATAATTCAATATTTATAAGTAATATTTAACAATTATTTATTGATTTCTTTATTAGATAATATATTTTCCTTATAGAAAAGAAACTCAAACTGAGTTTCTTTTCGAGCACTCCATTTGGGTCTACATGTTATTGCTTATGGAAACCCAAATTGCGTGTACGAAATAAAACTCAACTGGGTTTGACTTGAGTTTTTTTTCGTAAGGGTCGTTTACGTAAATGGTCTTAGTTAATTTTGACTTTAAAGCGCGCATATAGTCGAATTTACATAGTAAGAGATTTACAGGCGTCTTTCGTTCAGACTTTAGTTTTTCCAAGTTTTGTTTTCAACCGTACAAATTAAAAAAAGAAAGATAATGTTGAATAATTACTCATAAGAAAGTGTAATGAAGTGTAACAACTAATTTAACTATTTTATATTCCAAATTATTTAATATTAGAAACATAATAATTTGCAAATTGAAGTTGTTGTACGCCAGTTATTGCTGGGTCAACAGGAGGGGGGGAGGGTGACTTGTCCGAAAATACCACAAGCACAGATCATTTTTATCTCTTATTTATTAAGGTCCACTCGCTGAGGCTAACATGATTATAAATTACATCTAACACTATTCTGCATTTCACATATAACTTAGATCGCGCGACCTCTAGGACGTCGGCTTTCTCAGATTGGGGTCGGTGGATCCGGATCTTCCGCAACAGGAATCTATCCTCCACAATCGTGGGACGTTGGGGGGGGGGGGGGGGGGGCTCAGGCCCTCGGGACGACGATGAGGCCGAGCCGGGTCGAGCGGCTGCCAGAGGCGGGGATGATGGGGTAGGACCTCCTGGGGCCGGTGGCGGCTGCCAGGAACGACGAAAGGGAAAATTGTACTGGAGCCGGTGGCGGCTGCCAGAAACAGGAGGGGGGATGAAGGTTAAAGAGGGGCCTAGGAGTGGGCAAAAATAGTCGCGGAGTCCGCTGGAATGCGATCCCCTTGACTTCTGGCGAGCGATGCTGCCTTTCACTTATTCGGCGGCCTATTTATCCCCGCGGAGAGAGATTTCTGAAACACGAGAAACTTCTCGACAGCCGCCTAGGTGAAAGGCTGGAGGCTCCGCGTCAGCGGCGGGGTATTCAAAAAGGATGGAAATAAGTCGCGGTGTTTCGACTTACAACAAAGTTTTTACCTAAATAAAAACATTGTCGTTCTTAATTGAATGAATGTATTTGTTTGCGATCAAAATTTGAACATACACATATGGTTTGTTCGACATGCCGCTCTGATGTTGACATGACCAATGTAGGCAATAAAAATTATTATTTTATAGTAATTCAGAGTTCTGCAGTTATCTATTGTTCAATTTATCTCGTTCGTAATTTAAGATGAGGTGCAAGGGCAAAATTCGACGCTGCTCTACCGGATTGAATCCCATTTTAGCCCATTTTAAAACCATTCCCAGAATGGTTTTTGACGTCATTGACAAGTTTTTCATTTGTTTTCTAGCAGTGTATATTGCTGGAAAACGAATCAATGACGTCAAAAACCATTATGGGAATGGTTCCAAAATAGGATTTACTCCGGTAGGGCGTAAAAGCAATATTTCTGAACGTGTCGAGCGTTTAGATAGTGAATTGAGCGCGCGACAAAAAAACTTATACATCTTTAGAATGGGAAAAATTCTATTAATGAATGATTTAAGGTAAACTTTTTCCGTAATATTAGCCAAAAAAATTCAATTTTTCAGCGTTAAGGAAGCGTTAAAAAAACAATTGTTTATGAAAAACTATGTTGACAGTTATTTGTTTCAACAATTGAGAAAGGTTTTTTGATTATAATACAGAACAAACTCGTATAAATGCACGAAAAAAAATTTATATGATTATATCGAGTTGTTTTGGAGATGTGAATTTTTAAATCAAGGCTTACAAAAAAGTCTGATTGTTTATAACAGCAACCAATACCAATATTTTGACGAATTATTAACATTGCAAAATCAGTAACTCAAAGACTATAAAAAACACGATTTTTTTCAAAATTCCGAGATGAAGAGGAATTTTCGTCACACACTTGACACGCTTTAATTTACTTTCAGAATTTATTGAAACATTGTCCAAAATAATCCAAAAGTTACAAAAACCCTTATTATTATCTAAATAATACCTAATGCATTTCTGTTAAACATGAAAAACGTGATCCCATAAAAGTACAAGCTCTCTCAGATAGATTGATTTCTGTATAATTTATTATTATATAATATGATACATAATTATAAGTAACTACGTTAATTACATATCCTTTTGCGCTACATAAATACTATGCATAATATGTAATTCTTGATGTCAAATTCGGTCTATAATCGTTTTTTTCAATAATCCAATTCAAAACTTATTCGTTGTAAATTTTGGAATTTTTAAATAATTGTTTATGTCATAAATATGCAAAATGTATATTTATTACAGTGAACTTCCACTTATCTAGACCTTCACTTATCTAGACTTCCACCTATCTAGACCGTATTCTTTCAGCTATCTAGAGTAAAAGGTTTCCCTTCAACTCCCACCACCAACAATTGCGCGACCTATGGGACAGAAGAGTTAAATGGCAGGAATTTTGAATGCGTGTGATTGTATTTTGTTTTACGCTAGCATTTGTTTTCGCGTGCTACCCAAGATCGCTAAATAGTCGAGATTATTCTCACGCGCGAGCTAATAAGAATCGGCTTTGAAAACCATGTGGAATTGTGGAATGGTGGGAGCCCCTCTCGACTCTAGATAGCTGAATGTTTACATTTTCAGCAGGTCTAGATAGGTGGAAGTTCACTGTATAATATATAAATATGCATCATCTAATATAATAGATACATCATGATTTTAGTGCTAAAAGCAAATTTGTGTTTTTCCAGATTTCAACAATCTTATGAATCGTTTACGTTAATGAAAGATTGATTTAAATAGTCTCACGTAAGCAGCCTGGATTAATTTTTTCATATTTAAACAGTATAGTAGTAAATTATACGTAATACTACTGGCACTTTAAAACTATTTGGCACAAAATGAATCTTAACATATTTTTTTGTGTGTTATTGTGATTCAAATGTTTTATTTCGAGCGTTTCCTCTTACGGGTCTTTTTTGCACAAAGTACCCGTAAGAGGGACTGTAATTTACGGTCCATCTTACGGTCTCCACGGAGCGCCAGGGTATTTTTTGATTGTTTTTTGATAATTTTGTAATTCGATTTACCTCATCAGATTCGACGAGCTGGTTTTCTAAGCTCAGTAATACGTCTATTTCTTCGGATACCTCGCTGTTCAAAAACGAATCGCAAATTTTTGTAACGACCAGATTTTTGGCACTTTTCGAGGGATAAGCGAGAGTTGTGATGTAAAAATCCGCGGGGTTGTAGTTTTCTGGGCAAGAGTATCCAAGACTATCGAGAAAAATGTGAGATGATTTTATTATAAATTTTCTAACATTTTGTAAAGAGAAAAACTGTAGTGAAAAAAGAATCTCTTGATTAAGAGCATATTTCTTGAGCTGTAATTACATTTTTGGTGAACTTAGATAAACTTGAGTTTTGAATATTTTCAGCCATAGTATTTTCAATGTAATTGATGTTTTGTATCGAATTTCAATCCACAACGTATTAATTTTTGAGTCATTTACTGACTGAAAAATTTTGATCGAAGGTAAATATATGAATTTAATTATTTGAGTCATATTTTCGTGAGAAAAGTTTAGTATGTATCTAACCTTAAAAAAAATTCAGTCGCTTGCTGGTTGGTCCCTGCAAAAGCGATTCTTCCATTGGCTAGTAAAATAATACGATCGAAAAGTTTGAATATTGATGAACTTGGCTGATGAATTGTGCACAAAATTGTTGTTCCTCGTTTGGCCAACGAAGAAAGTTGCCCAATCAAGAGATTTGCTGACTGAAAATCTTGTCCGGTCGTTGGCTCGTCGAGGAATAAAAGTGAAGGTTCTGTCAAGAGCTGCAAAAATGCTTTTTTTGATAATGATACGTCGTAAACGTAAATTTATGAAGATCACTGTAATATCATGTAGGTTTAGGTTTCTATTAAAACCTTTTTTTTCATTTCTTGATAAAAAAAGTTGGAAATGTATTTGTTTTGTTTCAAATTTGAAATGAAATACTAGAGAAGGATATAGTTTATTTATATTTATGACTCGTGAAATAATAAACAACACATTGCACAACAAAAAGATAAATATTTGGTCATTCTATACATACCATTCATTAAAAAAAAAAAAATTGATACTCTGTTCAACAATTTTATTTTTTCGTATTGAATGGTGAAATTGCTTATAAATTTTTTCAAGATGACAAAAATTCAACATTTACAGAATGTGAACGTAAATTTCTACTTTTTGTCATTATGTAAGTTTTTTTATATGATTGATGGAATTCAAGTATGAAGTGTTTACACATCGAGTAACTCTACAAGTGTCAAATTTTCAAGAAATCATTATTCTAAATACATATAAAAGTTAAAAAGGGAAAAGAAAACATACGTGAGTAATATTTTTAGATTAAAAATGGGAAAAACATGGTTAGAACAAAATTTCAATTTCAAATGTAAATACTGCGTGGATCACCCAATATTTTGATACATTTTCATTTCAACTTTTTTTTCAGTTAATATATTGCTTTTTATTAAAAACAAAGTATATCGTATTTTCAAAAGTATATGCAATATAAACTAAATACTAATATATCTGACTTTAAAAACTATGTCATCTTATCTTGTAATTTTTTTTAACGAAGTTTGATGTATTATACTATTGTAATTTAAAGTTCATGTTGAAAAGGAAAAAATATCATACCTATATTATTTCTAGTACATAAAGTTTATCTACAATTATTAATATTCCTTTTTTTATCTAACTTATCTTAAAAGTTATATTTTTTTAAGTACAAAAGTACTACATAATAGAACTACTTTTTTCACTATAAATAGTATAGTTACATAGTAAGAAATAAAAATTTAAACTTTACATGTGTGGTAAAACACAACTAGTTTCACTTTACATCAATGGTCTGACATAAGAAGTTTCACTTTTTAGTTGTAGGACATTAGAAGTCTCACATGGGATCTGAAAAGTTCTTCTCGATTGTCGACGATGAAAAGTGCTTTTTTCGCCATGAATAGTATGGTGAGACATGAGAAGTTTCACTTCCCTAGTAATAGGGTTTTTATAAAGTTTTTACAAAACTCCTTATAAAATTTGGGAATTTTTATAAAATTCCGATTTTTTATGAAGTCGGTTTATAAAAATAGCAATGTTTTATGAAGTTTTCATTCGTTTTCATAAAGTCACTTTATTAAAACTTTATAAAATCTTAAAAAAATGACGACATTTTTACAAAGTGAATTTTAAAGTATACTTTACAAAGATTCTGTCTTTTTATGAAGTGACTTTATAAAAAAAGTGGAATTTTATAAAAAATACTAAAATTTTATAAGAAGTTTTATAAAAACTTGATAAAAACCTAAATCACTAGGGTTTACATCGATGGCGAGACAAAAGAAGTTTCACTTTATATTTATGGCGAGACATAAGAAGTTTCTCTTTATAATGGTCCATTGAAAGTTACACATAGAATCTGAAAAGTTTAACTCGATTATTGATCATAAGAACTACTTTTTTTTTGCAATAAACATTTATAGCCTAGTATAAAGTGAAAATTCTTATGGTCGACTGTAAAGTGAAACTTCTTATGTCTTAAGATAGATTTGAATCCCATGTGAAACTTCTGATGGCCCAATATAAATAGATATAAAAAGTTAAACTTAACATGTGTGATAAAGTTTCACTTTTAAGTATATTGGACATCAGAAGTTTCACATGGGATTTGAAAAGTTTCTCTCAATTGTCGACCACAAAAAGTACTTTTTTCGCCTTAAACAGTATGGCGAGACAAAAGAAGTTTCACTTTTATATTCATGGTGAGACATAAGAAGTTTCTCTTTATAATGGTCCATTGGAAGTTACAGATAGAATCTGAAAAGTTTCACTCGATTATTGACCATAAGAACTACTTTTTTTTGCAATAAACAGTTAGAGCCCAGTATCAAGTGAAACTTCTTATGTCTCGTCATAGATTTAAATCCTATGTGAAACTCCTCATGGTTCCATACAAAGTAAAACTTCTTATGGCTCATTGTCTCACCATAGATATAAAAAAACTTTCATATATCACCATAAACATAAAGTGAAACTTCTCATGTGCTTCCATGAATAGTCAGGCTGACACAGCTTATGGGCAAGGATCAAGTTTTTGTATTATATATATTTCTCTATAAAGAGATTTATTTACATATTCCATAATATTACATCTATTTGTTTATCACACAATACATGATTATATGGTTATTATATTATGATATATAATAATAATCTATAACATAATATTATAATATTTGATGAAAATCAAATAATTTTTTCGATTAAATTATCATATATTATAACTATTATTTATCATAACATTACACTAGTTTGCAATATATAAAAAGTGTAATATACTAACTTCAGTTGCGAATGCCAATCTTTTTTTCTCCCCTCCAGATAAAACTTTGTCGTCACCCCCGGTCCCAATTCGAACGTTCCATTTTGACGCTAAACCTGTCTCATTCATTAGAGTACTAATACGGTTTTTCATTTCAGAAAATGTTGTTCTCTTATCTAATTTCATTCGAGCCTGAACAAAAAAAAAAAAAAAAAGAAAATGATAAAGTATACAATTTTATACGGTGAAATAACATAAATCTTGATTACCAATTAATAGAAAACAAAAGTATATTTTTTTCATCAATATGAATTCCCATTTTTGGATTTAGTATGAATAGAAAAAAAAAAAAAACATTTGAAATGAAGATTCTACACTTTTTTAACTCTTCACAGTTAATTCCATAATATTAAAAAACTTTTTTTTCATAAACAGTGTTAACCAGGAAAATAAAATCTAATCAACGTTTCCTGTTTTTTTGTGAAAAAGCGTTTTTCCGTTTAAAATACTTCATTAATGTTTAAGGAACATTATACGTTTTTTTCTGCTGTTTTGCATCCGCATTTTTAACTGTTTATTTCCTCAAATCAGGTGTATGTGACTTACTTTTTGTTTTTTAAAATATAATTAGAGAACCTATTATTGCATTAATTTCACTTATACTTGAAAATGAGAAAAAAATTTCTGGTTTGAAAAACAAATAAATCATAGAAATGGTTTTGAAAGTCTCGAGATTCTTTAAAATTTTTTGAAAAATGATGACATTTTTCGTTACCATGAACCATAGATGTTCGGAAACTGTCATCGTCCCGATGAAAATTTCATCTTGGTAAAGAAAGCCGCTGTTTTCTCGCATATAAACAGGATTTGCAACTTGGCCATTGACCCTGATATCGCCTTGCACGACGAGCCCGACTGTAAGATTTTCATTCAATAATGGCGTTAGGAAATACGTTCTTCAAAGCATTTTTTTTTGAATGAAATGCATTTTTCCAAGTTAACGTGAAAGAAAACTAATATATAATATAAAATAAAGAAAGATAATAAGTATAATGTGGATGAAAAAAGCGAATCAATGAATAAAAAATTAAATAACTATTGATTATTAAAATAAAATATGAATGTAACAATAAATATTACAAAATTTTATTAGTAAATCGATATATAATGAGTTAAAAGGCTAAAAAATTTAATTGTTGACTATACTGTGAAGTTTTTTATATTATTTGATAATACGTCCTTATTTACAGTAATATTAACTGTGAATTAAAGAAATATTTCGATTACCCTAAAATTTATTACAATGACCACCAGAGAAAGTCAAATTTTGGTAAATTTTTACAGAAAAATGAACAAAACATAATGACAGCTATTCTGAAAAATGGAAGTCACAAAAACTTTTGTTCCTTGATGGAATCAATTATTTTGTGTATCTTAAAATTCACACTCACAATAATTTCGACACGCAAGAGCAGCCATCAGTGAACTTTTTCCAGCTCCACTGAAATATTTTATCACAAAAAGATCAATAGGAAGATAATATAAAAGAAACCTTTTTTACAAATGAAAAATTTGTACCTTTCTCCTAAAATTGCTGTTAAATCTCCGGACATGAGTACACCTTTTGCTAAATAACAAAAAATTGATTATTCATAGTTTAATATTTTCGGAAACAAAAAATAATTGTAGCACGTAATAGGAAATATAAATTAATGAATATGAAATGAAATTGATATACATAAAAATGAGGCAATGATTAGAATAGGTAAATATTGAGAATAAAAATTATTAACTGATAACATAACGCAGAGAATATTGTTGTATTAATTGTTAATATGATGTGAGATATATGACAGTTGAATATTATTGTACAACTACATTATATATGATAAATAAATAAAATATCATATGTTACGATATTCGTAAAAATATGGATAATGATGACATTGATTATCTGAAAATGTGAAAAATATGACATTAAGAAAATATTGAAAAAGTGAAATTAATCATCATTATTTAGTCATATATTATTTGTTATTATAAAAATAACATTATCATGATTAACGCAACAATAAAAATAGTTATAATAATAACAATAACATCAACAACAACAACAACACCAATAATAATAATAATAATAATAATAATAATAATAATAATAATAATAATAATAATAATAATAATAATAATAATAATAATCTTAATAATAATAGTAATAATAATAATAATAGTAATAATAATAATAATAATAATAATAATAATAATAATAATAATAATAATAATAATAATAATAATAATAATAATAATAATAATAATAATAACAATAACCCTTTTCATTATTTTCAACAAAAAAATTATTATTATAAACATTATTATCATTATCATTATTATTACCATCATCATTATTATTATTACCATCATTATTATTATTAATATGACATTATTAACATTTTTAAAATTAACATTTACATTATTTGTTTAATAATTTATTAAATGTTAGAATTATTTAATATTTTCGTATATCTTAATATTACATAAACTATATTATTGTAAGTATATATTATTATCTACTAAGATGTCATATATATATATATATATATATATATATATATATATATATATATATATATATATATATATATATATATATATACACGTAATTTAGGTTTTTATTAATGTTTTTTTATAAAATTTCGTTTTTTTATAAGGTCGCTTTATAAAAACTTTCTATAATCTTAATAAAATGACGGCATTTTTATAAAGTCCATTTCAAAATCTACTTTATAAAAATTCTGTCTTTTTATAAAGATTTTATGAAGTTTGTATAAAGTGACTTTATAAAAAAAGCGGGGTTTTAATCCAAAATGCCAGAATTTAATGAGTTTTATAAAAACATTATTGAACCTAAATTACTAGGGATGTTAAAGTATTCATAGTATCATAGTTATGATGACCAAGAATTATACATATATTTGAATATTGAGAGTATTCTCTCATAATAATCATTACATTATTATTTCTAGTAATATTTATAAATATTATATATATTGTGTAATTTATGTATGACGTATTGTATGTGATATCTATTGTTTATTATGAATGAAAGTGATTATAATAATATATAATGATGAATATAAGAAGAAGAGGGATATATAACTATAAGAATGCCTTCCAAATATGGAACTTTTACAGTTTGAATAAGATGTTTGTAGAAATTCTAATAATTGTTTGTTTTTTTTACAAATTTAAACAGCCTTAATGAATTCTCAAAATATGATATATCATTACAGAGTACTATTTAGAAGATAGCAATCCCTTACATAATAATTTCCATTAATGAAATCTTGAACTTGAGCAATTGTCTCGAAATTCTTAAAAGTTATAAAAACTCATAGATCGCCTCACACATAAAATTTTTTACTTTGCAAAGTCGACATCAAAACAACAATCATGAATCTTTTATTATTCAATTTTCGTCGATTTACAAACTCCTCCAACACATCCACACGTTAAATAAATAATAACACCTTTCATTAACATGAACTGTTTCAGGAAATGTTTGCAATTGGAAAAATTTACAACCGCTGCAGATTTTTCTCTTGTTATTGGGCGGAGCTTTCGTATATAAATGCATTCGTTGGTTTTTAAGATTTCAGTCAGTCACATTAGACAATCGAAAATTAAATTTTGTCATTTGCAAAAATGAAGCCTCAGAATTTGTTGCTATGTCTTTGTGTGTTTCTGTGCTTTTTTGCACCTTCGTATTGCAATCGTGCAATGTTGAAAAGATTATTTCAAAAGCAGACCACGTCCACAACTCCCAAAACTGCTCAAAGTATCGAAGAAACGGTGAATGTATGTTCAGATTTTAACAGACTGCATTGGTGATGATTATACTAGTTTAAAATTTTTCGATGGTTGGGACTAAAATTTTGCCTTGTTGAGTATGAAGATAAGTTCCATCTCCAAATTGTCAAAACTTCTGTTTTTTGTTATATAGCAAAGATTTGCGGAGGCGTTGGAAAATTTAGCAGTGAGTTTTTTTTAAATATTTATATAAAAAGTCGCTAAAATCGGAAGTTCGATAATTTCAAAGTTGAACCACTCATTGGAAACAAAAATTGAACAAAATTAAACAGTGATATCCAGGTTTTGCTATAAACCTATAAAATTTGTTTTGAATCTTTGAACTCTGGAAAACTGACAATTTCATGAAATATCCAAGTGTTGATTTGAATGAGTTAGTTTAAGTTTGAAAATAGTGGAGCAACATCGACCTAAAATATCGAGAATTCCAATTTGATAAGTTCAAAATGTCGAATATGATGAATGCATTTAAATTTGGTTATATTTAATTTTGCAGACATCATTTGCTGGATAGGTAAGTTTTTTTCCTTAATCTTGAGATGTTACATTCGATTAGTTTTACATTTAGTTTTTAATTTCGGAATGGTGAAAAAATATTAATGTTATTGTTATATAGGGTTCTATTTCGACAGGCTTTACAACAAACAATGGAATTATATACACTCGAGCAAATCATATTCTATGGTGCACCATAACAAATAGTAGTAGGAGTTTTTGGCAATTGTTTCATCAAAAATATGGCAAAATGAGAACATAAGAAACGTAAAAAACCGACGCTGGTTTACATCTTCAGTTACAAAATTTTTATCTGCAAACCTAATGCATATGAATTTATTAGCAACAAATACTGTACTAAAAATATTTATACTGCGACGGTCGTAATCCCACCGGTTTTTATGATATGTCAATGTTCATTTTTTGGTTGTTTATTGTACTGCGACTCACAGATTTTGCACTTGTTCTAATATATAATTTTCAAGCCTGTTATGAAACAAATGAGTATAATAAATATTGTTGATGGAAATTATTGATTTTGTGCTGAATCCTTTTAATATATTTTAGATGATGAATATAAATTCCAAAATTAGAAAATCTTTAATAAAACAACAATAATAAAGAAATGAATGAAATTGAAGTAAAAAAAAGTGAAAAGCCTAAGACAACGTTTTTTGTAATTTGATTTTTTCATAAAAAATAAAGAATTCTTGTATATATAAGTATATTTTAAGGCTCGTGGAACAATTCATGTTCAATTTTTTGTTTACAGAATTTATCAGTAAAAGTTATTGAAAAAAAGGTTAAATTATTTAATGATGTTCGGAATTTTGATTCTAAAGCCTAGAAAAACATCTGATAGGGTTTATATCTAAAAAAAAATGCTCGAAAAATACAAAATTTAAATCCCAAAATCACAGAATCTTACAAAAGAAAAACTCTTTCAAAAGTATGAGTTAACGTTATTCAACATTTTGTGTAAGTTTAAATTTTCGAAAAAAATGAACAATTCGTATGTGTAATTTATTCATTGTAGAATTTATAATTTTTGCAATTTATCAATAAAATTGAAAATTTTGTAATGATGTTTGAAATTTGAATCTTATAACCTGGAAAAATAACAAAGTAATGTATCAATACGAAAAAGAAATCAAAATGTTCGAGGAAAATGAAATACAAATCCAAAAATCTGAAAATCTTACAAAAGAAAAAATCAAAAGTCTGAGTTACCGTGATTGAAAATTTTTTGTAATTTAGAATTTTCAAAAAGAATGAAGGATTTGTAAATATTAAGTGTATTTTAGAGCTTGTGAAACGATGTTTGTGAGCAATTTATTCATTGTACAATTATTTAGTACGAATCATACAAAAAAGTTGAAAATTTTATGATGATGTTCGAAAGTTAGGTTTTAAAGCCTAGAAAAATATTATTTTCATCTTTCAATCTGGAAAAGAAATCTAAATGTTCGAAGGATACGCAATATAAATCTCAAAAAAAGAAAAAATCAAAAATCTAAGTGACCGTTATCCAAAATTTTTAGTGATTCTTAATTTTCAAAAGAATGAAGAATTCGTAAATATGAGTGTATTTCAAAGCTTTTAAAATGGTTCATGTGTGTAATTCATTCACTGTAGAATTAATCAGTGTCAACTATCAAAAAAAAATTGAAAGTTGTGTAAAGATGTTCAAAATTGTGGTTCCAAAATCTAGAAAAATATGAAATTTACGTTTTAATCAGAAAAAGAAACCAAAATGTCCAAAGTTCGAATAGCACAAAATATAAATGCCAAAATCAGAGAATCTAGAGTCAAGATAACTCAAAAATGTCATTCGAAAATTCGCGTGATTCGAAATTCGACTGAAAAAATTATTTATTTGTACTTACAACATTAAAGAACTTGTTAGATGAAGGTTCAAATCAAGAAATTGCAGTTTTTGATGAGATATTCCTAGAATTTTGAAAAAACTCATTTAAATAAAAAATGCAGCATTGTTTTCAAATTTGAACTCACGTGACCAGGAACGATGAAATGAGTCTTATTCGGTCTGAAATCAAAAGTCTAGTATTTGGGAGTTTTTAAAGAGAATTAAGAATTCTTGGATATAAGTGTACTTTAGAGCTTGTCAATCAATTTTTGTCAGTAATTTATTCATAGTAAAATCATTTAGTATAAATGATACAACAAAGTTTAAAATTGTATAATGATATTCGAAATTTGGATTCCGAAGTCTAGAAAAATATTATATTCACGTTTCGATTCGAAAAAGAAATCAAAATGTTCAAAAAATACGTAATATGAATCCCAACAAAAGAAAAAATCAAAAATCCAAGGGAACGTTATCCAAAATTTTTTGTAATGCAAAATTTTCTAAAGAATGAAGAATTCGTGAGTAAAAGTTCATTTTTGAGCTTTTGAAACAATTCGTGTGTGTAATTTATTCATTGTAGAATTAATCAGCGTCAACTATAAAAAAAACTGGAAGTTGTATGAAGATGTTTAAAATTCTGATTCCAAAACCTAGAAAAATATGAAATTCAACTTTTTATTCAGAAAAAGAAATCAAAATGTTCAAAGTTCGGATAGTACAAAATACAAATCCAAAAATCAGAGAGTTTAAAGTCAAGATAACCCAAAAACGTCATTCGAAAATTCGTGTGATTTGAAATTCGATTAAAAACATTGTTTATTGGTATTCACAACATTTTATCATTTGTGGGATTAAGGTTCAAGTCAAGAAGCAGTTCTTGATTAATAATTTCAAAATTTTGAATAAACTCATTTAAATATGAATAAATTCAGATTTTCCCCAGTTCAAGCGTTTTGATTTTATAAAATACATTTGATCTAGCTTTTCGAAAACTTGAAACTCTGTTTCCCGAAAAATAAATAAAAAATCGTTGAAACGCGATTCCCTATACCGCCACAGTCAAGAAAAAGCGCTCTAACCGTGGGGTTATTTGTCACTATCGTGGGTGCATCGGACGTGCGACAAAGTGAGTACACTTTTTTCAAAAAAACACTTTTTTTCAATTTTCAATTTATTTAACTCACTCTTACCAAAAATACAAATGGATAAGTTCACATTCTAAAACATTTTTATCTCTTTCACGACATTTTCCTTTTATTCCCTGAAATTCAAGAACTCATCAGACCCTTTACAATCTGCATCCAAAATATGAAAATGTCCTTCTCAATCATCAACTATTTCCCTTATTCTTCAAAACAAGAATGACTAAAAAAAATACAAATCGGGATAGAAATATTGGAATAAACACAACAAATCTCATCCAACAAGTTCTTCTATATTTTTTTAAATAAAAAAAAAAAATCTCATCCATTTTTAAATAAAAAAATGCAAATTCAAATGCAAAAATTCTCAAATTCCAATTCGATCTTTTCAAATTAAAAAAAATCCAAATCCAAACACATATCTAAATAAATTCAAATATAAAAAATTCCAAAAAATTCAGTTAGAAAAACCCACGAATCAATAAAATCAAACAACTCACCATTATTTATCAACTGCTTGCACATATTCTTTTTTTTATCAACAACGTAAACCGACAAATCGCGCCAACTGAGTCTCGCGCCTTTCGCGGTCCCCGAGTCGTTTGCCGAGCGCGCCGATTCTCGCATCACCTCGTTTTAATTAGCAACGTTGCTGTGGCTTTTTTTTCTTTATCACTGAACGTGCCGAAATCACGACCGCACTTTACGGCGGCAAAAAAAGCACGAGAAAGCTTCGCTCGAATACTGCTTTTTGACGCCGGTGAAACCTTATTATCGCGCTCGAGTCGGACTTTTCGATCGCGCTGGTAAGCGAACACCTATGAATCGTCTCATCGAAACGCGAGGGTCGTTCGAATGTTCGGAAATTCGATTCTGTAACTTGAGGAAGGGACTGCGAGAGAGAACACGCTAATGCGAACGTCTCATTGAAACTATAAGATTCGCGACACCGCAAGTGCATTATCGAGTACCCGACTTCAGCCGAGATTTTCGTTCCGGAAATTGCTTCTCGCGGTTTTGAGAGTGGATGGGGGGTATTTTTTTTTATCATGGATTGATTACGGTTTATTTTATAATCAGGAGATTTACACTGAGAAAAAAATATAGTAATTATTTCAATACTGTGTAGTAAACGGGAATCACTCTGACATATTGTACTTCTTGCTAGATAATATATCAATTTTTGTAATAACATATTGTAAATATTCTCAAATGATATTGTAGTTATAGATAGATTTTGTTGTAAGAACTCCTCTATATCTTCCGTTTTCTACTATACTTCTTGTATTTTTGCAATATCATATTGTAATTCCTAATCCAGATTTTCGAAAATTCCATACAGTTTATTCAGTAAACAGATCTGTATAGGTTCTTTTTGCAATATTTTTGTTACTTTCTAGGTTTCTAGTGTATCATATTGTAATATGATACAGTTTCCGAAAAAACTGGATGAAAGTAACGTAGTTCATTTATTTCGCCAGGTATGGTAAAAATCACAGTTTGTATGGTAAAATTTGCATTTTAAGATTTCAATTTTCCCGAAATTATACAGTGAAAACTGACATACATATTGTAATTTGTACATTCATATCGGTTTTACTATTGTAGTACTTAAAATAAATATTGCAGATTTTACAATATTATTGTAAAAACTACAATGATATTGTACAATACATACGGCAGAAAGTACAAGATTTTTTTTTCAGTGTAAAATGTAAGCCTGACAGAAATTAGGATAAAGTTACTATTTCATGTAAGAATAATAGAAATTGTAGCAGTGAATGAGAAAAATAGACAGTAAAAAGAATAATGCTGTAAAAATGAAGTAAGTACAAATGGTTGAAAATGTACCTACTGGAATCTTGAGAAAATAACAAATGGTGCTATGTCAGTACTCAAAGTGAGCAATATTCAGGATTTTCAATTATAATGACATAACAATCGCAATTATTTTGTCACCCGAAGGATTTTTTTATAAACAAAATTTTAATTTCATGAGATTATACTATAGAAAAACTGTAATTGACGAAAATCTTAGGAATGTGGTTAAGTTCGAACCCTGAAGCATAGAATTCTAGAAATCTGCGAAAAAAATACAGAAAAATACCAGAAAAAGTTTTAAATCTTGCAAAGCCTGAGAAAATACTAAAAATTATAGTTGGTACTACAACATCTAATAGAACAATTAACTTTGAATTTTAGAGCATCAAATTTTTGAAAAACTTAAATATCAAGCTACAATCTATATAGATACTTCAAATCTATAAAAATAGAAAAAAGTTCACAAAATCGTGTTAATACTACTGAAACGAAAGTATAAGAAATGTATAAATCACAAAAAATATATGTTATACATAGTTGAAAATCGATTTAAATTAAAATTCTAGAACATAAAATTCCAGAAATGTAGGTACGTCTGAAAAATTCGAAAAATCGTTCCAATTAATTGAAATTATTGTAGAGGATAATTGTATCAGTTCATAACGAAGAATCACGTTTTGAAAAATAATGAGAGTATTTTTTTACAAAAAAAAAAAAAAAAAAAAAACGTTACTGTCATACAAATTCATAAAAATATTTTGCTTTAAAATAAATTAATATATTATAAATGCTAAATATACTTCTGAAATGAAACGAATAAAACTGGAAAATCAAGTACTGTAAAAATTATCAAAATAAAATAAAATATACAATAAAATACAGTAAAATACGATGATACAAATCAAAAATGGTCTTTCCCCCTTTTTTTCCAAATCAAGTTGATAAAAATACGAAAAATGCATGAAATCCATTGCATAATCATGATGAAATAAAGGACGAGAGGAACTCAATCCTCTGTACAACGATATTGTGACGGTAATGTGTTCGCACAGTTGCACATGCATGCTCAGTTGCTTGGTGAAATCCAATCGAGTTGCTGCAGTGTTGGCCATATTTGCGGCCGCGATGGATCCGAGTTCCTAACTTCAAATAACGATTAAAAAAGGAAAACAACTATTTATATAGCACTATTTTACCATTTAAACAATCTCCAGTGAATTCAATTTTAAAGATTGATCTTAGCAATTTTTGTAGGCGACGAAAAATGAGTGATCCCAGTGAAAAAGAGCCTTTGATTTTCACTTCTGCATCTGGAAATGGACAATCTTTTTCGTACGATTCTACCAAAGAATCTGTGAGTTTTAATTATACTGTAAAATTAGATATATAAAAGTTAAACATAAATTTTTTTATCAGCAATTTAGAAATTTTTATTTGTTTCTGTATTTGTGCATATCGTTTGGCAACGAAATAATTCGATATGTTGTGAAACTCGTGATCTAATGAATGTAATCTGAACTTGTATTTACGTCATTGTTTATTTATAATGTTTGTATGAGATGTACATTAAGTTTACATAAAATTTTTTTAATTTCCGTAAGAGAGACGTATATTTATTATTTTTTATCAAGTTATTCAGGGTTTTCTGTACTCAATATCTTTTTTACAGGGAAAAACAAAAATTCTGGATCTTCCATTAAAACAGATTCCAGGTCCTTCGTCTTATCATACAATAGTCGATGAATCGAACGAGAAAATCACGTTTACTTGGAGTGATGTTAATGTGTACGCTTTGATGAAAAGGGATGACTATTGGAGATCGATTTTCTCAAAAAGAAAAAGACCTGTTCTGCAAAAACATGTCGTTAGAGATGGTAATGGAAAATCAAATTTTACTTTGAGGGTTTTACAGGTGCCAGAAGTAGTAATTTTATTGTATAGATGGGTTATTTTTTATTCGTAGAAAAAAATCACTGCTTAAAAAATAACTTAGATTTTCATCTAGTTTTTTTTTTTTTTTTTCTAAATTGTCGATATATTTTTTATGCTATAAGAATAATACATAATATATCCTAAAATATGCTCACAAAATCAATGTTTTCATCAGTAATTATGTAAAGATTCGTTGTAATATAATAATTACACAACATTCATTTACTATGGAAAGTAACCACCAGAATAATTATATAGTTACCATAATCATCCATCATATTATTTTATAACATTATTTTATACTATATGTTATTGCATTACTATCTATCAATAAATAAATCAGATTCGGAAGATATAATCTTTTGTTCCAATTTTTCAGCATTTGGAGTAGCTTTGCCAGGAGAACTTTTGGTGATAATGGGTTCATCAGGAGCTGGAAAAACCACACTTTTGAACGCACTTACTCTTCGTTCTGGAAAAAATCTCGTAACTTCCGGTATAGTTGCGATAAATAGCCGGAAAGTTGATTCTAATGCAATTATTTCTAAGTCAGCATACGTTCAACAAGATGATTTGTTTATTGGCACGTTGACAGTCAAAGAGCACTTGATTTTTCAAGCGATGGTCAAAATGGATCGACATATGTTGTATTCACAGCGTTTGGAAAGAGTTGAACAAGTTATGGTTGAGGTAAAGTCATGTTTTGCAATAAAAAAATAAATAAATGATAATTTTGTCATTAATAATTTGAAGAGATTGATTTATGTTTCTTTAAAGCAAGAAGATTATTAAAATCAGAACTGATTGTTACTTTATAAGTTTCTGTATAATGACGTTCAAATTTTCATTATTTTGAATGCAATAAGGAATTTAATTTCAATCTCAATGAGATTCATAATTTGTGATGGATTATTCAGGACTGATGACACCATCTTCGTAATTATTTTGAAAATGTTGTCCATTAAATTAATTAATTTCTAATTTGAATTTTCGTCATTGGTTTTATTTTGTTTAGTTGGCCTTATCCAGATCCAGAAATACCATAATCGGAATTCCTGGTAGAGTAAAAGGTTTGTCAGGAGGCGAAAGAAAAAGACTCGCATTCGCTTCAGAAATTTTAACAAATCCTCCATTAATGTTTTGCGACGAGCCAACATCTGGATTGGATTCTTTTATGGCTCATCAAATTGTTTCCATTTTGAAAAATTTGACAGGTACGTACCTATAAAATTTTGCAGATTTTTCCAACTATTCTATAAATTTTTACTGTTTTTCTGGATATTGGTAGAAAAAATCAAGAATTTCATGCTGTATTAGAAATCAAAGTTCAATAATTTTTTGTAATTGAGAGAATTTTTTCGGAAAAAGTGTCTATCCAAATTTTGGCCTCTTATGATTTTTTTCTGTATTTTTTCAGTTTTCCTACAATAAGAAGGATTTTCGAGTATTCCTATAACTATTCGTTTTTTCAGGATGTATCAAATGCTGCAAGATTTTCTTGGATTTTTATATATTTCTCACATTTTTGTATAAATTGTTATATAGATCTCGAGAATTTAAAGCTCTAAAATCCAAAAGTTCATTAAATTTTTCGTGTTTGAAAAGATTTTTTAGAATACAGATTCTCAAAAGATTATCATTCCTTTCAGTATTTTTCGTATCTCTTTAGTTTTTCTACGATCTAAACAATTGTTCAGTTTTTGTAAATAATGCTGAAGTTTCCAGAATATTATTTTCTCGTTTTTAAATTTGTATATATTTATTGATGTTTCATAGATTTATCTCTATTTCCCTATACGTATTTTTCTTTTGTATTTCTTAGTATTTATATAATGTTGTGGAAATTTTTGTTTTGTTTTAAGATGTCTTTTCGAATTTGTAGAAAAAGATTTTCTAGAGTTCAGAGCTTGAAATGTATCTATTTTGCAGTAAATAGTTTCATAATTGATCCAGAGTGCACTCGACAATTTCCCAATTTTTACATACTTTCAAGTTTGTAAATTTTTCTATCATTTTTATTGACTTCTATGTACACATATTTTCAGAATTCAATGTTTGAAAAATTGAAGTTCCTTGATTCCTAGAATCACATAAATTTTTGATAGATCCAAATGGATTCATAAGAAACTAATTGAAATCAAGTATTTTGGGTATTTTTAGTATTTTTCGTTTTGGTATTTATTAAGAGATAAGGTTTTCTAGCAGGGTCTATATATTTTGAAGTAATTAGAATCTATAGACTCTGTATATTGATTGAAAATGTATTATTAAATGATATACAGCAATACAAAATATTGTGGGTCAGTAATGCAATAGCAGAAATTTCAGTAATTCTGATATGGTTGAGTTTTATCGGTAAATGTTTCTTTATTTTTGGAGTAATATTTTCGTTTGCAAAAATTTTCAAAGTTCTTACTGTTATCACTTACAGCCCATTTTTTGAGTAAATGAAAAAAAATTGCCGTATAGCAACTTAAAGTTTTTTGAAACCTAGCTTTTCAATTACTCTAATCTTGGTATGATTCTATGACTGACCAAAGCCGTGTTGAACTACTAGAAATCTACCTTTACTAAATAGATTAAAATATCGAAGATTGTAATTAATGTTATGTGAAATATTGTCGATGAAATCAAGTTCGAAATTTAGACTGTCATTACAGACAGGCCCAATATGTTACTGAATAATAAAAAAATGGATTCCTTCAATCATGTTACAATAACGTCTAACATAACCTATGTCGAACTACTGAAAATATAATTACAATCAATTTCGAAAATTTCGACTGTCATTACAGACAGACTCATTAGGTCACTGAATCAGAAAAAAATTGATTCCTTAAATTCTGTCACAATAACGTATGACGTAACTTATCTTGAACCACTGGAAATATACTTACATTGATTTTCTAAAATTTTGACCGTCATTACAGACAGGCTAATCACGTCACTGAAAAAGGAAAAAGTTGATTTCTTCAAACATGTTACGATAGCGTCTGACATAACCTATGTTCAACTATTGAAAATATACTTACAATCAATTTTGAAAATTTTGACTTTTATTACAGACAGGCTCATTACGTCACTGAAAAAGAGAAAAATTGATTTCTGAAATCGTGTTACGATAACGACTAACATAACCTATCTTGATGTACTGAAAGTATACTTATATTAAATTTCGAAAATATTGACTGTCATTACAGACAGCCTCATTACGTCACTGAATCAGAAATAATTGATTATCTAAATCATGTTACAAAAATGTCTGACATAACCTGTGTTGAACTACTGAAAGTATACTTGTATTAAATTTCTAAAATTTTGACTGTCATTACAGACAGACTCATTACGTCACTGAATCAGAAAAAATTGATTTCTTAAATCCTGTTACGATAACGTCTGACATAAACTATCTTGAACTACTGAAAGTATACTTACATTAAATTTCTAAAATTTTGACTGTCATTACAGACAGACTCATCACGTGAGGAATTAGAAAAAATTGATTTTTAATCATGTTACGATAACGTCTGACGTAATCTTTTTTCAACTACTGAACATATACTTATACTAGATAGATGCCAAAGATTAAAATAGAAGTTTTTTATGTAAAAACTTCGAAAATGTTCAGCAGAATATTCTTACAATTAGTGCAATCAATTTTTGAAATTTCTGATTCTCATTACTAAAATTTCAAGTATTTATAATTCAAAAATTAAGTTTATTGATAAGCAACCTTTGTTTTTTCGAACTTTCACTTTTTAATTTTACAATCATGTAATCAATACGTCTGACCAAAGTGGCGTTGAACTACTGGAAATCTACTCATACTAGAGGTATACAGTATCTCGAAGAATAATATGGTATTTTAGAGAAATTAATCTTGGAAATCATATTTGTATATTTTGTATATTGTATATTTAAGTCAAATATGATTTGAATGTCATGAATTAATTTAAATTATTGTGTGAGTAAAAAATGTTTCAAGTTTTGAAGTCTTAAATGAAGTTCATCATTATATGATAGTAGGTGAAAATTACGTTCATTTTTGAATAATCATTTGAATTAAAAAAGATGCTATGATACCGTTTCAGCTCAGGGAAAAACCATAATTGTGACTTTGCACCAACCATCCTCCGAAGTTTTCACTCTTTTCGATAAAATTCTTTTGATGGTCGAAGGAAGAATCGCGTTTTTGGGGACGCCAAAACAAGCAAATATATTTTTTGAAACGTAAGTTTTCTGCAATTTTTTTTATATTAAATAAATATGTAACAAGGAATAACTGATTTAAATTAGGTTAAATTCAAAAAATACCCGACGGTGAATTTCTGTTTACAATATTTTATGATTGTTTAAAAAGAACGATGTAAATTACCACGTTCCTATGATCAAAAATTTTAGTTAAAGATAATTAAAAAGAAGTTATAACGTAATAACTTTTAGAGGTCATATGGTAATTCTTTCTTTTATTGAAAAATTGATTAAAAAAAATCATTGGATATAATCAAAAATTGATTTCTTCAATCATGTTACGATAACGTCTGACATAACCTATGTTAAACTACTGAAAAAATACTTATATGCAATTACATAGTAATCTAAAATTGTGTTTTCAGATTAGGAGCTTCGTGCCCGTGGAATTACAACCCAGCTGATTATTTCATACAAATATTGTCAGTTTCTCCAGGACGTGAATTTGCATGTCGAAATGCAGTGGAGTCTGTTTGCGACGCTTTTCGATACAGTGATTTAGGGACGAAAATAGCATTAGAAGCTGCAATTATTCAGGATGGATCGGAAAATTCCAGTGCAATCGATTTTGGATTTTCTCGAAATTCACCTTATAAAGCCTCCTGGAGTATGCAATTTCGAGCAGTGTTGTGGAGGTCCTGGATTTCGGTTATGAAAGAGCCAATTTTGATTCGGGTTCGGCTATTGCAAACGATTGTAAGTTCGTCAAAATAATTTAATTATCTGATCGAATCTTAATAAATATAGAAATATAATAAATTGATCATTATTTAAATAAAATTCAAGTTAAAAATATAGTGAATAGAATAATTATTATTATTTATGACAGTTTTTTGAAAGATTTCGACAGCTTTAGAAAATTTGAAGTTTATATTAGGTGACCATTGTCTCTGTTTTGCATTGCACATCATTGATTTAAAACTTATTATCGATGTTTATCAGATGGTATCACTTCTAATTGGAATAATTTATTTCCAACAAAAAATTAACCAAGATGGTGTTATGAATATCAACGGGGCACTTTTTATATTTCTTACCAACATGACATTTCAAAACGTTTTCGCCGTTGTGAGTGTACGTAAAAAAATTTTTATAATAAATTACAGCAGTAAAGAATTCATCTAAAACTTTTATCCTTATTTTTTAAATAAGTTCTTTATTATTTCCACAGGTTTTTTGTGCCGAATTGCCAATATTTTTACGCGAGCACCATAATGGAATGTATCGAACAGACGTGTATTTTTTATGCAAAACTCTCACTGAGACACCAATTTTTATAGCCATTCCATTTATTTTGACATCGATTGCTTATCCAATGATTGGGTTGTATCCAACAGCTGAGAAGTTTTTGTTTGCAGTTCTCATTACAACTTTAGTAGCAAATGTTGCAACGTCGTTTGGTAAGCAATGCAATGTATAACCATGACATTTTTTTTGAAAACTGAATGATGAAGAAAAGTTTTTTGTCTTGAATAATGGAAAATATAATAAAAATAAGTTTATCATTTAATAATATGGACTTAGGGGATAAGGGCTATAATTTATGAAATTCGACAATTTTCCACATTCAAGTTTCTACTTTCTCAAACTTAAGAACATCCATCCCTATATTACATCATTAAAGTAATGTAGTATAGAGATGACAAATTATGGAATATATTCACATTATTAGAAATTTTAGTCTTTTGAAGGGGCGTACGCAGAAAAAATTTTAGAGCAGGCTTTTTCTATAAAAATTATTTCCTTCGAGATTTTTTAATTTTCTGGATTTTAGGACTTAAAAGTTATACAACTTAAGTCCAGAGTAGTGCATTTTTCATGTTCCTATGTAATATACTAGGATTCGATTTTTGTGATTTTCATGCAAGTCACTGAGATTCAGATTTTTTTTTCTATTAGTTTTGGTACTTTCTATAATTTTTATTCTTTCATTATAAATTTATACTTGAAAGATTTTCAAAAGTATAATAAATTTTTATACATCTTCCTAGAATGGGATATTCTAGAAACTAGAAATGAAAGTTGTAAAAATTTTAAGTACCTATATTTTTAGATTTTTGAGAAAATTAGACGTTAAAAATGTCCAATATTTTATTGACTTCCAGAATTTTTGTATTGTATATATTTTTATGATATTTTGTCGTATTTTCTGGCATTTAAATAGATTTTTAGTATTTGATACATTAGTATTGCAAATTTCAACGAACTTGAGTGGCTCAATCAATTTTGAAGAAAACAGTATCTTCCACACAGATTTCTAATACTTTTTGGATTTTACTGGTATTTTTATAGTATTCAAACTATTTCAAGAACATTCTATTATGTTTATTTTTTTCTTTATAGGTTTCTTGAGTTGTATGTACTAGAACTCAAAGTTTTCTAAATCATCAGAAAAAATCATATTTACGTACTTTTTGAGTTGATCTTCAGTAATTACCAGATTCCTCGCATATTGTTTATTATTTACGAAATCTGGAGGATTTTTCGTATATATCACAATTTTTGGTATTTTTGTATATAATTTGTAAAATTCGATGTTCTAGAATCCAAGTGTAAATCAATTTTTAATAATTTCATAACATTTTGGAAAAAGTACAATTATAAGGATTTGTTGTTTTTTATAGATTTCTGGTATTTCCGTATTTTTTTTATCGTGCAGAGGATTTTGTAGCTTTTTGTTGTATTTTTAGAGATCGTAGGTGTTTTTTTTTTCAGATTTTTCTAGTAGGAACTTAATTTCTAGAATTAAATGATAGAAAATGAAATGGAAATAAGTTAATAATCTAATCATTTTGACTTCAGTGCATAAGGGCTATAATTTAATAAATTCGAAAATTTTTCACATTTCAAAAAACGTAAAAGTGATTTGTTTTATATTGAAAAAAAAAAACACTTCACTCGAGGTGTTTTGTTGTTCGTAATATTGTTGATCTATTGTTTTAATTTTTTGCATTGTTTTGAATAACTTTAATTGTACTGAAATTTTATAAACATTTTTTTTTGAAGGTTACCTGGTTTCTTGTATAAGTACAAGTGTTTCTATGGCATTGTCGATAGGACCTCCGATAATTATACCATTTCTGCTTTTTGGGGGATTTTTCTTAAATACAGCGTAAGTGATTTGATTTTTTAATTTTTCTACTGCAATATTAAACGTTTTACAGGAATACCATTTTTAAAATTTATTTTACACACTACTTTACAGGTTTTCAGAAGTATTTATCTTTTAGAAGCTCTGGTAACTGAGTTTTTAAATTTATTACATGATCATCGATTTCTGAATTAAACGCATGCTTACAATTCCAAATTTTTTAATTTTTTGTATTCAAAAACCACTATTTTTTCTTTATATTTCCATCTTCCAATAATTCCTTATTCTTATTTTTTCAAAAATTCATGGAATGCTAAATTAGAGATTCAAGAATTTTGAATTCACAAGTGTTATTCTTCTCCAGTAGTTTTATTACTTTACCTTATAATCAAATAGAGTCAAATTCACAATTTTGCTATTTCAAAAACTCTAATATTAAGATATTTACATTTGAGTGTATGTATTTCGAAAAACTGGTTTCTCAAAAAAACCAACTACTAAAATCAGACATTTGTTTTTTTTTTTTTCAATTTTTTTGCTGTCCATGTATAATGCCTCAATAATTTGTTTCACGTGTATGAATGAAATGAGATGTGTTTCTGTAAAAATTTCCTGCTAAGAAGTAATTTTTGAAAAAACCCAAAATCTTGAAGAACATGTCAAAAACTTTTTTTTCAGTTCAATACCTTATTATTTCACTTGGCTCTCGTACTTTTCATGGTTTCGTTATGGAAATGAAGCACTTCTCATCAATCAATGGTCAGACATTGATGAAATTGCTTGTACTCGGTCGAATACTACGTGTCCAAAAAATGGAGACATGGTTTTGGAAGCTTTGAATTTCGAAAAGGTGAGGTCAAACTTATAAACCATAATAATTCTATTATTTTTCTTGTCAAAATACGAGGATTACATACATTCCAAAATTTTTAAATTGCATACATATCTGAAGAACTCGAAAAACCTGAACAAAATTGTTTGAAGTAACAAAAAAAGCTTTGATTTAGTGATAAAAATAAATTTCTCAAATGACAAATAATTTTCAGAGTCTGAGAAAAACACATTGAAAATTTTGGGACATTTAATTTCAAATTCTTGGACGATAGAATCCCAAAGACTTTTTAATTAAAAATTTTCACACACCTTATTTTCTCAATTAAAAAATTTCGATATAACGATAAATTTTTGAATTTTTCCAGAGGGATTTCACACTGGACATCTCATCTTTAGCTGCACTAATCGTAGCCTTCAGAGTTCTTGCGTTTTTCGCTCTTCTTTCAAAAACTTACACACACAAAAAATCGTGAGAAAAATTTCCAAGAAACAATTATTTTCCAATTACAAAACAAATTAAGTAACAAAAGCTTGCTTTTGTAATAATATATTTGAAAATTTGTAATCTCGAGAAAAGCTCTCTTTCAAATTATGTACGTTCAATAAATTATTCATCCTAAAATTCATTTTTCTCAATCATATATACAACCTTAAACTTTTAATGTAAATAAAAAGCCATGTTGATTCATAGATTTCTTTTTATTATTTTCACGTAAAAAATTCATCGGGGCATAGTAAATAAGTTGACGAAAAAGCGCGAGACGATACACAATTCTTTCTTAAAAATAAAACAAGTTCCATCATAAATAATAAAAAGACGATGTTGATTTTTCACGTGAGTGATTCGCGGAATAGTGTCATTACAGTCGAAAAATGTAATCGAGATAAAAAATGTTCCGAAAGCACATCGAAAATATCTATACCTTGAATACGAAATCGTAAAAAATACATCATCGCGAAGAATAATTACAGCGCTAATTACAATAATTGTGACGTTAATGAAATAAAAACTATTAATACGTCGAATATTGTTAACTGATATTCCTAGCGTACAACAATAGCTGTAGAAATAATATATGATAAGAATAATTGCAGAATAATAATAATAATCAATACAATAAAAAATGATGATAATTATCATAATTGAAAAAATGATAAAAATAATAATAATAATCGTAATGCTCGCGATGTCAAATAAATCATTTGTCGCAAGCGTGACGATGACAACGGTAATAACAATAATAATAAATAACAGTGCAAATATAATAATAATAATCATGGTAATAAGAGAAAACGAGTCAAAATAATGGCGTTATAACGTCTCAACTTTTTTTTTCCTTACGCAATAAACACTATAAACAAACGTTCGCTTATTGTTTTTTTTTTTATCCGCGGAGAATAGGAATAATACTATTTGTTGATTAACGTTTTTTTCCCTTTTTTTCTAATGTATTGTAATTATAATAATCATAGGCATTCCTGTTAGTGCTATTTGTATGTACAACGGAATAATACGTAACTCAATAACTCGTACTGTTTCGCATGATGATGGCCAAAAGCGACGATATTCATTGGTGCATCAAGTATGCATAATGAAAATTTCTATGGGCAATATCGATTATATTTACAATTAGTCACATATTCGTAATTGTTTATTGTTGCACGAAATTAAAAAGGGTTGATTGTGCTTTCGTAAAATTTCAGAGGTGATTTTTAATTGTTCATCTAATCGAAATTCGCCCTTTTTTTGCGTTTTTGAGGGGACTCGAAACGAGAACACTTTTTGGCATCCATACAGTCCCAGGGTAAAAGTAAGTGTGAGAAACGATGAGTTTTTTTAATTTTTCCAATCGTTTTTCGCGATATGTACATAAAATTGGTTTAGGGGATTTTTAATTAACATAGTTATATATAACAATTTTTCTTTTCAACATTTTCCGTTTGTTCTCAGATGTTTCCTTGGATAAACGAGATTTGCTTTTCTTGGCACAATCAACAGCGAAAGAAAAACCATCGATTTTTTGGAAGCATTCTTTTTTTAATTGGGGTTGAATGGGTTGGAGAGGAATCAAAAAATTTGAGAATTGGGTGTATTGTTGCATGGAATATTTGGTATTTTGAAAATTATGATATATTTTGATTTCCTTCCAACCACCCCAGATTCTGCAAAGATTTTTTATCGTTCCTCAAATGGCTCCTTCTTGAAATGTTTCGAATTGCGTTTGAAAACGTGGAAAAGTTTTTGATTGAGCTTCGAAGGGTCGAAAACGATTTGAAGAATGATAAGATTTTATATCTACGAGATGACGACTTCGCAATTGTCTCTCATTCGCCACATTACAATTTTTTTCATACAGGAAAATGTCCGAATGTGCGATGCGATCGATCACGAACGATTTGGTTTTTCCGAGACGTCCCATATTTCGTTGAGAAAATATTTTGTGCAAGTTTGATTGGACATTTCAAGAAATGTTGTCACGCTAATTTTACGCAGTACAAAAATCCTTCGGTATAAAAGTGTGTGGAAATTTTTCTATGGAAACATGCTAATCAAAGTAATTGCGATTGGAGGTTTTGTGTTTTGAATTTTTCGGATTTTGAGGAAGGAGGTTGAAAATTCTTATTCTTTTAATGGAAAAACATTGCGGAAAAATTGTTTGGATCAAAATTAGAAAGCTTCTCGAATTTCAGAATTACCAAAACTCAAATAATTTAGCTCAAATTTTTAGTATTCAAGATGTATGGTTTTCAAATTTGAATTTTCAAATTTATCTTTCGTGGTGAGTTTTATGATCAGATAATTTTGAAGAATATAGAATCGCATCTTCTGGGTACGAAAATTTCGATATTTTATCTTTTTTTGATAATCACGTAGAATTTCTAAATTTTATTAGTTAACATGATGTATAGAACGATGTTATTTATGTAACATATGAAAATTATCATAATATATGACTTATTAATAATTTAACAGTGATTTTGGACAGTATTGCTGATTTTTATCAACAAAAGTATCGAATTCAAGAGAATGAAAATTTTCATTCAGGATTCATCATCTTCCAGTTTCTGAATCAGAGAATTTTGAAATTGCTGCAACTAAATTTTAGTTTTTCAAATTTTGAGGTACACTCAGAAAATAATTTGGTTTTTGTAACTAAAATTTTTTCACCTAGCTAAATTAATTTAGTCGCATTACAACCTGCTAAAGTTTTTTTCTAATTTGACTAAATTTATTCAGTAGAATGTATTTTGTAGTCAGCTCGGATGTAGCATTTTTTCGTTTCGAATGCATAATATTTAGCTTTGAAAAAAGATTTTCACTCGTTTCGTTAAAGTGACTTAATCATTTATTCACATCGAAACAAAAAGTATTGTCGTTTATGTTGTACTAATAAAAGACGTTTATTTGCTTTCGAAGATGTATTTAGTACGAATTACTAAATTTTTTATTCAAATCGAACATAATAGTACTGATGCTTTACCTATTTATTTATTCCTTTGAAAAGAAGAGTTTGATCATCCTACCATAATTTTTTGGTATATTTAACTAATTTTTCCATGATTATCAAACATAGAAAAATATTTCGAAGCTTTATTTCAGGGTACGAATAATTGCAGTAGCGTAGTATAAATAAGTTAAGTGGAATTTAAAAAAATCCGTTAAATAAGCATGTAAATTTGAGTATAATTAAACAAAAAAAAGCTTAGATGAACTGCAATAAATAATTCATTTACATTTTATTATTTTGTATTTCTTATCATATAATGATAACAAAGATAAGTAATAAAACAAAATAGTAAAATATAAACCTTTTATGATGATTATGTAATGTTATGACTCAAAATGAAAATATAATTTGCTATAAATTTCAAATCGAAAAATTGAATATTATATCAATTTTAATGACTTTCAATAGTTACTAATTATTCCAAAATAAAATTAAGACATTTGTAAATGATATGAAGTATTAATTGATTTTCGAAAATGATTATTATAATTTAAATATAAATATTCAATATTCCAACCAGTAACAATGAAAACGAGCAATTTATAAAGTTTTCAAAATAGACATAATAATTTAAACAATTTTTTACTTTTTCCATATAGCTGACATTTGTTATATCACCAGTTCGATGTTCAAAAAGCGTTAAAAAAATTGGAATTTATAAATTGAACCAACTTGACCAGAAAAATGTTCACAAAATTTTTTCCTGAATGAATGACTCTTTAGAAAAATGTAGATCTTAATTCTTGTAATTCTTTTTAAATAAACTGAAACCCACTGATTTTTCTTCAATTATATGTCGATTTTTACAAGATATCTGCACCAGTTGTTCGATAAATAAAAATTACGTTCAGATAATGCCTCGAAATCCGTTCAATTCAAAACAAAAACCAACATTAAACGGCGCGGATTAAAAAATCTTTTGCGAGTCGATGAAAAAAACGCGCGAAGCATATAAAAAACGGTTCCGTGAGATGAGTTTCATTTTCCTTTATTTCTCGTAAGGCCTCGAGCAGTTCTATTAGCGTGTAAAATCTGGTCCATCAAAAAAAGTTCACGGCGCTCGTGCTCGAAGTGCATATTTCCGTTTTCCCATGTAAAATAAAAAAACGCGTGTAAAATTCTGTAAAAACGTATAAACCGTATCAAAATTCCGCCATTTTTCACCTCCCACTTCGCGTTCTTTTTGATACTCGATTGATATATCGCGTACATGTATATTATCATCAAAATTGTGGTGCCGTGTAAAAAGATCGAGCTTATCGAACGAGCAGACGTCATTGGAGAGTACAAACGATGAATTTGCTTCCTTTTTTTCAAATGACGAAATAGATCCGAGCTTGTTTTGTTACGCTTGTTACTCACAGATAAAAAGCACGCCTAGAAAAAAAGTGAAACTTCTTTAGACGACCCGCCTAGCAAAAAGAAGAGAAATCTTGAAAGGGGCTAAAGAAGTTTCACCCAGAAAATCGACGTTTGTTGAAATTCCTCCTCGGAATCATCGACATTTACGCAAACATCGTGTATACAAAGTTGTTGTTGTTTCTTTTGTTAATTAGCGTTGTTATACTTATTTTTTTCGTATATAAAAAAACGCACACGTGCCGGCGCATTCTACACATTTAAGTGAAAAAAGAGAAAGAATATAAAAATCATTAACATTTACGACCTTAACACAGCCAAATCTTTGTTTTAACTTATGTTTCTCCGTGACGATTATTTATTAATTATAGTGGTTAATTACACACGTTACGCACACGTCCTTTGCCGGTTCTCACACGATACGAAAGTGAAATACTTTTCCTCGCCAGCGATCTTTTTCCTTCCATTTAATATATACTTTTCGCGGGGGAATCGTGAACACGTGGTGGATCAATGATTTTTCAGGAGGGGACGACTCGTCACGATCATTGTCTAAATGTGCTGAGTTTCAACTTCAATATAATATAGAATCGTAAACTTAACAACGTAGCTAGGGTAAGAAAAACTTTGCTCTACCTATTACGTTATATTCTTAGAATTTTTCTTTCTCATTATTGGGTATAGATGTACAATAATTTACAATAAATAATGAATTAAGGACGCTATAAGACGAGGGGTTTTCGGGGGCAAATTTTTTTTTCGAGTCACTGAAAAAGTCACTGTCATTAGAAATTTTTCATTGTGGATTCGATTCATCAAAGTTTAAGTCTAACAGCGACTTTTTCAGGACATATATTCGTTCATCGAGAACAAGAGGTTTGACTGTATACACTTGAACCTTGGAGATTTTTGACTAACTCGTTCATTTTTATTCGAGTTGGGGCAGTTTATGAAGTTCAAGTGTATAATAGTTTGCAATCTTGGACCATGTGTAATAATCACGTTGATTTGTCAATATTTAAGAAGCATGTATGACTGGGTATATATGGTCATACATGAGGGATTTTTTTATGGGTTGTGACATTGAGTGCTCATGAACACGAATGGGATTGTAAATATCACACTGATGAAGGCATTTTTTGTTGTTAATTTCACCATAGGGATGATATGATACTCATAAAGCTTTGAAATTCTCGAAGCAACAATTAGTTCCGAAACATTTCAACGGTGAATAGTTTAAAACATTTTTAAATTCATTTTTAGATTTTTTAGAGCTTGCATGAAACATTGTTTGGATGTTTCATCAATCGAGATTTTGAATTTTTTTATTTGTTAGGAAATATAGGATATACTTATTATAATTGATTTAATTGGAAAATGATTTTCAGTTAACAAGTTTGTAAAAAATATTTTCAAAAGTGGCATCAAAAGTTGAAACACAAAAGAAGGTGATTTTGTATTAGTTTATTTATTATGAATTGTTTGGAAAACTCCTAAATTTTTTATATTATTTTTAAACTGCAAGTGTCTACCAACACAATTAATTTACTTACACTCAAATCCAATGAAATCTAGAGTACTATGATTGAAATTTTACATACGATTTGCACTAGTTCACGAGAAATAATGTTAGTGATATTAAATTTTGATAAATAAAAATTTCATATAGTCAAAAAAATGTTGACCTAAGAAGAAAAAAAATACCTATATTTCGAAGCAGATAAATTATAATAAAAAAAGTTTACTACTACTTGTTTTCTAATTAATTATATCAATAATTACAAAACATACTTTTATTGAAAAATTTACCATTTGTTTTTTTCGTTTGTTGCTAATTGACAAAATATTGTTTTTCACGTAAACAAATTGCTCTAGATGAATGATCCTCAACAAAATTAAAAACGTGATTTGTCGTTAATCAATAGATTTCGTCCATTTTTTCATGAGTATGATTTTTAGAGTTTGTTTATTTCAGAATATTTATTAAAGCCTTGCATAAAATTGTTTCAAATCTTCATGAAAACTTTGTAAAAACATTAAAAACATTAACAAGGGACGCAAAATTAAAAAAAATTATTTCTTCAATAATTATCGACAGTACAGCCAACTCGCAAAAATAAATTATATACTTCAAAAATCTACTAACAAAATTAATTTAACTACGATTTGATACAATTTGATACATAGATTTCTATAGTGATATGAAAAAATCAAATTCTTTGGACATAACTTTTATGAAAATTAGCAGGGGCAGCAAAAACCTAATTTTTCAGGTAGGTAGTAAATAACTCAATTTTTTTGAGGGGGGGGGGGGGGTTGGTATTATCGTATTTCGTTGAAATACGTATTATAATGTTCATAAATTTTTGAATAAAAACTTAGAAACTTGAAAAAAAAAAACAAAAAAAACAAAGAAAATTTATATTGAGTTGGACAAGTTTTATGATCGTTGAAAAATTTAACGTAGTTTTATATTTGAATGAAATTTAACAAAATCAATAATTTCTTGAGTTGTCAATAATTTTTCAAAATGAGGGAAATTTTTGAGATTTTAGTAAATGCGAAATGATTTCGTATATTGTGTTCAGAATCATGTTTTTTCTACAGATGCACGATATTGTTTTTTTAAAATTTTAACAATAATTTAAAATACTTGAAAAGTACTTGAAAATCAAAAGAAATCTTCGTTAGCTATACAAATTTAGAAATTATCCGTAAAATTTAAGTAGGTAGCACCATGTTAGAAATTTTGCGAATTTCGAAATATCAGAACATACTGGAGATTATAGAAAAAGTCACAAAATTGTGGAAAAAATCAGCATTTATGTAAAATTTCATAATTTCATACATTGTGTTTCTTTTATCGTTCTTCAAAATATGGATGATAATAACTTATCGAATTTCTAATGAAAATTTAGCATACTTGACAAAATTTGAAAATCGCCAAAAAATTTAACGAGTTTGACAAATTATATAAAATTTTGAAAGTGTTGAGTAGTTAGTTTCATTTTATTAGAAAATTTCAAAATTTTGATAAATCATAGCCTATTAAATATTTCAAAAACTGTCAATCATCCTAAAAAAATAAAAATTTATGTGGAATTTAGATAACATCTATCATTCAAAAAATTGTGTTCATATATGTATTTTGACAAAACAGGTATCGATAACAGTTTTTTTAAAAATTTTTTCATGGAAATTCGCAGTACTTGAAAAGCATTTCAAAATAAGAAAAATCTTGCTAAGTTACTCAATTTTGATAAAATTACGCAAATTTTGAATAGTATGCAATATATTTACAATTTTGAAAATTTTAGATTAACGAAATACATTCGAAATTTTCAAGATTGAGAATGATTCGAAAAAATTCGAGGAGTTGATAGAATTTTATAAAATTTTTTTGAATTTTCGTATATTGTGTTCATTACCATACATGTATCATTTATTTCTTTAAAATATGCGTGATAGTGTTTTTCAAATTTTAAAGAAAAATCTGAAAAATTTGAAGTATCCAAAAATCACAAGGATTCTTCATGAGTTGCACAAATTTTCGTATGATGTCAAAGATTTTGAAAACTTTAGAACATCATACAACATTGTAAATGCCAAAAACTGTCAACTGTCAATAACATTCTAGCAAAAACAAAATTTCTGTAGAATTTCTTTCAGAATTATGTTTATTTATTTCGTGAATTATGTTCATTACATTTATTAGAAATACGCATTATGAAACTTTTTTGAATAAAATCTGGGATACTTGGTAAGTATTTAAAAATTAAGGAAAATATTGCAAATTTTCACAAATGGTAAAAAATTGAATAGTCTATTACTTTTGGAGTTGAAATTTTTTTTAGAAACAAAAAAACATTTGAATTTTAAAGATTGTCAATGATTCTGAAGGATTTTATAAATTTGATTTAATGAAAGGAAAAATATTCACCAAAATAGTTTTGAAAAAGTATATTTTGAAAATGATGAAAGATATCTAACACTCGCTCCCTAATAAAATAGAAAAAAAAAAAAATACAATAAAATTGTATGTCGAAAAATTTACCCTGAAAAATGTGTAAAAATCCTTCAATATTTCTCGTAAACCATATTTCGAGATGAAAATATTTATTCAATATTCTCATCTTTTCTCCTAAATAAATAAAATATTACCGATCAAAAAAATCAGAAACTCAAAATGAGCGATTCCCAACAAAATAAAAAAATGCTACTCTCAGTCCTATAAAAATTCACTAAATATCTCTACAACCATAATTCCTTCTTTTTGGTATACGTATTTCCTCCAAAGTCATGATTAGCTCAAAAAAGTTTTCTTAGATAAAAATCCAAATCCCACCAACAACAATTTCTCCCAAATCATTGAATAATGCTTATCATAAAGAACACGATACACCGTTTCAAAAACTTTACAAAAGCACCGAAAATTTCCAAAAAAACTCGAATACTCTTAAATTCCTCCAAAGCAAGCCTTGATCATAAAATCAATTAAAAACTACAAGACTCTACAACAAAATTAATTTACCTACACTTCAATACATTAAGATCTAGGGTACAATGAAAAACTCGGAAACACTTTTTATAATCTTTGGGAAAAATGGGAAAACACAATCGTGGAAATGGGCGGAGGAAAAATCTCGTCAATTTTCGTGGAATCAACAAAAATTTTCTCTCCTAACACGATCGCGTCGGAAAATATGTTTCCCGAGCTTTAAAGCTCTTCCGCAACAAAATGATCGTAACGAGTTTCGCTGGTCCCGCTCCCGTTTTTTCTTCTTTGACTCAACCTGCGATCGCAATTAGCAAAAGCAGCATCGCGAATTTTTTTAAATGGCGGTAATACGACTATTCCTTATTTTTAAAACCCTAGCTTTTCGTGACTGTGTGTGTATGTGTGTCTGTACGTGTACGTCAAGACTCTGATGAGATAGAGAAGTTAGAAACCAACATCAACAGAGACCCCAAAATTGGTCTTCTTCTTCTTCAATTCATTCTAATTCATTTTGGAAAACTCCAGGACTCAATTCCAGAGTCTCTTTTCTCGACATTAATTACTCAACTCGTATAAAAACGTGTAAATTACGCATAAACCTACTCGTTTCTTGCATACATCACGATAAAAATAATAACGAGGATTTCGCAAAATTTCAAGTTTCCTTGACCAATCAATTTGGTTAGTTAAATTGGAGTATGCAATTGTCAAAAATTTGATCGTAATGCGCTGCGGATTTGCAGCAGGAAAATTGCGCTTTCTTTTGGAGCAGCGTAATACGAATTTCGCGTTTGCGGTTTGAGTGCAAAACGCGATTTGTTTGACTTAATCCTACTCGGTGCATTTTTTTTACTCGCTTTGCAGTCTTTTTAAAGTTACTTTGTTCGAAGATGGAGTTGATAGAGAGGTTATTTATTGAATGTGAAGGTGGAATACGGTTTTTATTAGAAATTGAAATTAATAATGAGGTATAATTGATAATTATTTTTTATTATTTAATGAGGTATTCAGAGCTTCGTTACTTCAATTGTTTTTAGTTTTTGTAAATCTTCTGAAACATTTCATTTTTTTTTGTAAAGCAAGTAGAATTTTCTCGTAGAATTTTTATAATTCAGATGATACGTAATAATAAGATTTTATAAAGTGACTTTATAAAAACTAATAAAAATTTTATAAAACATTGCTCTTTTTATAAAGTGTTTTTTTTTTGAAAAAGCTGAATTTAATTAAAATACCCAAATTTCATTAGAAGTTTCATTAAGAATTTATAAAAACCCAAATTACTAGGGAATTTCTACAAAATTTTTTCCACTACAGTTATTTTTCAACTATAGCAATTATTTATTGCAGTCCTTAATTGTCAACTTTCTTTACAATTTTAAAAGCTCAATTTCAAACATGATAATTATTTTACTACACATATTTACTATGTTAAGAGAAATACAGAACTCAGTTGAATTTTAAAATTCAAATTTCAAAAATCAGATAACCAATAAATTAATCAATCTAAAATTTATTTTACAATAAATTTCGTTACGGCTCCTTGCACTCGGGATAGTATTTATATTTCCAAGATATTCTACTTTTTTTTTCTTTTGTTTCATAATACAAATAACGGTTTATGTTCAAAAAAGAATTTTTCGCGCCCTGAACAAGTTCTGCATTCATTATGAAACAATTTTGTAACCACAAAAAGTTTGCAACGGAAGTACACGTAATAATTTTCTGACAGCCAAAAAAGAAAAAAAAACAAACAAACCATCAAACGCAGAAAACGTTCACTTGACAACCACAATAAATAAATTGAAGTTTGTTTGATAATTGATAATAACCTCAACAATTGGTGTTTTTCATTCAAAAATGATAATTGGAAATAATGATGAGTGGAAAAAAAGCACAATCGAAATAACGGATTAGAGAAAATTGTGCACAATCTTTTAAAACTGACCAAATTTCTTAAGCATTATCAAAAATGTTGAGATCGGAAACAAAATTTGTTTTAACCGTTCATACTGTCGAAAATTGATTTTGCAATAAAAATTATTGTAAATGTTACATTGAAACTGCTAAAAATTTTTTTTGAAATGATAAAAAAACTGTCAAAATTGTTGAAAATTACCATATTTGTCAGTTATCAAAATTTTAGAAGAACTCATAAGAACCCTCGCCTAAACTCATTTTCTCAAAAATTTTACAAAAATCTCTCTCACCAACTCAACACTTTTTCTAAACCCTTCAATTTAACATTCTGAAAAAAAAAAAAAAAAAAAACCCCCAAAATTTTCTACTTACCAATAAATAACCTATCGATCAAAACCCTCTCTCCCCATTTTCACGAAAAAACTTCGCGGAATGTGCGCGAGCGATATTCCTTGCAACCCCTCTCTTATCCCCAAAAAATGCCGATCCGCTCATGTATCCCTAAACATTCAAATAAAAAATATCCATAAAAAACAACCCTCCGCGAATCACAGTATCAAGAATTCGCGTGCCTAAAAATTCATGTATACGAAAGATATGTACAAATGCAATGAACCGTGAGAATCGTACTCGCGTTTACCTCAATAAAAAAAACCTCCGTGTGCAATCGTAATAATAAACAATTAATAAAATAATGGAACACTTAACCCTACCGATAAAATAACCGTCGCCGAAAATCCGCGAAAACCCCGGAAACCACAAAATCCCGGCGAAAAAACGATCAACGACGACAAAGACAAGAGAAAAAATAAAATAATATCATGTAACGTCATCGAGAAACTAAAAAAAGGGACCGCGAACGTCGTATGTACAAAACCTACCCTAAATTTCAGTCGTTTTCGGGCCTCAATCACGCGCTCACTCGCACTCGTTGTTACTTTGTTATAAAAAAATTACTCGCGTTTTTATTATGCGTAGTACGATTACGAATAGTATTTTTTTCCGCCAAGTCTCTCAGTCTCGCTTACAAATTGTTTAGTAGTCGGTTAAACAATCATGTTTATGTACTCGATAGAAAAGGAAAGACGTCGAACGAGCTGTACAAAAAGTTTTGCGATATTTCCGTCCGTATATGTTCGAAAAATGTTGTTTCTCGCGCGTTATTGTATAAATGCTTACGATACTGTGCGTAATTTTTCGGCCAACGAGATTTTCCGGTGTCGCAGTTCAGTAGTTCCTTACTTTTCTCACTCGCTCTCGCAGTGAGCGCTGGAGATAGAGAGATAGAGAGAAGTGGGAAAATTATGAAAAGGAGGAGAAGAAAGAGGCGAGGGTGAATGTGTGTGTTTTTTTACTTGGGCACGCGATAGTAGCGTAGGACGAGGTAGCCCAGGGTCCTGAACACGACTAGGAACGCGACCAGGATGGCGGTGTTGGCCCAGAGGGGCAATCCGGCACCCCTAGAGCCACCCTGGCTTTCCAGGATGGCTGACACTGGTATCGTCGTTCCGTTTCGACATTCCAGAAATTTGCTTGGCTGGGAGCAGCTGAAAAAAGAAGGATCGAAATTGCAAAGACTGAAAAATGGGGAAAAAAGAGTGAAACCTCTACATAGTCCAAGATATGTAGTCTTATACACGGAGAAAAATCGAGAGTAAATCTCACCAAAAACGCACGAAGAATTACCAAACTGCTGAGAAACGCGGGATCAATTCCATGTTCGAGACGGAATGCTGAACACCCAGTAAAAATGAACTGCCAGGTTGATGAAAATTACCAAACGTTCGGCAAAAATTACATGCTTCGAAACCTGATTCGTCCGATTCTTTGAATACTTTTTACTTCAAAATAAACCAAGAATTTTTCGCCCTCGAAGGAATTTAAATGATGTGGTTTTGTATTTTAAATAATGAAACTCCATTATGCAAAATTCCTAGTCATTTAGAACCTTTAAAATCTTATAAGAATAGAAAATTTTATTGTTTTCAAGATTCATTTCTGTAGAAATGGTAGAAATTTTGATGCTAGAATGAAAAGAGATATTTCGGTTGATCCTTCATTGGTAATGTTCAGTCATGTTCCTCAATTGTTTTTCTGGAATGTTGTTTTCACCCATATTTAAAGGATTCCCGCAATAATTCGCAATCAAGAAAAAATTTCATGCAGCCACCTAGCGAAGTTGAGTGAAAGTTGCTGTAGGGAAGCAAAAGAAACAAACGCACTTTTCGGCGACTATTAATAGAATTCTCCGGCGCGCACACCGACACAAACGCACGCTTATACGTGTCGCATTTAAGAAAAAGTGTAGAGAAAGAATGTAAATACAGCCTTAGGGCAAGAAGTGTTTACCAAACGATCGGTACATATTTTTTTTTTTTGGAATAGTTTCTACTGATATGTGGAATTATCCCGCGTTTTTCAGCAGTTTGGTAATTCTTCGTGCGTTTTTGGTGAGATTTACTCTCGATTTTTCTCCGTGATACGATTGAAATTGCGAAGAGAATCGTTTCATTACAAGATGATGTTTTTTTGTTGTAATTTGAATTGTGTTTGTTGCTGAAGTGAATTTCGAGAAGAATTTTGTGTGACCTTGATTATGTTCAGAAGATTGCGAATGAAACGTCGGTCTTAAGAATAAAGAATTTTAATTGGAACATTATTTTATCCGTGACCAAATCACCGATTTCTCTCAAATTTTTTAAATAGTCACGTAAACTAGTTTTAAAACATACGTATTTTTTATTTTGAGCTGAAAATGAGTTTTTGTCGAGAAACACAGATTTTAGATTAGGCTGTCAAATTCAGAGTAACCTCACTTTTTTGGAAAACTTTTTTTTAAATCCTTATTTCTCATCAGAAAATCTATGGGTTTGCATAATTCTTTATGAAAACATTCGAAATTGTTCGAAATTCATGAATAATGAAAAAAGTGTAAAAATTGTTTGACCAAATAGTTTTCATATTGCATCATTTTTTTCCTCCCGTTTTTTTCTCATTGATTGGTAAAGGTATGAACTACATTCTGTAAAAGCCGTTATATGTCAAAACGTTTCGTTCTTAAGTGAAAAATTTTTTCCGATTTTCCAGTCTGTCATTAACAAGTGATTATGAAATTTCAATATATTTTCACTTTTCTTGATCTTAAGACATTGTAGTATGTCCCATTCGATGATAAAGTATATGTTTATTGAAAATTTTCCAACTTTATTTTTCATTACTAGGGATATAACTTAGCCATCAATTTTTCGTGCGTGTCTCTTGAGAATGACTTTTATATTTATATTTACTTGCGTGGACCTGGTTTGATTGTAAAATTTCTTTGCATATTGTATATAGATGATAATTACTAAATTAAGCTTGTATACGAAATTCAGAAAGTGCATTTTCAACGCGAAGATAATCGAGAAACTGATTTATGGTTACACATCAGATATTATACTTTATGATTTTATACGTTAAAAAATACTAAAATTCAAGAAATTTCCTGAATAAGATTGCAAAAATTGAAATCATTAATTCTTTTATAAAGTAATTCGATGTATCCATATTTCAACTAAATAGTATAATGACGAAAAGCATCTTTGTTCACCGAAAAAACATTGAAACGTGAGCATGTTGAACATGTTGAATAATTTACTTAGTTTGGAATAAAATGAACGTTTCTCAAACTTGAAATATCGTTATTATATGTATTTATTTGGCTTCAAAATGGAAGAAAATTTTTTAGGAAATTTTAAATTTTGGACGAAAAAATTAATGACATTATCGCATAATTCCATAGTTGAACATTTTTCCGATAGATAATAGACCTACCTTCAGAATTCTACATAAACATTAGAATGTAATAAAATGTTTCAGAGAAATGAGAACAAAAGTATTCTTATGAAATTATGTGTGATCATAAGTATTTTAGAATGCTTGATTTCAATTTGTATTCCGTGCAGTTGAGCATCTAGTGAGGAATTTTTGTTTATTATTTTCGTTTAGAATATGTATATCATCATTAAATGGAATATATTACCGTGTCTTAAGATCAAGAAAAGCGAAAATATATCGAAGTTTTATAATCACTTGTTAATGACAGGCTGAAAAATCGGGAAAAAATTCTCACTTACGAACGAAACGTTTTGGCTTATAACGGTTTTGACAGAATGTAGTTCATACCTTTAACAATCAATGAAAAAAAAAAAACGGGAGGAAAAAAATGATGCAATATGAAATTTACTGAAAAATGTTGTCATTTACGCTCATAGCAATTCAACAACGCTACGAGAAATATTTTCAATATATTATTCATAAATTTTGTACAATTTCAAACGTTTTCATACAAAAATTTTTGAGATTCACAGATTTTCTGATGAGAAATGAGGGTTAAAAAAAACTATTCAACGAAAGTAAGGTTACTCTGAATTGGACAGCCTAATCCAAAATCTGAATTTTTCGACAAAAACCAATTTTCAGCCCTACATAAAAAATACGTATGTTTTAAAACTATTTTATGTACCTCTGGCATAGAAAACGCGTTTCTATGCCAGCTCGAGATCTCTAAGCGCGTTTTCTATGCCCTCGGTACATAAAATATCGTTCGTAACAAGCACGGAAACGGGTTACAGTCCTCGGCTTCGCCTCGGACCGTAATTTCCCCGTTTCGCCAAATTCGCACATCCGTGCCTGTTACGAAATATACTATTACGTGACTATTATTTAAAAAATTTGAGAGAAATCGGTGATTTGGTCAGTGACAATCGAGCTAATTTTAAAAATAACGACCTAATTGGAAATCAGTTAATCCTATTTATTGACTGATATTACGCCGGATACTTGAATTGAAATTCAAAAAGAGGACGTAATTAAATTCAAAGAAAATCTCGAGAGAGAAAGTTGTGAGGTTATTACAGTATGGAATCCCCGACGCCGAATTCGACGATCTGCATATTCTGATAAGCGTAGTGGACCATGCTCGCGTAACGGGCCCAAGCTAGCCAAGGCGGCACTGCGGTGGCTAAATAACCCCCGAGCAATTGCGTCGCCAGAGTGTATAAAGCTGACGCCGTGATGCTCACCTGCAGGTCCAGGCAACACGCGCCCACGAAGAACCCGACGCTCTGGAGGATATTTTAAGATTGATAATATTGTCGCAGGAAAAATTTTCGTATGTTTTTCGTTAGAATTGGATGTAGAGCAGTTTTGATGGTCAATGAAGGGAAATATTTGCACTTACATGTTGAAGTGAAAAATTTGTGGAAGTGAAACAACAACTGTCTATAAATTAGGTGACGCCTATGTTAATGGTTCCAATATGCTAATAAATTTTCACAGTGCACCCTCCTACCTTGAAGATCAAGCACTACGCAGCATAAAAATCACTAAACTGAAAGTTCAGAAGACCGAGGGAAAACTGCCGAAGGGACGAAGATGAATTTACCTGGGCCACGACGGTGTTGAGGAGGAGGAAGGCCAAAAGCGTGAAGAAGACGGCGGAACTGTGAAAACCCAGCATGGGGTAACTAATGATGTGATAGACCGCGGGCAGGGTTATCGTCAGGGGAAGCTCGCCGATCATTTTCGCCAAGTAGTAAGCCGAAAGCCTGTACGAGCCTGACAAGCGTTCCTTGTTAATGACCTCCCGCTCCGGTGGAACTGCGATTATTCATGAAAATCATCGTTTTGCAGTCACGCATCGGTGAATAATAAATATATCGTCATTTGCAACTCCGTGGGTGTCTAATGACGGGATGCAAAATTAAAAGAACTCGAGGGTAAATACATCTTTCGTTTGACTGGATAACTGATTTAGCGCTTGTGGGTCATCATCAAGAGTTGCAGCAGTAGTGAAAGAGTCGCAAGAATGGACGATGAAAAAAAGGGGGAACATGCTTACAGCTCGAGAGGGCGCCGAAGTGGGCGAAAAGCATCCAGTACGTGGTGCTGAAGAACATCCAGCCTTGGATGTCGTGCAAGGCCGTCTCCGTGCGGGGCAATCTGAGCCACAGGAGACCCGCCAGCAGGCCCAGTGCTATTGTCTGCAACCAATTCAAGCGCGACAGCATTCGCGGCCGTGCCTCTTGGAAATTCCTCTCCGACAGTACCTGTAATTGTTGGTTTTTTCTAAACTGGTTTCAGAGGAAGGTTGATTTCGTTATATGAAACGCCAAAAATTTGGACTTATCCTTGGTAAAAACAGAAGACCTACATAGATCTTCATTAGATCTGCATATCTATTGATTGGATCTACATAGATATTTGTGTAGATCTAAATGTGACTGAACATTTCTCATAAAAAGTCAGTATTAGGTTGTTACTTCAATTCAGTAAATCCTAATTCATCATTAATAAACCACCTATCTATTCTTCAAGAAAATGATATGAAGGATACGGAAGTAGATGAGAGATTTGACTTTATACTAAACACTGCCAAAGTAACAGAAAAAATATAGAACCATTCATTCGATGATTCGTTAATTATATAATTACTTCCCTTCCATATCCAAGATGATCCGAGAACCTATAGCTGAGGCCGTCTATACTATACTTGAGGGTGCGATTAATTCGAAATGTTATTGACGAATTCCAAATCAGCTGACATGCTTCAAGGTATCCACCTTATACCTGGATCTATAGATATCTACAGGACCGGATTTAAGGAATCATGGCCAATAATGTTCCTGCGCCCCCCCCCCCCCTAACGTCTCTACAAATGTCTAAACGTTCTATTCATGTAGGGTATTGAAAATCAAGGAAATCCAGAAATTCATAATAAATAAGTGTTTCAGCTATTTTTTATTTGAATATGTAACAACGTATGGACCGATGCCCGACAAATCTTAGACAATGGATAGAATTTTTTCATTATTTATATAAATTTGAACCGAACTTTACTCTCAGCCAATTCTTTAATTAACTTTTCACAATTAAGTTATACGCATAAAGAAGATTCGATCGCGAGTAGAGGTAATGCTGACGTTCGGTGTTCTGACGTCGTTGAATGAAGGTAATTTTTGATTTTTCGTAAACATGAAAATGATCTTTCTGCAACACAGTTTGTGACTGCATGATCTTTAGAATTTCAAGTATTTTCCGATTTTAACAAAATTCATAATTTTGAACATTATGGAGACTATAAAATTTTCGAAATTTAATGAAAATTTTCAAATTGGTCAAGATTTTTCTTAGTTTTTGATTGCTTTTTAAGTACATATTGCCCAATCGTATTGTAATGCGCTTGAAAAAGTGTAAAAAAATATTTTCATGCATGCCTGGTTCGTCAAAATACATAATAATAAACACAATTTATGAATGATGGACGTTTCCTGAAATTATGTAAATATTTCGATTTTTTTAGGTTTCATAATTGACAATTTTTGGAATTTTGATGTGCTACAATTCATCAAAATTTTTCAAGTTTTGAATAACATCAAACCTACTATTTAACAGTTTCGAAATTTTATAAGATTTGATAAACTCGTAAAGTTTTTTTTATGATTTTTGAATATTTACCAAGTATTCCAAACTTTCGTTGAAAATGTAAAAAATATTACAGTGCAGATTTTGGAGAAATATAATAAAAAACACAAATTTACCGAATAATATACATATTCTTAAATTGTACATAATTTTAGATTTTCTTAGATTTATTTTGATACTTTCTATCATTTCCAATACATTCTGATTTTTCGAAATTTTCAAAATTTCTAACGTAGTACTCACTACTTAAATTTTCAAAAATTTATGAAAATTTGTCCAGCTCACAAAGATTCCTACCGATTTTATAGTACTTTTCAAGTTTTTCAAATTTTTGTTAAAAATTCGAAAAAAACACTTTCGTGAGTGTCAGTGAATATTTAGAAAAAAAAACTCTCAATAATTATTTCATATTTCCTGAAATTGTACTAATTTTTCGAATTTTCGCAAGTTATTCACAATTTCAAAAAATCCCGAATTTTTGAAATTTCAAATCATCAAAAAACTATTAAGAAATTTTCAATGATCAAAAAAGATTGTCTAACTCGATGGGAATTTTCGTGATTTTTTTACTGTTTTTTAAGTTTCACAGTTTTTTATTTGAAAACGTCGAAATATTATCATGCTCACTTCGAAAAAATACAATCATAACACCCCTCCCCCAAAAAATGGAGTCATATACAACCCACCCGGAAAAATCGCGTTTTGCTGCCCTTGTATCTCACAATTAAGTTTTTCTTGTTTTTTTTCCCACTAATACAAGTCTCATATTCTCTTTTCAAATCTGAATCGATTCCCGAAACTTTCTTAAATACACGTTCATGCACGCGCAAAAGATTGTTTGCTGGTTTGTTTTTTTATTTTAATTTTTTTTATTTCGATCCCAAAAATTTCTATTCTTCATTTTTTACTATATGTGTTTTTAAATTCCGAAAGTTTCTCTCCCACCGAAAGGCGCCCCCAAAAATTTGCCGCCCTAGGCTTCGACCTTTCCGGCCAATTGGGAAATCCGGCCCTGGATATTTACTAAGATATTCTTCAATTTCAAGTAGATCTACGTAGAAAAAAACAAATTTTACCTTGAACTGTGACCAAAAACTCGTTGGCCATTTCCAGCAATAATCGTCGTCAGCGGAACTTGCGCTACTGCTTGCGTGGCTTTGGGTGTCTAGCCATAGAGTGCGTCCTTCCTCGTCTTTTCCTAAAATTTAGTCATTAAAAGTGGTCACTTTTTTTGTATACCACAATGAAATTTATTTCAAGTTACCCCAGTATTATATTACTGTGAGTTTTGGTAACATCTATTTTGGTGGAATGATAGATTACGGTACGAGTTGAAGCCGAGGAGTGTAATCTTTTAGTCAGAAGAGGCAATAAACAGAATTTACAATATGATATTTTATTCACAGTTTGCTAATAATTCGCGTCAAGATGTTCGATTAATAGAAAAAGGTAGTTGATCGTCGAGAATACTCCAATTGACTCGTTGACCTTATTTGCATATAATTTCTTGTACAGTTTGAAAATTGAATTTATTCTTTCGTCAAAAAACTGGCTCAAAAGTAGTTCCTAATGAAATGAAATACAAATCGATGAAGCACTTGCCATAGAAATCGCTGATGCAATTTCCAATACTTTTTCATCATTCCTATGGTAATCTTTCTAAAGCAGTTTTTTGCGGCTTTGAATACATAATCCGAAGTTGCTGAAAACCGATGAATAATCTTTGCAGATAGAAGATGACCGCAAAAATGATGAAAGTCTTAGAAAGTTGAAGTAAGATTTCTGACAAGAGTTGATGATACGAAAAATCGGAAAAAAGTTCTTTTCTTTTGTTCATTAGGCATATAATATTTCATCATGAATTGCGAAAATCTTGATGGCCGTGAAAATTATGGAATATTACGAAAATATTTCATAAATGAGGAAAAAGTGTATAAAAAATGAATATTTTTTAATGTAAATATTTAGAGAATATTGTATTGAAATCAAACTTAGTGGTTACCATTATGTGCGATATGGTGTTCGTGGTAATTAATGAGATGATCGCAAAGGGGCTGTTGGCTGGGATTGTACTCCGGGCGTAGCTCCAAAGGGCAGTCGGATCCCTGTCGCGCGGCCTTCGCCGCTGCAACGATGCGCTCCCGAATCTCTTCCGGTCCCTTTATTTGTTCCACTGTAACGAACAAAAACGACCCTTGAAACATACGATCGATTTAGCGCCCGTTCGGCCGTTACGACATCCAAAGACCGTCAACTGGGGCAATTTTCACACTCGCCCAGGCATTTTTATTTTTAAACATCGCCGCATTTTTTTGTATTTGGAAAAATATGTCTGGTGGCTGCAGAGAACAACATCAACATGAGTAAGAAGAAAGGAAAAAATATCATCCTTATGATTGTAGAGCATTAAAGAAGTGTAATATGTTCGTCATTAGGGGCGTAGGCAGAAAAAATTTTCGGTAGGGGTTCTTCTGAGAAATATTTTTCCTTGGGGATTTCATAATTTTTAATCTTTGAAAATATGGTTACAAGAGAGCGATTTTGGATTATTTTACATTTCGGAATTTAGGAGTTATAGATTTTTCGGAATCCAGAGTTGCATATTTTTTATGTTCGTAAATAATGCAATTCGATTTTTGTGATTTTCAATTAGAAACGAAGGTTTCAATTTTTTTTTACTAAAACTTTTTGTATTCACACCACTTTGAGGATTATCTGATAATAGGTAATATGGGTTTCTATGAAGCCTTCTAAAATTCGATGCTCTAGGACTCAAAAGTCTAAAAAATTTATATATTTGAAATGTCTTTTGAACAAATTTTAACCACGAAGATAAAAGGTACATCATAGATTTACGTAATTTTCGTATGGTATATTATTCATCGAATTTCGTAGTATTATATGTTGTTTTCATATATTTTTTATATTCCTATAGATCGCTCAATAGATTTTTAGAAATCGATACTATATTATAAAAACTGTAACGATTTTGAGAATTTTAGTTGATTTTTCAGACGACAGTTTCATCTATGAAGATTGTTAATACTTTTTGTTCCATATTTTTTTAGTATTTCCACAAGTGAAGTATGTTTAATCATAGAAATCGTGTAAATTAAATTGGATGTATTTTTCATGTTTTCTATATGAATTTCTAGAATAATTTCTTTCAAAGAAAATTATTCCCACATAATTTTTATACATTAAAAAATTCCTAGTAAACTAGTAAGCTAGTCAATTACTAAACTAGTAAACAAGTAAGCTAGCAAACTACTACACTACTAAATTTGTATAACAGTAAAATATCAAACAAGTGAAAAGGTAAAACAGTTAACAAGCATACTCGTTAACACATAAATTAGTTATTTAGTGAGTTAGTAAACTAGTAAGCTGGTTAAAGAAAAACTAGTAAGTTAGTAAACTAGTAATCTAGTGAACCAGTAAACTAGTAATCTGCTTAATTATACATTACGATTATATTATACAGTACATTAGTCAACTAGTAAGCTGGTGAGCAAGTAAACTAGTAAACTTGTGAACTGGTAGGCTAGTAAACTAGCAAGCTAATAAGCTAATAATCTAGTAAACGAGTGAGTTAGTGAACTAGCAATCTAGTGAGCTAGTAAAATAGTAAACCAGTAAACAAGTAAGCTAGCAAACTAGTTAGTTAGTAAAATAGTGAACGAATAAATTATTAAGCTAGTAAACTAGTAAGCTAGTAAACTAGTAAGCTAGTAAACTAGTAATCTAGTGAACAAGTAAACTAGTAAACTAGTAAGCTAGTGAACCAGTAAACTAGTAATCTGGTTAACAAGTAAATTAGTCAACTAGTAAACTAGTAAACTTGTAAGCTGATGAGCTAGTAAACTAGCAAGCTAATAAGCTAGTAATCTAGTAAACGAGTGAGCTAGTGAACAAGTAATTTAGTGAGCTAATAAACTAGTCAACTAGTAAACAAGTAAGCTAGCAAACTAGTTAGCTAGTAAACTAGTGAACGAGTAAATTATCAAGCTAGTAAACTAGTAAGCTATTGATTTAAAAACTAGTAAGCTAGTAAACTAGTAATCTTGTGAACAAGTAAACTAGTAAGCTAGTGAGCCAGTAAACTTGTAATCTGGTTAACAAGTAAATTAGTAAACTAGTAAACTGGTAAGCAAGTAAACTAGTAAACTTGTAAGCTGGTAAGCTAGTAAACTATCAAGCTAACAAGCTAGTAATCTAGTAAACGAGTGAGCTCATAAACTAGTTAACTAGTAAACAAGTAGGCTAGCAAACTGGTTAGCTAGTAAACTAGTGAACGAGTAAATCATCAATCTAGTTAACTAGTAAACTTATTTTTCACATTTTTGTAGTACAATATACGAAATACTAGAGGTTTTTTAAGTTTTTTTTATAGATTACTTCTATTTCTGTAGATTGCTACAGAGATTTATAAAATTCCATGCTTTAGAATGTGAATTTGATCTATTATCAGTCATTTCATGAATTAATGATAAAATCACATTCATATAGATTTTTCATATTTTATATCGTTATTCTTTTTTTCGTATTTTTGAAATATTTCATTAATTTAATTGCGTTTTCTAGAGTTTTTATAGATTAATATATTTTCGTAGAATTCAATAATCTCATTATTCTTTTAGAATTTGTATGAATTGAAAGATTTTTGATACTTTTATATGGACTTTCGTAGATTTTTATTTTTCTTGATTATTCACTGGGTTGCAACAATTTTCCTGGTTCATATTTTCTACGTAATCCTATGTTTTGATAATATTTACTTTTCTATTAAATATACACTGCTAACGTTTTCATGCATTTTTACGTTACTTTTTTTTTTACTGTCTATCGATGTAACTTTTTTATCTTTCACGTGAAATATTGATTGATTTTATCAGAATTTCGGGAGGGGTTTGAACCCCTAAAATCCCCCTCTGCCTACGCGCCCGTCTGTCGCCATGACTTCTTGAACATGACGAATCAGCTCCAAAATGACAATTCAAAAATATAAACTTTATAATTGTAAATCTTGAGGTTATGAGAATTCAATTATTTGTTGCCGGTATTTGTGTATTAGACAAACGCAATAATTGGTTGAGTTTACGGATAAAGTCAGCCGGGTTGTAATGGGGCACTAGGTGGAGTCCTATAGCGGAGAAAAAGCGACCGATGTTGGCTGTAGGTCCGTTGTAAGCGACCTGACCATGGGTCAGAAGGAGCAATTTGTTGAAGCTGTGGAACATTCTGGAACTGGGCTGGTGGACTGTGATGACGATGCTTTTTCCTTCTTGTTCGGCGTACTTTTTCAGCCGTGAGATCAGTGCCTGGGCGGAATGAGAGTCCAAACCACTCGTAGGTTCCTGAAACATGACAAAGTTATTGCAAATAACCTTTCCAAAACGAAGAATGACGGGTATTTTGAGACTCACGTCGAGCAACATCAACGAAGGATTTGTGAGTAATTCGCAGGCGATGCTTGTCCTTTTTTTCTCGCCACCAGAAAGTCCTCGTTTCGTGTAGTCACCGATTACTGAAAACATTTTATTCACTCATATTTTGTTTCTGCTTGATTAAATGAATTGAGTTGGCTGCAAAATTGATTTGTAGATAACCCTGAACAATGAAAGCATTGATGTAATGGACTCACTTGTATCCTGGCATGCTGCGAGGTCGAGCACCTCGATGATATGATCCACGCATTGCATCTTCTGCGAGTAGGAAAGTGTATCCGGAAGCCTGAGGCGGGCCTGGTACTAAAACGAGAACATCTTTTCTTGATTATGACCTCATTACAGCAGCATCGAAAGCTGACCTAACCGACCGAAACATCAAACACTTTCGGGCCATATTTTTCTTTGGCAGGGCTTCAACATTCCACAAGACTTATACGAACACATGTCGATCATGAGCCCCGAGCACGTTTCGGGCCAAGTTTGCTTTGACTTATTTCAAATCGCCTTGGCGTTTCAGGTATCGAATCAAAGTGCAAGAACGGCTTTGAACAGCATGTAAATCTCAGCTTTTAGCTTTCAAAAATTAAATGGAACATAAATGTGATGAACCGTTGTATAATTGGAGATGATTAGGAGAAATTGTACAAAGTAGAACAATGGGACCGGAAACATCGCCCGAAAATCAAACAAAAATACTTGTTAAAATGAGGAAGTAGCGAGAAATAATGATGCATTATTCATCCAACGTAGGCACGTTTTACGTGACGGTAAAAGGGGCCAGTTGTGCAACGCACAATTAAAAATTTTAACAAAAGAATATTCATGAAAGAAACGTAAGGAATGAACGGAGCAGAAATTTCCAGTATGACCGAGGAATAAAAACGTAATTGCAAAAAATTAAAAAGGAACACTTGTTATTCACATGGTAATTACTTTCGATGCGATTCTTCTCAGGTTATAATTACCGTAAAAGTGACTTGAGAGAAAGAGTTTCAGCGAAATTATCTTTCATTTTTTGGGCTTTTTTAGAATAGAGAAGATCTGTCTTTGTTTTAGCATAAGTTTTAGATTTTGTTTTTGATGAATTTAGGAGTATATTTTCGAAGATTTAAAAAAAGTTTGAAGAAACTATTTAAAATAACTGTTTGAAGTTCCTTTCTGTGCGTTTCGAATAATACAAATTCCATTTGAATCGTAGAAATCTGAGGAATCCTAATTTTTTCGGGTAATCTAAAGATTTTCTTGAAATTTTTTTTTCCATAGCGTATAATCATTTTGAACATTAGAGACATTTTTTCAAGTTTTATAATAGTCAAAATATTTGAAATATATTTGATGGATTCTAAACGTTCTTTTAGTTTGTTTAAAAGTCTGTAAAAAAATCAAAAAATTTTCAGGGCACTCAAAATTTATGAAAAAACTGTTTTCTGCAAAATCGAACGAAATACTTCAAATATTTCAAACTTTTAATTCTAGGAAATCTCATGCAGGAAATCCAAAGTAATATCAAATTACAAAAACCGAAATTTCAAGAAAATTGTAGTAATAAGACTAGAGAATAAAGACAATGAATACATATGAAGAAAAGATTACAAATAAATATATGAAACATAAAAAATCTATACAACTTTAATAACTGCAGCATCGAATTTCAAAAATATATATAGAAATATATAAAAATACTAAACGATTCTTCAAATTGAAGGAAAACTGAAGGAATGCGAAAATGCGAAAAAAAATCTATATAAAAATAAATATAAAAATAATATAAATATATAAAAATACTAGAAAATTCTGCAACATTTTATACGTATATCCTGAAAATTAGGAATAGCTCCACAAATACTAAACAATACTTTATAAGTTTTGTCTGAAGTTTTTCTAGAGTAAAACTGAAAAAATACCAAAAAAAGTAGAAGAAAAAAAATCCACATATACATACTTTTCTGAAAAATTCTCTCAAATACGAAAAATTCATCAAAAAGTTAGAATTATAAAGCATGAATTTACTGAAATCTATGTACAATCTCAGAAATTTCTTTATTAAATCCAAGAAACTGTCTTTGAAACAGATTCCACTTACTCTCTCTTCAATTTTCTATTAAATTTATCTATGAAAAAAAAGACACTGTCTGTGAAAATCGTGAACCTTACATGAAATCGAAGTATTTATTTAATATAATGCAGATTTTAAAATCATTTAAAGTTTGAATGATTTCTCATTCAAAATTAATATTCAAACTTTTTCAAATTCAAGCAGATCTTGACAGCATACATTCTTATCAGCTCTTTCATTGAAGAAAAAAATGTATGTCCAATAAATAACTACCCAGTGATAAACCATATATTATTCGAAAAATTTAAATTGTGTAGAGTAAAAATTGTATTACAATGATTATATTGTATATTCGATAATATACAAAATATATTGTCAAATATAAAAATATATAGTCTTTTTAAATTCAACTAATATTCATGAAAAATATTTAAAATAATTATATTCAATATGAAAACAATAAATTTAATTTAGATTTCTTTGAAATTCTTTTCATATACGTGTCCATGATATTTCAAACACGATTTGAAGAGAAAGTCTATGAGAGATGCTTGAAATTTCATATTTTTTTGGACAGTGTAGCGATGTACGGGAAAATGGTAAAAATTTATAAAAATAACAAAAAATGCTTCACTATTATATACATACTGAAAAAAAAGATACTTTAACAAATCTATCAAATTCGCAAATATGAAACAAAATGTCATAGTCGGTAAAGAATTTCGAATGATAGATGTTTGAAATTTCATATTTTTTAAAAAAGTGTAGCAATGTACAGAAAAATGGTAAAAATCTATAAAATGCTTAAAAATCCTGCAATGTTATATACATGCTGAAAAATACAAATAGTGTCAAAAATACTCAAAATCTAGGTATGTAGATAAGATCCCTTCGAAAATGTATGGAATTCGAAAATGTTTACCCTTAGCTAACATTAAATGAAATGTCATACAGAAATTTTTCGAACTCAAAAAAAATCATTCTTACAAGCTGACTGATTTTTTTCTCACAATTAAAAAGTGTAGATTAAAAAAAAATGCTTAATGATTTTTTTCTCTTAAAATAATTAATAATAGAGGACTCGTCCTAACAAACAACAGATTTCGAAAATACAATGTTTTGTTGAAACAAAAAAAAAATTTCACACGGCTTATCTTTTTCCTTTTCTAAAAAAATTTTATGCTACCTTAAATAAACAGTTCCAAAAAAAAAAAACACCAGTACGTTGATACTCTTTTTTCATCCTCAGTTTTTCAATGCCTTGTTGCTCACAATCAATTCATTCCAAAAAGTTTCATGAAAGTAACAAAACCTTTTTACAAAATTAAACACAGTAACTCATTCCTATTTCCTCCCAAGTAACAATAACTCTACTCCTTACACTTTTCTACCCTCCCCCCCCAAACAAAAAACAACCATTTCCCAAAAAAAATTTCTCCAATCATACATTCTTCCCCTTCGAATCAGACCCGGCATCCCAGTCAAAGGCCCCTCAGTTAAATTCGAAATGACGATAAATTGCTCAACGAATTGCAAAAAGCTCATCATCCTCGATCCCCTTACCAAAAAAAACACACACCAATCCCTCTTAAAAAAAAAGGGACATTGCGTGTCCAGAAATTGTGGTCGTAAAGGGCAAGGGGAAGAGAAAGAGAGATGAAAGAGGAAGAAGAAGGAGTTGTATTAAATTTCGAAGGCGATTTTCGGGGCTTCCAATTACCCGCACGAAGGGTAATTAGGCGTGACACAATTACAGGGCGTACGGGAGCAAAAGGTCGGTGCCGGGGAAGAAAGAAAGAAGAGGAGCACGGTCGAACGGGACATCGCGTAGACGCGTAACGGGACGTTCCTTTCGCTGCCGGGAGATGCGATCCGCGGGACGATGCCGAGCGGTTACTTGGCCAGGATGCCTGGGCATCTCAAGCACGTAACTGTACTCGCCTCTTGCCCTCCTAAGCGACGAAAGGAAAAGTGATATTCCCCGTCGTCGCATCGTACCTATTTTCAATCCCTCGCTCGCGCCACGATTAGCTTTTACAAAAGGCGGCTTTTGCATGCGCGGGAAAACTCATCATCATCGTAGCCGGGGAGGGGGGGGGGAAAGGGGGCAAAAACCCCCCTAAGTTCATCGCGTCCCTTATGAAAAAAAACCATTAGCAACTGTTAGGAACTATTAGAAACTATTTGGAATTATTGGGAAACTATCGAGAAACTATTGAATGATTTCAATAGTTTGAATAGTTTCAATAATTTCCCTCCTTATAGTTTCCATAGTTTCAATAGTTCCTATAATAATCCTGCCAATAATTTCAATGATTGAAGTAGTTTCAGTGATGTTCAATCATTGTAACTATTTACTTCAATGATTGTAAATCATTTTCAAATCCGATTTGAAATCACGATTTAATGATCATTTTAATGAAAATTGTTAAATTAAAATTTTTAATGCAATTTTCATATTGAAAAAAATTGTCAATCACTTTCGAGATTTTCAATGATTTTCGATCATTCCAATGATTTTCAGTCATTAAAATAGGTTCAATGATTTTCAATCATTTTCAAATCCGATCTGAAATCACAATTTAATGATGATTTGCATGAAAATTGTGGAAGCACAAGTTTTAGTGCGATTTTCAAATTGGAAACAATTTTCCATAATTTTCAAGATTTTCAATGATTTTTAATCATTTTCAAGATTTTCAACCATTGAAATAGTTTAAATGATATCCATAGCTTCAATAATTTGTCTTCTAATAGTTTTCATAGTTTTTCATAGTTTGAATAATTCATCTTTCAGTATATTTCATAGTTCCTATGGTTTCAATAATTTCCCTTCTTATAGTTTCCATAGTTTCAATAGTTCCTATAATATTCCTGCCAATTGTTTCAATGATTGAAAGTTTCTATGATTGAAATAGTTTCAATGATTCTCAATCATTTTTAAATCCGATCTGGAATCACAATTTAATGATTATTAGCATGAAAATTGTTAAATCATAATTTATAATGAAATTTTCAAATTGGAAACAATTTTCAATTATTTTTAAGATTTTCAATCATTTTCGAATCCGATTTGAAATAACAATTTAATGATTATTTGCATGAAAATTGTAAATGCACAAATTTTAGTGCAATTTTTAAATTAAAAACAATTTTTAATCATTTTCAGAATTTTCAATAATTTTGTATCATTTTCAAGATTTTCAATGATTTTCAATCATTGAAATAGTTTAAATGATTTCCATAGCTTCAATAATTTGTCTTCTAATAGTTTCAATAGTTTTCATAGTTTGAATAATTTATCTTTCAGTATATTTTATAGCTCCTATGGTTTCAATAATTTCCCTTCTCATAGTTTCCATAGTTTCAATAGTTCCTATAATATTCCTGCCAATAGTTACAATGATTAAAATTTTCAATGATTGAAATAGTTTCAATGATCGAAATAGTTACAATGATTTTCAATCATTTTCAAATCCGATTTGAAATCACAATTTCATGATCATTTGCATGAAATTTGTTAAATCACAATTTATAATGAAATTTTCAAATTAAAAATGATTTTCAATTACTTTCAAGATTTTTAATGATTTTCAGTAATTAAAATAGTTTCAATGATTTTCAATGATTTCCAAATCCGATTTGAAATCACAATCTAATAATTATTTGCATGAAAATTGTGAAAGCATAATTTTTAGAGGAATTTTAAAATTGGAAACAATTTTCAATAATTTTCAAGATTTTCAATGATTTTCAATGATTTTCAAGATTTTAATGATTTTTAATCATTTTCAATCATTTCAATGATTGCCAGTCATTGAAATAGTTTCAATGATTTTCATAGCTTCAATAATTAATCTTACAATAGTTTCCATAGTTTTCATAGTTTCAATAATTTATCTTTCAGTAGAATTCATATTGTCTATAGTTTTAATAATTTTGGAAACTTTTGAAATATTGGAAACTATTGGAGACTATAGGATTTAAAAACTATTGGAAACTATTGATCAATAGTTACCAATAGTTTTCAATAGTTTTTTTTTCACAAGGGTTGCCCCCTGAGATTCTTAGATATCAAAATTGTTTTCAAAGCAAGTGCGCAGTAAAGTTCTATCGAGTTTTTCTTTAAAGCTACATAACAGAGCAAGTTTTTTAGCTAGTTTGTACAGTAAAAAAAGAAAATTTCATCAAGGTATGTTTGAAAAATCATAATAAATAATTTTTTCTCCTCTCAAATTGCATTTTTTTCAATTGATTGTTGCAGGGGCGTAGGCAGAGGGGGGTTTTGGGGGTTCGAACCCCTCCCGAAATTCTGATAAAATCAATAAATTTTAAATGTAAAAATCAAAAAAGTTACATTGATAAACAATGAAAATATAAGTTGCAAAAAAAGGATGGAAACATTAGCATTACATATTGAATAGGAAAGTACTATGGAAATGCAATTTTCATTCGCATAAAGTATATAATTTCACATCATTTTATTTGAATCTTATTAAATCTATAATATAAAAATCTGTTATAATTTATTAATATCTTACAAGGAGATCGTACAATACAACGAAAATGAAACAAAATCGTTCTCAATAAAATTTGTCAACATACTATATAAGTATTGGAAGTTATACATAAAAAAATATGTACTTTGCAGTTTTGTAGAAACATCTATAAACTCAAATCCCTCAAGTTCTAGGTTTCGAAATTTTTTGAATTTTGATGCAGAAATCGTTTATTTTTTATCGTTTTAATTATTTCAAAAATGTTGCATTGATGGTAAAAAAATTCCTATTTCTGTTTCCAATCAATTAAGAATTTTTTTCTGAGAACTTATTGAATCAAAGCTGAATGCTCTCAATTCTATATACTTTCCAAGTCTATTCGTTTTTATCTTCGTCAAATCAAGCAAAAATTTAGTCATTTTTCAAAGATTTTCTAGAACCAGATTATTTGAAAACCTCGCACTCTTAAATTGTAAATAAATAAACAAAAACCTATCTTAAACTAACATTAATTTCCTTTCAAAATCCAACAGACTCCAATGAATCCCAAATTAACAAAAAAACTAAATAATAAAACAAATTAGTTCTCTTCCACTTAAAAAAAAACTCGAGATCCATTCCACTCGATAGGAATCGACGATCCCCACAAAAAAAGCATTCCCTCTATCACGTCACGGTTTTATTCAATCGGAAAATTGAATCAATTGCCGCGGCTCATTTAAGGTCGTTTAGAATTGCGTTTTTTGCTTCTCCTCCTTTTTTTTCCATTTTCACAAGTTCAACGACCCACCATTTGCCAAGTTCACCAAATGTGAATGACAGATTCCGAAGCATCGCTCTAATAATCTCTTTTCTAACCCCCCCCCCCCCCCCCTCACCCTCGACGTACCCCCCACCAGAGATCCCGCGACTGATTAAAGGTCGCGTCTTTAACCGAACTAAGCTTTCTCCGATAATCAAAGAGCAAAGCTCGCTCTCTTAAAGAAATCAATAGAATATTGAACAATCGAATTGTTTTTGTTGTGACATTGAAATAATAGAAATAATGAATAATTTGGTAGAATCATATTGTAACATCAATTTAGTTTGGCATTTAAGATTTTTTTTTTCATCAATCGCAAAATTCAAGAAGCAAAAGTTTGGGAAATTATATGAAAAAATTAAGATGCATAGCATTAATTAACTAAATGAATGTATGAAAAAATAGATTTTTCACATGGAGATTCAAATCATCAATTAACATATGACTTTTTTGAAATTTATTGAATTGCAATCCCATAGACTAACTTTTTAAGATTTCAATTATTACGTTATCATACTTTGCAATTTTCAAAAAAATATCTTTGTGTTTTCGAAAATCCCTAGTTTATTCAACCAGATAATTTCTTTTCCCTGGAACTCGATTTGCGCACGCACTGAATTTCGCGCTCGTTATCGGTGAAATCGTCAAACAATCTCGTAACTCAAACATCAGAAAGAGACGTTTTCCCGCTGTCGCGAAAAATTATCGCAAGTTTTCGGGGACTGAGATTCGTTGATTCGTGAAAACGATTTGTGATATGGGATAATAGCTTTTTCTACGTCATTTTTTTCATCATTAAAAATGTTTCTTTGGTGTATGAAATTTCGTAAACGAGATTCTAAAAGTGTTTTCAACTCGATTTTTCACGAGTTTTTGATAAACTTATTGTTATTTCATTATTATTATGTATATAATTTTATGATGATTTCATGAACGATATTTAAAAAGTTTTTATTTTATATCGATTTCTATCGATATAATGATTATTTTATGACTATTTCGTGAACGAAATTTGGAAGGTTTTTCAGTTCGGTTTCTCTTGAGTCTTCATAGTTTTTGATTCACTGAATGATTACAAAAATATGTAAGGAATCAAAAAAATTTATATGCTGTAAAACTTTTGCAATGTTTTAATCACTGAGAAAAAAATCTTGTACTTTCTGCCGTGTATACTGTACTTTTTAGAATAATATTGCAAGTTCCACAATATCATTGTATTTCTTACAATATTGTACAGTAAAACCGCTATTAATGCACAAATTACAATATGTATGCCAGTTTTTACTACATAATTTCGGAAAATTAAAAATCTTGAAATACAAATTCTACCATACAAACTGTAATTTTTACCATTCATGGCGAAAAAAATTGACTACATTATGTTTTTCCAGCTTGTCGAAAACAGTAGCATATTACAATATGATGTACTAGAAACCTAGAAAGTACACAAAAATATTGCAAAAAGAATCTATACAGATATGCATACTGAAAAAACTGTATGGAATTTTCAAAAATCTGGATTAATAGGAATTACAATATGATATTGCAAAAAGTACAAGAAGTATAGTAGAAAACGAAATATGTAGAGGAGTTTTTACAACAAAATATATCTATAACTACAATGTCATTCGACAATATTTGCAATATTAATTACAACAATTGCTACATTATCGAGCGAAAAGTTTAATACGTCAGAGTGATTCCCATGTACTATACAATATTATAATAATTACTATATTTTTTTCTCAGTGATCAAGAAAATTCATTTTCTGAATCAATTTACATTCTAAATTTGAGTACAATAGAACACATTGTAATCTCTTTTTGAAGCATTTCTACGCCACGAAAATTTTAGTAACAATATACTGAAATCGTTTTCCTTATAATTAAATATTTAAAAAATCATGATTCAATCTAAATCAATTTCCATCACATGAAAATCTTGTATTCTCGGACTTTTTGATTCGAACGTTTGTATTATTTGTTAAAGTCAGCTTGTTCTAGCGTGAGTTTTTTCGGCGACTTCAAAGACGAGCTGCACAGACGCGAAAAACGAGGGTGCGCCTGTGAAAATCGATATAACAGTGCAGTGGGAAAAAGGCAACCTGCTGAGCGAGTTACTAGAGCGCGTCCGAGCCCGACAAAGGGAAAATTGCGAATTATCTTTGTTGTCACGGAAAAACGCAGACAAATCCAGTCATTCATATCGTTTAAGAATAATTAAAGAAAGGTGGAAGAGTAATTGAATTCGTGGTTTTCTTTTTCGAGAATTTTTTATTATCAACGTTCCAAATAGCTTCGATTGGTTTTGTATAAGATCGATTATATTGTGTGGCATTAGAAAATGTTTATATTTTCTGAGTGATGCGAATTATTTATATACAGAAGCAGCCGTTATTTTAAGGACAGATGAAAAAAAAACTTAAGGGATAAATGATCAAAACTAAAACATGCAAACTTCAATATTCAAAACTTACGACACCCAAAAGATCAAGAATACATATTAATGATTGTTTGAGATTTTTACAATCAAAGCATAAAAAGATACAAAATTTATTAAATTAGCAAAATAACGAGATAATCGAAAAATTATGTAACCTAAAATTTCGTTTGGATTCTATTGAATTTCATTGCCCTTTGATTTCTACAAAAGTTAATAAAGCATTGTAACAAAAATATTTACTTTTTATTAACTCATTAGTTATATTAAATTGCTGTTAAATTACATATTACCGTATACTTGAAAACTAGCCCCTAACATTTATTATATGAAAAATTTCAAACAAATATATACGAGAACAAAGATGTGTTAAAAAAAAACTGTTTAAAATACTATTATGCATTCAATTCTTCAGGAAATGTACAATTAGATGGCATAAGGTTCTTTTCATAATACGAAGTAAGTATATGCAAATAAATTGAAAATTTATAATATGTTGAAATATGTTGCAATATTATTTAATGTTGTGTTCATTGGAAATTTCCAGGTTCGTAACTAAAACTTTAGAAATAAATCTAATGCGAATAAAATAAATATGAAGGAATTTTATACAAAAATTATAGCTTTAAAATCGAAACAATTTTTTTCCTTTAACTTTACTGTCTTAAAACTAATGGCCTGTACTTTCAGCTTCAATTCATGAAGAATTCAACATTTAACGCATTTTAACAATTTTCTTATTATGTTTTTGCAATACATCAAAATTGCTTTCAATGGAAGGAAATAAGAGTGAATATTGCTTTTAGAATTAATTAAAATCCTTGGAGTTTTGGAAAAATGTCGACACTAATAAGAGGTTTTATAATTTATCTTATTTTCGTAATGAATCAGCAACAAACTATTAGGAAATTGGAAAAAAGCTAAAATTTTGGAGTTCATCAATATTTTTGCTTTCACAGTCAAATGTATTTTTCTGCCACCTCTGGAAATTACTTTAATGGAATATTCTGCAAACGTGAAAAATATTTTGAAAAATATTATAAAAAATGCTCATGTCTTTTGATAACGTCGTTAATAGGCATAAAATAATTCATGAGTAAACGATTTATGCAGTTATGAATATAGTAAATATGTAAAATTCCAATAGATTATTTCATATATATAATCATTTTTTGAAAAATGGTTTATAAGTATATTGATACTTAGTTAAATTTTTAATTACATCGGATTAGAATTCAAAATGAAATGTTGGAGCAGAATAATAATTTTTGACAATAGAAATTCCAGCTTTTTTCAAATTTCTGGTATATACATATTTAGAAAATTTTATTTTGGATCGCTGAAAAATATGATATATATGTATCTGAAAATTTTCAAATTACATAGTATTTAGAAATTCTCAAAATTTTTAAAAATTCAGGTAAGTTCCACTGTTCAATAAAAGTCATATGTTGGATCGATTTTAGTAAGTTTTTGTGTTCGAAAATCACAAATTTTTAATTTTGCTTCAGTTGGTAGTATGTATAAAATTGGTTATTATTAAAAACATACGTTTTTATCTTCAGTTTTTTTTTTTCAAATGCTTTTTATAAAAATCTGAAACATATTACAAAACGTTGTATTGGTGATAGTTTTTTTTTTTTTTCATTTTCGGGTATAGGCTGCAGTTCCTATAATTTTTCAGAATTTTTTCATTTTATTTAAAAAAGTTTATTAAATCTTGCTTTTTCAAGATTACCAGTGTATTGAATTCTCAATAACTAAGTGAAAAAAAAAAAATCGTTAGAATCTCTTACTGACGTCCTTCATTTTCTTGTTGACTACTTTGTAAAAAATAATAAATATGATCTGAAATTCAAACCTTCATTGCACCCAAAACTAGAAAAAAAATCTGAAATAAGACTAAACTATTATTCATCGGTGTACTAAATTCTTTCTTAGATCATTGAAAAACATTTTATCGATGAATATATTTCTAAATACTCCGATATTCTATTTCCTCAGGGTTTCTAAAATAACCATCCATTTATCAAATTTTCCTTACATTACTCTCTTTGTACTTATTTTCTTAAATTATTTTATCAAGGAAAGATCAGAGCATTTTCTCTGACAAAATACAGAAAAACATTAACAATTCTCATTCAAACTCTCCAAATCTCTGTTTTCCCCAAATTTTGTCTTTGACCGAACCATGCAACCCATCTCTAATACATCAATTAAAACCAGGCAACCGTTATGGTTGCGGAACATGCAGTTGTAAAAAATGCCTGACGTCATAATTCGGTCAGCGAACTGTTCGAAAACATTCGGCGCCGTTTACATCGTCTACACGACCGAATAATGTCCGGGCGGAGTTTTGAAAAATTTGCAGCAACGCCAGGGGGCTGCCATTAAAACAGCTCAGCTGTAAACCTCGTTCAAAAAACGCCCGAGATAAACACAAAAGACGCGCGCCGACAAAATTGCCAAAAATGTTGTTTACGTGCTTTTTGATGATAAATCAAACACCATAGAATTTATTTTTGTAGGATTTGGGAAGGTACTTCAAAAAAAACATGATTAAAAATTTGTGGATTTGAAGATTAAGATGAAAAAATTGAAAAATTAAGTCAAATCAAATCTAATTAAAATCAACCATCAAATCAGATTATTTTGAATTGTTAGAGAATTCAAAATGTAATTAGAATCGAATTTAAGAATATCAAAATATCACTCAAAAAAATTTTTAGAAAATTATTGTTTATCCCGAGAGAACTTCTGAGATAACTAGAAATGAATTGATAGTTTCTTCAGTTTGAAAAAAATGTGGGATGTGAAAATGGAGAATTCCAAACTTGAAAAAGCGTGTTTTGGCGACTTGCGAGTGTCCTCTATACCGTTTATAATCAGCACTTGCGGTGAATAGTGACCGGTATGTTGACGCAAACAGGCATGCTTGCAATCAAGTTTATTGCCGCCAGTGTCTCCTGTTATCGAAACGCAATATTGCAAATTCATCGTGTGAAAGCCGGTGACCAGGAAGTCAAACGGCCATAGAAACCCGAGAGGCCAAGATATCCCGGTGAAATCTCGCGTGAAAAACCTCGCAGCATCCGAGAAAAAACGCCGATTCATAATTCATTCCGTCTCGATTTTTTCCTTCGAAAGATAGATGTTCTCGTTTAGAAATTCGTGCTTAGAAATTTTAAAATCCAACTTTAACTCTCAATTTGCATTTTCTTCATTTCTTGTTTTTCAGCAACGCCAATTTATAAAAAAAGATTCCATTCACATTCATTCATAGAATGAAAGAAGTAAGAAAAAAAAACGGTCACACAAAGTTTCATCACGGTTTAGTATTCGCATAGTGAAGTGACGAAATTTCGTGCGAAATGAAGGACGTTCAAAAGAATGACACAATACTTCCAAAATCGTCCACGAGAATGACGTTCATAGCTATTTTCATGCTTTAAACTTTTATGAATAGAAAGTTACCTAATTAACAAAAAGAGAGAAAAAGAAGTTGTGAACTTTCGAGAGTTACGAAAACGAGAAATTCACAATATTCTGCAAAATGGTACGAGACGTTGTTGCAAGATTGCGATAAGATACCGATCTGTGGAGAACAACTGCAAATAAACGTTATTTTTCATACTTTTCCTCTAAACCGGGACATAAAACAACCTCGATAAGAATACACATTTCTAAATCACGTCTTCTGATTTCTAACGGTGATGAAATTGTGTTTCTGGAAAGGTTCAAAGGACCCCATGTTTTGGAATTTTATAAGTTGCAAAAGTGCGCGAATTCATTCAAATTATGTATAGCTACTTATTTATATTTAATTTACGTATTATAAATTATTATCTGTGCAAGAAAAGTGTGTTATATATAATGAATGTATATATTGTACGTAATGTCATTGCCTAACGTTTTTTCTGATTTGATTTTAGTACCTGAATTTTTCTAACAATAATTTTTTCCGAATACATTCTTTGTGAACAATATTTTCTTGAAGACATTTAATTTACCTTATAATTCATTTAAATATTTCTATTCATTTATTAGTCCACTAATTTTTTTATGTATTTTTTTAATGTATTTATATATATATTTTTTCTGTTTTTCAATTTATGAATCCATATTATTTATTCTGATCATCTCAAATTTTATAGGAATTATTTAACTTTCATCAGGGACGTGGGCAGAAAATGTTTTCGGGAAGGGTTTTTCGAAAAAAATCATTTCTTTCGGAATTTTTCAATTCTCCTTATTTCAGGATTCAAAAATTATACAATTTTTGAAGTCCAGAGTAGTGCATTTTTGATAATTTTTTTGTTTTATTATAAATATACTTGAAGTATTTTCAAATATATGACTAATTTTCCTCCAGCTTTCTAGAATGCGATAGTATAAAAATGAAATATGTGAAAATTTTAAACATATATCTAGATTTTTGAGAAAATTAGGCGTAAAAGATTTTCAGTATATTATGGACTTTCAGAATTTTCAAATTGTACATATTTTAATGAAATTTCCTAACATTTTCTAGTATTTACATGGATTTTTAGAATTTGATGCTATGGTATTGAAAATTTGAATGTACTTGAGTACCTCACTTATTGAAGTTTTGAAGAAAACAGTATCTTTCACACATATTTCCAATACTTTTTGGATTTCCTCGTATTTTTATAGTATTCAAATCATTTGGAGAACTTTTTATTGTGTTATGAATTTTTCTATAAATTTCTTTAGTTGTATGCACTAGAACTCAAAGTTTTACACATTTTTCGAAAAATCATATTCACATATTTTCTGAGTTGATATTCAATAATTTCCAGTATTTTTCGCGTTTTGTTTATTAGTTACGAAATATGGAGGACTTTTTCAGTATATTTTATGATTTTTAGTGTTTTGTATATTATTCCAAGAATTTGATGTTCTAGAATCCAAATCTAAATCAGTTTTCAATAACTTCAAAAATTTTTGAAAAATTACAATTTAATGGATTTTTTGCGTTTCATAGCTATATTTGGTATTTTCGTATTTTTTTAGTATACAGAGATTTTGTAGCTTTTTATTGTATACTTAGAGATCGTGGGTGTTTTTTCATATTTTCGAGAGGGATGTTGATTTCTAGAATTTGATATTGTAGATATAAAACTTTACCCAATTCTAATCAATTTTTTAGATTTTTGAGTCAACTACATGTATATCGATTTTCGGTATTTATAGATTTCTTGTAATTTCGCATTTTTTAAAAATATTTATAAGATTTCGTACTTTTTCATAGAATTTCCATAAATCGTGTGTATTTTTTCAGATTTTTTAGAAGCACCTAGATCCCTGGAATTCAATGTTCTAGTATTGAAATTTCAATCGATTTTTAATAATTCCATGGATTTTCAGAAAATTTACACCTGTATGGATTTTTGGTGATTTATAAATTTCTTATATTTTCGTTTTATTAATATTTATACGTTTTCATATAAATGACTTTAAATTCGTCCACTTATTTCCAAATTGTCTTAATCAATTTTTAAGATTTTGTTAATTTTTTCTATTTTTATGGATTTCAAGTTTCATATAGATTGAAGATTGATACATAAGTTTTTGTAAAATTTATGCTCTAGGATTAAAAGTAAATTATTTTTTTGATGTTTCAGAATTTCGAAGATTCTTTCACAGAATTTCTATTTTAATTTTTGGCATTTCTTCAGAATTTGCAAGGTTTAGAAGATTTTCTGGTAGTTTTTTGGATTTTTACTGTAGATTTCTAGAATTCGATGCTTCAAGGTTCGATTTTTCTCAGATTTATGAAATTATCGTGAATTTCAATTTTCCTATCGTATAATGTCATTAAACTGGAACAATTTTTAAAATTTTTGTTTATTACGTTCTCCTTACCAAACATTAGTCATGATTAGAATTTTGTTTCTGAAAAAATTCTTCTTGAGACAAAATAATTGTAATTTTTATGTAAGTATAAGTGAGAATCTTGAATATTGTTAACTTTGAGTACTTACATGAAACCATTTGTTGTTTTCTCAAGATTTCAGTAGAAACATTTTTGATGATTTCTACTTATTTTATTTTTCCTGCATTGTTCTTTTCAATGTGTCTTTTTCTCATTCACTGTTATGGTTTTCATTATTTTTACATGAAATAGCAATTTTATCCTAATTTCAGGAGGGATTTGTACCCTCAAAACCCCCCTATGTTTACGCACCTGACCTTCATTAATTAAAGTTCGTTGTCTCCTCAGGATTTAGTTTTTATGAAATTTCTAATGGATGCTACTTCATAAATAGTGAGAATAAGACTGTTCTATACTTGTCACATTTATTATAAATCAAGGATAATGAATTATATATCTTCTGATTGGAATTGCATAATAGACACTATAGAAGGTACACTGTCAAAAAAATTTTGAATTTCGAACTATTTTTAAGAATTTCTCTTGAAATCGTGTTTAAAATTATATGGATTTCCAAGAAATTTATCATAAATGCATTGTTTTCACATTGTGGATATATTATTTCTAATATTTATTTTGAAATAAATTTAATTTCACGAGACTAAATATTTGTATATTTGAAAATTAATTATAAACTATCAAATAAACAATATAATGTTTGTTATACAATTTTTTTTGTATGCAATATAACTTTTTTAATAAATAGCTGTTGACTAATAAGGGAAAATCTGCTCTGAAAAAAATTCATTATATCGAAATCAACTTGAATTGCAAAAAGTTTCAGTTTAAATTTTCCTTGGGAAATCATTAGGAATTAGAATAACTTTGATTCGAATTCAGAGAAGGTTTATTATTTTCATAGAGAGTGTCTATTTTTTCATAAAAGTGTCCATAACTTTAATAGACAATTTAATAGACAGTATGGGAAATCTGCTTCAAAGACAGTCACTTAAATTTAATAGAAAAACGTTTGAGAGTGTACTTTGAATACTCAAAAATGTATACCTAAGAAAAAAATGTTCTTTAACCAAACAACGAAAATTTAGAAATCAGGAAGAACATTCAACTATAGAAAATCAGTTGAAGAAGAAACAAAATTCTATTAATGGAAAAATATTTAAGAAAAAATTAAATAAGTGCATTCACTATAGAATCACATAACAAAAGTAATGTAAATCATCAAGACATCCCATATTCCGACCATGGCAAGGCCTTAACTCCAAAACTACCGAAAACTCTTTCATCCCATCAAAATCCCAAAATGTCTCACCAATGTACCCCAAAGTCGCCGACTATTTTCGACGGCTCGGTAGCGAAACCATTGCGAAACCTCCTCGTATACACGTAAACAAAATAAAATCGCGTTTTAACGATTTTTCGAACCTTTCGACGCACTCGCGAAGTGCGCGAATATGAAAACACCGCGTGTTCGGTTAAGAAACGCGCTAGGTAAAAAAGCGGCAAGGCCGGTGAGGCCGGCTGGAATGCGGTGTAAAATAATAAATAAGAGTGTTGAAAATAATTCGAAAGCGCGCAGGCCAAACGGCGAAGGAACGAAAGGCGAAGTAATGATCGCTATAAATAATCGGGGATCATGAAAGTCAAAGATCGACGTACCTCCAGCGTCTGTCTCAGGGTGAGGTCGGGGAAGAAGATGTCCTGCTGTTGCACGTAGCAAATTCGTCGACGCGATCTTTTCGTCAGCCTCTCGCGGTTCAGCCAAATTTCCCCACTGTCCAACCCAACCCGACCCGACAGGCAATTCAGAAGGGTCGTTTTTCCGCAACCTGCAAAAAAAAATTTGCAAAAATCAATTACAAAACTGTATAAAATACTTGAATAATGCACTGAGAAAAAAATATAGTAATTATTACAATGCTGTATGGCAAACGGGAATCACTCTCGTATATTGTACTTTTTGCTAGATAATATAGCAATTTTTGAAATAACATATTGTAACGGACATATGTATATATGTCCTGATGGTAGCCTTCCATGGAATCATGTACAGTCGATATAATAGGGAATTTTGATATCGAGTGGAAATGTTGGATCGATATGGGCCAGGTCGATGAGTATCGATTCTTGTTCCCCTTCTTCTTCTTTTTCATCTCTGAAATTAGGCGTCTCCGACCGCCATTATTGCATTTGTTCACTTTGGCATGATTGTACGTCGTAAAAGTGCTACAATAAAAAATCTCTATATTATCGCTCTTGAATGCGGAAATATTATTTAAAAAGGTGAGAATTTTCTTTTCATTCGTTTTTTGCCGTGGATTAGTGAATTTTTTGGTAATGAATTTGTGTCATTTTATCCAGAAAAGAATTTCCGCGATTTGTAATAAGGGATAAAGACGAGTCAAGGAGGGCGAGATTTCGGGAGGTTGCACGAAGATTTTGCCTGTTGCTGTTTTATGAGTGATCGGTATTTCCTTTTTCCACGATGTTTTAGACCTATTCCTAGGAGGATTTGGATCTTTTATGATGGATGGTTGAGAGGAAGTCGTGCTTCTGGGATAACTCCGGACAAAGGGTCCTCGTTATAAACCTTGAGAAGCCTAAGAATTTCATTTATTTTGAAATTTATCAGTGAAGGGGAAATTAAATAATGTTCATGATTGGTCGACAATGTTTATGATTAGGTTGGCAATGTTTATGATTGGTTTACAATGTTTATGATCTATTTTTGTTGGTTAAAATTGGCTATGATAAAAAGTCAATCAAGTAAGGAAGAATTCATGCAAATCGATAATCTCAAAAAGTGTAAAGAAAACAAAGAGGAGATAAAAAGTGTAATCGTCATAATTCTGCGAATTGTTACAAATAAGCAAAATGAAAGTGAATAAAAATGTTACAATATTGTGAATATTGTCAAATGATATTGTAATTATAGAAATATTTTGTTGTAAAAACATCTTCCGTTTTCTACTATATTTCTCGTACTTTTTGCAATATCATATTGTAATTCCTATTTATCCAGATTTTTGAAAATTGCACACAGTTTTTTCAGTAAACAGATCTCTATAGGTTCTTTTTGCAACATTCCACAAATTTTGCAAATTTCATGAATTTACTGACAATTTGAAAATTCTCGAGTTTCTGAATTTTCAACTTATAAAAAACTACAAAAAGTTTTGAAGGATCATAAAACATTGTAAAACTCAATAGAAATTTTCGCAATTTCTTAATGTGTATCAAGTTTCTCAGTTTTTTATTCCAAAAATGTAGAACATCATCACTCGTATTTCGACGAAATACAATAATTAACCTCTTTACCCTAAATAATCGAGTTATTTCCTACCCACTCAGAAAAATCACATTTTGCCACCCCTACCAATTACAAATTCCAAATTCGCAAGTAAATCAATATAAATTCCGACAATGACATTATCGAAGTATATTGTAAATTTACTAAACAATATCATCTTGCTTCTGCAGGTCCCATATGAATCGAAAAAAGACTCGAATAAAAAAAGTTGGTCTTATATATTTTTCCTTCATTTGGGCACCTTAAACAAATTGGTGAAAAAATAGTTTTGTAAGTAGGTGTTTCAAAAATAATAAATTCGAACATTTTGAATCTCAACAAATTAAAGGCAAAAATGGAGAATTCATTCTACTTAGAGTTAAAATTTCATGATTCAGAAATCTTATGAGGATATATACCTTTTTGTATATATACATATATTAAATAATTCCATGATCCTAAAAATCTAATTAATCTAATAGAAATTAATAAACCAATATCCCCCAAACGATTAGTCAATAAAGTTAATATGTATATATTGTATATTGTATTGTATTGTATTGTATTACATTGTACATATTGTATATTGTATTGTATTACATTGTATACATTGTGTATACATATACATTGTGTATACATATATTTTGTGTATAATTGTAAAAAATACGATTGGAAAAAAAATATTAGGTTTTTTTCTGTATTCAAGAACGTTTTCCCCGAGATTTCGATTTTTCGAGCTCTGAAAATTTTGTTAAAAAATTTTTATCTCCAAGATAAAAATATTTTCCACAAAAAGCGATCGTTCACGAGCTAGATACATTCCTAGACTAATAATATTTTTTGGATTTTATAATTAATCTTAATCTTTTTGACTTGCATCGGTGTCACCGCTAGCCTCTTCAAAAAAAAGTTGTTTCGATGAAAGAGCCATAACTCCGCCAATTGTTGATATTTTTTATGAATAAATACTTGTTTTTTCAAGTGGGCAATTCACTATGAAAGAACAATAACTTTGGTGTCAGAACATTATTCCTACATACTTTAAAAAATACTCTAAACCATCCTCAATTCTTCTGCACAAAAAGGTATATAACCCCTAAAATATTCCATAAAAAAAAATTTATTTTTTATTTTTTAGGAAAACCATCTTCAATCTTTTCTGTACAGTCCACCAGATTAAATATATTGTTCCTTTATTTTTACAAATTTTTCGATGGTCGTGAAAAATATTTTTCTAAATAGGCGTCTCGAAAATAATAAATTATCACATTTCGAATCTAAAAAAATAGAATGCAAAAATGAAGAATTTATTCTAGAGTAAAAATCCCATGATTTGAAAATCTTAGATACCATCTCCTTTTACTGCACAGTGTACCAGAGAATGTACAAATATTTAACTTCTATCTAAAATTCTTGATTGTATTATTGATTACACAACATTACGTGATTGCTCTGTATCTTATAATGTCGCGTACTGTACATGTACAGTATCTATATTCAATGATATTCATCTTTAGGATTTATATTATACGTTTCTTTCTACTGTATGAAGGTTATTAGGATTATGAAATAAAATGATATCTGGTTATCTATTATGTTACATTTTGATAATAAAATTAGCGAGATCATTCTTGGGCGTGGATGATATTTTTAGCTATCACTAATGGGTCAATATTTATTCGAACGTTTTCTATCAATGTTTGTATGCGACATGAATGTTTATAAAAAGTATAGATTGCACGTTTATAAACTTCTCCTTTATAAGCACATAAAGTCCATAATATTTGACGATTATTGTGAGTTATTTATTATCAAAAAATACTTGATGAATGCAGAAAAAATTTTTCACGTCAAAATCAAAGAAAACAATAAAACTGTGAAAAATGTTGAAAAATTGCCACAACTTTTATGGAGGGTCTAAAAAATGAAATTATAATGAGAAAAAAAAACATATATCCAAATCAAATATCAAAAAATACTGGAGGAATGCAGAAAAATTGTTTCGTTTCCTGGAAATTCCTGGAAAATGAATTGTATTGAAAAAATTTCTTCTAACAGAAAAGTATCATAATCTTAGAACTGTTATAAATTGTTACAAATGTTGAAAAAGTCGTCAAAAATGTATAAACTATCTAATTGTGAAAATTATCAAGAACTTAAAAAAAAAATACTGATACGGTCAAAAAACTGTCACAATGATTGAATTAAAAAAGCAGCAAAATTCTTTGACAAAACTGTAAAAAATATCATAACTGATGGTAACAGTACAACAGTACAGTAAACAGTACAAGGAGTTAATTCTTCAAAATAAGGAAAAACTTTCAAACTGTGGAAAATTTTGAATAACAGTTACAAATTTGATGAGCTGTCAAAAAAATTGAATTATAATGACTTGAAAAATATATCCAAAATAAAAAAAATCACTTGTAATTTTTCTTTTCCATCGATTCTCTTCTTGAAAAATTGTTTGTTTATCACACAATTAACATTTTTGGAAAATAATTCTACAAAGTTATCTCCTGTATAAAATTTTTTTTTTTTTTCTTATTTATACTTTCCAAGCATCTTATTGTTTACGATTTCCATCCTTTTTTTTTGGACAAGAAAAAGAGAATCAAAGTTTTAAAAGTCGATAAATTGATTTCTGCAATAATTTTATTGGAAAACAAAAAATTTCATGTTGCAATTTGTTCCACATTGCAAAAGCAAATTCCTCTAAATTTTTGAAAACTTGATGTAAAAACTTATTTGCGTTAACTTAAAATCATCAACAAACCTGCATGTAATGGCATTTGCATAATTTTTGCAACATGTTTAAGGAAACATATTTACTACTAATAATAATAACATAACTTTTTATTCCTATTGATAATCATCGACAAACAGCAAAATCAACAAATTTTTTGACAAGTTTTTTGCGTCAATGATGGCCCTTGGTATTCGGGTATTTGCGATAAAAATTTCTAAAGATCTGAACATTGACATAATAAAATTATCTTAGTTGATACTTTTATGAAACTTCTGATTTATATTCTGTAATCAGTTTGAGTGCTTAGATTGAACACTTACGATATAATTTCTGGATTTATCCATCAAAAGAAATACGAAAATAGGCATGACATGCCAAATATTGGGTTGTCGTTAAAAAATTCAGAAAACTGACGGTTTCTTCGAATGCTTAAAAAAATATTTAAAAACATGATGGAATCATCTTTAGAAAAATGAAAATAAATAAATATATTATTCATGTATTTCACTTCAGTGAGTTTTTAGTTCATGAATTTAGAAACTCTTCAATTCAGTCTTGAAAGTAGGAAATTGACATTTCATAAACTAGAGATTAGTTCAATTTTTTTTCCTCATCACTTGCAGGCATTTTCAAAAATTTCCAAAATTCCTTATAAAATTGATATACCAATTCAAATGCATTGAAAACTTACGAATATCTCATCTACAAAATTCACTAATTTTCATAAGTTTTTCTACTGCTCTCTTCATGCTGTATTTCAACCAACTTCGAATTTCAATACAACGCAATAATTGAAAAAAATCACTTCTACTTGATAAAAGGTAATATTGATAATAGAAAAAATTTTTTTCGATCCCTATCAATGATGTTAAATAAGGTAGCGTAATAAAACAGATAAAATATTTTATCTGACTAAAGTGTCGAATTTTCGATAGATTATTGTGGGAGTGTCTAGCAATATTTCCATAAATTTATCTCATTTGATAATCTCTTTTCTATATTTCTTTCACAAAAGTACTTGAGCAAGATTAATTCTTTTTTGCTGACTTCAAAACAAAATGAAAGCAATCCCAAAGAAACCCCTTTTGCAACAAAACCATCACTCTTGAAAAACCATCCACTGGGTTTTTCAGGTCAACATCGCACATTATCAGGCGATTGCACGCGCTCTGTTTGTTCTTCGAATTTTCGTTTGCAAAGTGGAAAGGAAAAGACGAGTCATTGCGAAAATTACGCAACATCCCTCCCATACGCTACGCAACATCTGCGATTCTCTTTCACCTGTGAACGTTCCCAGTTTCTCGACAATTACTTCTAGAATTTTTCAGAACCAAATTTTCACGCCCAATGCTGTCAGTGACAAAGGCAGGGAATTTGGAAAAATATGTGCAAGAAATGAAACTTGATAATTAAATATATGTTTTGTTTTGTCGGTTGAAATTTTATTTGTTTGATGGAAGTCTGAATAGAGAAAAAGTTTTAGAGAGATAGAATAGTTTTGAATACGAAATTTTAACAGGCAACTTATAATTTTATTTATAATCAAAAAACTGAATGATAAAAGTTTCGATAGTTTAAATGTCACGTGAAAAAGTACACAATTATTTTTTCGAATTCGAATTATTAATTGTAACATTTGGAAGATATAATTTCAAGTTACAAATTATTGCCATTAGAAAATGGAAAGAATTTGAGTATGAGTAAAACAATTTAAGGATTTATTTGAATCCGAAATATTGAATGTTGCTGACTTAAGGGGTTATATACCTTTTTGTGCGGACGAATTGAAGATGGTTTGGAGTATCTTTTGAAGTATGTAGCAATAATGTTATGACACCAAAATTATGTTGTTTTTCAATAGTGTATTGTCTACTTGAAAAAACAAGTATTTGTTCATAAAAAAAATATCAACAATTGGCCGAGTTATGGCCCTTTCCTTGAAACAACTTTTTTGGAAGAGGCTTATGGTGACCACGATGCGAGTCAAACAGGTCAAGTTAAATTAGAAAATCCAAAATATTTCATCAGTCTAGGAATGTATCTAGTTCTTGAAAGATTGACAAATTATTAGTACGTTTTTTCTGTATGCAAGAACGTTATCCCCGAGTTGTCGATTTTTGAGCTCTGAAAATTGTATTAAAAAAATTCTTAACTGCAAAATAAAAACTTTTCTATAAAAAAGCGATCGTTCGAGAACTAGATATATTCCTAGACTAATGAAAATTTTTGGATTTTCTTATTTAACTTGACCTGTTCGACTTGCATCGTGGTCACCGCAAGCCTCTTCAAAAAAAAAAAAAATTTTCATGACATAGCATTATTGCTACATACCTTAAAAGTTACTCCAAACCATCCTCAATTTTTCCACACAAAAAGGTATATAGACCCTTAATGATTTCAATGATTTGATAAAAGTTGTGAAAATAGGGAAATCAGAAAAACAAATACAGACAAATTGAAACTTTCGTTTAAAAAGAAAGGGTTTCAAAATATAAAGGTGAAAAAAAGAACCTGGGAAACGTAAAAGAAATGGCATTTGAAATTCCAAAAGAAAGTAAAAAAATCGTGAAAGAAATTTATTGAAGGTAGGATATTATTTAAATATTTAAAAACAAATCACGAAAGGAATTAAGACATAATACCAAGAAATCTAAGAGCTAAGTGAACTAAATTTTTAATTGTCATTATTTTTGGTCATTCTTCAAGGCTTGCATTTTACTGCAGAATCATTTGAAAAATTAATACCTCAACTAAGAAAATTTGTTTTTTTATACTTGATTTAACGAGAAGTCAATTATTAAAAAAAAATAAATAAATAAATGAATCAATGCCAGTTTAAGTAAATAAAAAATTTAAAAAATATGAGGAAGCAAAATGTTTCTTGTGAATTCGAAAATGCTTATAATTTAGTATCGAAATTCTACATAGTCTCACTTCAAATTTCAAACGAAACCCAAAAATTTGAGAGTCAATGAAATCTAATACAGGAAATTGAATAATTGCTACAAAATATGTATAAATTTGATAATTTCAGTAGCCGACATATTCTAAAAAGAAATATATGTTTTTTTTTTTGGAAAACCCCTACCAAAAATTTTGTCTGGGTGTACCACTACCAATGCCTCCAAAGTTTTTGAACGCTTGTAATCGTTAAAAAAAAAATTGTTATTATGTTTTGTGATTTCTAATGTTAAAAACATTGGTCATGTTTCTGTTGGGATTTTGGGAAAGAGGAGTATTGAAATTTGAAATAAATTGTTGAATGAGACTCAATAAACTAAGAGTTGAGTTTATAAAATTTTTATTCTTTTTTTTTTTTATGAGGCAATTTTTGCAAGAATTGGGAAATTTCTCGATTTTGATAAGAAACCGCATTTAAAAGTTACAAAAATCGTGAAAGCTTTGAATTTTCTTGATGATTTTTAAAACTTCCAGCAAACTTCAGAATTTCTAGTAGGTTTACAATAATTTTCTATTGTTTTGGAGATTTTCGAAATAATCGTGTAAAAGTTAAAAAGGACGTTAAATTTCAATAATTGAAGTTATAAAATACTTCACAAGGAACTTTGTAAGGTCTGTGAAAGTTTCATAAAGAGGACATGGAAATGAGACAATTTTTTTCAATAAATTTCAGTTAAATTGTTGTATTTTCTGAATTATTATGTAAAGCTATCAAAATTGTTGAAATCATCTAGAGAATTCATTATCCTTATTGACAATATCTGAATAAAAATTGAAATATGAATAAAATCCTTATCATGACAATCATACAAATTTTTTCTTAAAAAAATTGTCAGATTTTTTGTTTCATAATTATTCCATAAGGAAAATAAATAATAATGATTGTTCTATTTCTTGAGTTAAAAAATCATGTTTCCATATCAGAAATTATCTATGTACATCAAAATATACCTATTATAAAAAGAAAACATCGAAATAGGAAACATTATAAATAATTGTGCAGAGTTATGAAAGAAAAAAGTACTCACCTGAAGGCCCCATGACGGCCAGAAGTTCCCCTGGCTTGACCACGCCCGAAACATCGCGTAATAGGGCCCTTTTTTCTTTGATTACCTGCACCCCTCGGAAGACCAACTGCACCGGACGAGAGTCCAGCGGACAAACCAACTGTAACGCCGAACTTTCCACTCTGAAACATCCAAATAAGAAATAAAAATTACTCTTTCGGAAAATTAAACATATTTTTCTGTTCTAAATCAATCAATTTTAATAATATAACTGATTTTTTAGTGTTAAAATTACCCCGAAATCTTAAAAAATCAGAAATTTGGAGATAATGGTTTTTACGTCAAAATTTAGGACATGGATATTCCAGATGTATTTTTTAATGTTATAGCTTTTCCAACATTTAAGAGCCAAAATTTTGAAATCATCATTTGGGATTTCGTACAATTATTTACCGTAGAAACGCAAAAATTTGATATAGACTTTATTTGAAAATTTGGAGAGTTAAATACTTTTATGTTTCAAATTCAGACGTTCAAAAATCTTGCTTTAAAAATTTTCATGACCTTTAGAATTTGTGTAATAGATTCTATCTCCAATGTTACAGATTCTGAAAGTAGAGTAAAAAATTTCTAAAAAAACAAAACCGAATATTCCGAATTCCTTAAATTGTGGATTTTTGAAAATACAGAATTTTTTATAAACTCACTTTTTGGAATTCCCAGGCCTTGAAATTTTCCATAAAATTCAAAACTCAGTTTATTTATAATCAAATTCACTGCAATTTTGGGAAAAAACTCAAACTTGAACCTCAACATAAATCTAAGAACCAAGTTAAAAATCTCAGAATACAATAAAAACTACATAAAAAAATGACCTAATTACACAGAAATTTGCAATAATATCCATCATTAACCCCGAAAAAATAAATTCCATTAGGCACATGTCTTTTCAAAAAAAGAACTAGGCGAATATTTTGGAACCCAGTCACTTCTGGCCAAAATTATGAGCTCGATCCCACCTTAAATAACACAAAGAGCGCAATAAACGTTCGTTTAAGTAACGATCACGCGGAAAAAATCACGAGGAATTCCACCGAGCAAAAATAAAAATTCAAAAAAAAAAAAAAAAAAGACATGCGTCCAGCTCCCAATATTTCACGAGTTCAATGAACCCACCGTGATATTGCCACATTCGCGATTAATCTCGAACGTCAGATGATGTCATTTTTTTTTCTTTTTTTCCCATTTCTATAGAGAAAGAAAATTCAAATTTTGAGAATCTTTGAGTCTAGAATTTTGAATTTGTAACTTGCAATAATTTATTTTTACTTCAAGTCACCAGAAATTAATTTTAAATGTTCTCCAAAGTTCAAATGAACAGTTGTTTAAAATTCTTTAAATTTTTTTAGAAATATTACATTGAACATCTGTTAGATTCATATATTTTTTTTGAATAATCGACAAATGTTTTTCAGTTTTCATCCTTGACAGTGAATATCAGTTTTTCAAAATAAACAAATAAAAGCATTATTGAATAATAAACGACAAAATTTTCTTCAGAATTTCATATTTCTGTCGAACATTTCTATATCAAATCTAACATAATTTTTGACATGTGAACAAAATCCCCTCCCCCCAAAGCACTATTTTGTTAATATGATATATGCACAGAGAGAACAATAGCAAATAATATGATTTTTACGAAATTATATGTATATAAATGGTTGGCACAGCTATGTCAGTGGTTAGTGCACCCAAATTTCAAGTAATCGCAATGCTATATGTATAGTTGTCAGAATAGTAGTAATAATAAATGATAATTAATAATGAATTATGCATCAAATGCATAAAAAATGATAATATCATACTTATTCAACAATGTGAATTGTAATACATGAAATGGATAATGTATAATGATTGTTTAACGGTAAATATCGTTTTTAAATGAATATTTAGGAAGAATTATCATAAAGTATATAGTTCTTGTATAATTCTAACGCATATATTTCGTATAAATTTAATTATATACGTATTAAATTGTGTGAATAAAAATGATATAAAAAAACAAATTATAATTATGTAGTAAATATATTTCTGTGATAGTGATCGTATGAAATCTTGATTATGAAATGAATAATAACAAAAATATGGATGTGATATTATTGAATGATAGTGAATAAAAAATAGGTCATTATACAGTTGGAACAAATCGTATTATTTATATGATTTAAACTGATGTATTTATTTTGTCTAATTACTGAACACATTTCATTTCCAGTTGATAAAAAAGATAATTAAAAATGATCATTAACAAAAATCGCTTTTGAATATAAAGTTGTTATGCAAGCTTTTTATATAATTATAATGTTCTGGAAAAATCGAATAATTTTTCATGTAAAAATTAAAAAACTGACATCTATACATAATACAAATACAAGTTACGAAAAAAAATTCAGGATACGTTTTATGAAAAAGTTTGAAGTACAAAAACATAAGATTACGCAGAAAATATAGATTAAAAAATTGTTGCAACCCAGTTAATAATAAAAAAAAATTCAAATCTAGGAAAGTGCTAAAAATTGAGAAAACTTTGAATCTTAGGTAATCAAATTCTAGAGATTTATAGAAAATCTATGTAAAAGTATTAGAAAATCTTTCGAATCATATAATTTCTGAAAAAATACTGAAAATGAGTGAATTCTATGAAAAAACTGTTTACATTAGAATCTCGAGAGATGCACCTACGATTTATGAATTTTGGAATTCTAGGGCGTCAATTTCCAAGTAAAATCTTTTAAATGTTTAAAAAATGCGAAAAAAAAAGAATCCAAGAAAGCATGAAAAAAATTTTATGAATGTAATGGAATTACTGAGAATGGGTCAAAATTTGCATTTTAGAGCATCGAGTTTTTTGAATCATTGCTGCAATCTTCAAGAGTATAAGAAATCTGTAAAGTAACTGAAAAATCTGCCGGAATTTTGTAGACTGTACTAGAAAAATGCAAAAAATACTATTAGAAATCTTGTAATACATAAAAATTATGTTTATATAATTTTCTTACAAATACATACAGATTTGAACCCTAGAGAATATTTATTACAATAGATCCATAGATCATTCTTCAATTGAATATAATACTGAAAATTCTTCTAATAGAAAACAATAAAAATATATATTCCATTTCATTTATTAAATTTCTAACTTTCAACGTACTTTTAATTGTAGAACTAGGAATAAATATTAAATAAAAGTATGACAAATCTGCATAAAAGATACTGTTGTATGGAAAATCATTTAAAATATTCAAAATCGTTGAAAGTTTCGATACGATAGCATCAATTTGTAAATTATATTTAGTGATTTATAGAAATACTGGAAATCTATTAAAATAGCAGAAACTACTACAAAATTTGATAAATAACATTGTTTACCAACATTCTCTAAATTTATGAAATATGTACCTGAAATCTGTGTGGCTATAATTTCTTTAAAAATCTACGAAAATATTTAAATTTCATAGAAATTTGAATCCTACAGCATCAAAATCTAGAAGGCTCTGTATAAATCTATTTCAATATCAGAAAAACATCAATAGTATTAGTAGAAAAAAAAATTTTCAATCTCAGTGGCTATTTGAAAACCACAAGATCGAATTTCATTATTCACGAACCTGAAAAATGTGCCACTCTGGACTCTAAAACTTTTATAACTTTGAAACTCTGAAATGAAAATAATTAAAAAATACCTTTCTTGTAACTATACTCTCAAAGATTAAAAATTATTTAATCTCGAATGAAATATATTTCTCAGAAATAGCCTTCCTGAAAATTTTTTCTGCCTAATCCCCTGATTTTATCATCTGTCAGTTGATAACAAATACAAGTATGAAAGCACAGGTCATGAATATAGTTAAAACGAATCCTAAAAGCAATTCACATAATTTCCTTAAAAATTTCACAAAATTAAATGACTGTCAAATTAAAGAAAGATTCACTTTCAACCGAAGTGCAATCACTATACTTTAACCCCTCGAAAAACTGCGACGCAAGAGTCTTTGACATTGTCACACTGCACCAAATACTCCTCAAAATCCTCAAAAAAGTTCACACCACCAACAAATACCATACTTAAACCAAACCCCACTATTGACAATACCATCAATAAAATGATTTCCATTTTCCACTTTAGGGCTTCCAAAATTCTGTCTAAATTGCACAAACTTCGTCAACGAAACTTTACGAGGATCCAATAAGTACTCCAGAGGATGGAGATTCACTTTCGATAAGACGATGAAAAATGAGATGCAAAGCGCGTACCGATAAGCCGACATTGAAGGGTCAAGAAGTTGGTACAAGAGTTATCCCGCGGGCTGTCTCGATTAACCCCGCAGTTGAATTAGAGCGCACTGAACCGGGAGTTCGTTGAACCTCTGTTAGGTATCATCGGGGCTATTATGCCTTCTTTTCCGAGTAGCGTTACGTAACGGTAACGAGCCGTCTTCGCGTTGCCATGATAAATCGCGATACGCGTCCAGATCTCGAATCACAGATTATCGAATTCGCGACGATTTCGGAGTTCCCTGGTCTCGTTAATCCCGAGGCACTGTTCCGAGTGCTCTCGTGCTCGTTTCATCCTTGAGGTTCGAACCAGTCGATGTTCTTATCTTTTTTTTAATAGTTTAACCCAAGTGGGAGTGTGGCGAGGAAATACTTGATCCGTGGGATGGGATGACTTTCGAGTTTGGGGATTTTGGGGGGGGGGGGGCTGAGAAGATTTTTGCGAGTTTTGTGCAGTAATGATACTTAAAATAGGGATGTAACATGATTTAGAAAAATTTTTGGTAATTCAATTAGTAGGTCAGAGATAGTCAGAGATCTAGTAGCGAATTAGTAGAATTCGACAAGTTGATTAAAAAAAATAGTTGAATTCTACTATATTATTATGTACTAAGTTGTGAAAAAATTTCATGTAAAAAACATTGCTCAAAGTTTGATATTTCAGGGAATGAATATTTTAACAAGTCTCTAAAAATGTGTATTATAATTGTTTGATTTTTTTTACTGTAAAACAATAATGAATTGGTAGAATTTTTTCATTAGTTGAACTTTAGTCGTCTTTTAGACTTGATGCATGAATAAGACAAGTCAAAAACTACTTACTGTAGTAGTGGATTTCTAATGAAGTTTCAGGATAGTTATTCACTTTTTTCAACAATTTTGTATACTGTGTAGAGAATCATGTTTTTTCTGAATATACACGATAATGTTTTTCCATATTTTGAACAAAAATTTAGAATACTTGATAAATATTTCAAAATCAAAAGAAATCTTTGTGAGCTGTGCAAATTTTGACGATATTTAGAAAATTTGAGTAGTAATTATCGTGTTAGAATAAAGCAAATTTTGAAAAATTATAACACATTGGGAATAACAGAAAATATCGATAAATCTGAAAAAATCAAAAATTTTGTGAAAGTGCAGATAATGTCCATAAGATTATTTTATTAAGTTTTTTCAAAATATCATTAGTAAAATTTTTTATACTTGTAACAAAATGTGAAATACTTAAAAAATATGTAAAAATGACCTAAAAATTTACGCGTTTAGCAAATTTCATACAAATTTGTAAATGTTAAGTATTTGGTATGATGTTTTTAGAAACTTTTCAAATTTTGGAATATCAGGAAACAATAAAATTTCAAAAAATTTTTGAAATTTTAGGATTTTAGGGGGATTGAGAAGATTTTTGCGAGTTTTGTGCAGTAATTATACTTAGAATAGGGATGTATGTAACATGGTTTAGGAAAATTTTTGGTAATTCAATTAGTAGGTCAGAGATGTTCAGAGATCTGGTAATAAATTAGTAGAAGTCGACAAGATGATTAAAAAAAAAAAGTTGAATTCTTCTATATTATTATGAACTCAGTTGTGAAAAAATTTCATGTAAAAAACATTGCTTAAAGTTTAATATTTCAGGGAATGAATATTTTAGCAAAGCTTCAAAAATGTGTAGTATAATCGTCAGATTTTTTTTACTGTAAAACAATAATGAATTAGTACCATTTTTTCATTAGTTGAACTTTAGTCATTTTTCAGACTTAATGCACGAATAAGACAAGTCAAAACCTACTTACTGTAGTAGTGGATTTCTAATAAAGTTTCAAGATAGTTATTCACTTTTTTCTTTAGTCAAATATTACTAATTTCATCAGTAAGCTATATCACTTATTTAATTAGTAGAATTTCACTAAAACTTTAGTTGCTCCCTTTTCAGTTTTGCAATTAGCGAAATTCTACTATTAAATAATAGTTTTTTGACCAGTTTACACTGAGAAAGTGCACATGGCAATTTTGAATGATCATTGAATATTTTTTAGTAGTTTCACAGCTTCGAAATTACAAAGAATCGAACATATATTTATATCCTCAATTATTTTAAAAAATAAATTAGAGGAATTTTAGAAAATGTGAAACAATTTTGTATATTGTGTTGAGAATCATGTTTTTTCTAAATATTCACGATAATGTTTTTCCATATTTTGAACAAAAATTTAAAATACTTGATCAATATTTAAGAATCTAAAGAAATCTTCGTGAGCTGTGTAAATTTTTACGATATTTAGAAAATTTGAATAGTAAGTACCGTGTTAGAATTTAGCAAATTTTGAAAAACTATAACACATTAGGAATAATAGAAAATATCGATAAATCTGAAAAAATCAAAAATTTTGTGAAATTGCAGATAATGTCCATAAGTTTATCTTTTTCGTTTCTTCAAAATATCATTAGTAAAATTTTTTATACTTGTAACGAAATGTGAAATACTTAAAAAATATCTAAAAATCACCTAACAATATTACGCGTGTAGCAAATTTATACAAATTTATAAATGTTGTGTATTTGGTATGATGTTATAAGAAACTTTCAAAATTTTGCAATATCAGCAAACATTTAAATTTCAAAAAACTGTCAATTACCCCACAATAATTGAAATTTTGGTAGAATTTCAAAAACATCCATCATTTTCAAAATTGTTTTCTCTGTTATATGTTTTTCGACCAAATAAGTACGCGTAAGAATATTTTTTTCATTTCCTCATTAAAAATTTGCAGTACTTCAGAGGCAATTAAAAATTAAGTAAAATCTTGACAAGTTAGGCAATGTTCATTGAATTCAAAAATTTTTCATAGTCTGCATTACATTTGATTTTTAAAAAGTTGTTTAAAATCACAAACATTCAAAATTTTTACGATTGTCGATAATTCGAAAAATTCGAGAAATCAGTAGAGTTAATTCAAAGTTCATTATCATACATATTTATTATTGCATTTAAAGATGCATCATGTTGTGTCTGAAATGTTATTAAAAAAATATCAAAAATTCGAAGAGTGCGTGTAAAAAAATCACAAGAAATCTTCATGAGTTGCACAAGTATTCATAAATTTATGTAAGTTTTTGATAGTTGCAGGATGTCAAATATTTCGAAAATTGCGGAAAACCATAAGACATTGGAAAATTGAAAAACTCAATATTTCTAGAAAAATTAAAATTTTTGTAGAAGTTCAGATTGTGTTTATTAAATTTGGTAATTGTGTTCATCATTTTTTTCAAAATATGCGTTAAAACACTTTTTTTTATGAAAACGATTTAGAATTCTTGGAAAAATATCGAAAAATCAAGGAAAATCTTGCATGAGTTACGCAAATTTTCATAAGTTGGGAAAAAGAAAATCAGAAAATGCACATTGATTTTGTAGATTACAGAAAATGTTACGAAACCACACTTACATAATTTTGTTGAAAATTTTTTTTGTTAAATACCAATGTAATAAGTTCAATTGCAATTGCACATGATACTTTAGTGAGCTTTCGTCAATCACATATTGTAAATTTAAGCTGAAGAAAGAAACAAAGCAGATACATGTATTGCATTCGTTTATCGAACAATTTTTGAAAGTGAAATTTAAAAAATTTCATAACTTGGAAAGGAATAATTTTCTGAATTTTCGAGTTTTTGAATGCAGTCCTGGCTATAATTTTTTTTTGTCCAATCATATTCTACCAACTTTTATGTTTTTTGTTCTTAGAGATTAATGAATAATTTCTTTTAATACTATAATAAATAATTGTTTTAAAAACATTAGAATTTGTTTATTAAGCTTTCTTCGTGGTAATTATGGTTTTTTTTAATGCTTGATCTCGAAATCAAGAATTTTTTTTCAAATCAGTGACATTCAATGACTCCTGAGTGTGAAGATTTGCAAACTTTGCAGTTTTAAGAAGCTAGACATACGTTTTATATAATAAAGAAATTTAAACACAAAATTCGCATGGAAGATAAGTACGTAAAATGTCAAAAACTAATTAACATATTTAAGTAACTAAAGATAGATTAGTGTCAATTTAAATGAAAGACATTGTTATATAAATGATAAGAATATAGTATCTTATTTCTGAACATTTATGAGAATAAATTCAAAAAATTTCCTAGTTTGAAGATCCTTTTATATATTACCATTAATCTTAACAAACTTTCTGAAATTTTGAATTTTAAATGTTATAAGCCCTTTCAGTTAAAACACAGACCTGATCTTTGAAAAATAATTTCATTTTCTCACAGGTAATGGAAAAACAATTTTTTACTCAAAACATAACTCTACCTCCTCTACCTTCTCCTACATAAACTTTCACATTTTTAAAAAATTGAAAATTTTTTCTGTTTTTCTGTTAATAAATGATTACCTTTTTTTCACTCGAATATTAACAGTATTACATTTAAACTTCCAGCCAAAAAGTTAAAAAAAAATGGTGAGTATGAAATGAGAGTATGACGTCAAGAGTTATTCTCGACGTTGTAAAATGTGTTAAGATAGTTACTTTCGAAAATGACATACATGAAATTTAATAGACAAATTTTAAAATAATACAGTCTTTCAAAATAAGACTCATTTTGATGTCAAACTTTAAATTAATACCCCCAGTATTAAAAATTAATTAAATATAAATCACTTCGAAATCCTTTGAATATTCCAAGTGTCCATGAAATTTCAAATTTGATTTCAAGAAAAGTCAATGAAAGATTTTCTAAATTTCAAAATGGTCTTAACGATTCTTCGGACGCATTTTTTTAACGTTGAATCTTGCTGTATATGTACCAAATATTTCTTTGGGACAAGCGAATCGTGATCTCAATTACATCCTATAAAAGAAAATAAAATAATTATTAAAGCATACTAAAAATCTAACTCTGCAGAACACCAAATATTTCTTAGTGATAAATAAATCTCGTACTAAAGCCAACCAAATATTCATGCTATACTAAAAAAACCTGAACTTTCAATCTGTAAGAGTTGTATTTTGAATTCTCGTCATGTCGCTCACCTCACACGCATTCGAAATGCATCGCTTTTTGCAACTCGTCGAGTAATGTACTGTACAATCGCGTCACGCGAAACACGAGAAGTCGAAATTCGCTCGATGAATATTCATAATGCAAACCGAATAAATGGAATGGGAGATGGGGAGAGGAAGAAAAAAAGCGTTGGAAGTAAATCGGAGCCGTTGTGAGAAAGTAATATAAAACGCGATTTTACGAGTTCGCGAAGCGTGAATATTGCGACCCAATTGCAGGCCTTATTTCGGGAGTGTTAACTCTCGAAAATGTTTATGCGAGGCAAACACGCGCCGAAAGCGGAGCACGCGTGTACCTGTTCCTCACGCCTTGTTATATAGCTGTGCTGGCGATAAATTCTTCTTACGATTCCATCGATTTCGTGGACAAGGCTGCATTGGCCCGGGTTACATGACTACCAAACGAGCCAACGTCGCATTATGACTTCGTAAATCTCGTATTCGAGTTCAAACCCCCCACAATTTCATCCCTTCCAATGAACAATTAATTCTTCTTTTTTTATTATTCTGCAACTTCGACACGACTTGTGTTTTTTTTCTCACAATTTGGTTTATCTTTTGTTGCATGGTTTTCGCATGAGGCTTTGTCAGGAGGGAATTTAATTGAATTTTTTCAGGGTTGGAGAATTCATCAGGGACTGGAAAAATAAAAAAATTAGCTGTTTGGATTTCCACATTTTTTAAATTTCTGAATGTAATATTTCATTCAATGTTGGTCAAAAAAAAAGTAGTAAATTTAATAGATTTTTAACCAAGTATTTATATTTTCAGGTATTTTGACACTATATTTGTGTTTTTAGGTATACATAGACTCTTGCAGAATTTTCTGGTATTTTTGTGAATTTTTACAATTTTTCTTCTTATTCTTATCCAATTTCAACACGACTTGTGTTCCTTTCTCACAATTAGGTTAATCTTTTTTTTTGCATTTTTTTAAATGGGTCTTTGTCAGGAGGAAATTAAATTGAATTGACTTGGGTGAGTGGAGAAAATAATTGCTACGTAAATTGGATGAGGAGGGAAATTTTAAATGTTTTACCATGGTTGGAGATTTCATCAGGGACTGGAAAAAGAAGAAAATTAGACAGCTTATTAGAATTTTCATATTTTTTTCAAATTTGGAAATATTTTCAGGGATATTTCATTTTATGCTAGTCAAAGGGAAAAATTTGCGAATATAATAGATTTTGAAGAGATTTTTAACCAAGTATCTATATATTTTCAGGTATTTTGACACTATGTTTGTGTTTTTGGGTATACATAGACTCTTGTAGAATTTGCTGGTATTTTTATGAATTTTTACAATTTTTCTTCTTATTCTTCTTCAATTTCAACATGACTTGTGTTCCATTCTCACAATTAGGTACCAGAGAGAATGCTGCTTTTGGTCGATCTTTTTCAATTTGCATGTTTTTTACATGTTGCTTTGTCACGATGAAACTAAATTGAATTGACTTGGGTGAGTGGAGAAAATAATTGCTACGTCCATAGGATGAGGACGAAAATGTATAATGTTTTTTCAGGGTCGGACTATTCATCAGGAATTGGAAGGAGAAAAAAATAAGACGTTTAGTTCGAATTTCCATATTTTTTTAAAATTTGGGAAATTTCTGAATGAGATATTTCATTCTATGTTAGTTGCGGGAAAAATAAGCAAATTCGATCCCTTGTAATTTTGATCCTCATAAAAACCTAATAAGAAAATGCAATTTCTTATAAGAATACAATTTCTTATAAGGCGACCTTATGAAAACCTTATAAGAAAATGACATTTCTTATAAAGAATCGATCGAAAAAATTTTATAAGGTTTTTTGCTTATAAGATTGTATCAAATACATTCTTCTAAAAAATTCAATTATAAGGTACTTATAAGAAATTTAATTCTTCTAAAAACTTAAATTTTTTTATAAGGTTTTTATAATGTTCAAAATTACTAGGCATACATTTTTGAAAGAATCTTATCTACCTCGATTTTTAGTATTTTCCACACTATATTTGTATTTTTTAGTATGTAGGTATAAAATTTTGCAGCATTTCCTGGCATTTTCATACATTTTTACTATTTTTCTGTACATCACTATATAAATTTCAAAAATATCATGCTCTAGAATTCATAATTCATTTAATTTTTTGTATTTAAAAGGATTTTACAGGAAATAGTGTTTTTATTTCTTCTAATTTTTTTGATGATTTCTCCGTTTTTCTACGATTTTAGGAATTGTTCGGTATTACTGAAACTATCAGTATTTTTAACATCTTGAAAAGATTGCAGGATTTTATAGTATTTTTCTATATTTTGCGCATTTCCATATAAACTTTTGTATAGATTTCAAGAATATTGAGCTTTGGAATTCGAATTTCATTTAATTTTTCGTGTTTCAGAGAATTTTTCCAAAAACCATTTCTTACAGGATTAATTTTTCTTGTAGTATATTTCGTATTTCTTTTGTTTTTCTACGATTTGAAGAATCATTCGGTATTTTTATATGTTGCTAGATAAATATTTGGAATTCGATGCTGTAGTTATAATTGTACATATTTTCATTGTTTCATATATACACTATTATTTTGCTGTAATTGCATTTTCTTTTTGTATTTCCAAGTATTTGTATAATTCGGTAGAATTTGTGTGTATTTTTTTTATAAGATATCTATATCTCTTTGATTTTTCAGGTTGAGATTTCCTTCAATGTATTGAAAGTTTGAGATATTTAAAGTATTTTGATCGATTTTTTTGAAAATTTTTTACAGATTTTCAAGGTTTGAAAATTTTTTAAATATTTTAATAGATTTCTATATGCATATATTCTTAGAATTCAATGCTCGAGTATTAAAGTTTTTGATTTAGGAAATCACATAAATTTTTGAAGAATCTTATAGCATTTGTAAGATACTAATAAAAATCTAGTATTTTTACTAGTATTGATTCATTTTTTTCGTATCTATTAAATTTCGCAAGTTGTTCTAGCATTATTTATAGATTTTCAAAATTCTACTATACACTCCAAAATCTAAAGATTTTAAGTATTTTCATGTATTATACTGCAGATTTCTCAAATTTAATGCATAAAATTGTAAAAATTTCTAATAAAAAGTGAAAAACTTATTCTTTGTCGATATTTGTACACAGTTACTTAAATTTCACCACGTAACATAAAAAATTTGAAATATACCTACAATTTTATATTCGAAAAAAAGAAGGTTCAAATTTTCTTATATCTCAGTTTCAGAGCATTTTTTTAAAAGTCACAAATTGTTCTTAAAACTTGATGAGACTGATAAAAGTAATGTTAGATAAAAAACTTATTATGTTACTTGTTACCAAACAAGAGTAACTCGTTCCTGATATCGTTACTTTTCAAATAATGTAACGCGTTAAGTTATCATTACAATAAAAAACACAACAAAAATTGACAAGACTTCGAAAAAATTCGAATTTGTTAATACAGTCGATACTAGTATTTTCCATCGGCGTTCTTGAAAGTGTTATAAAAAAATTATATAAAAAATTGTCTTGTCTGTTCAGAGTAAGCTCCTTTTTTAAGAGCAAATATAAGCATACAGTATTTTCCAAATTTTTTTATCTGGATGAAAACTTTCATGTGATTATATCACAATCCAAGTAGAAAAAAAAATTCCTTCAAATCCTAATTAAATTGTATCAATCACACTGTTACGTATAGCACGTTTGACATTTGATTTCCGAACAATGGAAAAATTTCGTGTCAGACTGCACGACATTTGCACATTCGCGATGCATAAAAAGAGCATAAACGTCTGTCCGGATTAAATACACTTTCGCGTACAAAACGCGACTGACACTTGGCGTATAATATGTAATGAACTTTGAAAGATTGATGTAATTCCTCGTCGTAATGTAGCGAAATGCGAATGCATAATTGGCGGGATCGAGATAGACTTAAACGATCGCGACATTAAGTAAGAGAGCTCAAGAGACATTATACCTTCAAGTTCCTTCTGATGGCAGTTTAAAAAAGCTCAAAGTTTGCCATGAATCATGAGCTTTGTTCGAAATGAATGGAATACAAAATTTAGAAACTACTAAAACTTGCTATTTTTCTCCATCAAATTGAATTTTATCTAACTTTTTCTGCTCTTAAGATATCTTAATTTCATGAACATCAATTTTTTATCATCCTCTACTCTTCTGTTATTTATTTTTTGTTTCAAGAAATATTCAACTAAATAACGAATAAATCAATTCTCTTGTACAAATGTACACTTTCGAACTTTCAAATAAAAAAAGTCATCACTATCGTGCACAAATGATTATTTTCAAAGTGATGGATGGTGTTTGATCAAGTTGAAGAAACAGAAGGGTTGGAAAATCTTGGGAAATAAATGATCTCGAAGACGGAAAAAGCTCGATGTGGGAAGCTAAGTGAAATATCGAACGGAATGCTTTTATAATGTAAACTTCTGGAAAGATAAGCAAGAGACAGTTATTGACAATGCGTCACACATTAGAAAGATTCATGCGAGGAGATTCTGAGAAATATTAACGAGGGAGCAAGGAATCTATTTTCTCTGTCAGTTTTTTTTAAACAAGAGTTTTTGTCTCGTAAACTATTAATGGACTAAAAGAATCTGGGATGATAAGTTCTTTTGATATTTCAGTTTTATGTAAGATATTGGTGATTTTCAATGTTTTTTGTATTAGGATATAGCTTTCGTAAATTTTAGTCATCATTTATCACAAAATTTTTGTATAAACTTTCTCCTATGATTACCTCTCTCTACATAATTCCTAATATGTATTAGTTTAATATTTAAAATTTACATGAATTCTTAACGATTCATTCAACATTTATAAAGTGATATTTTAGAATTTTTAGTAGAATTTGGATTCCCTGTTTTCAACGAATCGTCATATTTTTTAGTTCTTTAACTTTTGAAGTCTACGTATGGAAAAATTCTCGAATTCTGTATTTTACAATTATATGTTTCTAGAATTTGACACTCTGTGCTTGAAAATTTTTAAATTCGATTTTATTTAATTGAAGATTCTATGTATTTGAATCATAGAACATAACATTGGGAAATTTGTATCTCATTAAAAAAAAAACATCTTCAAATTTAAAATGCCAGAATTTCGTACTTAAAAATTGTTGGCAGTAGGATTTCTCGAATTCAAGATTCTGCATTCTTCAATCTAAATATGACAAGTTTAGGATTCTACTATAAAAAAAATCATTTTAGTATTTTGAATTCCAAATCAGAAAATTACAGACTTTATATCATTGAAACAAAATTTTCTGAAATTTTTATCCACGATATTAGAAACTTAAAAATACATAATCTGCTGTGATATTATATGCTATAGAATTCCACATTTCAAAACTTAGAATTTTTGAATTCTATATCAGACATCAGAAGTTTGAGAATTCTGACTTATAAAACTCAGATTTCCTTAATTTTCCATTATGAAATTGATTATCCTGCCTCACTCAGATTGTTAAATTCATAATGATAAATTTATAATTAAGAATGAAAATATACGTAATAACAATTTTGCATAGAATAATGCTCGCAAATATTGCATCTGCATTCTATATTCTAGAATTCTAAATTTTAGAACAGAGAATTAGAAGATAAATTCCAAGTTCAAATCTTTTTGAGTTATGTTATAGAAATGAGATTTTCTAGAATCTATATTCTGGAACTCAAAATTTCGACTTTAGAGTATCTTATAATGAAATTTTATAGAATTCAACATTTCAAAACTTAGAACTTTTAGATTCTGTATCAGAAATCAGAAGTTCGAGAATTCTTACTCCTAAAATTAAAATTGTCAGAAATTTTCCCTTACAAAATCGATTATTCTGCCATTCAGATTCAGGGACTGGAAATAATAAATTAACAATAAATAATAGAAATCAACAGAATGGAAATTTTGTATACACACATTTGAAATATTGCTTGCAAAAAGTGCATTTACATTTAACGTTCTTGGGTTCTTTATTTTTAAATAAATCTTATTAGGATTTCAAATTCTAAATTGGTAAGTATCTTTCTTATTTTCTACCATATGAAAACAAGATTTTCTGAAATTTATATCCTGGAACTCGAAATTTTGAAAATAGCGTGCTGTGTGATTGAATGTTCTAGAATTTCACTTTCTGAAGCTTAGGACTTTTTTATTCTACATTAGAAATCACGAGCTTCAGAATTCTTACTTACAAAATTAAATGTCACTAAATTTCTCATAATGCAATTTATTATTCTACTATTGCGAATATGGAATCCAGAATAATCAATTCATAATAAATAATGGAAATGTACATAGGAAAAATTTCGAATACATGTTCATTTGAAATATTGCTTACAAATTTGGCATTTTCATTATACATTTTAAGATTCTACATTGTAGAATCAATTATTTTAGTGTTTCAAATTCATAATTTGAAGCTTTCAGATATCATACAATAGAAAAGAGATTTTTTCAAAATTATGTCCTTGAACTTGAACTTTAGAATTTGGCGTATGTTGTAATTTAATGCTCTATCTACATTTCAAAGTTTAGAATTTTAGAATTCGTTATTTTTTCATTACGATTACGGTATCCAGCATATTCAATTCATAATAAATAATGATAATATACATAATGAAAATTTTGCATACATACATTCGAAATATTGCTTGCAAATATTGCATTTACATCATCCATTTTAAGATTCTATATTATTGAATCAGTTATTTTAATGTTTCAAGTTCATAATTCAAAGCTTTCGGATACCCTAAAATAGAAACAAGATTTTTTGAAATTCATGTCCTCGAAATTGAACTTCTAAATTTGGTGTATGTTGTCGTTTAATACAATATCTACATTCCAAAGCTTAGAATTCTATAATCCTACATTGAATTATAATACTTTTAAAATTCTCACTTATGAATTTCTAGTTTTCTTAATTTCTTATAACCAAATTCATTATCATGCCATTTAGATTATAGTATATTCAAAATAATACATTTATAATAAGTATCGAAAATGAATATGATAAAAATATTGCATTATATTCTTGGTCTCTACATTCCAAAATACATCATTGCAAAATCTCGAATTCAAAATTAAGAGTACTTGTATTCTCTCTAAAGAAGATGAGATTTGCTAAAATTGATATTTAAAATCTTTTTGTATCAAGTGTATCTTATGATTAAAAGTTCCAGAACTCTACATTTCAAAGTTTATCGTGCAAAGTTAATAATTCTACATCGAAAGCAAAAGTTTTCAAATTTCCACTCACAAAATTCGAATTTCCTAAATTTTCCATTACCACATTCATCAGTCCGCCATTTTATACAATTCCATAAAACCACACAATTTCTTCAAATCAATAATCATACGAAATTCCAATCAATCCCCTGAAAAAAAAACCCAAAAAACCCTTTCGTGACTTCACCACATTCCCTTTAAACCCATACCTCCACCAAGTCCAAAAAATATATACCACCTCCCCAATTTCCAGGTGCAAGTTCTCTCCCTTCAAGCCCTAAAACTGCAATTTCAGCAGCAAATTTTCATACTATGTACCAAAACCCCAGCCTTTTTTTTCTTTTTCTCGGTGAAGAAAAAAACGCCAAGTCGCGAAGGGTCGCGTGCTGGGGTTGAAAGAAGGTCTGGGACACGAGATTGAAAGGGAAAGTAGGAGACAATATTCTTCCACCCTTCGAGCCCTCCAGAGGAGTGTATGTGTACATGAAGTGGCGCTTCCTGGCGCCCAGGAAGACCTCCACCCCCGGAGCATCCACCGCCCCCGGGGGTGGTTGTGACAAAGATGGCGACTTGGGTGGGAGCCTGCGTCCTTTGCCACCACGACTAAGTGAAGGAGGGGGCCGGGGGCTGGAGGGGTGGAGGAATGAGAGGTAATAGAATTCCGGGGGCCGAAGGGGCGGTTCGCCAAGAATATCACGGGGGCCGTTGACCCGTGACACAGACACATCTACGCCCGGGTATTTACAATTAAGGATGCTCGTACTGTCAAATGAGCAACGAATCGAGTTGGCAAAGTAAATTGATTGTGGAATTGAGTAATTGGATGCAGTGTCGGGTGATTTTCAAAGGTTTTTGAATTGATTGATTCGGCGTGATTGGGATTTTAGAAGATTTGTATTATTGATTATCGATTGAATTGAAGATTATGAATGAATGATGATTATTGAATTAGTTGCAAAGACGTTCATCATCCGGAAACGCCGTAATCAGGAAAATTTTGTCCAGGAATCGAATTTCCGGAATATTATCCACGGTTTGGAAAGTTACTTAGACAAGTGTAACGCGTTACGTTACTGACACTTAAGTGAAAAGAGTAATTATTCGTTGGGTTGCTGTTTCTTTAAAAGGAATAGTATTTTGTTACCATTACGATTTAAAAGAAGAAACGTTTTATTACTTACACGTTACTTTTTGGAATAAGTTGAACACTGAGAAACGAATTTAGTGATTATTACAATAATGTATAGTAAACGAAAATCACTCTGACTTATTGTATATATGACTTCTTGAATATAATATAATAAGAGACACAGTCCGATACATTGTGAATATTTTCTGCGATTTGACAAAAATAATGATGTTTTTCGGATTATTGTAAATTTCATATGGTTTCCAATGGGTTCTGATTTTCCGAAATTCGCAAAATTGCTGCCATTGTACGAGCTACTAAAATTTTCTAAATTTTCAAAAAATGTGCCCAGATCACAAAGATTTTCTTTGTCATCTGTAACTCCAAATTCCGACAATGGCATTATCAAAGTATCTTGTAAATTCACTAAACAACATCATCTTGTTTCAGCAGGTCGCATATAACAAGACAACGAAAAATTGAGGATGGAAAAACAATATCAACGCAATCATGGTTTTTTTTCTAGAAACTGTTTATTCCAGATGTGATAAAATGGTTTAAGACAGAAAAGAATTGGACGTGTTCAATTTTTTTTTTAATTTCAGCAACACGTTTTGCCCGAAAAAAAAAACATATTTTTGAGATCTGTTGTTTGTTGAGACGAGCCTTCATGGACAATTTTTTTTAAGCGAGGAAAATTATCAAGCATTTTTTTCAACGTATTTTTTGATCCTGAGAAAAAAATCAGATTGTTCAAATTTTTGTATATAATTAGATTTTGAAGATAATATTATCTACCCCGGATTTCAGTATTTCTGATACAACTTGTATTTTTCAGTATGGTTATGTTTAAAATTTTGCATGATTTTCTTGCATTTTTAAAAATTTGTACTTTTTTTCTTTACATTGCTATATAGATTTCAATAATTTCATGCTCTAGAATTCAAAGTCCATCAATTTTTTTGTATTTAAGAGGATTTTTCGGGAAATAGTATCTGTATAGATTTTTATCTGTTTGAGTTTTTTTTGTACCTTTTTTTGATTTTTCCTACATTTTCAAGGATTTTTCAGTATTTCTGTAACTATTCTTATTTATAGTGTACATAAAATGTTGTAGCATTTTCTAGTATTTTTACATGTATATTTCTAGCGTTTTTATATAACTTGTTGATAAAGATTTCAAGAATGTCGAACTTCACACTTCAAATTTCATGAAAATTTTCGTGTTTTTTCATGAAAATTTTCGTGCATACATATTGTAATCTGTATAATATAGCCGTTTTACTATACACTATTTTAATAAGTAAAGTAAATATTGCAGTTTTTACAATTATATTATAGAAACTAAAATTATATTGTAAAAACTGCAATATTGTTGTACTTTTTACAATATATATGGCAAAAAGTACAAGATTTTCTTCTCAGTGAATGTAAATAACAAGACATCGAAAAACTAAAGAAGAAACTACAATATCAATGTTATCATGGTTTTGTTCTTCCGTCAAGTCCATCAAATTTGTTGTATTTGAGAGAATTTTTCGAGACAGAGTATCTGTATAGATTTTTATCTATTTGAGTTTTTTTGATACCTTTTTTTTGATTTTTCCTTCATTTTCAAGGATTTTTCAGTAATTCTGTAACTACTCTTATTTTGTAGTATACATAAAATGTTGCAGCTTTTTCTAGTATTGTTACATATACATTTCTAGCGTTTTTATATAACTTGCTTATAAAGATTTCGAGAATTTCGAACTTCATAATTCAAATGTCATGAAAATTTTCGTGTTTCAAAGAATTTTTTAGAAAACAGTTTCTCAATAGATTTTTCTATTTCTGCCGGTATTTTTCGTGTTTCGTCACTTTTTCTATGATTTGACGAATCGTTCAAGATTTTCAATTATAGCTATATAAAATCCTGGAATTCGATGCTCCAGATGTTAAAGCTGTATAGATTTTGAATGTTTTATACTCTGTAATAAGTAATTTTACTTAAAAATGCTGTTCAATTAAGATATGACTTGAAATTCAATTATTATCTCAAATTTAGTTCATGTTCCTATTTATTTTGAAGCAAGCAAGTCTGAAATCAAGAGAATAAATCTTGAATCAAAAATGATTACCTCAAATTATAATATATGTTCTTAACATGAAAGTAATTGTTAATATAGACTGAATCGAGGATAGTATTTGAACTTCAAGTCATACCTTGATACAGTTGAATCTTGAAATAAGATTCAATTTTTAGAGTGTAGATATACTCGTATTTTTCTATATATGAATCGTCTTTTTTATTTCCTAGTATTTATAGTACGTTGTAGAATTTTTTTTTTTTTTTTAATAAATCTTATTGAATTTCCAGGAAAAGATATCCTAGAATAGAAAGTCCGAAATGTTCAAAGTATTCCGATCGATTTTGCAGAAAATATTTTTTTCATAGATTGAGATGGCCCTTAATATTTTTTAAAATATTTTACAGTCTTTTAAGATCTAAAAAATTTTCTAGTATTTTCATGGACTTCTACATACATATTGTTTTAGGATTCAATGCTCGAGAAGTTGAAGTTAGTTGATTCCTGGGATAACATAAATTTTTGAAAAATATAATAGCATTTATAAGACACGAATTATAATGTACTAAAAATGAAATCTAATGTTCTTACCATTTTTCGTATTTTTTTTTGTATTCATTGAATTTGCTGTAGTTTTTCTAGCAGGATTTTTAGATTTTTAAAGTTTTGATATAGACTTGAAGTATTTTCATTCATTTTAACGTGAATTTCTAATATTCAATGCTTAGAGTTGTGAAATTTTTTAAAAATTGAAAAATCATATTTTTTAGTAACATAAAATTGTTTATTATGTGTTCAAATAATAAAAATCAGGGGCTTGAACGCCACGTTTTAAGATATAGAAATTTGATGATATATCTGCCATATAGAGAAGGGTAAACTATACTTAATACTAACATGCATATACTGATGGTTATCAGTAAGTATTGATACAATTCCTGCGTCAATGATGGTCCTTGGCAGTTGCTTGTCTTGATAAAGAATTTTATAGAGTTATAGGTATCTGTGATTATCTGAGATGATATCAAAGTTGATCTTAAGATAAAAATTTGGCAATTAGATGGAGTGCTGTAAATAAAAAGTTGTGAAATTTTTAAGTTTTTAATTACGAGATACGCATTTACAATGTTTTGACTGATAAGAGTTAAATATCGAGTGTTAATGATATAGCGTCGCATTCAAAAAGTTTCAGATTGTTTTAATTTAGCAATAACAAGTTTTAAACTTTCAAACAAAAATATACAATTTTTTTACTATACATTAGTTAATAATTTTTTTAACAGTTGCATGGATTAATTATCAGACTTTTTTTTAAGTTTCTACGATATTAAAAAAAAAAAACAGTTCAAAATATAGTTAAAATATCATCAGAATGCAATGTATGATTGAAAAATCATTACGCATTTCTTACAATGTACAAAAATATCCTGCGAAATTCAACTTCTCCATTTCCAAGCGCAAAAAACGAAAACAAGGCCAAACAGCAATGCCAATTTCATACAAATGACATTTTTCGGGGTCGACGTTTCACCGACGAAAAAGTGTCCTTTTGCATATTCATGGAACAAAATTCCGAATAAAAAAGCATCCCTTTTTCCATCCAAGACCAATTACGAAATCTCGCGTTTGAATTCATTAGATTTAAAAAATTTACATTGAGATTATCACTGCGAGCTTTTCTCTGGAAATTGACTACAGTGATAATAGAGATGAAAAGTACATAATTTTTTCTCATTATTTACGTACTGGAAGTTAAGCAATAATTCTTCAGACTTTCCAAAAACCTTTTAGGTACCATTTCTTTTAAAGAAGATATGAAAAATGTAACTTACAAAAAATTTCTTTTTTGACATTCTGAGAGATAATGTTTTGAGAAAAATATTATTGAAATGTGAAATTAACGTTACTCATTTTCATTTAAATTTTCTTCATAGCTTCCAAAAATCAATATTTTCAAATTATGTTTCTCCTAATTTTCTTAAGCCCTAAATTTTTTTTCAATTGGTCTAAAATTCCGCGTCCACGCCCTTCTGCAGGAGCGTTAAAACACCGTTATCAAACGATGCAATCGTGGTACATTACGACCGCATGCACGAGACATATAAACATTTTTTTCTCAGCCTGGCATTAGCGAATCAGTAGGAAGGAGCGAGAGATAAATGCAAATGAGTCATAAAACGATCCTTCTTCCTCGAGAGCCCAAGATTGGAGGCAACCGATACATATCGGAGTTTCTTGGTAACAGTACAACTTCAAAATATCTCGTTAGAACATAACCAAAAATCATTTTTACAGATCGATGTTTTTTCGATTTTTCTTAATTTAGGGTAAACTTTAGGGAGTTATGAGTACGTAAACAAAAATAAGGGAATTTTGAAGTATTAATTTAAATTTGTCTACTTAGTTTTTGAGAAAAAAATGCCAAAATATGCGTCGATTTTCATGTTTTTTTATGAAGCGAATAGTATTTTCTTGCATAAATAATAAGGGAATTTTTCTAAAACTTTGCCAAATTTTAAATTAAACATTCACAAACAAACTTCAGCGTACCAAAAGGATTATTATTATTTAGTTTTTCTTAAAAATAGTAACAAGAATCAATTTCGGATAACCATAATGCTTGATTTTACATATATAATAAAACATGGTAATTGTTTCTGGATCAGAAAACAAATTTGTAATTCATTTAACAGCTTTAACGACTTGGAACTATGTTCAGAGTATTTCATTGCTGATAATTACCGTAAAGCTTGTACGATTTTCTATTCAAAAATTATGAGAAGTCAGCTACATAATGATCAGATAATTAAAATTCAATGATTTTTATCACATTATTTTCCACTTGCTTGTTAGATGAGCTTTTTCATATCTCAAGGTTGATTTTTCAAGCTTTTTATGGTGAAAAAAATAGCAAAAAACTATTGAAATAGATCTGTTTAAATATCAGGTCTATGATTTCTACAAATTTAGGTAGAATTTTGAAATTTGCAAAATTATTTATCATAAATCAAAGCATGTATATGACAAATTTATAGCAGGATCTTTGGAATCTATAGATCATGCTAGAAATAAAAAACCACATGTTCTTTATGAAATATAAAAAATGTACGAAAAACACTAGATTGTGATTACTTTATAATTAATGCTATTACATTCTTCAAAAATTTATTCACTTCCAGTAATCAAGAAACTTCAATGTCTCAAGTATGAAATTCTTAAAGTATATATATGTACATAGAAGTCGCTCAAAATATGTGAAAATTTTTTAAATCAATGAAGTTTGTGAGAAATTTGAAAAATATCGAGGGCTCTTGAAGTCTATAGAAAAAGAAACTGTTTTATGCAGAATCGATCGAAATACTTCAAATATTTCAAACTTTCAACTATATGAAATTTTACACTATAGCAATTCAAAAAGATATCTTTGAAAAAACCGAAACATTCTACAACATTCTATAAATACTAGAAAATGCAAAAAAAAGACACATTGAAAACTATAATCATGAAAAATCTATACATTTTTACTCATAATAAGTGGAGCCTCGAATTCCAGAATTTTATACAGCAATATTTCAAAATACTGATAGAAATGAAAATCTATTTACACACTGTTTTTCGAAAAATCCTTTGAAACACGAATAATTGAATGAACTTCGAATTTGGAAGAATGAAATTTTCATACTCTATACGAAAATTCAAATAAAAATGCTAGAAATATGGAGAAAAATCTATATAGGCACTATTTTCTGAAAAACCCTCTCAAACACAAAAAATTGAATATTAAATTGAAAAATACGAAAAGTGTCAAAAATACCAAAAATCTGAGTAGCTGAGATCCCTTCAAAAATCTATCGAATTCGCAAATTTTTTCCTGCAGCTAACATTAAATGAAATGCGATATTTATAAATTTTTTGAACTTGAAAAAAAATTTACAAAATCGAACAACCTGTTTTTTCCTCAGGTTCGAAAAGTAAAGATATTGGAAAAGGTTCATGATTTTTCTCACTCAAAAAAATTATTCATGGAGGGCTCGTCCCCAGAAACAACAGATCTCAAATATATGTTTAGTGAGAGCAAAAGGTTTTGTTGAAACCCAAAAAAAATCGAACACATTTAATCTTTTTCTGTCTCCAATCATTTTATTATATCTGAAGCAAACAATTTCTCGAAAAAAAAACCATTCTTTAGTTTTCGATGTCCTGTTATTTAAAACCACTTTCTTCCAATAAGTAACGTGTAAGTAACTGAACGTTACCCTTTATAAGTAGTAAAGGTAACGAGTTACTATTTCTTTGCAAGTAACGCACTGTAACGAATGACTTTTTTCGCCAAAGTAACGCTAACGCAAAGCGTTAAAATTTCTTAAGTAACTTTTCAGATCTTCCAATTATTATGATTGACTCAATTTATTCAAGAAAAAAAACGTCTTCACTTGATAATCTGGTAATGACAAGACTATACAATACATCCTTAAGACGCAGCGTTCTATCTTGTCATTCTCAAGTGACCCGCTTCGCGATATCGCGCCGATTGCTCCTCCTCGCATAGCACGAGGAAGTGGCGTTGTTTATACCAGCCTGGGGTCAACGGCATAATGGAAAACAACGCTTTCGCTCGTCACCGCACTTTCAAAACTGCAAAAAAAAGCCATATTTGCCATTCAACGCGAAAAACCTTGTCAAACTTTTCAATGGACGAAAAGAATATCAAATAAAAAAATCAGAAACTTTAATTATGATATTTAATCTTTAAATTCGTTACTTCATTTGAAAGTTGATTGGAAGAATACAAATAACTGTAAATTTGTTATATATTATATTTCGTTCGTGGAGGAAAATCAGGAAATTTAGTTGGAACTGGAAATAAAAGAACATTTTTAAAATCATTTTGGTCTTTTGAATTCACAGATTGGTAATGATTTTTTAATAATCAAAATATGCAAGAAGTTCAAATAGAAAGGAAAAATTGGGTTAAATAACTCTAATAACTAGAAAATTCTGGCCTATTTCAAACTGTATAATTACCCTGTTCACAAATTAATCAATTCTTCCACATGATTTATAACGATTTCTGACAATCATCACACATTTGAAGTTCTAATCACAGTCAATAGTCCCAGAATTCAGAATACGTTCACTAATTTTTATTTTTTTATATTTTCAACGAAAATTTGAAATACTTAAAAAATATTCGAAAACACCAAACGGTTTAGTGGGTTTGAGCAATTTTCATAAAATTTTGAAAGTAATGAGTAGTTGGTTTGATGTTGTGGAAAAATTTAAAAATTCTAAAAAGTCATTAAACATCTGAAATTCCAAAAACTGTCGAATAATACCCTAAAAAATCGAAATTTTTGTCGGGTTTTAAAAAACATCCATCATTTTCAAAATTGTGTTCATTATTATATGTATTTCGACGATTTAGGTATGCATTAGAATATTTTTTTTCATTTTCTTATAAAAATTCACAGTACTTGAAAATCATTAAAAAACGAACAAATATCTTCACAAGTTGAATTGAAAAATCTTGAAAATTTCGCATTGCCTACATTACGTTTGAAGTTTTAAAATTTCTAAAAATCAGAAAACACCTTGAATTCTCAATATTGCCAATGATTTATAAAAGTCGACAGATCGTTGGAATTACATAAAATTTTTATAAACTTTGTGTAAAGAGTTTAGTATTATACATTTTTATTATTGTTTCTTTAGAATATTCATGATGGTGTTGTTTCATTTTCTAAGAAAAATCTAACGATTTGAAGAGTTTTCAAAATCACAAGAAATTTTCATGAGTAGCACAAAATTCCGGACAATCATCACACATTTTAAATTCAAATAATTGTCAATAATCCTATAATTCAGAATACGTTCACTAATTTCGTGAATCAGGTTCATCATGTTTCTTCGACATATGCACTGTAAAATTTTTTTAATAAAAATTTGGCATACTTGAAAAATATCCAAGAATTGAGTAGAATCTTGCATTAGGTAAGTAAATTTTCGAAAAATTGCGCAAAATTGAATAATCTACTACGTTCAAAGTCTCAAATGTTTCTCTAAAACAGGAAACATTTGAAATTTCAAAGATCGTCAATGATTCTGAAAAATGATCATAATTTGTAGTATTTCAGAAAATGCGCGTAAATTTTGTATATTGCAGAAATTTTTGATAATGCTTTGAGTGCGTGTTATCTTCAAAACTTTTAAAATCAAAAAGTTTCTCCCAAAAATCTCTAATTTTAGACACATTCAGTAAATTATGTGAGTTTCGAAAAGTTTAACAAGTCGACAAAATTATGAAGAATGGATGAAAACTACTTTTGAAAAATAATAATAATAATAATAATAATAACCAAAATAAAAGAACGTGGAAACTTCGAAACCTATTTGACAAAACTGCAATTTTATAATCTACAAATGTGGAATTTCAAGAATTTATTGATACGTAGTATCGAATAAAAAAGATGATGTACATGACTCTCATTTCGTAAAATTTTAATCTTACCATTAACAAACTTATGTAAATAAAATCTTAAGTATACTTCAAAAGATTCTAAAAAAAGGAAAAATAAACAATGTAGCAACTGCAAAACCTTTTCATTGATGAAATTTCTATTTTGTTATTGACAAACCAGGAAATTCGATGTCACAGAAGTTAAACTTTGTTGAAGTTTGTAATTCTACAAGTTACTTATCTTCATAAAAGTAGCCATAAATTTCTAAAGTGAAAACTTTCGAAGACGTAAGACTCGTTTTTAAATCATTTTTAACAGTATTTTCTGCGTTTTCTCATTTCATTTGACATAGTTATTTAATATTTTAAGCTGCCAGTAATAATATTAAAACCAATTGATAAATTTGTAAGAATAATAATTATATAATAATCTGCAAATGTAGCACATAACAATATGTCTTTTAAATTTTTCAAATTCATTTTTCTTAAAGATTCGTAATGAACGTAAGAATTTTTTTAATTACTTTGATTTTTGACAATAATTACATGCTTTTACAATGTGTTCTCTGATTGTTATAAAACGATCAAACGTTTTGTAAAATAATCAAAAAAGGCATGTCATTTCAACCTGATAATCTTCTTTCACAACAATATTAACTAAGGCGGAAAATTTTCTTATTTTTGTAAGGAAAACATGATCATAAATTCTTCAATTTATAATTCGAGTCTGACTGTCATTCATCTTTTTTATAAGTTTTTGTGAAATGTTTATTTTACTATCAACAAACTTATGTTATTTGAATCTTAAGTATACTTCAACAAATTCTAAAAAAAGGAAAAAAACAATGTACCAACTGCAAAACTTCCTCATTAATGAAATTTTCATTTTGTTACTGACAAACCAGGAAATTCGATGTCACAGAAGTTAAACTTTGTTTAAGTTTGTAATTTCACAGGTTACTTATCTTTATAAAAGTAGTCATAAATTTCTGAAGTTTCTGAAAATCATTCAACCAGGATTTCCCATTGTATGGCAATTTCTCCATGATGATCACTCTTGTTTTTCTTTTTTTTTCACATTTTTTATTTGCTAACGTGCACACGCCCGGCGCGTATTTTATGCAAACGTTTATATATAATGTGTGCTTGGCAAATATGAACCAAGTCTTTTCCGCATAAATTTTCAGAGGAAGAAACGACGCGTAGAGAGTGCGGAAATGTGGCAGGGGGAAGAGAGAGCCGGGAATTTTTTTCCCTCGGGAGAAAACACGCTCGGCTTATGGGAGAGTTTCGGACTGATTCTGCATTTTTTCAAGTGCAGGATGATGGCTCGTCCCGGAAGTAATTGCGTTTTACACCTTTTTTCTTTCAAATATTTGTTAGGAAGATTTCTTTCATCAAGAAAAAATTGTAAGTTGTGAATAGTAACTGAAATTTTGACATGAACAAACAAACGTCCATTATAGTTATTTGTTTTTCACATAATTATAGTAAATGATAAAAGAACTGAATGAACAATTTTAAAATGAAATTTATTACATTAACTTTATTCTTAAGATGAATCTAACGATTCATAAATTTTATATGAAGTATGAATATTGTGGTATTAGGTCACTGATCAATAAAATTCCAGTTTGAAAAAATAATTCAATATGAGATGAAAATAATACCAGAATCCATTGATCGAGCTGTAATGATTATTAATTATTTAAGGGAATCTTATCTCGTTTGCATAAATTGGTAATCTTACGTTATCTCAGGACAAGGAATGAAAAGAAAAATATTCATCATTTTTTGGAATGACTGCTATACAGTTTTATCATTCTGGAATACTTACGCGTCGTTTCTTCCCCTGAAAATTTATGCGGAAAAGACTTGGCTCATATTTGCCAAGCACACATTATACATAAACGTTTGCATAAAATACGCGCCGGGCGTGTGCACGTTAGCAAATAAAAAATGTGAAAAAAAAAGAAAAACAAGAGTGATCATCATGGAGAAATTGCCATACAATGGGAAATCCTGGTTGAATGATTTTCAGAAACTTCAGAAATTTATGACTACTTTTATAAAGATAAGTAACCTGTGAAATTACAAACTTAAACAAAGTTTAACTTCTGTGACATCGAATTTCCTGGTTTGTCAGTAACAAAATGAAAATTTCATTAATGAGGAAGTTTTGCAGTTGGTACATTGTTTTTTTCCTTTTTTTAGAATTTGTTGAAGTATACTTAAGATTCAAATAACATAAGTTTGTTGATAGTAAAATAAACATTTCACAAAAACTTATAAAAAAGATGAATGACAGTCAGACTCGAATTATAAATTGAAGAATTTATGATCATGTTTTCCTTACAAAAATAAGAAAATTTTCCGCCTTAGTTAATATTGTTGTGAAAGAAGATTATCAGGTTGAAATGACATGCCTTTTTTGATTATTTTACAAAACGTTTGATCGTTTTATAACAATCAGAGAACACATTGTAAAAGCATGTAATTATTGTCAAAAATCAAAGTAATTAAAAAAATTCTTACGTTCATTACGAATCTTTAAGAAAAATGAATTTGAAAAATTTAAAAGACATATTGTTATGTGCTACATTTGCAGATTATTATATAATTATTATTCTTACAAATTTATCAATTGGTTTTAATATTATTACTGGCAGCTTAAAATATTAAATAACTATGTCAAATGAAATGAGAAAACGCAGAAAATACTGTTAAAAATGATTTAAAAACGAGTCTTACGTCTTCGAAAGTTTTCACTTTAGAAATTTATGGCTACTTTTATGAAGATAAGTAACTTGTAGAATTACAAACTTCAACAAAGTTTAACTTCTGTGACATCGAATTTCCTGGTTTGTCAATAACAAAATAGAAATTTCATCAATGAAAAGGTTTTGCAGTTGCTACATTGTTTATTTTTCCTTTTTTTAGAATCTTTTGAAGTATACTTAAGATTTTATTTACATAAGTTTGTTAATGGTAAGATTAAAATTTTACGAAATGAGAGTCATGTACATCATCTTTTTTATTCGATACTACGTATCAATAAATTCTTGAAATTCCACATTTGTAGATTATAAAATTGCAGTTTTGTCAAATAGGTTTCGAAGTTTCCACGTTCTTTTATTTTGGTTATTATTATTATTATTATTATTATTTTTCAAAAGTAGTTTTCATCCATTCTTCATAATTTTGTCGACTTGTTAAACTTTTCGAAACTCACATAATTTACTGAATGTGTCTAAAATTAGAGATTTTTGGGAGAAACTTTTTGATTTTAAAAGTTTTGAAGATAACACGCACTCAAAGCATTATCAAAAATTTCTGCAATATACAAAATTTACGCGCATTTTCTGAAATACTACAAATTATGATCATTTTTCAGAATCATTGACGATCTTTGAAATTTCAAATGTTTCCTGTTTTAGAGAAACATTTGAGACTTTGAACGTAGTAGATTATTCAATTTTGCGCAATTTTTCGAAAATTTACTTACCTAATGCAAGATTCTACTCAATTCTTGGATATTTTTCAAGTATGCCAAATTTTTATTAAAAAAATTTTACAGTGCATATGTCGAAGAAACATGATGAACCTGATTCACGAAATTAGTGAACGTATTCTGAATTATAGGATTATTGACAATTATTTGAATTTAAAATGTGTGATGATTGTCCGGAATTTTGTGCTACTCATGAAAATTTCTTGTGATTTTGAAAACTCTTCAAATCGTTAGATTTTTCTTAGAAAATGAAACAACACCATCATGAATATTCTAAAGAAACAATAATAAAAATGTATAATACTAAACTCTTTACACAAAGTTTATAAAAATTTTATGTAATTCCAACGATCTGTCGACTTTTATAAATCATTGGCAATATTGAGAATTCAAGGTGTTTTCTGATTTTTAGAAATTTTAAAACTTCAAACGTAATGTAGGCAATGCGAAATTTTCAAGATTTTTCAATTCAACTTGTGAAGATATTTGTTCGTTTTTTAATGATTTTCAAGTACTGTGAATTTTTATAAGAAAACGAAAAAAAATATTCTAATGCATACCTAAATCGTCGAAATACATATAATAATGAACACAATTTTGAAAATGATGGATGTTTTTTAAAACCCGACAAAAATTTCGATTTTTTAGGGTATTATTCGACAGTTTTTGGAATTTCAGATGTTTAATGACTTTTTAGAATTTTTAAATTTTTCCACAACATCAAACCAACTACTCATTACTTTCAAAATTTTATGAAAATTGCTCAAGCCCACAAAACCGTTTGGTGTTTTCGTTAAAAATATAAAAGATATTATAAAGCATTTTTGAAGGAATAGGGTAAGAAATACAAAAATTATGAACATCTTCTGAAGTTCTACAGGAATTTTCTTTTTTTCATAATCATAGATATTTTCTGTAATTTTTAATTAGTTTGAATTTTTTCAAATTCGCAAAACTTCGAATATGGAACCAGCTACTCAATTTTCCCAAATTTTTCTAAAATTTGAACAGTACATAAAGATTCCTTTTGATTCTTAAGTACTTTTCAATATTATTAAATTTATGTTGAAAATTCGAAAAAAATATAAACAAGCATAATTAGCAAATTCATCATTTTCAACACACTATACAAAATTAGTACAAATTTTCAGAAATTTCTCATATTTCTCGAATTTTCGAAAATCATTCACAATTTCAAAAGATCTGTTTTTTGAAAATAATACACTTCCAAAAAACTACTTCAAAATTTGCTATGGTAATAAAAAATTGTGTAACTAAATAGGAATTTTTGTAATATTTTAATATTCTTCCAGTTCCTTAGTTTTTAATGTAAAATTTGGAAACGTTATCATGCATATTTTGTCTGAATACAATAATAAACTTCCTCCCAAAAACAAATTTTGTCATTTACTACCCATACGGAAAAATCGCGTTCTGCCATCACTCCTAATAAATTCGACACTCTACTTTCAAAATGTTGCAAAGTCAACTTTGAATTCCCGTACATACGTTTCAAGATCATATTCACCAATTTCAACCTAAGATTACAAAATAAGAACGTATTTAAATAAACACCTCACATATTAACATCACCTTTTCTCAAAATCCAAACATACATTCCCTATCTCAATTCCAGAATTCCAAATGCCAAATATCGAAATCCCAACCTCCATTATTTCCTTCCAAAAACTACATATCCTCCCAATCAAACCCCAATCCCAAAAAACCAAATTACATCACCAAAATCACATAAATCACCACCAAAAACTCCCTTATTCCAATACCCCACGAATTTTCATCCCCGAAAACCCCCAATCACCACCAACCTGGATATCGCGATCTCAACCAAATCCCGTTGCAAGGCCCCAGGATGCGCCGGCCAAACCTGCGACTTCCGGTACTTTTCATGACCCGCGAACCATCGCTCGATCATGTTCACGTGCCTCCAATTATCCGTCATCGCACTTTTATGATACCCCGAATCCTCTTCATTCGGCACGTACATGAGAAAAGAAAAAAAAGGAGAGAAAAAAAGGAAAGAAGGGGGTAAAACCCCCGAAAAAAGGGAGACTCCGCGCGGCGCCGATGCCGAATGGCGACAGTCCGAATAATAACTCCGAACGCGACGGAAAAGGAGCTTCGCGTTCGAAACGAGAGTGAATCAAGTACGTGCGAGGAGGCCGAGCCCGGGATTAAAAGGGGAACTGAAATAATTACATTTACGCCGGGCACGTAACCGGCGTTTCCTTGAAAAATGTAACGCCGCCAGGACGGGGATAAGGAGCAAAAAAAAAGCGACTTTCGCGCATTCCCTGCCGCGAGAGTGCCCGTGGAAAGATGCTTGGAAGCGCATCGCGGGGAGAAAATAAAGAGAGAGATGAAAGAGGGAGGAAACGGGAGAGGGAGAGAGATAAAGGCAGATGGGAAAAATCGCGAAGCAGCGTGGAAAGTGCAAAGGAATGCGCTGCTCTCATCTCGATGATAGCAAGGCGCTTTGATTTGAGAGAAAATCGTGGACACCGAAGTAGGTCGCGAAATCTGATGACGCTGGAATCAGCATCGTGGGAGAAAAGTCATCGTGGGAGGGGCAGTATTGGTGGGAGAATATATCGGCAGTTTAGGAATTTTTTTGATTTTTACGATTGTCTTGGGTTTTTTTATTGTGATTTGGGGTTGATAGGTGTGATAGTAACTGTGTTTTTTTTTTGGCGATGAGTGACTTGTTTTTCAGATTTACTCGATTATTTCTGGAAATATCAGGAATGATTGATTCTATCGACATGAATTTCTATCATTTGATTAGGTATACTTGTGAGCTTTCAGGAGATATGATTGCTAAAATGACTGTCTTGTTTTTCTTTATAAGCGTCTTAAAAACAATATTTTAGGTTACATTATAAGCAAAAAAACTCGTGAAACAACTTTTTTTCAGTTAGTTTTGGAAATATCAAGAAGGATCGGTTCTAATATCGTTATGGAATGTGTATCTTTTGATTATGTATACGATATGCTTGTTAGCTTTATGAAGATATGATGTTTTTGATTAACTAGATAGTCGGTAATATAGATTGAATGACGAAACTTCCGAAATTATAGTTCGGAATCGACAGTTCCAAGCAAAAAGTTCCAATACAGTTCATGCCAAAGTTTTAAAGTTATTATTTTCCAAGTTCAAAAATTCCATCCTTAAAAGTTCAAAGACTGACGAATTTTTAGAAACATAAAAGTTTCAAAAGAAATGAATCGAAGAAAATCAGGAGTAGTAGAACGTGATTTTTTCGGGTGGGTTAAAAATGACTCAGTAATTTCGAGTGGGGGGGGGGGGGTCAATTATTGTATTTCGTCGAAATCTGAATAATGATGTTTTAACATTTCCAAATAAAAAACTGTAAAACTTGGAAAACATGCAAAAATTACGAAAGTTACTCTTGTGTTAGACAATTTTTGATGGTAATTAAAAATTTTTGAACAGTTTTTAATTAGTTTGAAATTTCAAATAATTAAGAATCTTGTGACTTGTCGATAATTATCGAAAATTCACGAAATTTCAGAAACTTCAGTAAACGTTCATCAATTTTTTTAGAAACATGTTTTTTTTTTAATTTGCTCGATGTTTTTTCGGATTTTTCGACGGAGATTTGAAATACTCGAGGAGCACTTCATAATCAAAATGAATCTTTGTGCGCTCGACAAATATTTATAGAATTAGGAAAATTTAAGTATTTGGCATCATGATAGAAATTTTTCGAATTTTGAAATATCATAACACATTGGAAATTACAGAAATCTTTAATAAATTTGGACGAAACAAAATTGGTATAGAATTTCAGAAAGTATTCATAATTCCATAAATTTCGTTTTCAATATACGTCTTCAAAATATGCAGAATATTATTTTCTACATTTTTAACGGAAATTCAGAATAGTTGAAAAATATTAAAAAATCACCAAAAAATTCAACGAGTTTGACAAATTTTATACAGTTTTCGATGTGTGAAATAGTTTATTTGATGGTAATAAAAACTTGCATAATTTTGAACGATCAGTACACATCAAATATTCTAGAAACTGTCGATCATCCTAGAAAAATCGGAATTTTTATATAATTTCAGAAAACATCTATCATTTTGTAAATTATGTTCTTTATGATATGTATCTCGACAAAATAAAGATGCATCAAAATATTTTTTTCTTTCATTTTCGCAAGGAAATTAGCAGGACCTAAAAATTATTCAAAAACTAAGAAAAATCTTGCCCGATCAAACAAATTATTATTAATAATATTGAAAATTGGAAAACATAAGAAATTTTAAGATTGTCAATGGTTTAAGAATATTAGAGGAATCGATACAATTTCATGGAATTTCACTGAATTTCGTACATCGTGTTCATCATCATACATATTTAGTATTTAAATAAAATAAGCATGAAAGTCTTTTTGAAATTTGAAGAGTTTTCAAAATTCACAAGAAAACTTTATGAGTTGCACAGATTTTCGTAAAATTTTGGAAGTGTTTGATAGTATGATGTCAAATATTATGGAAATTTTGGGAATTCATAATGTCGAACGTTCTAAAAACTGTCAAAAATTCTAGAAAAATCAAAAGTTTTCTAGTCTCTCAGAATATGTTCATTAATTATGTGAATTGTGTTCACTATATTTCTTCTAAATAGGCATTATAAAACGTTTTGTTTTAATAAAAATTTAGAATATTTTGAAAATATCCAATAATTGATAAAAATCTTGCATAAGTTAGGCAGTTTTTTGAAATGTCGAAAAATCGAATAGTCTATTACGTTTGAAGTTCCAAAAAACTAGTGACTTGGTTATTATAATAATGATTTTTATTTCCTCTTCAATAATGAAATATTCTCCAGCTACTAAAATTATTCTGTATGAGAAATAATTTTTAACGATGAAATATATGGAATTCTTTAATAAGTTTCTCCTTACTTTAATCAATTTTTCCGAAATGGAATTCCATCCTAATTCGATGTATGTCGCAAAAATAATCTTTATAATTTAATTATAAACAAAAAATCTGAATTAGTCGGACCATGAAGTGTTATTTAATTACTCATACTCTCTTACATTTTCTTTATATCGTGCAAAATTATTGATTAATTCAACGAATTCGAGGATTTTATAATTTTTCGTGCTACAATGATTTTCTTTTGTTAACTTATTATTTTATACTTCGATCATTCAAACATCCCTAAAGTTATGAAAAGTTAAAAACATTTGTATCGATTAATAACTACTAATGCTAAAACTTTTACATTTCATGTCTATCTCTTCGTCGGAATAAATTTTCAATGCTAATTGCGAGAATCCAATACCAAAATTATCATGTTAATTGACGCAGGTAAGAAAAACCTGTAAAATGTGCATGGAGAGCAAGATCCTAAGCAGGATTGTTAAGTCGGCATTTTTTTTGGTTACACTGAATACAGATAATATGAACTTGATTATATACCATCGAAATTTAAAATAGATGGAAAAATGATTCGAAAAATTATAATTTTACACCTAGCTGAAATGAAAAATCGCAAATAAACAAACTTCTCATTTCCCCCTTTTCAGTCCAAATCAATCAAATTTAATTTATATGAGCCTCGATTTCGAAGGTGAAATATCTAAAAGTTCAAAATTTCAAGGTTCATAACACATCCCGAATCCCCTTCAATATGAAACAGTTAAATAATTTTTCTTGAATATAATCAGATTTCGTCATTTTTGAAGCCATTTCAGCGAAAATATTGTAATCAGAATTTCACGAAAATCTTGACTTTTTTTTCTAAGACTTTGTAAATACCCGTTTATCCATCAAAAACTCAAATACATGTATTTCTTATTCAAACATTTTTAACACTTCCCTATTAGTCTACATTCAAATCAATTAAACAATTCAAAAAAACCCATCTAAAATAATGAACCACATCATTTAAAAAACATAACGAAATTTCCCAACGACGTTCAAAAAGAGTCCAACCACCATTAAAACTTTTCCAATCACAAATCATCTCAACTCTCTCCTGAACATTAAATTCTTCCCATTATTATCTCATTTCATCTAATAACTGCTCTATTTCGCCGAAAGTGTGCCGCTGACTGAAATCATCGTGGGAAAAATGACGCTTCCCTCCCCTTCCCCTGAGCCCCTGTGATAAAGTGAAAAAAGGACGAAAATCCACGCTTGTTTCCCCCTTCGCCTGGCCATGTTTTCCCCCCCTCCCCCGGAACCACGAGGAGCTTTCCACGGTAGACGACGTCTGTCGCCGCGAAATTATGCGTCGTTAGCGAGATCGGCGAGGTTCCGACCCTTCCGGTTGCTCCACTGACCCGATTCCGTTCGGCGTTCTCTCTCGTAAACGAAAACCGCCGTCTAATCCACCTTTATAACCACGTAAAAATGAAAAGTACCGGATCCGGGAAAAGTTACGTGGACATTTTCTAATCGGCCTTTCCCAAACTATCTTTTTTCCCATGTTTTCCTTAATTTATACTGTAGAAAAACATTAGAAGTTCCATACATCTTTCATAAAAAACTCTATCTTCAATGATTCTAATTTTCCTTTATTGTTCACTGTGTAATAAACAAAATTATAATCAGGTGAAGAATAATTTTGATTTGTTTCACTGGTAAAATGAAAATGAATTGAATCTTTGACTCCAGAATCTAATGATTTGAATAAAATTTCCTGATCGAACGAGCCGCGAAATTTGCGTGGGAAGTGCACGCGGAAATAATACCTCATTACACGCATCGTCGCGGATTAGCGTCACCGATCGCGCGCGCTGATTGCGAACCTGGCCACTGGATCCTTTTTCCCATTGGCCATTGCCATTTTCCAATGTGGGCGCGAACGCTCGCCTTTCGATTCTTATCGAATATATTTACTGTTACCCATTATGCCCCCTCCGCCCCTTGATCCTCGTTTATTTTCAGGCCCGATTTCCCGACGATAAAAACGAGCGTGAGAATAATGGTTTTTCGTAACGAGCGAATTCTTGGCTATCGCGGAGGCGAGAATCCGAGCCCTACATTTCAGGCTGCGGGAAGGTAAACCACACGGAGAAAAAAATCTTGTACCTTTTGCCATGTATATTGTGAAAAGTACAATAATATTGCACCTTTTACTGAAAGAAATAAAAAATAATATTTGAATTGTGAAGTTCGAAATTCTAGAAAGCTTTATCAACAAGTTATATGAAAATGCTAGAAATGTATATGTAAAAATACTAGAAAAAGCTGCAACATTTTATGTACACTACAAAACAAGAGTAGTTACAGAAATACGAAAAATCCTTTCAAATGTAGGAAAAATGAAAAAAAGGTACGAAAAAAACTCAAATAGATAAAAATCTATACGGATTTAGTCTATGTTAACAATTACTTTCATGTTAAGAACATATATTATAATTTGAGGTAATCATTTTTGATTCAAGATATACCCTCTTGATTTCAGACTTGCTTGCTTAAAAATAAATAGCAACTTGAACTAAATTTAAGATAAAAATTGAATTTCAAGTCATATCTTAATTTAACAGCATTTTTAAGTAAAATTGACTTATTACAGTGTATAAAACATTCCAAATCTATACAGCTTTAACATCTGGAGCATCGAATTCCAGGATTTTATATAGCTATAATTGAAAATCTTGAACGATTCGTCAAATCATAGAAAAAGTGACGAAACACGAAAAATACCGGCAGAAATAGAAAAATCTATTGAGAAACTGTTTTCTAAAAAATTCTTTGAAACACGAAAATTTTCATGACATTTGAATTATGAAGTTCGAAATTCTCGAAATCTTTATAAGCAAGTTATATAAAAACGCTAGAAATGTATATGTAACAATACTAGAAAAAGCTGCAACATTTTATGTATACTACAAAATAAGAGTAGTTACAGAATTACTGAAAAATCCTTGAAAATGAAGGAAAAATCAAAAAAAAGGTATCAAAAAAACTCAAATAGATAAAAATCTATACAGATACTCTGTCTCGAAAAATTCTCTCAAATACAACAAATTTGATGGACTTGACGGAAGAACAAAACCATGATAACATTGATATTGTAGTTTCTTCTTTAGTTTTTCGATGTCTTGTTATTTACATTCACTGAGAAGAAAATCTTGTACTTTTTGCCATATATATTGTAAAAAGTACAACAATATTGCAGTTTTTACAATATAATTTTAGTTTCTATAATATAATTGTAAAAACTGCAATATTTACTTTACTTATTAAAATAGTGTATAGTAAAACGGCTATATTATACAGATTACAATATGTATGCCACTTTTTGCTATATAATTTCGGAAAAATTAAAATCTGAAAATGAAAATTTTACTATGCAAATTGTAATTTTTACCATACATTTTTTCCACGTTTCCTAAGGTCAGCCAACTGGAAACTCATCGGGTTATTTTGTCGCCCGCAATTTATTTACACATGCATCAAAATAAACTAGCAAAGCTGATCCTCTCGTGAAAAACACATTTTTTGTGATAAAGGCAGATAAAAGGACTAAAGTTCACGATCCTTTTTTCACTTATTTTTACGATTCCCCCCCTCTCAGGGGGCCCCTGTTGACTCAGTGGCGTGGCGAACAAAAAAAATGCATCATTTTTTTCCAACTTTTTCGAGTACTGTATCATATTACAATATGATGCACTTGAAACCTAGAAAGTAGACAAAAATGTTGCAAAAAGAACCTATACAGATCTTCATACTGAAAAAACTGAATGAAAATTTTAAAAATCTGGATTAATAGGAATTACAATATGATATTGCAAAAAGTACAACAAGTATAGTAGAAAACGGAAGATGCAGAGGAGTTTTTACAACAAAATATATCAATAATTACCATATCACTTGACAATATTTACAATATGTTATTTCAGATATTGCTATATTATCTAGCAAAAAGTACAATATGTCAGAGTGATTCTCGTTTACTGTACAGTATTGTAATAATTACTATATTTTTTCTTAGTGCATGAGTTGTATTGTCCTGAAGAACAGTTTGGATAAATTTAATTCATGCATCTGCATTTTTATGTACCTATATATGTACCTCTCCACCAAGTATATATACATACATCCAATAACCTAAAGCCAGAGATCCGAGATCCTATCCGACGGAGACGACGCTCGCGACGCCCGAGATAAATGGCTGCAATTTAGCGGAACGTAACGGCCCACTCCGAGAGTAGGTAGAGCATGGGCGTACCTAACACCTAACCTAACCTACCTACCTTCCTCCTTATAAACAAGACTTCGTATACACAAACACACACATGAATATATAAAAATACATGCATATGTTTATGTATTTTTATACCTCCTACAAATCAGTAGAAGCCTTCGCAGAAATGGCTGATAAGGGGGAAGGGAAAGAGTTAACAAATAAAAAAAAATTACAAACTGGTTGTGATGTCGTGATCTTGAGCCTGTCGCGAATCTCGGTCCCCGGAGAACAATCACGACGTTTTCAGGACGAAAAAACGAACGCCGCCGAGGGCGATATCGGGCCACGCGGAAATGAGCGGGACCCGCGATTTTTCGGCCCAGATTTGCCCCCCCCCCCCCACAGTGAGCTCGCGTGGGAGTACGGGGCCTGGAAATCTTGATAGCGACCGGATGCTGGAAGATCGCCTGGATACTTGTCTCGGTTTCGGATTGTGTTACGAGACCAAGAGTTTTTATCGATAGTTGCAAAATAAGAAACAATGGTATAATAATAATGAACAGGCGCGTAGGCAGAGGGGGGTTTTAGGGGTTTGAACCCCTCCCGGAATTCAGATAAAATCAATCAATATTTCATAAGAAATTAAAAAAAGTTGCATCGATGAACAATGAAAATATAAGTTACGCAAAAATGCATGAAAATGTTAGCAGTATGTATTTGATAAAAAAGGAAAAATTGTCAAAATGTAGGATAGCGTAGGGAACATGAGTAAGAAGAATTGGTGCAAGCCAGCGAATAATCAAGGAAAATGCTAAAAATTTACGGAACTTTGAATTTAAGATCATCAAATTCTAGGAATCTATATCAATTCCATAGAAAAAGTATTGAGAATCTTTCGATTCATACAAACTAGAAGAATAAATAAAATTATTTCAATTCTATGAAAAAACTGTTTTCTGAATAATCTCGACAAATGCCTCTACAATATATAAATTTTAGGATTCCTGAGAATCAAATTATAAATATACTATAAGTCTATGAAAATTTTAGTAAACGTAACAAAAGCTTTTAAATGTTCAAAAAATACGAAAGTATAATAACGATATGGAACATAAAAAATCCATGTGAATGTGATTTTATGATTAACTTTGAAATTACTAAAAATAGATCGAATTTTGCATTTTAAAGCATCGAATTTCTCAAATCTCTATTGGAATCTACAGAAATATAAGTTCTCTATAAAAATACTAAGAAATCCTCCTCCAGGGTTTCGTGTATTATATGTATTATACTTAAAAAATGTGAAAAATTAGTTTAGTAGTTCACTAGTTTACTTTTATACTAGCCTAATAATCTTTCGTTTACTAGTTTACTAGTTCACTAGCTCACTGGTTTACTAGGTTAATTTCATATTTATATTATATTTTTTATTATATTATATATATGAGAATGATAACTAGTAGTTGAATAGCTTACTAATTTACTAGCTTACCAGTTTATTAGTTTACTAATGTACTTGTTAACGAGTCTACTAGTTTACTAGCTTACATGTTTACAAGCTTACTAGTTTACTATTACAAATTTGACAATTTTACTAGTTTACTAATTACCAAATTTAATTTTTCACGTGTTCGCTAGTTTACTATTTACTCTTTTTACTTGCTTAATATTTTACTATTCCAATAGTTAATTAGCTCACTAATTTACTAGCTTAACACTTTACTAATTTACTAATATACTTGCAAACGAGTTCACTGGTTCACTAGCTTACTAGTTTACTAGCTTACTTATTTTTTTTATACAACTAGCTTACTAGCTCACCAGTTTATTATTACAAATTTGGTAAGTTTACTAGTGTACGAGTTTGTAAATTTACTTGTTCACCATTTACTAGTTTACTATTTAAATTTTTCGCTTGTTTACTCTTTTACTATTTTAATAGTTGGCTAGCTTACCAGTGCACTAATGTACTAAATTACTTCTTAATGAGTTTACTAGTTCAAGAGCTTACTAGTTTAGTAGCTGATTAGTTTTTTTATTTAAATAGCTTACTAGTTTACCAGTTTACTATTACAAATTTACTAGTTTTACAATAACAAATTAACTGGGTAACGAGTTTGCTATTTTACTATTTGACTTTTCCACTTGTTTACTATTTTACTATTCTACAATTTCAGTAGTTTACTAGTTTACTTGTTTACTAGTTTAAAAGTTAACTAGCTTACTAATTTACTAGATTACCAGTTTACTAGTTCAATAATTGACTTGTTAACGAGTTTACTGGTTCACTATCTTACTAGTTTACTACTTCACTAGCTTATCAGCTTACTAGCTCACTATTTTTTTATTCAACTAGTTATTAGTTCACTAGTTGACTATTACAAATTTGACCAGTTTAGTAGTTTACTAGCTTCTGAGTTTACAATAAATCTTTCAATACATAAAAATAATGAAGATATAATTTTCTTAGAAATTTCTAAAACTTTCTGCCCCGAAGCATATTTTTTGATATAATACAAAAATTACATGCCTATAATTTTAGAAATTATGCAAGAAATTCATATAGAAAACAATAAAAATACATATAATTCAATATATACAATTTCTACAATTAAACATACTTCCAATTGTAAGAATACAAAAAAAATATGGAATAAAAGTATTGAAAATCTTCATAAAAAAAACTGTTGCCTGAAAAATCGATTTAAATTGTGAAAATCCTTGAAAGTTTCAATAGCATATTGTCGATTTCTAAAAATCTATTGAGCGATCCATGGAAATATTAGAAATATATAAAAATAACAGAAAATACTACAAAGTTTGATGAATAATATACCATACGAAAAGAATATAAATTTATGACGTACCTTTTATCTGTGTGGTTAAAATTTAAAAAAAAATCAATTCAAATGTATAAAGTTTTAAGAAGTTTGATTTCTAGAGCATCGAATTTCAGAAAGCTCGAAAGAAATCCATATGATTAATTATCAAATAATCCTACAAGTGGTATGAATACAAAAAGTATTTGAAAAAAAAGTTGAAACTTCGATTATCAATTGAAAATCACAAAAATCGAATTCCACTATTTACGAACATGAAAAATGTACAATTCTGGATTCCAAAAGTTGCAAAACCTTCAAATTCCGGAATGTAAAATATTTCAAAATCGCTCTCTGATAAAAAATTGTCAAAGATTAACAATTATGAAATCCCGAAGGAAAAATACTTTCCAGAAATCCCCCTCTCGAAAATTTTTCCTGCCTACGCCCCTGATAATGAATAATAATAAATAATGATATCGATAATATATTTCATGTTTCAAAATGAATTCCTCCCAGATAGATAACTTGGCTAATACGCAATAAGAAGAAACTGGAATAAAACGAAACAAGAAGACGTAATGAGGGAAATTAATCGAGGTCAGTTGTAAGTACCAGGAGAACGTCAAATTCAAATGACGAGTTTACAACTCGGCAATTTCTCCGAGTGACTGTAAGTACTGAAACTTCACCGAGTCTTAAATATATTCTGCGGAAATTCATCACCGGCTGCTCAACCCATAAGTACATCGAAAGCCATGCAAAGTTTCTCCCGGTTCTATTTATTCTCGTCAAATCGAATAAAGTTGGCCGTACTTTGAGCGATGCCGGATTTGTCGCAACAAAGCCCTGAGGTATCGATCAGGTGCAGCGGAAGTGCATCGAACCTCTTTATAATTCAACGCCCGAAGTCGGAACTTCAGCACGACACAAATCCCTCGACTGTAATTAAGCCTCGCCAAAAATTTCGACTGTCTATAGAATTGGTTCAAATGCGTGACTAGGTTTTTGATGCATTGAAAAATCTCCAAATCTGATTCACGAAAAAAGAAACTCATGTTTCCTTTATCTTGATTCAATATTTTCGAGATCAAACCGACCACACTTCAATTCGATGAAGAAAGTGAATTTTATAAATTCACGTCTATCCGAAAAAAAGGCCATTGCGTGGATCGAAAATGTGAAATGTCAATATCCTGAAGAGAGTTTGAAATCATGACACGACTCTGAATTAATCGACACATGTAAACACGTTGTGAGAGCGTTATCAGATTTCGGCTCAATTACGAGGCGAAACCTTTCATTCGGTAAGGTAAATGGATCAAGAGTACAGTAATAAGCGTTGGGTTTCGAAAACTTGATCGGTGTTTAATATTGACGACTTTTTCTACTCTGATAATGATAATTGTTTATTTTTATGAGGTACATTTCATGGTTCAGGAACGTAATCGATTTGTATCCAAATGATAAAGACAATTATGTTATGTATTAATTTTATATGTATTCAGGAGATTGCACATGGGATCTCCATATTTCTTCATGTGATTACTCGGTTCAGATTTCAGGATTTTGAAATCACATTTTCGTGGAATTCAACTCTTTAGAACTTGAATTTCAAGTTTTGTAGAGTTTTGAATCTCACTTTTATACGTCGAAGGATTTTTTTACTTAAATTTTCTCTTGAACCTAAAATACCTTTTATTTGTAAAATTGACAGGAATTTACTCTTTCATTTATTTATTTCAAATAAATTTTTGTATGAAATTATGCAACACTCAAGACTGTAAAAAAATGCAAGGAATCATTCAACTTTCGAAACTTTAAAAACTGTAGAGAACTGTTATACTGTTAATGCAGTTTAAAACACTGGAAACAGGTTGAACTGTTGAAGTTTTTAAAATAACCACATCTTTTGAAAACCATTGTTAAGAAACTGTAAAAACTGTGATAATTGCAGTAAATTGTTCAACTTCTAAGACTGTTACTAAAAAGTTCATAACTATTGGCATAGTTAAGGCAATATTATTGAAAAACTATTGAATACGTCAAAAAACTAAATAAATTAAAATTCTGAGTACTGTTTAAAATGTAAAAAGCATCGAAGTTGTTAAAAAAACCGTTGAAAACGTCGAAATTTTGATAAATACTTTAAACTACTTAATTTTCAAGACTGTATAAGACTATCGGCAATTTTTAAAAGGAATTATGAAAAGAATAAAAGAATTTGATGCAATTGAATAGTAAACATTGTCTTATTTCGGTTGAATCAAAGAAATATTACACGAAAGATTATTTGGACTAGAGAAATGAAAAGAAAATAATCCAAACTAAATTGCGATTAGAGAAAAATTTTCCAGATTTCTGTTTCAAAAAAATTAAAAAAATATAGGAATTTATATCAAAATAAGGAGGTAGAATGAAATAGCACAGAGTGATAGAAATGAGTACTCAAGGTAGCCTTATTTCCCTTTAATTCTATAAAATAATACTAAAGTATTAACAAAAAAAAAGGTAACATGAAATTATGTAAAGAAGCCATTAGAATTGGAAAAAAAATACTTTCTAATAAGAATATTTCTAATGTTTTTTAGTGATTTTACGATTGAAAGGATTATTCTGTATTTGTAAATTTATTCATATTTTACAGTATGTGTACAGAATGTAGCAGGATTTTCTAGAATTTCTGTATAAAGAGACATACAAATTTTAAGAATTTTCTGCTCTGAAATTCAAACTTGAATAATTTTTCGTGTATTAAAGGATTTTTCAGAAAACAGAGCTTCGATAGATATTTAATTCTTTCTGTATTTTTCGTATTTCTTCGGTTTTCCTACGATTTGAAGGATTGTTCAATACTTTTATACATTGCAATATGAAGTTTTGGAATTTGATGCTCTATATGTTCAAATTGATTAGTAATCCGAAGTGATGATGGAATTTCAATATGTATTCACTTTTCTTGATCTTAAGACATTGTAGTATGTCCTATTTCAATAATGATGTATATTTTCAATGAAAATTTCCTAACGTTATTTGTATTACTTGGAATAAAACGTGAAATCAATTTTTCGTGCGTATCTCTTGAGAATAACTTTTGTGTTTATATTCATTTGCGTGGACCCGGTTTGATTGTAATATTTTTTTGCATATTGTTTATAGATGATGATGACTCAATTAAGCTTATATATGAAAATTCATTGAATCCATTTTCAAGGCGAAGATATTCGAGAAACTAAATAAATGGTTACACATAAGATATACTTCATGATTTCAAACGTTAAAAAATACTAAAATTTAAGGCATTTCATGAGTAAGCTTGCAAAAATTTAAATCTTGAATTCGATGTATCCATATTTGAACAGAATATTTTAATGACGAAAAGCATCTTTGTTCACCGAAAAAACATTGAAACGTGAGCACGTTGAACATGTTGAATAATTTATTTAGTTTGGAATAAAATGAACGTTTCTCAAACGTGAAATATCGTTTTTATATGTATTAAGTTTGCTTCAAAATGTAAGAAAATTTTTTAGAAAATTTAAAATATAGGACGATAAAATTGATGACATTGTCACCCAATTCCACAGTTGAACATTTTTCCGATAGATATTAGACCTACTTTCAGAATTCTGAATAAACATTAAAATGTCATAAAATGTTCCAGAGAAATGAAAATGAGAGTATTCTTATGAAATAATATGTGATTATGAGTATTTTAGCAATCTAGTGATCCGCGTAAAAATTTTTGTTTATTATTTTCGTTTATTATATATATCAACAATAAATGTAACATATTACAGTGTCCTAAGGTCAAGAAAAGTGAATATATATCTTGAAATTTCATAATCACTTGGTAATGACAGGCTGGAAATTCGAAAAAAATTCTCACTTACGAGCGAAACGTTTTGGCATATAACGGTTTTTATAGAAAGTAGTTCCTACCTTTACCAATCAATGAAAAAAAAAAAATGGAAAGAAAAAAAAAAGATGCAAAATGAAAACTATTCACTCAATAATTTTTTACACTTTTTTCATTTACGCTAATAACAATTCAACAACGTTATAAGAAATATTTTTAATACATTATTCATAAATTTCGTACAATTCCGAACGTTTTCATACAAAAATGATTGAAATCCATAGATTTTCTGATGACGAATAAGGATTTGAAAAAAAGTTTTCGACGAAAGTGAGGTTACTCTGAATTTGACAGCCTTATCGAAAATCTGAGTTTTTCGAAAAAAACTTATTTTCTTCCGAAAATAAAAAATACGTATGTTTTAAAACTAGTTTACGTATCTATTTAAAATATTTGAGGAAAATCAGTGATTTGGTTAGAAATAATGACTAATTAAAGTATGTGAAACATGAAAGAATAGTAAATTTTAGGGGTGTGCGGGAGGCCGAATTTTCGGGAGTCCCAAACTTCTCAGGATTCTCGAATATTTCAGGATACGACAATTCAAAAAAGTTCCCTAATGCCGAAATTCATAGGAAAATTTATTTCGCATTATTTTTAATTTTTTAAAACACACAGTCTGTTTTCCCGACCCTGAAAAGTATGGATTCAATGAAACTGAAGCATAATCTTGTTCTTTTTTTTCACTAGATATATTCCATCAAAAAGTGAAGTATTTTAAGGAAATCAGCATTTTAGCAAATGTAAAATTTTGAAATTTCTTCATTCATCAATATAAATTCATAAGATTGCAGTAAATTCGGTTGTCGGGTGCAAACAATTTATATTGTTGAACAATGTTTATCCAAAACATAAAAAATGCTAATCGTTTTACTCTTAAAACTTTCATTCCTGATTAATCGAAAATTTCAAGATTAGAACACTTCTATAATTTTGTTATTTTCTGCCTTTTTTTAGAGCTTTTATTTAGTTGTAAGCCCAATGAAAAAATTTTCATGAACAATTGATGATTCGTAAAACCTAGAGATTTATTCTCGATCTAGTCGAAATTCGTGAGGTGTATTTTTTCATTTAAAATAATTCTAAGTCACGAATTTATTTCCTTAACATGTATCCTTCATTGTTTAATCGTTTAGTTATTCAATCGAAATTTGAAATTTTTCATCTATTCACGAATTTTTCTATCCAGTTTTCATTCGAAAATCGTTAAATTTGAAATTCTCTTTATTGCAATGGTATCATTTCGTATACGAATTCGCGAATGAATTACTTTTAAAGAGAATTAAATAAAAACAAAAAAATACCGACAAAGCAATTCTACAATCTAAATGTCTGAACACGGCGTTTCACTACTCACTATGTACTCGCACTTCAGAGCAGAAATTTGTATACACTTATAAGCCTGAAGTTTCGATATTTTGGGACTTATGAAAATAGCCAGATTCTTCGGAATTCCTGCAATTTTCTGAATTCCTGAATTTTTCGGGATGCCCAACATTTTGGAATTGCAAAATTTCCCGAAATTCTCAATCCCGAACACCACTAGTAAATTTGCAGTAACTTGGTATAGAAAATTTCCCTCTTTTTTTACAAAGTTTGAATTCAAGGAAGTATTCATTAATTTTGTTTATTGCGTTAATTATCTTTCAGAATATGCATGATGATAGTTTTATTAATTTTTTTTTTCTAATTAAAAAACTAAAAACGTATTCAAAACATAAAATCACAATGAGTTGTACGAGTTATATAAAAATTTTCTGAATAATTGAATATGAATGAGAACAATAATACAATAATAATTCATATAAGAATATGAGATTCAAAATATCAATATCATAAGACAAATTAATATTATATGAATTAGAATATCAAATAAATATTGATTAACAGATCTTTTGGTTTTAAGATATTGAAAATATTTCACAAAATATATAATTATTATGATGAAAATACAAAATTATGGGTAACATAAAATAATTGCACGAAAGTATTTATATTCACTTTATATTTTTTTTTTCATTTTTGCAGTTAAATTTGTTATTTTCATTTTTTATTTTTGGTAAGCATTTCATAAATTCTGATTGTAGATTTATTTTCCAGCTAAAAAAATATCGTTAGATGTTATGTGTCTGAAAATATTTATTTCACAAAAAATTTTTATATTTTTATTAAAAAGTGTGGAATATTTGGGACTTTTTCTTGCCATGATGTAATACACTAAACATTATGATAATATTGAATTCTGAGTATGTTAATATTATTAAAGTGAAAATTCGAATGCTGAATTTAAAAGAAGACAGTAGAAAAATGTAGTAACTCATGTCAGAATTTGACGTTGTTGATCAGTACAAATTTTTTTGCAAGTTACAACTTTCATAAAGAATTTGAAATAAAGAGAAATTTGGACTAAAATATAAGAAAAATTTTAATTGAAAAATTGTATATATTCTTCCAAAAAACATTCAAAAATATCATTGTATTAAAAATAAAAATTTGATTAATTGATCAAAATATGAATCGTGAGACGAAATTTTTTTACCTGATATTCTTGAGACTTGCCAAAATACGACCAACGCAAATAAAATTCGGTATCGCCCAAATACATATTTTCCCTCTCTATAAAATCTTCAACCTTTTCCCTCGTTTTCTTTTTATTCCGAAGAATTTTCACTCTCAATTCCTTTTGTTTCCATTTCTGATCCTTCGCAGTAGAAAAATTCCCACATCTTTGGATAATATTGTTTCGGCAACATACTCTTAATTTCAAATGATTTGTGCACTTTTCGTGAAAATTCCTGCTCCGCAAAATGTTTCTTAATTGCAATAATTTGTACAAAATGAAATGTGGTTTCCCAGTTTATGAAGTTCAATGCATTGCGTGCGTTATTTTGCAACACATTATTGATTTTTGGATGACGAGATAAATAAAATATTCAGGAAAATAAATGTTTAGTTCGAAATGTAAACAAAACAATTTATATTGGCTAAGGTTAGCTTAGGTCTAAAATTTGCTTTTTAAACGAAAGGTTGCTATACGAGACTTCGAGGTATTCGATTATATTATTATTATTAATTAGATATTCGGCAAATCGACTGTAACCCGTTTCGCCTATGAGCACATCCGTGCCTGTTACGAACGATATTTTATGTACCAAGGGCATAGAAAACGCGTTTAGAGATCTCGAGCTGGCATAGAAACGCGTTTTCTATGCCAGAGGTACATAAAATTTTTTATACACTTTTGGAACTTTCTCCATTACTGAGTACCTTTTTTCCATACATGTATTTGATTATTCCTTTCTTTTTTGGTAAATCCCATACAAAAGTATGGAAAAATTTCCATACGTTAATAACTACTGATTCATGGATTGGAAGTTTACTATGCAAATTTTTTACAGCGTGACTAATGATTTTTTCGCAAAAACAGTGTTTTTTTTGCAAGTAAATTTGTGAGTCTGGAAAAAACTGAAAGAATATGATATGTTGCGTTGATCAAACAGAAAGTTTTTTTGAAAAACCAAAAACGTCAAGGGCTGGTTACTGACACTGTAGAATCACAATTAACTTAAACTATTTTGTTCTTCAACTATTTCTTGAATTGCCATTTATTTTTCCCTCCTCGATTTCACTCTTTTTTGCGTGCTTTTTACTACAGGATCAATGCTTATTTTGCAAAAAAACTTTTTCATATTATTATGACCATTACATATGGCTTACTCATAAATTTTGATGTTTCTATCACTGATGGTTTTTTCCTGTTGACGACTGAAGTCGAGTTACTGTTTTTTTTTATTTTATTTATTCGGCATTTCCTCTTTAACTTGCGTTTTCTTCTAGATTGTCTTTTTATTGGTGCATTTTCCCATTAATTAGAATACTCTTATTTATGAAAAGGTATCATTTTTCATCAAACTTACTTTTGAATATTTTTAATTCAAAGTTGTAAATGTAGAGAATGATTTTCATCTTATACTAAAATAATTTGAAAATTTGACTGTGTAGAATCAACGAATTCCAAAATGAAATTTCCAGAATTAGGTTGTCCTAATTAACTATAACTCCAATATGTCAATTTCTATGATTTCTGTAAAGAAAACCGAGTAAAATTGAAAATAGATTGAATTGGGAAAGAATGATTTTTTTATAGTAAGAACCAATAATGCCATTGATTTTAGTCATATAATTCTACGTCGCATATTTCTTTAGTGCGATGTAAAGAAGTTTTTTAATATTAATGATAAAACTCGTTACTTTGATATTCACATCAATTTAGGATCTATTATAGCACCTGAATTCGTTTCATTAAATTACATTTCAAGTAAGTATAATTTTTCTTTTCTCCCATGAAATTGAAAAAAAAAATGAATAATTTCTTCCCGAGAGCTTGGGAAGACATTTTTTTTTCTTTTTTATAGTTGCAATTTTCATACCCAGAAATCGTAATGAATGTTATCAATAAATTGAATATCTAGTTAAGGAAGGTAGAGAAGGTAGAGTATGTACATAGTAGGCAGTAGGTAGGCCGTATTCGGCAAGGCTCGAGATCACGAGCCGCGAGCGCTTGTTTGGAATTACCCAACGCCGGGATCGTTCACCGCGCCGAGGTGTGGGTCAATGATTTTGAGCCCCGCGAGCGCTTTTCCCTCCCCGAAAGGTGCATTCGATATTGCAAATTAGAAAGTAGCCGGCGCGCGCGTAAAACGACCACGCGAGCCCGCGACGATAATTCTTACGGCGGGCCGCAATTACCGTTGATCCCCGCGGTTACTATCGCATCTGGCTGTCCCGCGATATAAATTGCCCTAGCCCAGATAAATAGTCGAGAGGAGAGCCGTTTCTCGTGCAGCGGGAGGAAAGTCGCGCCCGCTCGGTCCACCTAACCAACGCGCCCAACAGAAGGAAAACGCGGTTACCGCAAATTATGCTGCCCGATCGAGCCAGCCGTATAGTAACAGCGGAATACACGCGTGTTCCCGCGAAAGCTGAGCCGGCGTGAATAACGGGCGAAGAAGCTTTTTTTACGCCGCGCGAGTGGGTGACGCCGTATATGGGCGAGGGGGCTTTTTTTATTCACCGGCATCATCCACGCGAGCCGGGGACGGATACAAGCTGGTTTCTCGTCACATTGGGTTTTCTTAAATGGGATCTCGCAAAACCAACTGAAAGGTTTAGTTGAGAATTGTGAATTTCGTATTTGTTTTTTTCAGATTGATCTAATTTGGGGACTCTGATAGTAAGCTCTACTTGAAGAGCGTGATCAGAAACTTCATTTGGAGATAGCGAGTAGGGAATTTAGTTAGAAACTCGATTAAGTTGAAAACATTGATGTAATCCGAGATGTATGATCTAACTATGAAGAAAACAACTGTATCCAAAATACGATCAATGGAGCCAATAAAAATTCAGCACTCAGCCGAGAATATTCCTTCAATTCATTTATTTCTTTGCTTTAAATTACATTCAAGCTTTCGGTCCAGATAGGACCCTCGTCAGGAACTATAACATTTTACAATGAAGAAACACCAACTTATGAACAATTCTTGAAACGAGAAATAAAAATGTCTGTACAAACTTGCATATAAGCATGAATAAATTGAAAATGGATGTTCGCAATCCGATAAGACATATTTTTAACGCAAGCCTCAAAAACATCGAGATTCCAACGTCAATCAACGCAAAATTCGCCAAATGGTTTCGTTACAAGAACATAATATCATATTTCGGAAAATAACAATGTGTATACTTGCAAAGGTTGCGGCGTACTCGACTAAAGTTAATTTAAAGGGAAGAAATAAATGAATTGAAGGAATATTCTTGGCTAAGTGCTGAATTTTTATTGGCTCCATTGATCGTATTTTGGATACAGTTGTTTAGCTGGTTTTTTTTTCAATTGATCTTGATTCTGAACCCCATTTGGGACTTTGCTGATGAGGTCTACTTGAAAACAGAAATTAGAAACTTCATCTGGAAATTGTGGGTAGAGAATCTTTCAAGAAACTTTAATAGGACAGTTGATTCAAAAAATCCACTATAAAATAGAAAATCTTGTGAGGAACACAAACTGTAAGCTTTAGTCGAAAATTACGATTAGGAACTACATTTAAGCATCCCCAACTGGAACTTTTACTTCATGATTACAGTTGAAAAACCTAACTGGGAATTCAATTCACAAAAAATGTGGTTCTAAAACTTTGTTTACTCACTCCAGTTGGTCTTTTGGAATTGATCTTGTTTCTGAAAGCCAATAAGGAGACTTTGCTGATAAGCTTTACTTGAAGACAGAAATCGGAAACTTCATCTGGGAACTTTTTTTGAAAAATCAAATTCGAAATTTCAACAGGACAGTTGGCTCGAGAAGTCTACCACTCAGCAGAAAAACTTGCGAGTAAAACCAACTGAAGCTTCATTCGAAAATTGTGATTAGAAACTACATTTAGGCATCCCCATCTGGAACTTCTACTTCATCGTCTCAGTTAGAAAATCTAACTAGGAATCTAATTCATGAAGTAAAACTGGCTTTAGAAACTTCATTCAAATGTTCAATTAGCTCTACCAAATTATTCTTGATTCTGAAACTGAAGTTATAAACTTTACCTATAAGTTATAATTGAAGACCGAAATCAGAGACTTCATTAGGAATCTCTGAGCAGAAAATCTAGTGTAGAACTTTAATGGAGAAATAGATCTGAAAAGTCAAACACAAATTTGAAAATCTTGTAAGAAACTATAACTGGAAGCTTCAGTCGAAAATTGCGATCACAAACTACATTAAGGCATCTCCAACTGGAACTTCTACTTTATCACTTCAGTTAGAAAATCCAACTAGGAATGTAATTCATGAAGTACAACTGGGTTTAGAAACTTCATTTAAATGTCCAATTGGTTGTAATAAATCAGTCTTGATTATGAAACTCGAATTGAAAACTTTATTAACAATTTATACTTGTAAACCAAAATTGGAGACTTCATTTGGAATCTTTAAGCAGAAAATTTAGTGAGAGATTTAAATAGGAAAAAAATCTAACTAGGAATTTGAATAACAGATTAAAACTTAGTCACGAAACTTGATCTGAATCTTCAGTTAGTTTTTTTTCAAATTGAAACTCTAAGAAGAGAATAATGTTTTTATGGTATTTCATGGTAGTTGTTAATGTTATCTGAGTATCAAGCAAAAATTTTTCCAATTTTTTCTTTCCAATTAGGGATAATTGAATGAAGAATTAAGAATAGGTAGAATTGATTATTTACTAATTATTATATAATTAATTATCGATTGAGATACATTAAGAATCGTCTCTTTTTATTTATTTTAATTTATTCTGATTAGAGTATTTATTTCTTTGTTTCTGATTGAAGTTTCACGCTAGGTTTTTTATTTGTAGAACTTGTGTATAAAGTTTCCCATTGAATTTTCAGAATAAGGTATCATTTTGAAAAACCAATGAGTGATTTCAAATGAAGTTTCTTGACGAAATTTTATTGTGAGGATTGAGTTTTTAGTAAGAGGTTCCAATGATGAGAAGTTTTAGGTATAATTTCCAGTTGAGAATATCTGAATGTAGTTTTTGGTTGCAGTTTTCAACTTAAACTTCCAGTTGAGTTTTCACACGAAATTTTATACTTTGTGGTTCACTATTTAAATCCACCTTTCATTTCAACTTTATCAAAAGATTTTATACTTGAAGTTTTCAATAGAAGTTCTAAATTAAGATTGCTGAGGATAGTTATCTCTGAAGTTTCCAATCAAGGTTTTAGAATGAAGATCAATTTGGAATAACCAATTGGTATTTATCTATGACGTTTATTCGATGAGTTTTTTTTATGTAAATTGAGTTTCTAGTAATATGGTTTCTAACTGTAATTTTGAAATTAGAGTTAGGATTAGGGTTTTTCACAAGATTTTTTACTGATATAAATTTTTTGGCTGACTTTTCATATCAACTGTTAACTGTTTTATTTAGATGTTCTGTCTACGTTTTCTACTTATAACTGATAATTATAGTTTCTTTATGAAGTTAAAAGTATTTTTTTTCAAACAAATTATCTTTGAAAAGTTTCTTAATAAAATACAGTTTCAAATTGAAGTTTCTACTCGGAATCTCTAATTGGCTATATCAAACGAAGTTTTTTTTTTAGAGTTTTCGGTTTGTCGTTGAAAATTTATGGATCCATCGAATCTTTAAAGTTCCACAATATATTTTTCTGTAAATTTTTATTACTTTTATTGATTATTTTTGAGTAAACAAAACGTTTCAATATATATTAGATTTTATTCAGCGAAAAAATTGATTAATAATTTTTCTAAAAAATATTGCAAACTGAGCGTGAAATCTAACCTAAGTATTCGGTATATCAAGTACACATAAACATAGATATTTTAGAAATGCTACCTTCTATTTATTTGCAAGATAGAAAAACGCTCGTCAAAATTCACGATAATTATCAAAAACTCACTTTTCCCACGACGTCAGAAAACGAGTTGCTATTAAACACTAGTTGCGAAATCTACTGTCGTGAAAATAAATTTTTATCACACTCACTATTTACTTAATTTTTAGGTACTAGAACATTTATCTCAAATAGTAACTAGGAAATCGACTTCTGTTTTTATATTATATTATCTTATGAATGGATCGTTGAACACAAAATCGCTTTTTATCCTTCTAGGCATGGGAGCACGCCTTCTACGATCGTGATAAAATGCTCGATAAAATGGCCCACTTTACTCGCTATGCACGCAATAACTATTCTCTTTTACTCCAAGACATTCACGTCAACTCTTTTGACATGAAAATTCATGTGAAAATTTCTTAGCGTCGTGGAAAATTAGTAGTAAAATCGTTTCAGAAAGTGATGAAACATGAAATAGCATTTTATTATTTATTACTCACTAAAAAATGGATGGTCATGTGATCGATATTTTGAATTGTACCTGAAACAAACAAAAAACATTTTCGTTAGGAAATTTCTATAATTTCATTCTCGTTATCATAGTTGTTCTTAACATGTATGTATGTATACATTATTTTCCTGAATAAAAAGTAAAAAATCTCAGATATTTTTCAGTTACTCGCAGACCTTTTCCGGGTTTTTCAGGCTCCTTTTAGGCTTTAATAGGTACAAGAAAATGACTAAAAAACATACGACCCACGCATTAACAGGTCCATGAGTCACTCTTGTTCCGCCATCAACGGAAAATAACGTAACCAAGTTATCCAAGATCAGGGAGTGCGAGAACCTCTGTTACAAGATGGCCATTTATATTCATGAAGAAGCCAATTTCCCGGAAATCAGATCGGAGCTGACCCGATTTCGGTGAATTAAATTTTCCATATTCCTCATCGCGTTGAAAAATTTTATCGGCGACTTCTTTTCTTGCCAACGCGATGAAACGAGGATGAGATAATTGAAAATCTCGTCTTGGTAATTATGTAACTTAATGAGCGTATAAAACCAGGGATAATAAAAGAAATATCTGATATTTATCGAGGGAATGGATGTTTTTTTAAGGATGATTGTATTAGTGCACAAAGGTAGTAATACTACGAAAAATCAGGTAGAGAAAAGTTTCATATTATTTGGATGTAGTTTGGAAATTTGGATACTCGAAAATGTGAAGAATTTTTTTATGAATAAATGCCATACTGATATATAAAAAAAGAAGACTTAATTAATTTTCTAAAACTTTAGCTTCTAGAAACTTGAACTTATGGATCTAGAAAATTGTAGATTTAATTTCAGAATTGGCAGAATTATATATTGACAAAGTTTTATTCTCAGAGTTAGAATTTAATTTCGAATATTCCAAGTCTGATAACACTAAGCTGCGAATTTTGTGCAATTTCATGATTTTTCTTTATAAAAGATGATTTTGTCAATTTATTGTAGATTCAAATACTTGAAAGCAGAAATCTATTTGTATCAGAATTCAAAGAAAAACACATATGCGTGTTCATAGCATTTCATTTTAGGAAATTTCGGTTACTTCTGGAATACATTAATATATTCTTGTTTCTTTTTCGAAATTCCGACGAGAAGTTCGCTACATTAAAAAATGAAGAATTTGGAAAATTGAGTAACTTCAAGACTCGAAAAACGAAATATACAGTTACTGGCAAATATAAATGCAAAATGCAAGATATTATAGCGAATTCCAATTCATCAATGGGAAAAAGAAAATTTCCTCCAAAATTTGAATATTACTAACTTATAAATTTTGCAGATTAATCAGAATATCCAAATTCTCTGAAAATCTAGATATTTAGAAATAAAAATTTCGTGGCATAAGTTTATAAATTGTTGACGCTAGATTTCAGAAATGAAAACCTGAAAATGAGGAAATAAATAATCCAAATTCAAAAACTTTTCCCAGGAATTCACGATACAAAAACGTCATATTGACAAATAATTTAGGAACGACAAAACAGCTGCTAAAAACTGACACTTATTTATTATAATATTTTTTAATATCAAGGATATTGATTTTAATATAAATTTGATGACGTTGAAATGCAATAGCTATGAATATAAAACATTATAGAAGACCAATTTTTTGGGGCTTAGATTTTTTGAAATTTAGGTTCTTGGATTGAATATTGGTTATTTAAGTACCAAATTTTCAGAAATATATCATGAATCAAGCTTTTTTTTAAAAATTGAAACCTAGTTTTAATAAGCTCATATCGGAAAAGTAATAACTTCACATTTCAAAAAATTCAGAGTGAACTTCTACCAACAAGATGCTTATAAATTTTTCATATGTAAGTAGAAAAAGGGTAAAAATTAATTTTCGAAATCGATCCTGATTCAAAATGCTAAAAATTAAAAAAAATATCAATCTAAGGTCATGAGATTCATGAAACGTTAAAAATATTTCAAATCATATAAACTCTGGAAAAATACTGAAGTAATTGAATTCTATGACAACGCTATTTTCTTAAAAATCTTAACAAATACTGAACGATCGATAAATTTTGGAATTCTAGAGCACAAAATTCTAAATATACTATTACTTCATGAATATTTTAGAAACATGACAAAATCTTTTAAATATTTCAAAAATGCGAAAAAAGAAAAAACCCAAAAACGCATGAAAATTCTAATAAACGTTATTTTTTGATTATTTTATAGAATTACGGAGAACGGATCGAAATTCACATTTTGGAGCATCGAGTTTTTTTGAATCATTGTAGAAATCTGAAATAATATAAGGATTTTATATAACTATTGAGAAATTTTCAAGATTTTTGTTAATTATACTATAAAAATGCAAAAAATAATACTAGAAATCTTCTAACATACAAAAAGTATGTACATAGATATAATTTTTTAAAACAATTTTTAAACATTTCATCGTAGAGAGCAGTTAATAATATAGTTAAATGCATAATTTTTTTTTAATATAATTATATAAAATATCCTAGAAATCCTCATTGAAAACAATAGAAACATATCCAATTCAATTTCTCCAATTAATACAATTGAGCATACTTCTAATTGTAAAAATACCAAAAAACATGAAGTACAAATATTCAAAATCTGGATACAAGATACTAATTTATGATGAATCAATTAAAATATTCAAAACTGTTAAAAGTTTCGATACTGTAGCATCAATTTTTAAAAATCGATGCATAAAAAATACTAGAAATCTATAAAAATACCAAAAAATACTACCAAATTTGATAAATAACTCGAAAATTCTAGAAATTTATGAAATACTTTAGAATAATGTGGTGATGATTTCCTGAAAAATCTATCAAAATATTCAAATTTGTCAGAAATCCTAATCCTAAAGCATCGAATTCTAGAAAGCTCTATAGAAATCCATTTAAATATCAGAATATACTTTAAGTTACATAAACACAAAAAGTATTAGAAAAAAAAATTTCAACTCTAGTGAATAATTAAAAATCACGAAAATCGAATTTCATTATCGACGAGAATGAAAAATGTGCACTCTGGATTACAAAAGTAATACAACTTTTAAATTCCAAAATATAAAAAATTAAAAAATAGCTCTGTCGTGAGTATACTGTCAAAGATTAAAAATTATGAAATCTCGGATAAAACATATCTCTCAGAAAATCCCCTCCCGAAATTTTATTCAGACTACTCCCTTAAAGCATTTCAATCACTAAAAGCTCTTATTCCTATACACATATCATGCAATGCAAAATTCATTAACCATATTTTCTCAATATTGAAATTCAAGGTAATCAATACTCTTAATCATCTATTACAGATTTCCCCGATACTTGCCAGCCCTTTATCATCACTATCCCAACATGTTGGAAGGGGGTTTAAGGCGGAGGAGGGGGGGGGGGGGAGGACTTGAAACGGCACATCATTACGTTAATAACCGCGATAATCTAATCTTTAATGGACGACATGGTGACCATATATTAAGTCAATATGCTTCGTTCTCGTTTCGCAGGCGCGTTTGAGAATAACTTTTTATATTCGAGTTCGCAACGTATCGCGTTTCGTATATATTATTCACCGTTCAGCGCCGCGACGCCCGCGTATTTAATCATCGAGCGCGCCTTATCTTTCGATCCGCGCTCATAATCTCGATGTAAATAGCTTCTGCATAAAGTCAATCGGAAAATGATCACCGAGTTTCCTTTGGAAGAGTTAGAAAGTCACGGAGCGCTCGAGGAATATGATGAAATGACGATGTTCCCGATATGATAAACGTTGCGCGAGATCCAGGGAGAAGTTACGTACATGGGGAATCGAAAAAATTTTCTGTTTACGTGAGGATTGTTTAAATGAATATTCATGTTGAGTATTTGCCATCATGTCGATTTATGTCGACGAAAGTTTTGATTATGGAGGAAAATGGGGTTTTCGTGATGGAAATTTAGCTTCTCATGTATGTACCTTTGAATTTAATGGTGCAACCTACGCTACTAATTTTCTACTGATTATTTATGAATCAGTTATTTGATATTTTATATCTCAGACGTTTCTAGAGTACTAGTTAAAATACTAGTTACAAAAACAATGCATGAAAAATTTAGTAATATATATTGTACAAAAAAAGTGAAATTATCAAAACGTAGGATAACGTAGAAAATATTAATTTGGAAAATTATTGCAACCTAGTAAAAAATCGAAAAAATTTCAGATCGACGAAAATACTAAGAATTAAAAAAACTTTGAATCTTAGGTCATCAAATTCAAGAAATCTGTATAAAATCTAAATTAAGGTATAAAAAAATCTTTCGAATGACATGAATTCTAAAAAAATACTTAAAGTAATTAAATTCTATGAAAAATCTGCTTTCTTGAAAATCTTGACGAATGCCTCTACGATCAGAAAATTTTGGAATTTTAGAGCATCAAATACTAAATATTCTATTTCTCTATAAAAATTTTAGAGAGCATGACAAAATCTTTTCAATATTTTCAAAAAGCAAAAAAAGAAGAAACTAATAAAGCATGAAAAATTTTTATAAATATGGTTTTCTCATTAATTTATTGAATCACTGAGAATAGATCAAAATTCAAATTTTAGAGCATCGAGTTTTTTGAATCATTGTAGTACTCTACAAAAATATAAGGATTCTATAAAACTGCTGAGAAATCCTCCAGATTTTCGTAGATTATACTAGATAAATGCGAAAAACAATACGACAAATCTTCTGGTACACCCAAAGTATGCAGGTAAAATAAAAATAAAAGTTTTTAAAACTTTTCATCCAGAAAAAATTTATTAATATCGTTCTCTACGTAATCGATATTGTTATGTTTATAGCAATAATTAATACAAAAATTAATAATTATAACGATAAAAATACATCCAATTCAATTTCTACAATTTTTACAATAAAAGATACTTCTCATTGTAGAAATACCAAAAAACATGAAGTACAACTATTCAAAATCTTTATAAAAAATACTGTTTTATGATAAACTCGTTGAAAGTTTCGATACTGCAGCATAAATTTTTGAAGATCTATGGAGCGATTTATAGAAATACTAGAAATCTGTAAAAATACCAAAAACTACTACAAAATTTGATAAATAACATACTCTACAGAAATTATATGGTTTCATGAAATATTTTAAATCTAGCTAGTTATGATTTTCTCTAAAATCTATCAGAATATTTAAATTTTATATAAATTTGATTCCTAGAGCATCGAATTTGAGGAAACTCTATAGAAATCCATATTATTATCAGATAACCCTCGAAGTTGTAAAAATGCTTAAAGTATCGATAAAAAAATTTTTAATCTTAGTGACTAATTGAAATTCACAAATATCGATTTTCATTATTTACCAACATAAAAAATATGCGACTCTGGACTCCTCCAAAAGATGTGTAACTTATAAATTCTGAAATGTCAAATATTTATGTATTGCTCTCTTGTGACTATATTGTCCAAGATCAAAAATTATGAAATTTAGGACGAAATATATTTATCAGAAAAACCCCTCCCGAAAACTTTTCCTGCCTACGCCCCCGTTTTCTTTTATTATAAAATTGAGTTGTAAACATACTTGTTATTATTATTATATTATTACATTGTGATAACGTTTTAATGTTATCTGTTGATATAATATTATTTTGATGTCATTTTATGATGTTCTCTGTTATTTTCTTATTTTATAAATCATCACACTGACAAGAAAAATCGACTTTCAACACAGCTTCCTGAAAACTTGATAAAATATAGCCCAACAATATACTTTCAGCAAAACTCAAAAGCTCCTAAATTATCGTAATCCTATACAAGGATAGCTTTGGTTTGGTTTATGTTCTATTGCAAAATTGGTGAGCATCCAAATAGACCTGATCTTTTAATCTGCGAAACTGAAAGGGAATTCGTAACTTGTGATCCGGAGACAAGCTAGATGAACGCGCAACACGCGGGCAGATTAATCGCATATTTTCCGCGCGGAATCCGCGGTAACGTTAATCTCGAGCGAAAAGCGACGTGGAATTTTCCTCCTCGGCGACGAAAGTAGAATAAGACGATTGGGGCTGAGGCTCGTTATCTCTATTAACATCGGAAAGTGACGTACCGCGAATTGAGTGGTGTCGATTTCCTTTTGCAAATCTTACTGACGTCCAGGGTGAAAGTAGAAGGAAGAGAAAAACGGGAAATATTTTTGACGAGGAAGATATGTCTGATGATATGAACGGTATGCAATTGATGAACATTTTTTGAGAGTTTGGTGAACTTTGAGTTAAAGTTTATGAGAAGCCTAAGAGATTTTCTTACAGAATTTGAATGAATAACGATGACTGAATTCATTCAAATCATCAAATATTCTTTCATTTCTACGCAAGGGGGATTTTGAGGGTTTGAACCTCTTCTGATATTCTGATTATATCAATAGTATTTCATGTAAAAATAAAAAAAAGGTACATCGATAAACAATAAAAATATAAGTTATGACAAAACGCATGAAAACGTTGGTAGAATTTATTAAATAAAAAAGTAAATATGATTAAACCGTAGAATTACGGAGAAAATACGAATCAGAAAAATTGTTGCAACCCAGTTAAAAATCAAGAAAAATAAAAATCTACGAAAATGCTACAAATTTACAAAACTATAAATCTTAGTTCATAAAATTCTATAAATCTATATAAAATCCATATGAAAGTATATAAAATCTTTCGATTCATACAAATTAAGAATGATAAAATTATTAAATTATATGAAAAAAACTGTTTCCTGAAAAATCTCGACGTATGCCTCTACAATCTATAAATTTTGGAATTCTAGGGCATCAAATTCCAAATATACTACGAATCTTTAAGAATTCTGGAAAACCTAACAAAATCTTTTCAATCTTTGAAAAATGCGAAAAAAGAATAACGATATAATACAGGAAAAATCTATATGAATGTGATTTTATCATTAATTCTTGAAGTAACTGAAAATAGATCAAAATGGTTATTTTAAAGCATCGTGTTCCATAGATCTCTGTAGCAATCTACAAAAATATAAGTAATCTATAAAAATACTTAGAAATCCTCCAGAGTTTTGTATAATATACTAGAAAAATGTGAAAAATAAGTTGACCAGTTTATTTTCTAACTAGTTTACTAGTTTACTAATTTACTTGTTAACGAGTTTACTAGTTCACTAGTTTATTAGATTACTAGTTTTTATATAATCAGCTTACTAGTTTACTAGCTTACTAGTTTACCAGTTTAATATTAAAAATTTGACAAGTTTACTAGTTTACTGAACAACTCATTCACGTGTTGACGAGTTCGCTAGATTACTATTTTTCTTTTTTACGTGTTTACTATTCTGCTATTTTACAATTTCAGTAGTTTACTAGTTAACTAGCTAACTTGTTTACTGGTTGACTAGCTCAATAATATGCTAATTTACTCTTTTTTTAGCTTACAAGTTTACAAACTTAAAAGTTTACTAGATTACTAGTTCACTTGCCTACCAATGGAATAGTTTACTAGCTTACTTGTTTACTAGTTTACTAGCTCACTAGTTTACTAGTATGATAGTTAACTATTTTACTAATATACTAGCTTACCAGTTTACTAGTTTTCTAATTTACTTGTTAACAAGTTTACTAGTTCACTAGCTTACCATTTTACTACCTTACTAGATTACTCATTTACTAGCTTACTAGTTTTTTTTTTTTACTAGCTTACTAGTTTACCAGTTTACTAGTTTTCTATTTTACTCGTTAACAAGTTTGCTAGTTCACTAGCTTACTATTTAAGTAGCTTACTAGATTACTCGTTTACTAACTTACTAGTTTTTATTTAACTAGCTTACAAGTTGACCAATTTACTATTACAAATTTGACAAGTTCACAAATTAACTTATTACCAAATTTACTTGTTAACTAGTTTTCTAGTTTAATATTTTACTTTTTCACTTGTTTACTATTTTACTATTTTACGATTTCACTAGTCCACTAGTGTACTAGGTTACTTGTTCACTAGTTCGGTAGTTTACTAGCTTCCTAGTTTACTAAAAATCTTTAAATATATTATAAGCGTGTAGAAATAATTTTCTTCAAAATTCATAATAAAACTTTTTGTCCTGGAGTATAATTATTATTATAATACGATAACTGTAATTAATTTTAGAAATTATTCTAGAAAATCATACAGAAAATAATCAAGATACATTTAATTCAATTGATACAATTCAAACAATACTAAACAAATAACAAATAAAAGAATTGAAAATCATCATGAAAGGAATTGTCGTCTAAAAAATCAATTGAAATTCTGAAAATCGTTGGAAGTTTCAATACTATAGCATCAATTTCTAAAAATTCATTAAGCGATCTATAGAAATAGTAGGAATTTATAATAATACCAGAAAATACTACAAAATTTGATGAATAATATACCATCCTAATATAATATAAATTTATGATGTACATTTTGTCTGTGTGGTTGAAATTTGCTAAAAATGATTACAAATATATAAATGCTTTAGAAGCCACAGTTCTAGAGAATCGAACTTTAAATAGCTTTATAGATACTCATATTACCTAATAGCAAATAATCCTCAAAGTGGTATAAATACAAAACGTATGAATAAAAAAATTTAAACCTCAGTTACTCATTGAAAATTACAAAAATCGAATTCCATCATTTACGAACATGAAAAATGTGCAACTTTTAATTCCAAAAGTAGAATAACTTTCAAATTCCGGTATGTAAAATATTTTGTGAAAGATAAAAAATCATGAAATCCCGAAGGAAATATTTTTTTCCACCCCCTCCCGCCTTAAAGTTTCTCTACTAATTCATTTTTCAGCTGAATTTTACGTATATTTTTTTATCAAAAATTTGTTTCCATCGTAAAATCAATACTTTTAGTTTCAGCAGAGAAAATTTCTAAATTTCTTTTCGTCGATGAATCTTCCTTATTAAAAAAATTCCCTCTTGAAAGCAATTCTGAACATAGCCTAAATTCAAGGTAATATTCGAATTTCAAGTCGTGCCTCGATTTCGTTGCATCTTGCAATAATTGAATCCATTTTCAATTGTTTTCATTCCAATCATATATCACCGTAATCAACGGGAACGCGAGCTGGTGAGGGCATTAACGCCCCCGCGACGAATCGACTGTGGAACAATTGCGCGTCTCGATAAATTCATCCGGGCACGTCCCGTTTTAACGTCTCTTCCGTCCCGGGCGCAATTTCTTAACGGGCCAACGACGAAAGTGCTGCAAATTAAGCGCGGGCCATAAATCAACCTGCGGGTTGATGGAAGAATTGTCAAAGGAGTGGCGGTATATGGCGAGGGGTGCATGGGGACAAAAGGGGGACAAGGGGGGAGGGGTGGGAGTGATAAAGAAGCGGGTGCATTGACCCAATAAATTGATCTGGAAACCCGAGACGAGCGGGCAATGGACCGCAATAGACGCTCGGTGAATGTTAAAGGGATCGAAGCCAATCGACGGAGTTGGGAAAAATCGCCAGAGTATGAGATCTTTCATCGGGTCGGTTTGATGAAATTAGGACTATCGAGCGGGACGATTTTCGAGCCAGAAATCAACCTGAACTTGCAATTAGATGATGAGGGGAGAAAATTTTGATTATATTGATTTTCACTGGGTTGAAATATTAATTAGAAGAGTTCCTTTTCGATGTTCCCAGTCAAATTTATTCTTTTTAATTACATCGTCGACGTTTCGGCTATTTTTGAGCCCTTATCAAGACGTCTGTATGATAAAAAATTTTTCAACATCATGTTAATATTCTGTTACAGTTTTAAAACAACTTCACAATGAGTAATTAAAATATTACTTTGTTTTATATATAAACAATGTCATATTTTTGTATTGTTTCAGTATTGTTTTAATCATTGACGAGTAACCATGTAAAGACACTCACAATATGACATTGTTTATATATAAAACAAAGTAATATTTTAATTACTCATTGTGAAGTTGTTTTAAAACTGTAACAGAATATTAACATGATGTTGAAAAATTTTTTATCATACAGACGTCTTGATAAGGGCTCAAAAATAGCCGAAACGTCGACGATGTAATTAAAAAGAATAAATTTGACTGGGACCATCGAAAAGGAACTCTTCTAATTAGGGGAGAAAATGTTCGAAAACTGTAAATTTGGTCTTGAATTTTGATTTAGAATGATAAAATGCGAGAAATCAAAGTATATATTAAAGGTTGACCATCTTGATATCTAAATCCTTTGAATTTTTACGTTAACTCTACAATGAGTCCTGTAGAACCCGGAGACGCATGATAACGTTTTTACGTTTTCAGATAAAAAACTGAAAAACTATAAAACAATACGAATTTACGATAGTTTTTATTTTGTTGGACAATTTTTTATGAACGTTGGCAATGTTCGATGATTTTTCTTAACTTTGAATTTAAAAAATTGGAAATTCATTGAATTGTCAATAATTGAACAAAATTTGCGAAATTTCAGAAAACATGAGGTAATTTTTTTTGAACAATGTTTTTTCTTAATATGCACGATAATGTTTTCCCGAGTTCTCAACAAAAGTTTGAAATACTCAAAAAGAACTTGAAAACCAATAGGAATCTTTGTAAGCTAGTGCTGTTGTTATTGTTACAACAAATTTGTTAAAATGCTCAATGGATTTGAAGAAATAACTTAAGTGCATGAGAAGTTGGTCTTGAAAATTTAATCGATAACAATATGAAATTATTTCGTGTATATCCTACAATTTTTCGAAATTTTGAAAGTAATATATGCATCAGGCATTAAGAAGCTCCACATTAATTTTCCAAAAAATGGGAAACTTCTGTGGGATTCATAAAAATTTTTTTATCATAGTTTTTATAAATTATTTTTTTTTTCATTAATGGATCATAAGAATAGTAAAAATTATTAAGTCATTGGTTACATTTTACTGTGGTATTTTGAATTCCTGAAGCTGAAAATTTGTCAATATAAAAGTACTTTTTGAAAAGCGCAGTATTTTTTTTCATTAGTTTATATGTTTTTTTATTCAAATAAAAAACTTTTGCTTCTAAATATAAAGAAGTTAATTGATAAATATTATTCATTGTTACAGCAAAAGGCAATCAATTCCACATAACATGGGACGTTGAGAACATGGAAGTGAATTAAAATTTTGTGTAATACCTGGTGTTATGTATAATAAATAATTCAAATTACAACTTGACGAAATATCTTCATCATGAATAACAAGCCCTTGAAACTTGATCATATCATATAGATACAATAATTTCATAATTAATGTATATTCCATCAAAACGTCCATCAGTTTCTATAAAAATCTACCGATTTTCATCATATTTCATTACGAAAATTAGTAAAAATAAATTGACGTTATTAAACGAAAACTTTCCTGATCAACTCAAAAATCTTTACCAGTTTTCATGAATTTCTTTCAGCATTCGTCGATTTTTATCAAATTTCATCACAAACATATAAGAAAATAAAATGATGATAACTGATGAAAACTGATCGAGTTCAAAATTTTCATCAGTTTCCATCATTTTTTGTCAGAATTTATCCGTTTTCATTATTTTTCATCACAAAAATATTATTCAAAGCCCATCATTTTTCATCGTAAAAACACGAGACAAAAATGAGATGTAAATTGATGAAAATTGATGAAGTTGAAAATCTACATAAGATATTTCATCAGTTTCTTCCAGTAGGATTCTTCTAAATATGCATAACAATGTTTTTTATATTTTCAAATAAAATTTGGAATACTTGAGAAATATACAAAAATGACTAAAAATTTTACGAGTTTCGCATATTTTAAAAATGTTGAAGGTTTTCAGCATTTGGTTTCATGTTATTTGAAACTATATGAAAATTTTGAAAAATGACAACACATTTAAAATTCCAAAAACTGTCAATATTTATCCTAGAAAAATTAAAGTTTTTGTGGAACTCTTATTCATTTATAGTGTATATTTTTTAAAATATTTGTTGATTTTTTTCTGTATTTTGAGGAAAAATTTTTTTTTTCATGAAAACTCGCAGTATTTGAAAAGCTTTCAGGAGTCAAGATAAATTTTGATGAGTTAGACAATTTTACTAAATTTCAAAAACTTCCAATAGTCTACGTATGACCTTTTAAATTTTGAAAACTTTTAAGAATCAGAAAACATAAAATTCTGAAGATTGCCAATAATTTAAAAAAATGTGAGAAATCGGTGTGAAATTTCATAAAATTGTAATGAATTTTGTACGGTATCTTAATTAACATACATATTTTTTATTTTTTCAAAATACGCATGTTGCGGTTTTTAAGTTAAAAATCCGAAAAATTTGAAAAGTTGTAAAAAATAATAAGAAATCTTCATTAGCTGCACAAATTTTCGTAAAATTGTGAAGTTTTTGATAGTTAGTATGATGGCCAAAATTTTTAAAATATTTGGAAAATTATAACACAATGGAAATTCCAAAGACCTTCAATAGTCACAAAAAAATAAAATTTTTGTAGAAATTCAGAACATGTTTATTTATTTTTAGAATTGTTTTCATTATATTTCCATAAAAAATACACGATAAAACCTATTGCATTAAAACCTTGCATTAGTTAGAAAAATTGCGAAAAATAAACTGGTCTCTTCCGTTCGAATTTATACGAACTTTTAAGAACAGAAATCATCTAATATTCCAACGATTGTCAATGATTCTGATAATGATAAAAATGTGTAGAATTTCAGAAAATTCACGTTTATTTTGTAGATTGCATACATTTTCGAAAATGCTGTAAAACTGAAACTGAATTGAGTTAAATTTATAAATTTTTTAAAATAATAGACGAAAGTATTATTTGTATGAATATGATGTATTCATTACCTGTTTTTTGATTACTTAAACCAAAATTTGCAATACCAGAAAAGTTTTTTCATTTCATAAATAAAAAAAGTCTCAAGATCAAAAGTCTCGTAAGTGCACTTGTTTTTCTTATTTATTTATTTATTTATTTTTTTTTTTTTCACTGATCCTTATTTTTCTATGGAACTACTACTATATTTTTATATGGAACTAACTACTAGTTATATATATTATTTATATTATATTTGGAGTGATTACATATATTGAGGTAACTTATACAGTGTGAGTCATACTTGATATCTTAATTTACGAGCCACATTCAACCATGGCCATTTTTTAACGAATTTCGACAACTCTAATTTCCAAAAAAAAAAGATCATTATAATTTTTGTTCGTCGATTCAAGGTATATTTTTTGAAATATTTGATTGAAATTTTTCTGCATTTTTATATTCATCTTATCGTTTCTTTATATCATGACATCGAAATTTTTATGTGTCCAATTTTATTTTCTAAAATTTTTCATCATCAATGATTCCAAAATAAATCAGAAATAATAAATAACACTGGAAATGAAAAAACACTGAAATAATCCCCGAAATTTTTCCGATCCAGACTAGGTTATTCGGGCACAGGTTGCAATTCTGACTTTACGAGTTGGATTTATCTTTTGTTGATGTTTATCTCTGTTTCGAGAAATTCATTTGGAATGAAAAATTGTAACGGAAACACAACAAAGTCTGGTGCTATCTTCCGTGCCCAAACCGTTTCAAGTGAAAGGTCGTTAAAATTTTATGATAGAAACAGTAATAAAATTCGTAGCTTCTAAATCTAAACCTATGTAACATGGGAAATCGAGGACTGTAGATTATTATTTCAAGGCATGTAATTTCATATTTTCTCTGATTTATCTACAATTTCAGTCATTCAATAGTGTGTTTGTTTATTTTGTATACATTTTTGTTAGATAATAACGCAATCATGTTTATATTTTGTACTCTGGATGTTTTTAGCAGTATGATTTAAGCTCAATTTTTATTACTCCGGAACAATCTGGCTTCAACCTTCTGGAGCTCGGATTTTTTTCATTCCTCGGACACTTTTGTCATCTTTCGACAGCACTCTAGTTCGTCCTCGAGAATAGTCTTCTTCTAAAAAGTATCGCATCCGCTCGTTGCAAACTACGAACGAGCTGCATACTGAGCAGAACGCGATAAGTGGAATCGCGACGACGCATAAGTTGCAACCCCCCGACACGCATGCACAATGCAGGGTGCAACAACCTGCACTTGCATCTAAAAAGATCGAAGGAAAAAAAGGCGCAGGAAAAGCGGGATGAATAGTTAACGACGCAACGATGCGTTTCTTTGTTCTAAGATCGAGATTCGCTAAAGAGGATCTGGAAAAATTCTCCAAGAAAGGAAAGAAGGATGAATAAACAAATTGTATGCAATGATGGTGACTGTGAATCAACATTGCATTTTGGTTGCTTAGAAAAAAGAAGATTCTGGTGGTGCAAAATTTTTAAATACGAATTTTGAAGATTTACCGCAGAAATTGATCTTTTGCCCTATGATTTGGTCTGGCAAATGGTGCAGCTGAAAATTGATTAATGCATAATAGAAATAAATGACGGGCTCGTAGGCGGAGGGGGGTTTTGGGGATTAAAACCTCTCCAGAAGTTCTGATGAAATCAATCAATATTTAATATTAAACTACTGATAAAACTGATATGCCAAAATCTTTGATAACCGTCAGTATACTAATTTACCGAACAGAACATTATGAATTATCATTATTGATTTTTTCAAAATGTGATTTCCTTTGGGATTCCCAGTGTGATTCCCAGTCATTATAATGATTCACCGAAAAAAACATTATGAATTCTTATTATTGATTTGTTCGAAACGTGATTTCCTTTATGATTCCCAGTGTCATTCCCAGTCATTATACTGATTTACCGAAAACAGCGCTTAAACGATATCACTATCTCACAAAGCACAATATCAACATGGAAATTTTTGTCGTCATTATTTAGTTGTTACTGAAAGCAGTCACAATTACGAAATATTTCATTTTTCCACGGATAATGAGTTTTACGAACGGGTTCGAAGTAAAGAAACTCGTTTCGAAAAGTAGTGTTCTTTATTCGAATTATTGTTCTACTATTATTGCCCTTTATATCAAGCGCATGAAAATGTTAGCAGTAAAATGAAAATTATGAAAACGTAGGATTACGTGGGAAATATGGATCAGAAAAATGCTAGAAATTTACGAAACTGTGAATCTTAGATAATCAAATTTTAGAAATCTATGTGAGACCCGTAAAAAAGTATTGAAAACCTTGCATTCATACAAACTCTGAAAGATGAATAGAATCGAGTGAATTCTATGAAAAAACCTTTTTCTAAAAAACTGCCTCGACGATCTATAAATTTTGGAATTCCAGAGCATGAAGTTGAATGAACTTGACCCTTACTCGATTTATTCGATTGTAATTACATTGTAATTCGAAAATAGAGCCAGAATATTATAAAGTTAGAAATAAACGAATTAGATTTAAGTGATCATGCGCACAGTCTAGTTACTATTAACTAACAACAGGAGCTTTGTTGTTTTTTGAACGAATAATTTTAGATCAATTTCAATTAAAAGAAAAACTCATTTTGTAGAGATTATTCATTGAAATATCCGTATCTTTTTCAGTAGGACGTAGAATACATATGTATGACACGTGTGCAAAAGAATAGGCCAAAAACAATTAAATTAGAAACGACAGAAAATAACTATCATGCGAAAATTTGTCATTGAAATATCCATATCTTGTTTGAGAAGACTCGAAATCCATATCTATGACACGTTCGCGAAGGAATAGGCAGAAGTATAACTAATGTACAAAAATTATTTTGGAAAAAATTTTTATTCCGTGAAGGTTTTACATTGGAATATCCATATTTTCTTTAAGAAGAGGTAAAATCCATGTCTATGACACGTGTGCTAAAGAAAATGCAGGAAGAAAAATCAAATTGAAGAAATCATTTTAAAAAGAAATGAAATTATCTTGCAAATATATCTCATGGAAATTTCCATATCTGCTGCACAAGGTCAGAAAATCTATACACATGACACGTTGCAAAACAATAGTCAGAAGGAAACAATTACTCTAAAATGAATTTTCATTTATGAAATCTTATCTTGCAAAGATTTGTCGTACAAATTTTCATACTTTTTTCAATGGGACAAAAAATCTGTATCTATGACACGTGTCTGAGAAATAAGGCATGAAAAATTGATTTTATAAAAATAATTTCGTCCCATTGTTGGAATTTTTGATCCTTATATAATTTTCAAAAGATCTAAAAGAATACTATGTTGCAACTATACACTGGATTTTGCGTTTTTTTTTTCGGAAATAGCACGAGCGCCGATCATCAATCTTTTGGAGTCGTAATATGGTCTTTCAATTTTTCTAATACATAGTGTATTTTGCCATCACGTAAAAACTAATGAATTTCGAAAAAGAGATTAATCATTTATGCAATAAACAAATTTATGAACATGGTAAGAATATTAACAGTATGAATTGTGTAAGTTATAAAATATTACAAATTTTACACTGCCTGTAATTCTCGCTTCTCTATGCATTATGTTCCGTAAGTTGGTAATGTTTAAAAGACCTTAAAATTCAATTTAATAGTCTGGAATATTCTCTTCGATTCGTCAATAAATTCCAATGCCTTTTATGATATTTTAAATACATGATATATTCTTTTCGATTTTATTGTTAGAAAATTGAAATACTCATTATCGGTATCTTCACAAAAGGATACAATCACTTGCTTTCAGAGTTGTTAACATGAAGATACGAATCTCGGGAATCCCGAAAAAAAATCGAACAAAATTCATTCTACATTTCATTCCACTATTCATTCGCAATCTTAATATTGTAATTTTTTCAGAAATACTTGGAAGATGAACAAGAAAAACGCGAGGAAAAAAATGACGCCACTACGAGCAACTATGTCATGTCTCAAATCAGTGCATATTTGCCTCTTTTTGTTTTGTGCAGAGGAGCAGATGGAGACACAAAATCGCAATTGGTTCAAGCTTTAAATACAAGTTGCTCTAACCCATCTATTGAGACAGAATACATCAATTTGTTCTCGCAGTTTAATGTAAGTTTTTCATTTTTTCAAAAACCAACTTCGTAATGCACCTGATAAATGATTTTTTTTTCATCAGGACAACACTACAGCGATAGTGAAATTGGCATCTGGACTGTTTTTATCAAACAGTTATCATCTCAAACCAGAATTCAAAGAGAGAGAACGCGAAATTTTGTCACTCACAGATTTACACGAATCAATGAATTTCGGGCAAAAAGAAGATTCAGCAAAAATTATCAACGACTGGATCAAAGAAAAAACGAAAAATACTATTTCGGACGTCGTAGGAACAGGTTAGTTTTAGGCGTAAATTTCGCAGCTTCTTTTTTTAAATATTCGGTGAACAGCATGGATAAAATGAATCAAAACTTTATTTTTCCAGGTGATTTGAGCAAACACACAAATATGATTATTGCAAATACTCTGTATTTCAAATCTGATTGGGTAAATCAGTTCAATCCTGAAAATACTCAAGATGACATTTTCACGAATGTAAAAGGAGAACAAAAAAATGTTCCTTTCATGCGTCAATCGCGTATATATTATACAGTAGGCTATGTCAGTGACTTGCAAGCACATTTCTACGTGATGCCATTCAAGGTAAAAATTGTTGTTGTACTTACTTCAAATGACTCACGTTCAAAATTAAAACAAAAATCAGGAAATAACTAATTCTATGGTTTTCAGGGCGGGAAATACAGCTTCGTCATTTTTGTTCCTGAAGTTGGTGCTTCTTTGGGTAACTTGGAGAAAAAACTTGGTGGTTTTGATATGAACAAGTTTTTGAATGATGAGCATCAAGCAGTGAATTCTAGCGTTGATTATGTTGAGCGTGAATTATTGAATCTTTATCTACCGAAATTTGACGTGACTTCATCAATTGGGCTGAAAAGTCATCTCAGCAAGGTATGAGTGTATCGAAATTTTGACTTCTAGAAATACTACGGCGATAACAAGAAAATATGACAATTATTTCAATGTTTTTCTATATTTTGCATGAAATTGTGAAGATATCTTATGTTTTCGTGAAAAAAAAAAAAAATGATAACTTGTTTGACGTGATTGATATTTATTTTTCCATAATATTTAATGTTCCTATAATTTTCGTGGCTTAGGATTTTGAAGTCTAAGAAATATTTCCAGGGTTCAATTTATTGTAATCGGAATATTCAAAAATTTGCAGTTTTTATGATGAGTTAGATGTAATTGAGTATCGATAACATACTATTGTGGAATAATTATTAGGTATTTATTCATTTACAAAATCAACGATGAGAAATCATTTGATTTTGCTATTTTTCATTTTTACCGGTAATTTGTATTCGAAATATTTAAATTTCTGGCATATTGAAACGTTTAACATCTTCAGCCATTCTATCAAATAAAATGTACTTTCAAATTTCTGACATTTTCATCGTTTATTTTTTCATATTTTTTTCAAGTACATAAATTTTATGCTGACGTTCAATCAGAATTTAAATTAAGAATTTTTTCAGTTTTTTTCATACTTTTCGTGAATTTATGTATAATTCATACGTTGGTGTAGAATAATTAATGAACCATTTTTTCTTGAAGCTTCATTCATATTCTTAACCGTGAGAAATCATTTGATTTATTAACTGATTTTTACAGATGGGTTTGAAACATCTTATAGAAGAAAATGGAAGTCTGGTTCCCATGGTTGGTGATGAATTGTCGGTATCTGAAGCTAAACAAAATGTTCTGATTGAAGTGAATGAGTTTGGAGTTTCTGCAGCTGCTGCTACTGTTTGTAAGTAATAATGAATTTCGGAAGTAATGGGAAACTGTAGAAATTGCAAATATAAGCTTTCTATACATAAATATAGTTGGCAAAATGAAAAAAACTGGCATAATCCCTGATTTTTTCGATTTTTTAATCTAGCACTCTAATAACGTTTTATAATCTGTTTAGTCTATTTTAAAGAATGAGCTATACATAGATATCAGAGTTTTCAGTAACATTTTCATAACAAATATTATGATAATAATTTTACAATCTCATATGAAAAAACAATTTTATCTGTATAAATATAAAATTTTTCAATTTTCCTATGAATAATAGAAAAAAGTATGTTATCATGACAAAAAAAGAAAAAAACATTAAATGAGCTACATATTGATAACTATGCTACAACATAAACATCACTTAAAATATTTGTGATATTATTGAACTCTGTATCAACAATATTGTTGCTGATCAAATCGAAATCTTTAAATTCCATACGATTCTTTGAGAAAATTTAAATTCCTCTCTTCCAATTATTCTCGAGAAATTACTTCACACTATTCTAACTTCATTTATCTATTACGGATCATTATCAACATTCACATTTGTTTACAGATATGATGATGGGTAGTGCATTGAATGAGCCAATACCTCGAAAAGTGAAAATCAATCGTCCCTTTACTTTCGCCATCCGACATCATGCTACAGGAATCAATATGTTCACTGGCAGCGTCAGATCACTGTAATTGTACAATCGAAAAGCAGTGAAAAAAAATTGAACATGATTATATTACTTACACAAATTGTTATAAACATAAACATCATTATGTATAACGAATAAAAAGTTTTTCAGATGTATAGCATGACTTATTTATTCGATCGAAAGGCATGATTCCAATTTCTTACTCTGTACGTGGTAAAAAAATATTTTTAGACTAATTTTGAGTCACTGAGTTTGAAAATATAAGTCATCTATTTCTTCAAAGAAGCGTTTTCAAAATATCAGTGAAAAACATGCGTTCTGGCTATTTTTTCAGTTATTGCTAGATACATCAAGAGGGATCTATTTTGTATGCATAAAATATGCATGGTTCGAAAATATGACGATTTACTGTTTTCGTCACTCGAAATTATCGTTTTTTTTTAAATGTCAATTTTTGGTAAATTACACGAGCTTTTCAGCAATTTACTAACAATTTGTGAGACGTGATTTAATAGTGAAATCCAAAATGTGTTAAGAGTTATAATCATGCTCAAGATTTTTCTAAACCACACAAATAGTATGAAAAAGTTCTTGAAACTTATGTTGTATTTGAAATACTGAATACTTTGAAGTGTTTTTTATTTTGATCATCAGAATTCTTGTAATTCCGTTATAAAAATACTCTACTATTATACATAAATACCAAAAAATAAAATGATATGCATCATATAGAAAAATGGAGTAGAAGTAAATAATTCAATAGAGAAGAAATACACAAACTTTTTCGAAAGAACTTTGAAAAACTTGTCAAAAAACACTCAAGGAAATTTCAGAAATCATGAATCTTCCAACATGCGTATAATTTCGTAATTATCAACTTGACGTTATAAATTCAGACTGATCTGGAGAAGAAATTGTGAATTTCGAAGTTATTTCTACATATTCGACTTTTTCTTTTTTAGAAAACAAATATCAGACCTTCAAAATCAGTTTCCATGTTTCAAAAAATCTTGGTATATTTAGAACTTATTACTTAGTGACATTTAATTCAAAGCTACTCGGATCACAAAAGTTTTAGAAATGAAAATGGACAATATTTTTACTAGGCAAATGAAATAATTCATACACCCGTAATTTTTATTCTTCTTCCCATAATATTTTGCAAGCTGGCGATGTTCGAAGGACCTTAAAATTCAATTTGAGAGCTGGCTATATTCTTCACAATTTGCTGATGATTTCCAATGATTTTCAAAAGATTTGAAATACGTGCTTTATTACATTTTTTTTACTGTTGCAAAAATCGAGAAACTCATTATTGATATCTTCATAAACGGAAACGATCACTTGCTTTTAAAGTTGTTTTTTGATGAAACATCCGATAAATTCGAGAACACAGATCCCGGGAATCAGCAGGAAATTCGCAAACCTTTCGATTTACAGAAATTAAAAAAAAGGTTAAGGGCAGTTTTTGTTTTATTTTAAGCTTTTTTACCATTTTTCGTCCTAACGTTTTTGATTTAAGTGAATTGATGCCAAATATCGTTAAGTTTTGCAAAAAAGAGATTAATCATTTATGCAATAAACAAATTTATGAACATGGTAAGAATATTAACAGTATGAATTGTGTAAGTTATAAAATATTACAAATTTTACACTGCCTGTAATTCTCGCTTCTCTATGCATTATGTTCCGTAAGTTGGTAATGTTTAAAAGACCTCAAAATTCAATTTAATAGTCTGGAATATTCTCTTCGATTCGTCAATAAATTCCAATGCCTTTTATGATATTTTAAATACATGATATATTCTTTTCGATTTTATTGTTAGAAAATTGAAATACTCATTATCGGTATCTTCACAAAAGGATACAATCACTTGCTTTCAGAGTTGTTAACATGAAGATACGAATCTCGGGAATCCTGATAAAATCGAACAAAAGTAAAAAATCCGCAAACTTTTCGATTTACAACGAACTACAAGATTTTCGTATGCTGCAAATTGCATCAAATATTTTGTTTACCCCAATGTAACTACAAAACTATGATTAAGCTCTTTAAGCAAAAAATCCATGATTTTGACCTTGGTGTACGCACTTATTAAATTTCACCCTCGAATTTTATAAAAAAATTGCTTTTGGAATGATCTCGCTCATTGTTTTTTTAAGTTTATAACTTTTCTTTCGACTTTGATATGTCAAGATATTTATAGAATTGAAACAAATTTTTATTGAAACTCGGGTATTACTATTATATTGTAGTATATACTTCCAGAATATTCTATCACATGCCTAAAAAAATACAAATATATTTTATAAACGAAGAGAAATTGAATGAATATTATCTTTCACTTTGTCCAAGAGAATGTTCATATTTTTCCGACAAAAATGGAAATATTTGATGTGAATAACGAGGCTATTGTGAAAATTTCCATTTCCTTATGTGAGTTTAGCGCTTCTTTATCAACTGAATTATGGTTGCAAATTGCTGCCAATCACGAAGATAATTTTTGTAGAAAAGAGACTCATCGCTCCAAAAATCAGAATACCTTTTTTTTGTATCCGCTAATGGTTTTTGAGATTCTCTATACAATATAAAAATGAAATATATATTGAGAACATTATTTCATACCAAAAAACAGTTTTTTGCTCGTAAATAGAGTATATTAGAGCGAGACAGTGGTCGATCGAAAACACCTTCCACCACTCACTATGCACTCACGGGCAGTGCCGCTTGTAGGTGGGGGAGGAATACTATTTGTCAACATAAAAATATTGTTTTGATATCGACGAATAGTATATATATCGGAAAATTCGCTTGGTCGGACACATTATGAAAAATTTCTATAAAGCCTCGAGTTCTTAAGAAGTTCAACATCATGAAAATTTGTGAGTATTGTTTTACCTTATTTCAGATACAACCGAATATTCGCTAATTTCAATAGCTGTTTTGTAATTACAATAAAGAATTATCTTTTTTTTTTGGTTCTTGGAATCTACCTTAAGTCAGGAATAACTTAATGAATTATTTTTGAAAAGCTAGGCTGCACGAAAAGGAGAATTTAAGTTTCCCAAATTCGTAGCTTGGTGTCATTCAAATATTTAGTGTCGCAATTTTCGAAATAGAATAAAAATTTGTTATGGAGGATGAAAAAACCTATGCCTGCGTTATTTCAAAACTTGGATTAAAAAATTTTCTGATTAGGATACTGTAACTCCTATTAAAAACAAAATATCATATCAATCTCTTATGTCTATTTTTTAGTGCTCTTCGTTGGTCTCATCCTGACATTATCAGGATTGGTACACTGTGACGCCATAGCGAGGAAGTATTACATGTCACCAGAATTCGTCAGAGAAATCAATACATTTTCCAGAGAATTCACAAAAGTGAGTATGTTGTTTTCCTCAAGAACACCAAACTTCAAAAAAGCTTACTCCATAACATAACTATACTTACATTAATCATAGATCGAACTGTTTTTGCAAGACAAAAAATTTAAAATCAAAACTGCTCTGCATTGAATTTCTATTTCTTTGTAAATATTTGTAGGGTTACTTGGAGCATGAACGAGAAATATACGAGAGGCCAAATAGCTTCATATCGCATAGCTATTTCATGTCGCCACTCAGTGTATATACGTCTCTTTTCATACTGTGCAGAGGGGTAAAAGAAAACACAAAATCGCAATTAATCCAAGTTTTACAAACAAATTGCTCGAAAGAATCTAGAAAAACAGATCTCGCCCATATGCTTTCGCGGTTCCGAGTAAGTTTCACATTGTATTAAAACAATTTCCATATTACTTTTACTTGATTCGAGTAAAAAAAAAATTACAGGGTCATTTTCTGTTGTAATGCACCTGGAATATATTATTTTTAATTAGATCGTTGGAACAGTGATAGCGGAATTCGCGTCAGGACTGTTTTTATCAAACGTGCACCAACTCAAACCAAATTTCAAATACAACGAATATGATATCATTGCACCGATTGAAATACACGAAAATATGGATTTCAGGCAAAAATATGTGTCAGCACAAATTATAAATGACTGGATTCGAGGACTATCGTCGTATAAAATCTCGAACGCCGTGAATCCAGGTCAATTTTAAGCAGGAAGTTAATTCTGAATATTAAAAAAATACAACAAGTTACAATCAGCAGACACAAAAATATTAAATTCAACCTTATTATTCATTTTACCAGGTGATATTAGCGGAAACACTGCGATGATTCTGGAAAATACCCTGAACTTCAAAGCAAAATGGCAAATGAAATTCGATCCTCAAAATACCAAGAACGATATTTTTACGAGCATAAAGAATGAAAGGCAAAGTGTCCCATTTATGAATCAAAAGAATCGATTTTATACAGGATATATCGCTGAACTGTCATCACATTTTTATGAGCTGCAATTAGAGGTAAAAATTCTTTACTTATTTTTTACAGATACTTCAGGTTGAGAATACAATGAATTAAATTGTTTTCAGTACGGAGAATTCAACTTTGTCATTTTTATTCCTGACGTTGATCATGCTCCTTCGGGAAGCTTTAAGCCAAAACCTAATGAGTTTGACGTAAACAGGTTTTTGAATGTCGAGCGTAGATTGATTCCTCACAAGAATTATTCTCATGCTGATTATGCAAAGGAGGAAATATTAGATCTTTATTTACCCAAATTCACCATAAAATCCTCGATTGACTTGAAAAGTGTTCTCAGGAAGGTATGAGTGCAACAAAGTTTATTTTGAAGAACTCTTCTAATGACTAACAATGTCACGAATTCGCCTTGTAGCTCTTTCAATGTATTTTACATTTAGTTTCAGAGAAAATGTACTGATTAATTATAATGAGCTCTTGATTTGTAAGGTGCAAATATTTAATGATTTTCTATTTTTCCGAAAAAAAACTTGCTTCTTTGAAATATTTGATTTTTTTCTTTGAAAGGCTAGAAAATATAATTTTTTCAAGCGTAGTATGAAAACCGTCAAAATGATTTCTGATATTGCATAAAATTTTTCATGAATTTCTCTGCTGGGTTATCATACGTTGGTCAAAATTATGTGTGACTCATACGCGATGGTGAAATGATTATATAATAATGTTCAAATATGAATAGTTACTTTATTCATTTACTGATTTTTACAGATGGGTTTAAAAGATTTGATAGAAAACAAAGGTAATTTGGACGACATTATCGATGGTGAATCTATGATATCTTTAGCTAAACAAGATGTTCAGCTTGAATTTAGTGAGCGTGGCATATCAGTAGATATTCCAACTACTCGTGAGTGATTTTCAATTTTCACAATAGTAGTTATAAGATATTGAAAGTCTGAAAAACCAACTTTTTATAACAAAATTCGCTCGTATTATAAAGCTATGTATTTTTTTCTTTTTCCCTGATACAAAAAGAGCCTGACAATTTATTCCAAATAGATTTTCTTACAATCTTAAAGCAGATTTTTGTTTTTGTCTTGTATTAAATGTTTATGAATGACTTCTTGTTATTCTGATTTCATTTATTTATCGTGAATTAATAACTAAAAAGAAATATGAAAGTATCATCGTTTTCATTTTTTACAGTTACTAATCCCCCACCTGGATCAGATGAGCCTCGTGTAGTAAAAATAAATCATCCCTTCATCTTCATCATTCGTCATTATCCTACAGGAATCAATCTTATCACTGGCAAGGTCGTATCACTGTAATTGAATGATCGAAAAGCTGTGGAAATAAGAGTGAGCATCATTCACGATGATTAAATTTAAACATATTGTTAAAATCATAAATATTACATTGTTTGACAAATAAAAATTTTCTTCGAATGTATAGCATCACTTATTCATTGTGTCATGATTCCAATTCCTTACTCGGTCAGAAAATGAATAACCGTGGAAAATAATTTTATTATAGTTGTGATATAAAAAATGTACATGAGAAAAAATAGTATAATTGTGACAGTTTTGGAAATGCCTAGTTCAACGAAACACAGTTTGATAATAATTCACGTCCAAATGTCCAATTGTTAGCAAACTGTGAGTAATGTAATTTTTAGATAAATTTTAGGTTACAGGGTTCAAAAATAGAAGTTAATTATTTTTCCAAAATATCAGTGAAAAACATATGTCACGGCCATATTTTCAGTTATTGATAGATATTGTTTAAAAAGTATACTTGTTGCGTTGACTTTTAACTTTTTCAGTTCAATCATTTCGGCGATAAAAGTTCCAAAATGCAAGATTTAATAACCAAAATCGTCAAATTATAATTTTTGCAATGACGAAAGTTACAATTTATTATTTTTCTCACGGTTTAAGTTCCAAGACATTGTTTTTTCAATTTGAAGTTCTTCATTCTTTTTTTTTTTATATTACTAAATTTGAATGTATTTTTTGTTGTGTAACATACCATTTTTCCGAAAGTTTTTTTCTAAACATTTCACGAAATTCGAATAAAAAAAACCTATGTTAGTCTATTTCACGAATATAACTTTTATTGCGTGTATGTAACTACGTAATAATAAACATATGAAATGTTTTTTAAAATCTCTATATACTGTATTTCTTTTTGCGATTTGAAATTTTTGAAATTCGGTTCTATCGAGGTTGAAACTGCTCGAAAGGTGTTTCACGCAATTTACCAAAATTTAGGTTGAGTTTGTTAAATATACTTCACATCATAAAAATTCTAAGTAAAATATATGAAAATGTAGAAATACTTGCAAATCTGTCGATTAACAAAAAGGTGCGAAAAAAAAATTGATCGCGTTTATACAGTCTTGTAATCTTTTACATAATTTAGCATCAATCACTTATTCACTATAATAAATTCGAAAAATGAATCAAATCTCTCTGACAATGAGGATGTACTTTTTATTAATTTTCGGGTATTTAAGTGTTAGAAAGAGATGTCATACATACATTTATTGAGTTATAATTTATTACGGAAAATATAAAGTTTTAAAAACAGCCCTCATTCGAGGAAGTTTTTCATTAATCCCTAGTAATTCTGATTCTTATATGATTCTCAGAAATCTTATGAGATTACTGAAATTCCTTATATGTTTACCCATTTCTTATATAAACAGATATAGAGCCACATAAGATTTTTAGAATCTTATATGGTTCCCATATATGATTTATGTAAACTTATATGTTTCCCATAAAAATTAATTTTTCAGAAGATTTGTCATTGAAATACCCCTATCTATTTCGATAGGACGAAAAATTCATATCTATGATACGAGCAGAAAAAAATAGGGAAAATGAAACAGAAATTGAAAAAAATCAATTTTAATAAACAAAATCTATTATGCGAAGATTTTTTATTGAAATATCCATATCTTCTTGAAAAGACGTAAAATCTATATCTATGACACGTGTGCAAAAGAATACGCAGGAAGAAAAATCAAATTACAAAAATTATTTTCCTTTGAAAAAATATAATTTGCACAGATTTCTCATTGAAATATTTAAATTTTCTTCAATAAGACGTAATATCTATATCTATGACACGTGTGCCAAAGAATTGGTAGGAAGAAGAATCAAATTAAAAAAATCATTTCATATAAAAAATAAAATCGGGCAGAGATTTGTTATTCAAATTTTCTTATCTTCTGCACAAGTACAGAAAATCTTTGACACGTGTGCAAGGAAATATGCGAAAAGAAACAATTATTCGAAAATCATTTTTTTTTTTTTTTACTATTCTTGCAAAGATTGTCATTAAAATTTTCATATCTTTTTCAATGGAACTAAAAATCCATATACATGACACGTGTCTAAAAAATAGTAGAAAAAATTAATAAAAAATTTCATAATTTTCTTGTCTAGTTTTTTAAACACAATTAATAATACTGACTGGAAAGGCAGTTTTTTACCCACAACTTGAATTTATCGTTTTATTAGAAATCTGAATTCTATGATAATTCAAAAAGGATCAAAAAGAATACTATGTTGCAATTATACAGTTGACTTTGCCCATTTTTCTTTCTTTTTTTTTGTGTCAGCACCAGCCCTGACCATAAAACCTTTAGAATAGGAATATCGTAATTTTAATTTTGCAAATCTTGAATTATACAATTTCGTGGAAACTAATAAATTTCTAATAAGAGACTTATTATTTCTGAAATGTATAAATTTATGAACAACGTAAGAAAATTTACTAAACTGTGTGTCCAAGTAATGAAATATTACAAACTTAGTACTGCCTGTAATTTTTGTTTTTCAATTTATAATGTTTTGCAAATTGGTAACGTTTGAAAGACTCTGAAATTCGATTTGATAGTTAGTAACATTCTCTTGAATTTATTAACAAATTCCAACGCCTTATATATGATTCAAAATGCGTGCTTTATTTTTTTTTAATTTCATTTCCAAATTCCAATGGATTATCTGATATCATTACCAAGAAAATGATAATATAATTTGAGAAAACTTAAAATATTTAATGTCAATAATGACGCTTTTATGACAATTTCAATTTTCTGACATTTGCTGTTCATTTTTTTATCGATTAAAGTAAAGCCGAAATTGCTGCTATTAAGCGAATAAGTTTTTCAGTACATACGACGAGCCAGGAGAAAAGTGACTTATCGCTCCAAAAATAAAAAACTGGTTCATTTGTTGGTTCTACTAATAGTTGTTGAGTTGCTCTATCCAAAATAAAAATTAGATAAATTCTACGGACATGATTTCTTAAAAAAAAACAGCTTTTTGCCCGTAAATAAAGTATTTCAGAGCGAGACAGTGGACGAACAAAAACATCTCCCACCACTCACTATGCACTCACGGGCGTTGCCGCTTGTAGGTGGAGAGATATACTATTCGTCAACTTCAATATATCGTTTTGATGTTGAAGTATAGTATAAATATCTGAACATTCGCTTGGTTGGACACATTCTAGAAAATTTCTTCAAAGCCTAGAGTTCTTCAGAAGTTTAACATTATGAAAATTTGTGAGTATCGTTTTACCTTATTTCAGATGCAACCGAATATTCGCTAATAATAATAGCTGTTTTGCAATCACAATAAAGAATTTTTCCTTTTTATTCATTTTGTAATACAATTCGAGTCCAGAATAACTAAATGAATGATTTTCGGAAAGCTAGGTTACGACCAATAAAAAAATTTCGAGTTTCCAGAATGTGTAGTTTGGTGTCATTCAAATCTTTGTACCGTAATTTCCGAAATACAATAAAAAAGTTACAGGAAGGATTGAAAAATCAGTGCCTGCGTTATCTCGAAACTTAGATCGAAAAAATTTTCGATCAGGATACAGTGGTTCACGTTCAGAAGAGAATATCGTATCAAAATTCGACATCTATTTTTCAGTGCTCTTCGTTGGTCTCATCCTGACATTATTAGGATTGGTACACTGTGACTCCATGGCGAGGTCGTATGTGGCGCCAGTAGTTGCCAGAGAAATCAATAAATTTTCCCGAAATTTCATGAAAGTAAGTATGTTTTTTTCCTCAGAAATTTCGAACTTTAAAAAAGCGTATTCCATAATATATTGGTACTTAAACCAATCATAGATCCATGTGTTCTGGCAAGATAAAGAATTTCAAATTCAAGCACATCTTGATTGCATTTCTCATTTCACTGTTAATACTTTCAGAGTTACTTGGAGTATGAACAAGAAAAATACGAGGGACCAAATAGCTTCATAACGCACAACTATGTCATTTCCCAACTCCTAGTATATTCGTCACTTTTCGTATTGTGCAGAGGGGCAAACGGAAACACAAAATTGCAATTAATCCAAGTTCTTAATACACAATGCTCGGAACAATCTAGAAAAGAAGAATTCATCAATATGCTTTCGCGGTTTAAAGTGAGTTTTTCATTATTAAGGAACAATTTTCATGTCCATCTTACTAATGTCGAATAGAACAAAGATGGCAAGTCATTGTCTGTTGCAATGCACCTGATATATGATTTTCTTTTTTTCATCAGAACGACAAAACAGCGACAGTGAACTTGGCATCCGGACTGTTTTTATCAAACGTACACCATCTCAAACCGAATTTCAAAGAAAACGAACGTGAAATTCTTTCACTGACTCATTTACAAGAATCGATAAATTCGAGGCAAAAAGAAGATTCAGCAAAAATTATAAATGACTGGATTCGAGATAAAAGCCATAATAAAATTTCGGACGTCGTGAAACCAGGTTAATTTTGAGCACAATGTTTATTGTAATTCTTAAAAAAATATCACAAGTGAAAAACTAGCAGACACACAAATGATTAACCTTACCATTCATTTTACCAGATGATATAAGCGAAAGCACTGCGATGGTTCTGGAAAATACCCTGAACTTCAAAGCAAAATGGCGACTAAAGTTCGATCCTCAAAATACGAAGAATGATTTTTTTACGAACATTAAGGGTGAAAAGCAAAATGTTCCATTCATGCATCAAGAGAATCTTTTTTATGCAGGGTACATCGCTGAACTGTCATCGCATTTTTACGAGATGCAATTAGAAGTAAAAATTTTGTACCTATTTTTTACAGATAATTAAGTATGAAAATAGAACAAAAGGTAATATTACAGAGTATGATAATGAATTACATTGTTTCCAGGGTGGAGAATACAACTTTGTCATTTTTGTTCCTGATGTTTATAATGTTCCTTCAGGAAGCTTTAAGCCAAAACCTAATGAATTCGATGTAAACAGGTTTTTGAATGTTGATCGTGGATTGCGTCCTCACATGAATTATTCTGATTTTGACTATGTAAAGGAGGAAATATTAGATCTTTATATACCAAAATTCAATGTGACTTCTTCAACCGACGTGAAAAGTTGTCTCAGCAAGGTATGAGTGTATGAAAATTTATTCATAAGAACTTTTCTGAAATTTATGTAAATGACTAACAAATTCTTGAATTTTCCACGTACTGTTAAATTCCGTCAACCACCAAATTGCTATATAGCTCATCTTTGTATTTTACATCTAGATTCAGAAAAATTGCATTTTTGAATATTCAATGTTCTCTTCATTATCAAGGCACAAGATGTTCAATCATTTTTAATTTTTCCGGAAAAATGGTTTTCCTGACACTCTTGATTTTGTACACTAAAGATGTAAAAAAATTTTCATGGATTTTCGGCTCTCTCATCATACGTTAGTCAAAATTATATGCGAATCATACGTGATTGTAAAATTATTACGTAATATTATCTAACAATGAGGAATAATTGCATTCACTTACTGATTTTTACAGATGGGTTTGAAAGATCTCATAGAAAACAAAGGTAATATGGACGACATGATCGGTGAAGAGTCGATGATATCTTTGGCTAAACAAGATGTCCAGCTCGAAGTGAATGAGAAAGGAGTATCAGCAGATACTCTAAATATTTGTACGTTATTTTAAAATTCTACAATGGTGTATGATACTGAAAATCGGGAGATCAACTTTATGACGAAAAATACCTTTGATATTATAAAGCTGTTAGTTCTTATTTTTTCCCGATGCAATAGAAGCTGAACCATTCATCCTGAATATAATTCTTTACAATTCCTCAGCAAATTTTAGTTTTTGTCCAATATCAAATGTCTATAAATGTCTGCTTGCTATTCTAATCTCATTAATCAATTATGTGTAAGTAACTCTACGGAAGTATGAAATAACTGTCGTGTTAATTTTTTACAGATACTTATATACCATCTAATTTGGGATTAGAGGAGCCTCGAGTAGTAAAAATAAATCATCCTTTCATCTTTGTCATTCGACATTATCCTTCAGGAATCAATCTTTTTACTGGCAAAATCAGATCACTGTAACTGCACGATCGAAAAGCAGTGAAAATAAAAGTGAGCATCATTTACGATGATGAAGCGTCCACGTATTGTTTTATCCATAATTATCACTTTATTTAACCAATAAAAATTTTCTTCGAATGTATCGAATGAGTTGTTTATTATGTCAATAGACATGATTCACATTCCTTACTCTGTCAGAAGATGTATAATCTCAAAATAAACGTTCGTTGACATCAAAAACGTACATGGTAAAAAAAAAATTTCTAGACTGATTTTTGATCAGTGAGTTCAGAAATAGTGGGTATTTATGTATAACATAAGTGGAATCATGTGTTATGGCTATTTTTTCAGTTATTGCTTGACATACTAGAAGCAATTGATTTTATATACATGTAATATGTATCGTTCAAAAAGTTAACTTGATAGCTTCACGACAATTTCCAAGCTATTGTTTTTTTAATTTGGGAAGTTTGAATGCAATATTATTTCGAGGTAGATATTGACATCTATTTTTTGTTTTCTAACATCTTAATATGCATGATATTTTTTTTTTTTTTTTCAAATATTTTCCGAAATTCGACTGAAAAAACGTGTCATTCTATTTCATATATATAACTTTTAATTCTTGACATACATTTAATCTAGAATGGGTTTTGCTATTTTAATTTTATTGATCATTAATTATATACTTCATTTCTGGTAGGACTTTGAAATTTTCAAAAATTTATACTTTGAACTAAGAAAAACAACATTTTTTAAATTGGGATCTTTTTGGGTTGACACTGGTTGATACTTCATAACATTGAAAACTTACACTTGTAACTTTGGAACATTGGTATATAATATCGTTATGGTATTCAAAACATTGTATTATGTATTGTAACTTTTTTGGAATTTTCGTCGTACAACCCTAATATCAAATTTTCGTAAATTCAATTACTGTCACTCAAACAGATCGAATTTGTGGACTTAAGATCTTTAGGCTTGCAACATCATAATTTTGAAACTTTGGTACTAAATCTCTTGGAACCTTTTGCTGGAAAATGTCTTTTTAACTTATGCTTTGTAGTTTTTTGTCGAGAAATTCTCATGACCTTATTTTTTAATTATCGTAACCAGCATTTCGTCGGAAAGGTAACACAAAACGCATTTCAAAATTCATAATATAATTTTTCAGCAGAAGCTATCTTAAGCATTGTTCCCGCGAAAAATATCACTCGTCTAAAAAATATAATTTTGCGCAGATTTGTAATTGCAATTTTAATTTCTTCTTCAACGGGACCCCGAATCCATATCTATGACACGTGTGCAAAATAAAAGGCTTGAGGGAAGAATAATTGAAAAAATATTGGGATTTTTCAAAAAAACTAATCTTGCAAAGATTTGTCATTGGAATATCGATATCTTGTTCAATAGCACGTAAAATCAATACCTGTAACACGTGTGCAAAAGAATAGGCAAAATGTAAAATTCCATATCTTCTTCTCAAGGACGGATAATCTATATCTATGACACGTTTGCAAATGAATATGCAGAATAAAAAAGTAATATCAGAAATCCTTTAAAAAAATCTTCTCATGCGAAGATCTGTCATTTAGATATTAATATATTCTTTAAAGAACATAAAATCTATATCTATGACACGTGTGCAAAAGAATAGGCATGATGAAAAATTAAATTGAAAAAATCATTTTCCATCCGAAAAAATATAATCGTGCATGGATTTGTCATTGAAATGTTTTATATCTTCTTCACAAGGACGAAAAATCTATATCTATGACACGTGTGCAAAAGAATAGGCAGAAAGAAATAATTATTCTAAAATTAATTTTCAATGTAAAAAATCTAATCTTGCAAAGATTTGTCATATCTTTTTCAAGGGGACAAAAAATCCATATCTATGACACGTGCCTTAGAAATCAAGCAGAAAGAATTCATTCAAAAAATAATTTCGTTTTCTCATCAGAATTTCGAATCCTAAGATAATTTGAAAAATTTTTTTTTTTTTTTTTAGAGCCAACACCAGCGCTAATCATGAAACTTTGAGGATTGTAATGTGGTCATTTTTTATCTCTTATTTTGCAGTTTTTCGTAGAAACAAATGAATTTCTAAAAAGAGACTTATTATTTTTGTAATGTACAAATTAATGAACAACATGTGAAAATTTACTATACAGTTTGTATATTTTCTTCAAAACTTGAAAACCGGTTTTTTGTATCTGCTAACAGTTTTTGAGTTGCTGTATCTAACACCAAAATTAGAAAAATTCTACCGACATTGTTTTCTATCAAAAAACAGCTTTTTGCTCGTAAATAAATTATTTCAAGAGGAGACAGTGGACGATCGAAAACACCTCCCACCACTCACTACGCACGGGCGGTTCCGCTTGTAGGTGGGGAAGGCATACTATTCGTCGACATTAAAATAATCTTTTGATGTTGGAGAATAGTATAAATATGAGGACATTTCCTTAGGTAGACACATTCTAGAAAATTTCTTGAAAGCCACAAGTTCATTAAAGTGAGTATGTTTTTTTCTTTAAAAACATCAAACTTTAAAAAAGCAGACTCCATAATGCAACCGTACTTATATCAATCATAGATCAAAGTATTTTGGCGAGATAAAAAATTTAAAACTTAAACTGATCTACATTTAATTTGTATTCGTTGATAATTTTTGTAGCGTTACTTGGCGCATGGACCAGAAGAATACGGACTCGATAGCTTCATAACGCACAACTATGTCATGTCACAATTCGGGGCATATTCGTCACTTTTCGTATTGTGCAGAGGGGCAAACGGAAAAAATGGCAAATAATTCAAGTTTTAAGAACAGTTTGCTCGGAACAGGATAGAAAATCAGATTTCACCAATATGTTCCAGCAGTTCCGAGTAAGTTTTACATTGTTTAAAAACAATATTCATTGATTACAGAGTCGTTTTCTGTTGTAATGCAACTGTAGTATAATTTTTTTCACAGATCGTCAGACCAGTGATTGTGAACTTAGCGTCTGGACTATTTTTATCAGATGTGCATCAACTCAAACCAAATTTCAAAGAGAACAAACGTGAAATTCTTTCACAGACTAATACAGAAGAATCGATAAATTTCAAGCAAAGAAAAGATTCAACAAAAATTATAAATGACTGGATTCGAGGATAATCGTGGGTGCAATCTTGAATGTCATAAATCCGGGTTAATTTTAAGCACAACGTTAATTTTCGATCTTAAAAAAAATATAACAAGGAAAAAATCAGTAGACACAAAAATGTTTAATATCATCATTAATTTTACCAGATGATATAATCGAAAACGCCGCGATGGTTCTGGAAAATACTTTGACCTTCAAAGCAGAATGGGAAACGAGGTTCAATTATCAAAAAATCAGGGATGATATTTTCACAATCATACTGGGTGAAACGCAAATTGTTCCGTTCATGAATCAAAAGGATCGATTTTATTCAGGGTATATCGCTGAACTGTCTTCGCATTTTTACGAGATGAAATTCGAAGTAAACATTTTTACGTATTTGTTAAAGATAATTTACGTTCAAAATAAAGTAAAAGTCATCATTACAAGAATTACTTTGTTTTCAGGGCGGGGAATACAACTTTGTCATTTTCGCTCCTGATGTTAATTATACTCCTTCGGGAAGCTACAAAGCCAAAACCTAATGAATTTGATGTAAAAAGGTTTTTGAATGTTGAACGTAGATTACGTCCTCACGAGGATTATGAGAATTCTGATTATGCTATAGAGGAAATATTAGATCTTCATATACCAAAATTTACCATAACATCCTCGATTGACCCGAAAAGTTGTTTCAGCAAGGTATGGGTATATCGAAATTTACTTAGAAGAATTCTTCTGAAATTCTGATGTACTGGTAAATTCCGTCAACCACCAAATTGCTATATCACTTTTCTATGTATTTATCATCTAGATTCAGAAAATATTTTCAAATATTTTATGTTATCTTCATTTTCAAAATAAAGATGTCAAATTTGGTTATTTTTCTGGAGTTAATGGTTTTTCTGTCACTTGAATTCATACACTGAAGTTGAAAATTATCTTATCATACGTTGGTCAAAGTTATGTGTGATTTATTCGTAATTGTAAAATAATTACTTTAACAATGAGAAATAATTGCATTCATTACTGATTTCTACAGATGGGTTTAAAAGATCTCATAGAAAAAAAGGCAATATGGACAACATAATCGGTGGAGAATTGATTATATCTTTAGCTAAACAAGATTTCAAGCTCGTAGTGGATGAGAAGGGCTATCAGCAGATGTTCCAAATAGATGTACGTAATTTTTAAATGTCACAATGGCATAAAGCACCTTTTACATTATGAAGCTTTTTCTTTTTCTTTCCCCTGATGCAATAGAAGCTAAACTATTGATTTCAAATAGAATTTCTTACAATCCCTGAGCAGATTTAAGTATGAAATTATGGATATCTTCTTTTTTTACAGATCATGACATCCCACGTGAATTGGAATCAGATCAGGCTCGAGAAGTAAAACTAAATCATCCCTTCATCTTTGTCATTCGACATTATCCTTCAGGAATCAATCTTTTCGCTGGTCAGGTCAGCTCACTGTAACTGAACGATCGAAAAGCAGTGAAAAAAAAGTGAGCATCGTTCACGATGATGAAACTCACCTATATTGTTATGATTATAATTTTACACGTTACAAAGGAACCCAAAGAAGGTTTGTTCTCCCAACTTTCAAGACTGACCAGGTCAGAGCCTATAAATTTCGTTTCGCAAACAGCCCTCTTTCCTCGGAAACGGCCCGTTCCCAGCTGCGCAATCACGCTACGCGGAATTCGTGTTTCAATAATTGTCAATCACCCAAGTGGGTTAATGAGTCATTCCCTCCCCCCTCCTCCCTACTCCTCTTCCTCGCCCTTTTTTTTCATCTCTCACTCGTAAAACGTGTTGAAAAAGCCGTACTTTCATCAAATGACTTTTCCGCGAACAATCGTGAACTTGGTGCAACTCACTGGGAAAAACGGTCGCTATGACTCACGATAAGAATAATGGCCAGTTCGCAATGGAACGAGGTCGAATTACGGAAGGTGAGTTTGAGTTTCCCACAGCGGAGAAAAATCTCGATCGGGGACCGGAACCGCGGCCGCGACGCTTCTTCTTTTCGATCCGGTTCCGGACGCGGAAGAAGCGTGACGGTGCCTGACAAAACAAAGATGCAATCTGATTTCGAATCCTCGAAAGTCAGCAGTTTCCCTAGAAAAGTAGGGGGAATTTCTTCGAGTGTGGGAAAACGAGGAAATGGGTCAATCTGCGATTTGAGAGATGTCAGGAGTTGGGAGTCATGAGCAGTGGGAAATGGGGAAAGTCTGGAAAATTCTGGATGGGTGAAATATCTGGAAATGTTTATGCGATAATGCGTTGGGATATTTGAATTGTGGTTTTATTGTAGAAAAAAACTTTCGATCCATACAAACTATAAAATAATAATGAAATCAATTCAATATTAGAAAAAAAACTATTTTCTGGAAAATCTCGACGAATGCCTCTACGATATACAAATTTTGGGATTCTAGAGCATCAAATTGTAAATATACTATAAATCAATTAAAAATCTAGAAATAGCAACGAAATCTTTTTAATACTTCAAAAATACGAGAAGGAATAACGATATAAAACATGAAAAAACTTTATGAATGTTATTTTATCATTAATTCTTGAAATTTCTGATACTAGATTGAAATTCGCATTTTCAAGCATCGAGTTTTTGAATTTCTGTAGTAATTTACAGAAATATAATTAATCTATTAAAACTCCAAGAAATCCTTCAGTGTTTCGTATGTTATACAAGAAAATGCGAAAAAAAATTAAATAGTTTACTTGCTCACTAGTTTACTGATTTACTCGTTAACAGTCAAATATTACTAATTTCATTAGTGAGCTGTATTACTAATTGAGTTAGTAGAATTTTACTAAAACTGTAGTTGCTGCCTTTTTTACTATTTCAGTTGGTGAAATTTTACTATTAAAAAGTAGTTTTTGAACAAATCAAACTGATAGAGCGCAGTATTTTTGTAATTTTTAGTTTTAAGCACATACCGAATTATGTTCTATTTCCTAGTTTTTCGTAGAGTAGTTATAAACTTTTATTTATTACTATAAATCAATAATAAATTAGTAGCATTCGAATGCTATTTAGATGGTCAATAATTGCTGTGGTGAATATTTATTATTATAAACAGTAACTAATTACTGGAGTTTAAGTAAAAATTGACTTTTTTATTAGTTGATCTTTAACCATCTTTTAGTCATAATGCACTTATAAGGGCAGCCAAAATCTATTTACTGTAGCAGTGGATTTCTACTGAATTTCAAAGATAGTTATTTACTTTTTTCTTCAGTCAAATATTACTAATTTCATCAGTAAGCAGTATTACTAATTCAATAAGTAGAATTTAACTAAAACTGTTGTTGCTGCCTTTTTACTATTTCAGTGGGTAAAATTCTACTATTAATAAGTAGTTTTTGACCAATTCAAACTGAGAGAGCATAGTTTCGTTGTAGTTTTTTGTATTTTAAAACAGTTCGAATTTCATCCTTTTTCCTAGTTTTTGTGAAATATTTGTAAAATTTGTTTATTAACTATGAAAAAATGATGAATTAGTAGCGTTTGAACGCTATTCAGATACCTTATAATTGCAGTGGTGAATATTTATCATTATAAACAGTAACTATTTACTAAAGCACTAGTAGAAATTGACCTTTTCATTAGTTGATCTATACTTATCTTATTCAGTCATGATGGACGGATAAGACAGTCCAAACTTACTGGAATATGGATTTCTACTAAAGTTTAAAGATAGTTATTCACTTTTTTCTTCAGTCAAATGTTACTAATTTCTTTACTAAGGTATATCACTAATTCAATTAGTAGTATTTTACTAAAACTTAAGTTTCACCCTTTCCACTCATTAATTAGTAGAATTCCACTATTAATTAGTAGTTTTTAAGCTATTTAAACTGAGAGAGCACAATTTCGATGTAGTTTTTTGTATTTTAAAACAGTTCGAATTTCATCCTTTTTCCTAGTTTTTTGTAAAATATTTATGAAATTCGATTCTTTACTATGAAACAATAATGTTTTTGTAATATTTAAATGCTACTTAGATACTCAATAATTGCAGTGGTCGATATTTATCATTATGAACAATAAACAGCAACTATTTACTAAAGTATAAGTAAAAATCGACTTTTACATTAGTTGAACTTGACTCATCTTTCAGTCTTAATGCAGGAATAAGACTAGTGAAACCTATTGCTGTAGTAGTGCATTTCTACTGAATTTAAAAGATAGTTGTTCTCTTTCTTCTTCAATCAAATATTACTAATTTTATCTGTAAAGTGTAATACTAAGTTAGTAAGTAGAATTTTACTGAAACATTAATCGCTCCCCTTTTACTTTTTCAATTAGTGAAATTCTTCTATTATTAGTAGTTTTTTACCAATTCAAACAGAGAAAGCACAGTTTTGTTGTAGTTGTTAGTTTCTTAGCACATATCGAATTTCGATCTCTTTCTTATTTTTTTGTAAAATGTTTAAAAAATTTGATTTTTTACTATGAAACAGTAATGAATTAGTACCATTTCAATGCTATTTAGGTACCTTATATTTGCAAGGGTAAATATTTATCATTTTGAACAGTAACTATTTACTAATGTATGAGTAAAAATTTACTTTTCCATTAACTATACTCATCTTTTAGACATAATGCACGAATAAGACTAGTCAAAACCTACTTACTGTATGTAGTGGATTTCAACTTAAATTTAGAAATAGTTATTCGCTTTTTTCTTCAAGAAAATATTACTAATTCCATCAGTAACCTCTATCACAAATGCGATTAGTAAAATTTTACTGAAACTTTAGTTGCTCCCTTTTCACTTTCTCAATTAGTGAAATTCTACTATTAATTAGTAGTTTTTAACCAATTTAAACTGAGAGAGCACAGTTTTGTTATAGTTGTTAGTTTCTTAGCACTTCCAAAATTTCGTTCTCTTTCTTAGTTTTTTGTTAAATATTTCTTAACTTTGATATTCTACTATGAAACAATAATGAATAAGTAGCATTCCAATGCTATTTAGATACCTAATAATAGCAGTTGTCAATACTTATCATTATGAACAATGAACAGCAACTATTTACTAAACTATTAGTAAAAATTGACTTTCACATTAGTTGAACTTTACTCATCTTTTAGTCATGATGCACGAAAAAAGCTAGTCAAAATCTAGTTACTGTAGTAGTGGATTTCTACTTAAATTTGAAGATAGTTCTTCCTTTTCTTCTGAAGTCAAATATCACTTACTTCATCACCAACTCAAATAGTAAATTTTTACTAAAACTTTAGCTTCTCGCTCTTTCCTTTTGAAATTAGTCAAATCCTACTATCAGTTAGTAGTTTTTAACCAATTTAAACTGAGAGAGCACAGTTTTCTTATAGTTGTTAGTTTCTTAGCACATATCAAGTCTGAATCTCTTTCCCAGTTCTTTAATAAAATATTCATGACATTTGAGGCACATAAACTAAGAAGCAAAACAAAAACACTGCCCTTCAACCATCCCTTCCTCCTAGTTCCCAAGTCCTTGTATCAGAAGGTGCACACAACATTTACTGAAAAATATTAGACACTTTCCCAGATACCAAGATGAACCAAGTGAAGGGGGTGGAGTTGGAAGGTAAGGAATAGGATGGCGTGGTATAGGACATGTGTGGGATCGGAAATCAGAACTCAGGGGCAAAGGAGAGAGGCTGGAGATGGCAGGGTAGCGATGGCGATGGAGACGGAGAGAGGCCTCTTAACAGTGCGTCGACCTCTCACTAGGTCATGGCCTTGACCCCCTTACGAGGAAACCTCTTGGTGCGAGAGCCTGCCACTTGGTACCGGCCATTCTAGATGCCGCAACGTCGCGAATCGCCGATACCCTGAGCATGGGTTCGTCGACCTGGCTCTCTCGCACCCGCAAAAACCGAACCGCGATGTCCCACACGGTCGTAGGTTACCACACGAAGAGAAAACTCAAGATGAAATGACCTAAGTTACACTGAGAAAAAATCTTGTACTTTTTGCGATATATATTGTAAAAAGTACAATAGTATTGCAGCTTTTACAATATTTTTTTAGTTTTTACAATACTATTGCAAAAACTGCAATACTTATTCTACTTATTACAATAGTGTATAGTAAAACTGCTGTAGTAGCCGTGTATATTAATAACTCTATAAAATTCTTTATCAAGACAAGCAACTGCCAAGGACCATCATTGACGCTGGAATTGTAACGATAATTACTGATGACCATCAGTATATATATGTTGGTATCAAGTATGGTTTTCCCATCTCTATGTAGCAGATATGTTATCAAATTTATATATCTTGAAACGTGGGGTTCGAAACCCTGATTTTTATTATTTGAACTCATAATAAACTTTATTTTTTATTACTAAAAAATAGGATTTTTCACTTTTTATAGCAAACTTTCACAATTCTAAGCATTAAATATTAGAAATCCACGTAGAAATAAATAAAAATACTTCAAGTCTATAGCAAAACTTTAAACATCTGAAAATCCTGCTAGAAAAACTAGAGCAATCTAATGAAAACAAAAAAATACTAAAAATATTAGAAACATTATATTTTATTTTTAGTACATTAGAATTCGTGTCTTGTGAATGCTATTATATTCTTCAAAAATTTATGTTATCCCAGGAATCAAGTAACTTCAATTTCTCGAGCATTGAATCCTAAAACAATGTGTATATAGAAGTCCATAAAAATACTAGAAAATTTTGCAGATCTCAGAAGACTGTAAAATATTTTGTAAAATATTAAGGACCTGCTAAATCTATGAAAAAACTATTTTCTGCAAAATCGATCGGAATACTTTGAATATTTTGGACTTTCAATTCTAGGATATCTCTTTCTGGAAATTCAATGAGATTTAAAAAAAAAAAAAACAAATTCTACAACGTACTATGAATACTATAAAATAAAAAAGACAATTCTTATATAGAAAAATACGAGTATAGCTACACTCTAAAAATTGAATCTCATTTCAAGATTCAACAAAATCAAGGTACGACTTGAAATGCAAATATTACCCTCGATTTAGTCTATGTTAACAATAACTTTCGAGTTAAGAACATTTATCATGATTTGAGGTAGTCATTTTTGATTAAAGATTTATTCTCTTGATTTCAGACTTGCTTGCTTCAAAATAAATAGGAACATGAACTAAATTTGAGATAATAATTGAATTTCAAGTCATATCTTAATTGAACAGCATTTTTAAGTAAAATTACTTATTACAGAGTATAAAACATTCAAAATCTATACAGCTTTAACATCTGGAGCATCGAATTCCAGGATTTTATATAGCAATAATTAAAAATCTTGAACGATTCGTCAAATCATAGGAAAAGTGACGAAACAAGAAAAATACCGAAAGAAATGAAAAAATCTATTAAAACACTGTTTTCTACAAAATTTTTTAAAACACGAAAATTTTCATGAAATTTGAAGTGTGAAGTTCGACATTCTTGAAATCTTTATCAACAAGTCATATAAAAACGCTAGAAATATACATGTAAAAATACTAGAAAATGCTACAACATTTTATGTACACTATAAATAAGAATAGTTACAGAAATACTGAAAAATCCTTGAAAATGTAGGAAAAATCAAAAAAAGGTACAAAAAAAACTCAAACAGTTAAGAATCTATACAGGTTCTATTTCCCGAAAAATCCACTCAAGTTCATCAAAAAATTTGATGGACTTTGATTTCTACAGCATAAAATTATCGAAATCTATATAGTGGTGTAAAGAAAAAAAGTAAAAATTTTTGAAAGTACAAGAAGATCATGTGAAATTTTGAACTTAACCATACTGAAAAATACAAGTTGTATCATAAAATCTGCATTCTGGGTAGATAAGATTATCTTTAAAATCGAATTATATACGAAAATTCGAACAATCTGATACTTTTCTTAAAATCAAAAAATACAGTGAAAAAAATGCTTAATAATTTTCCTCACTTATAAAAAATTGTTCATGAAGGCTCTTTACAAACAACAGATCTCAAAAATATGTTTTTTACGAGCAAAACGTTTTGCTGCAACTCAAAACAAAATTAAACACGTCGAATCCTTTTCTGTCTTAAATTATTTTATCATATCTGGGATAAAAAGTTTCTAGAACAAAACCATGATAACATTGATATTGTTTTTTCATGCTCAGTTTTTCGATGTCTTGTTATTTACATTATAGAAAGTAACGTGGTACTTTAAGAATTTATTTCAATAACTGTCTTGAAACATAGATAAAAGCAGTTTTAAACTACCCTATTTTAGAATACGGAATTCTACATACAAGTTTTTTTTTTTTATAAATGGTGGTTTTTTTTTTATGATTATCTCATCTAAACAAAAAGTCAACATACAAGTATTACAGCTTGTGAAAAATTAAAAATTATTTGTAGAAAATTAATCAATTATTAGTTCAATGTTTTTACTTTATTATTGTATGATCACTTATAAAAAAAGAGGATATCTTATTCATTTTTTTTGTAATTATTTATCATGTTTTACTTTTAAAACTTTGACATATTCGATTAGTTTCATTTTATTTATTATCGATTGTTTGACTACGTCTATCGATTTCTCATAATTTTTCAGTGGCATATATTTATGGGGTAATTAAAGACTTATCCAACTGATAACAAATTTTCATCTACATACCAATACCTGCCAAATGACGATACTTTGTGTGGTATTTAAACTCTTTGGACTAACCTGCAACACAAAAAAAATACAATTTGAAAAATTTTTATTACGAATATGACATTTAAAGGGTTCATCTCTTCGTATTTTGATTTTTGTACAAATTTTTAACTCTGGAAAAAAGTACTTTTCAAGAATAAAAATTCATATTTTGTACTTCAATGCTTCATGAACAAATAATAAACACTTGAATTATCATCAGTTTTATTGAATAATCAGTTTCAGTAGCATAATTGAAGTAATATATACTATTAATTATTGAATCCAATAATGACTAAATATTGAAAGTGTTACATATAAATCATAATTAGTAACTTTCAGACTGTAAGTAGAATACAAACTCCGCCAGAATGACTTTGCAATGATTTTCCAACATTACACAATTATCCCAACTCAGTCAATTTCTCTTACTTTCTTAGTTTTTTTTTCTTCTCTCTGATTTTTCCAGATTTCTAAACAACTTTTCAGCTCTGAAGAAATGCTATACAAGAATCACTCTGCAGATACCTATCGTAAAAATAACTAGGTGACACAGAAAAATGATCATAATGGGCTCGTGAAATTTAATTTTCTATGCCTCCTTGAATCATTTCCTGAAAATCTTCAATGTAGTGACATTACGTTGCACACTTTTTTCCAAAGTACGATTTTGCAATAAATAATTGGAATTCTGACGTGTGAGAAATTAAAGAATGAAAAAATTTTAAAAAGTTTTTAAAATACGTTCAGTCAGTAAATGTGACTATCATATTGAATTACTTCTTCAGAGAATGATGTGGAAAATTTTATTTGTTGATGCTCATCGAAAAAATAATATAAGTGCATTTTTGAATTTAAAATATTATTCTATCAGGTCGTTTTTACTTGATTCTGCTACGAAAAAGAGGGAATATCTTGATGTAAAATGGGTAAAAATTTCGAAATTTTTGCAATAGGATCTCGGAGGGTTTCTTACAAGGCAAATGTGGCCGAGCTTATCGGTCGATCGGCCTTTATTGGGTTACGCGCGCTCTTCGGAAAGTTTATCCGAAAGCGTAAAAACGCGCGGAATTAATACAGGCCAGCGCGAAGGAGTGGTTTTTGCATCTTATTTATGAGGTTATTAACCGACTGGAGAGTTCGATTTGCTATTTAGATAAGGAGCCGTGGCCGGGCATAAATCGATGCCGGAATAGTCACGTGTGCGGCACGAATTATAGGCCGCCGCTCGCATATTTGGTACCCGCGATTTCTCCGGCCGATCCCGCGATGTTTATGCCTTTTTCCGCGCTGAAATATCAAAGTTCCCGAGATATTTCTTCTCGCGATACATCGATTACGAGTGTAATTACGACAGCGCGAAATGGTGTCCTAACGCGATGAAATTTAGGTATTTTTGGATGGAGCTGGAAGCTGGATGAAAATTTTAATGTTTTTTTTATTTATATGTTTCATTATGAGTCATTATTTTATACGACAGAAATTCTGTATTTGCAATTACTTATTTCAATTTAATAATATTTTTAGATAAATGTTGTTTTTTATCATTATTTTTTCATTTTATTTCTAAAGAGTGTTGGAAGTTTCAGAAGTACAGGAAACATAATAATATATTCACGTAAAAGATGTCATACTTTCATTTTTGTGATTTTTCATATACAAGAAAGCTGGCTCAAAAAGATTGTACACATTGAATTGAAGTGTCTATTGTTAAAAAAATTGTGGATTCAAAAATTTCATTCAAATGTTAGTTTTCGAGTTTAAGGTTCTAGAAATTTATTTTTAACAAAATTAGGATTCTATATTGTTTCGTATTTGGCAGTTGTAAAATATTTTGTTTCAGAATTTGCGATTCTGCTCTTATTATTTTTCTAGAACTTATAGATTGTGATTTTTTTTGTATGATTATAAATTCAAGAATGTCATATTTATCGTCTTAAAATTCCGTGGTTTTATATTATAGAACATTAAGAACAGATTTCTCAAGAATTTTATCTGGTTGTTAGAATTGTAAAACTTTGCATTGTAAAATGCTGAATTGGAAAACTATCATGTGAAACTTCAGATATCTTGATTTTTTATTCTATATGATTAACAATTTTGTATTTTTCAGTTCCGTAATTATAATTTCCTCAAGAATTTTATGCTAACCAATACAATATTTGTATATAATTGAGAAACCCAGAAATTGAAGAGTTCTGAAAGTATTTTTCACATTCCTGAACTCTAAAGGTTTGTGCAGCAAAATATCAATCAATTTTATGATCCGAAATATTAATTTATAGAATTCTATATTCTACAGTTTCTGCATTCGATGATGTTTTGTGAGCAAATTTATGATTCTAGTATCACAATTGTAAAAATCTCGAGGTAGAATTTCGAATGCGTCAAAAAATAATTCGAAAATTTAGAATTGTAGAGTTTCCAGTTCTAAATTCAAAAGTTTTGTATTTTTTCTACCTTTATATATCAAGTCTGGATTTATAATAGAAGAAAAATTGATTTTGGTATTTCAAATTCCAAATTTGACAATTGCCAAATTCAAAATGATAGAATTTCGGTTTTTATGTATATATATATATATATATATATATATATATATATATATTTACAGTGGAATTTATAAGCCTGTATTTTTCATCATGAAATTCACAACTCTAGAACCATAATTCTAGAGCTTTAGAATTTTGAACCAAAAATATGAATCACTGGATATACCATATTGGCATAATCTATATGTTATATACTAAACCATATTTTTCAGTAAATTATAAATACATCCTATCTGACAAATTTTATTCAAGTTAATTATGGGCATTTTAACAATAGTACTTTTTTTTCGAGAAGTAACTCGTATTATTTTTAAATCGACTTACCACACTTGTTACCTAAGGTAAAAATGAAAATTTTTATTATCAAAAAATTTTTTTAATAATATTGTAGAGCTTGAATACAATGTTCATTAGGGTTTCACTTATTTTAGCGATGTCAAAATTTTTTCCGTTCCGGGGTTGTAAATTAATTAAGATGTTAAAAAAACAAATTTGTGATGTTTGAGGCAAAACGGACATGATTAACACGTGCCACAAAACGACTGAAGTTTTAAATGGGATTGACATGTAATTTTTTAAACGTTTTTTTTAAAAATTCATATTTTGAAAAAAAACTTGAGACAAATGTTCAAAACTTGGCCTAGTTTAAGTGTACGATGTGACATTAAAGACCAAATTTTTATGCAATTTTCCGCAAAAAGATTAAACGAATTTATTATTGTACCAAATCACATGCATACCTTAGTTTTTGTCGAAATTTTAATCAGGTTCACAAAAATTATTTTAACTTCAAAAAAAGTTCTTGACCTTCAATAGTTTAAAATTCTCAACATTCAAAGAGAATAATAAAGATATCACTTGAAATAAGAAATCAGTTTGGCAGACTTTCCTGGAACTGTGAAAATTTTTTTGTAGATTTCTAATTTAAAAAAATTCTAGAATTTCATTTTCATTGTAAACACATTCATATTATTTCACGAGAACTATGTTAGGGTTTAAAACAGGTTTTTATGCTTTTGTAGTGAAAATATTTGAAAATTACATGGGAGGTGAAATACGTTATCTCACTTAAATTTTTCGTGACTGACTATACGTATGCTTGAACTCCTGAATCCGAAATGGTAATCTTACCCATGTGAATTATTGAAAAATTTATAGACTTCATGATTAAAAAACGATCAGAAAATTTTTTTCGATGGAATGGAATGTAAATAAAATGATTTTTCTTGAAGTGAGTTAACAGTATCACTGACATTTGATTTTTTCCTAATTTTTCAGGTGTTTTAAATTTCCGTGCGTTCTCATTTCAGTGTTTTAAAAGAATCGTAATAATAATTTCTAAAAAAAAAAAAAATTTCAAAATCCTTACTTTAAGGTACAGATAAATATTCTGCAAATTTGGAATTTCAAACTGAAAAATATTGTTCCCAGTTCCATGAAAAATACCACATGCTCCAGAAGGAAAACGGTAAAAAAAAGCTAAAAATTACTTTCCAGGTCCGAAATCCAAAAATTTTGAATCCCTCTCCTTGCAAATTCCTATCAAAAAGGAGAATTATAAGTGACACGAAATAGATTATAAAAATTTTGCTAACACCTAATTCTGAATGTTTCCCAAATTATCATCAACATTGTGCTCCTATACGACAATTTTTCCCTATCCTATTTTTTCAACGAAAAAAATTCCTGGCTCGTGAATGGTAAAAAAATTGCGTTTTCCAGACGCGCGTTATCGTTATCGGTCGACTGTCAAATCGATATTTATCGGCGTCGAAGAAATTCGCAATTACACGATCAGCCGGAGACAGCAACAGGTTTTTCCTGTCGATCCGAATCTGCAACTGGCCCTAATACCGTTTCCGATCGCTGCAACCTCCTCCGGGTGAAATTTTCCAGCGAAACACGCGGCTTCTGGAACTTATCAAAGCCCGGGAAAATATTATTCGCGAAACGAGAACGTCGCGAATCGACCAGAGATCAAATGCGGACCTTGGATTTGTGTTTGCCAAGAAAGTGTGAAGACACATAAACATTTCTATTTGCGAGGTTTACCGTGATTTGGGTTGAATTTTGAGGCAATTTATTGCGTTTTTTGTATGTTTTTTGTAAAGTTAAATATTTAGAACATGTTGAAATTATACATCGGAATCCAACTGAAGAATATTGCAAATTCATTAAAATTTGTCTCCTAATTTTACACTATTTGACATTACACGTTAATCACATTCACTGGATAGTCAAATCCAAATACAGTATTATCAGAATCTTCTTTCTCATTAGTGAACTTTCACGCTTTTACGTAATCATCAGGTTTTCACAAGATTTACAAGAACTAAAACCTTGCACACCAGACATTTAATGTATCTGTCACTGAAAGAAAAAAAATTGATAAAATTTTGTCATTTTCTTATAGAACTTACAATTAAAACAAAATTTTTATCAAAAATTGAATTTCAAATTTTGTAAGATCAACTTTTCAGTCAAAATTTTGAAAATTTTCTGCTACGAAACAACTGATATTCAAGCTAAAAGGAAAAATACTGCTCTGATCGATTTTGAAATTAAAGATAAAATTCAGGCGCGTAGACAGAGAAAGATTTAAAGAGTTCAAACTCTTCCCGAAATTCTGATAAAATCAATCAATATTTTATTGAAAAATTAAAAAAGTTATATCGATAAACAGTAAAAATATAAATTACAAAACAATGCATGAGAACGTTAGCAATATATATTTATGATGAAAGTAGAAATTATAAAAACGTAGGATTACATAGAAAATATAAATAAGAAAAATTGTTGCGAGCCCGTATATAATCAAGAAAAATAAAAATCTACGTAAATGCTAAAAATTTACAAACTCTTTATCTTACACCATTGAATTCTAGAAATCTTTTCGAAATCCAAATAAAAATATTACAAATCTTTTGATTGATACGAACTCTATAGGAATAATTAAATTAATTGAATTCTATGAAAAAACTATTTTCTGAAAAATCTTGATCTAGAATTTCAGGATTCTAAAGCATCAAATTCTAAATATGCTAGAAATCTATAAAGATTCTGTTGATCATAACAAAATCTTTTAAAAATTTCAAAAATACGATATTGTAACGATATAAGCAATTCAAAATCTGTATAAATGTGACTTTATCATTATTTCTTGAAATTACGAAGAAACGATCAAAATTGGCGTTTTAAAGCATCGAGTTTTGAATATCTCTGTAGCAATCTACAAATATACGAGTAATCTAAAAAAATACTTAGAAGATATTCCATGTTTCGTATATTATATTAAAAAAATGTGAAAGATAAGTTCAATCGTTTACAAGTTAACTAGTTTACTAGCTTACTAGTTTACTAGTTTACTAATTTACTTATTAACGAGTTTACTACTTCACTAGTGTACTAGCTTTTTTATTAACCTAAATCACTAATTTACCAGTTTACTATTACAAATTCGACAAGTTTACTAGTTTCCTAATTAATTTATTTACTCGATAACAAGTTACTTAGTTTACTATTTTACTTTTTTACTTGTTTCCTATTTTACAATTCTACAATTTCGGTAGTTTATTAGTTTAGTAGGTTACTTGTTTACCAGTTTAGCAGGTTACTTGTTAACTATTTTAGTAGTTTACCAGCTTGCTCGTTTACTAGCTTACTCTTTTTCTAGCTTAATAGTTTACTAGCTTACCAGTTTACAAGTTTACTAAATAACTAATTCACTCGTTTACAAGTTGCCTAGTTTACTATTTTACTTTTTCTCTTCTTTACTATATTACTGTTCTACAATTTCAGTAATTCAATAGTTTAGTAGGTTACTTGTTTACTAGTTTAGTAGTTAACTAGCTTACTAGTTTGCTAGTTTACTCTTTTTCTAGCTTAATAGTTTACTGGTTTACTTATTTACTTGCTAACGAGTTTACTACTTTACTAGTTTACTAGATTACTAGTTTGCTAGCTTTTTCATTCAAGTATCTTGCCAGTTTGCTAGTCTACTATTACAAATTCGACAAGTTTACTAGTTTAATAATTAACTAATTGACTCGTTAACAAGTTTGCTCATTTACTATTTCACTTTTTTAGTTGTTTACTATTTTACCATTCTACAATTTCAGTATTCTCATCGTCAGTAGGTTACTTAATTACCAGTTTAGTAGTTTACCAGCTTGCTAGTTTGCTAGCTTGCTAGTTTGCTAGCTTACTTTTTTTCTAGCTTAAAAGTTTACTAGCTTACTAGTTTACTTGCTTACAAGTTTATTAGTTGACAGATTTACTAGATTCTTAGTTCACAAAAAATTTTTCAATACATAAACATTATGCATGTGTAATTTTCTTAAAAATGTATGAAAATTCCTGTCCTACAGCTTATTTATTATTAAATACTATAATTCTATAGAATTTCAGAAATTGATCTGGAAATTCATATAGAAGACAATAAAAATACATCCAATGTAATTTATACATTTTTCACAGTTGAACATACTTTTATTTGTAGAAATACTAAAAAAATATGGAGTAAACATATCTTATCTATAAAGAAGAGTGTCTGTATGTTGTCCGCTCATCACGTCCAAACTACTGAACGGAACGTCCTGAAACTTTGCACAGTTATTAACCATGTTCGTCTGAAGGTTATAGGCATATTTTTATTAACGAACTGATATGGTCTACACCCCCACCTACACCCACGCTGCATACACACACACACACACACACACACGCACAGACACACACAGTAAATTATAATAAATTATAACATTTTGTGAAAGTCGCAAAAAGTTGCAGAAACTATAATCACTAAAACATAAAATTATGCAAAATATCACAAAAAGTCACAAAATCACAAAAGAGTATAAATCACAAAAACTCATAAAAATTTACGAAACCATGAAAAACAGGGTGTCCTAAAGTCAGCAGATCATCCGAAAATCATCAATTCCTCATAAAAATCTGAAACAATTTATCTTTTGCATTTTTGAAAATTTTCAACATTTGAACAGATAATAATAATTCAATTTCGTCGACTGATTTTTGGAGAGGTGGCGCTTTTCATGAAAGAGACTTCTTCTCTTTCTTAGCTCACTCTCATGAGGATCAGTGGGATCGCTGAGGTGTGTATAATGAAATGTAGCTTAATCGCTTTTCTTATCTTTCTTTTGAAAAAATTAGAAGATACTGCATTGTTAAGGTGACGATTGGATAAAACATTAACTAGAATGAAGGCGAGTCGACGAAAACTTTGATTCATAGGATTTTTTGTCTCAAAATTGCCCTTCAAGATAAGAGACATCATTATTATAAATTCCATAACACACCTCAATTACCCCCTACTTTTCTATTAGAGTAGCTTAGAAAGGGAAAAGGTGAAGAGAGAAGGGGTCTTCATTTAAAGCCGCGCCTTTCCGAATTTTGAGTGGCCGAAACTGCATTATTGATAATTCTCTAAATTTCGCAAATTTACTATATAAAAGTGAAAAGTCAAAACTTTGTTCAGGGTACAAATCCACATTCCGCGTTCGATTGTCATGAAATTTCGCATACATATTATGCATGCTCCCGGACGTGTCAATGTGATATTCATTAGTCATAATTTTGCATAGTTTTTTTATAATAATCAATCACAGTTTCCGTGTGGAATACATTAAGCAATATGGCGGACGGTATTGACCGTGTTGACAAGAACACTATCGATATATCGATTATTGTTCAGATACTCTATTGATTGTCCGTGATTTGTAAAATGTAAACAAATGTACAGAGCAACAGAAATACATAACATACGTGACAATGTATTGATCATCTATCTGTCGTTAAAAAAAAAGTGCAATTGTGAAGTAAAATTCTTCCTCATCCTTCCTTGATCATCCTTTGATATTTTTTGTAACTGTACGGTTTTTTTTATAGTTTGTGTTTTGACAATTCGAAAACAGATTGTGATTTTCTTAAATTTTTTCTGGTTATACTTATGTGTGCTTAAGTGTAACGGCTTTTCTAAAAAACGAACTGAAACTGTAACTTGAGTAGCACGCAATGTCATTGGTCAAACAAATAACACGATACATAGCTTTATATGCGTAAAGCAAGGGTGTAGCTAGAAATTAATGGAACCTTGAACAACCCAAACAAATTTTTTTGTTTTAAATTTTTTATTTCGAAGTACGTCGACTTTGGAAGAGAATTTTTTTTTTTCTTTTCGCGGAAAAATCCGCGACACTAAAATTTTACTTTTTTTCTTATGGCATTGAACATATTGTAATTTTTTTCATCGACAAAACATTTTTTCATAAACAATAACTTTCATTTTTAAGGTTGACGACATTCATTAAACTCGAATTAATTCTATTTTCCTCTTATTGGCCCAACACATGCTGATTAAGTAACGGAATGGTGGTAATGAAACAAGAAATAGATTTTTTAAAGAAAGTCATTTTTATACCAATTATAAATAATTATTCCAAGTATGAGTATGAGAAATGAATTTTTTATATTGCAACTTTTGTGAATTAAACTGATCAAAACTTCATCTATCGTTTATGATTGTTTCATTTTTAAGTCATGAAAAATCATATTGGTGTTATTCGTGTTTATTTTACCTTTATGGAATTCTTCACTTCTCATCAGATTAATGGAAATTTCATGAATTTTTTAAATAAAGTAAATGATATGGATCAGAACAATCTTTTACGTAATAACTATTACTTTTAAACCTATGAAAAATATTATTAGCGAAAGTAATTAGATTGATTACGTTTCAGACGTTAAGGTCTTCATTAAGTCAAGTACGCTCGAAGGGAAAATTACTGGATCTAAATATTTTTTAAGTTCAATACGAGCCTATGAAGAGTTTTCTTTAAATAACCTGAGACATGTAATGATATCGACTGAATTTTGTTTTTACTCGACTAATAATTTCATTAGGATAAAAACACTTGAAAAACTTAAAAACACATTATCGACGTTTATTGCGTTATGAAGTACAATGTCAAATCAGGACATATTTTCACAAAGTTCCTTGAAAATGAAGTTAATTAAGGTTAGTTGGTATTTCAGTGAACTAATTTCATAAGCAACACATAAAAAGACTGTTAAGAGTTAAAGGTTTCACATTGTCGAATAAACATCAAACTATTACTGGAAACATCTTCTTTATGACTACGCTTTCCCTTTTCCAACCTACATCTCGACGGATAATAAAAATTAATCCATGAATTTAAGATATAAGAATGCTACTCAATATACAAGTGACCAAATCCAAACCGAGTGTCAATGCGGAGCGAAGCCCGCGGGTGCCAGCTAGTTAAATATATTTATGAAAGAAATCGTCGTCTGAACAATCAATCTTAATTCTTCAAATCGTTGAAAGTTTTAATCCTATAGCATCAATTACTATTGAGCACACCATGGAACTATTAGAAATATACATATAAAAATACTAGAAAATACTACAAACTTTGATGAATTATGTACCATACGAAAATAATATAAATTTATGATGTATCTCTCATCTGTGTGGTTAAAATTGGCTTATAAATCAGTTTAGATACATACATAAATTTTTACAAGTTTGATTCCTAGAGCATTAAATTTAAGGAAGCTCTATGGAAACCCATATTACTTGATATCGGGTGATTCTTACATTCATATAAATACAAAAAGTATTAGTAAATAAAAATTGAAACCTAGGTTACTAATTAAAAATCACAAAAATCTAATTCCATTATTTACGAACATGAAAAATGTACAATTGTGGATTCAAAAAGTTGTAACATATCAAAGGTTGAAAATTACGAAATCTCGAAGGAGAAATATGTTTCAGAAAAACACCCCTAAACAAATGTCTCTGCCTACGCTCCTGCATGAAATTATTTAAAAACCTATGTCAAAAACTTGAATTTTCGGCCCAATATTCTTCCAGATCTAGAAAATTCCATTTTCTAAGTAAAAGAAGAAAAATTGCTAGAATCTCATGTCAAAATTTCGATATAATGCATTTTCACTCAAAATTTGAACAAAATCAAAGAAAAACCTCATCTTTCAAACATCGGTACTCACGATACTTTTTCCTCTTCCCGGGTTTCGTGACGCGAAGAGAAATAAATTGTTGACAAAGATTCAGCATTGACCGTCGAGCTCAACTATTATCGTTACGTGCCTAGATTGGATAAGCGCTCGCGACATCCTGCAGAAACGCACTTGGACGTGCTTTGATAGAACAAATCGCATTATTCCGATAGAACATGTAAAGCGTATGCGCATCAGCGAGTTTAATCGCAGGATATTCGACTCGGAGTTTACCGAGAAAATTAGTCATGGAAAATTGATCGCGTCTTGAGGAGATGAGAAGAGGAGTTTTCCGAGAAGTAACTCAAGGAGAAAAGAGATTCGGCATGCACGAGAGATTTGAAAAAGTGCAGTGCTGGATTTTGATAAGGGAAAATTCGTGGGATGCAGCGAGAATGCAATGCCTGTTTTTTTTTCTTTGACAAAAAAAACGAGAAATTTTTTGCAAAATTGAAGGTTTGAGAATTTTTTATCTTCGACGATCTGGTTATGAGAGTACGATTTTTTGATTTTTTTTTTAATTTCGAGATTGTGAATTTATACAGCTTGTTAAGTTCAGAGTCACACATTTTTCGGACTACGAATGTATTTAATATAATAGAAATCGATTTTCTTGACTTTTAAGACTTGAAGGATTTTTCAGTATTTGTGAAACTATTCGTATTTTTTAGGATGCATAAAATGTCGCAGGATTTTCTAGTACTTTTATATACTTTAAGCATTTCGATATAAATTTGTATACATGGATTTCGAGAATTTGGAGCTCTCAAATGTGAAAGTCAATAAATTTTTCAGGTTCCAAAAGAATTTTTCAGAAAATAGGTGTCTCAATGGATTCATATTTCTTTCAGTATCTTTCGTATTTCATCAGATTGTTCAGTTTTCTTGTATATTTCTGCATGAATTTATAGAGTTCGATGCTCTAGTTTTTATAGTTGTACAGATTTTTAATATTCCATAGATATACATGTTTTTTTCTATTCATGTATTTCCTTTATGTATTTCCTAGTATTTATAGAATATTGGAAAATTTTAAGGTTTTTATAAAGATATCTCTTTGAATTTCAAGAATTAGATTTCCTAAAATTGAAAATTTGAAATATTTTTAGTATTTTGATCGATTTTGCAGAAAACAGTTTCTTCATAGATTTAGAGTGTCCTCAATATTTTTTGAATTTTTAACAGATTATTGAAATTTGAACATTTTTCTAGTATTTTTATAATTTTCTACACACATATAATATTAGAATTCAATGCTCGAGAAATCAGAGTTTCTTGATTTCTCGAATTACAAAATTTTCGAAGAATCTAATAGCTCTTTGAAAAAAAGTAAATAATCTCTAGTATTTTTCGTATTTTTTTTTTTTTTCTGTATTCATAAAATGACTTCAGGTTTTCTAGCGTAATCTCTAGATTTTAGGCCTCCTGCTATACGTTTTAAGAACTAAAGTTTCCAGTATTTTCATGTATTTATATGCAGATTTCTAAAATTTATTGCTAGAATTGTGAAAATTTCTGAAAAAAAGTGAAAAAGCATCATACTCTTTGTCGATATTTGTACATAAATCACCAATATGTCACTCTGTTTCATCTAAAATTATAAAATTTTCATCTGATAATAAGGAAGTTGAAAAATTTCCTATATCTAAGTTTCAAAAAATTCCCAACAAAGTTACAAATCGGTCTAAAAACTCGATGAGGCAGATGTGAAATGAATAACACGATTTTTGTTACTCGTTACCAAAAAAAAAGGAACTCGTTCCTGTTATCGTTATTTGTTAATTAATGTAACGCGTTACGTTATCGTTACGCTAAAAAATGTAAGGTTTTTGGATAATATAATTTCAGTTGACTTATTGTATTTGCATTGGTCACTGCAAGCCTCTAAAAAAAAAAATTTGGGAAAAGACCATAACTCCACCATTTGTTGATATTTTTTTCATCAAATAATGTTTGTATATTAAAGTTGACAATATTCTATCACAATAACATAACTTCCGTGTAATAAAATTATGTGCCATATACATTGAAAAATAATCCAAACCGTCCTCAAAAAAGGTTTATAACCCTTTAAATCATAAAATATGTGTATAGTGTAGTAATAAAAAGTGTTTCTTTTTTTATTTATTATGCATTTGTTTTACATCTCAATATGAAAAAGAAATAATAAACGTGTTTTTCGCAATTGTATATCTGTAATTATTGAATTGCTTGTGTTAAATTTGTTGAAAACATAACAAAGATTCAATATATAAGGTAGCAGTTGTTGAAAACAAATGATGTTTTGATATTGCCTTGCAAACCTGATTATTTACTGATTAATTAATCAATTTATTTACTCATTCCATCTAAATGTATTATCTACATCACTATGAATGGACCATGTACTGTCGAACCAAATTAATTTCAATTGCATGTTATTCTACAAGTACAACATAAAAGTTGAAACCCCTCCCTTCCCCAAATACATTTTTCTGTGCATGGGCCTGAGATGTAGGTGTATATTCAGGTGTAGGTGTTTTCAAATACTCAAAAAGTTTCCCTGGTAGTCAAATGAATGTTAGAGATTTCCGAATAAATTCAAAATTGTTCAAAACTAAGAACCTTTTTTTAGAAATGTTTTTAGAAATTTTTTAAAGGTATCAGAAAAGACGTATCCAAAAAAAGGCCATCAATCTTACTGATGACCAAAACGTGATAAATTTTTGTCACTAGGGGCGGCATCTTCCCATTTTTGCCCCGGGCGGAAAAATGTCTAGCTACACTACTGAAGTGGCGGTATGGTCAGTGATATTTTGTATTTGACAAAAATTCAAAGTTCGGTAGGATTTCGCTGGTGGTAGAAATAATGACTTGCAGTCGTTCCGTTTTCAGCAGTGCAAGGTGCAGCGAAAGGCTGGCTGGACACAGCGCTAGAGCGGTCGATAAAGGCAACCAGACGAGGAAGTGAACCCGGGCATCAACCTCTGTCTGCCACCCACCGCCACACTCCACTCGCGCATTATACCCTCCCTCGTCGGGCAAAGAGATCCTCAAGTTTGTTCGTTTGCGAATCGACAACCCACGACTTTCTTACAAAGCTTTTTTTTCGTACCAGAAAAATGAACGACAACAGTAGATCTCCTATCCTTATTCTGAATTTTTTACCATGTAATTTAAGCAAGTGAAAAATTCAAAATATTAAAAACAGGAAATCATGAGCACAATTCAGTCAGTGCATGGTTTAAATTTTAACGAAAGTTATAAAACTATAATGTGTTAATATTTTGAGTTCTGAATGATCAATGAGGAATTTCAGCAGATGAATCTATCAAACTTAATAGATTGTTGTTTCAGCAGATTTTGTGCCAGGATTCCTCAGAAATGCAAATCTTCGCTGACTTAAAAATTATGTACATCGATCGGTGCGATACAATAATGACCGCGGTCGCTGAAATCCATTGAACTAAATACTAATGAACTCTGTCGTTGTAGGTGAAGCGTCTAGACCGATCGAGAAATAGGATTTCCTTGCCTGTTACGTGTCACTCGATTACCAGCCGTCTGGATTTCTACAATGAAAACGTCCCCTGGTTTGACAAACCCTTTGCATTCCCCAGGAATAAATGCCTTTGGTTAATCCCCCGTCGTCATCGGTATCGCGGATGATGACCACGAAATGACTCTCTCTCGTAATCATCTCCCATGTCGCAATATTCGATAATTGAGTAGGATATTCGTCATATTTAGTTTTGATTGTTCGATCAATAATGGCTATTGGAACAAGGGGATGTCGAAACAGGATACGTCAATGTTTAGCTGGAATCATTAATAACGCCGAGAAAAAAGATTGCAAAAGAGATTACATTGTTCTGGGCGTTGGGACACTCGCAAACTCGAATCGCTTATGAACATTCAACGGTCGTAACGTTAATATTCAAACACGCCGTTCGAAAAAATTAGCTGTGCTAGATGGAAAAAGTGTCGACGATTTCAAGACTTTTTGCAGTACATTAATTTATAACTATACTGTCAAAAAGGTCAAGTTATTTTTTTTTGAGAAAATAAGAAAATTAGGTCTTTCATGTTGCATGAGAATACATTTCATACTTTTCTGGCATGTTATATCATACAATTTAACTGTATAGAAAGTGATTCACACATATTTTATGAGAAATTTCATCGCTGATTTTTTCACAGTGTATGTTGGAAATAATGTGGACAGAGATTGTAAAAAATATTTTTATTCTCGGTACTTTTCAATCTTCTAAATAGACGTTTCAAAGATTTTTTACTGCAAACATATACTATGAAAAATTAATAGTAACTTTTTTACATTCCTTGTACAGTTACATAAGCAAAATTTCATAGTTTCCTAGTATATTCACTAAATTTGCAAAAAAAATTGTATTAAAAGTAATTTAGTTACATTTAGTGGGAAATACTCGTAATTATACAGTCTTATGCAGTGCAGGTTTAAAATAATATATCCAGTGACTGTAAAAAATTTCATCAAGTACAGCTAAATAGAAGATCCAAAAATATTTTAAAGATCCTGTTCTCACTATTTTACACCTACTCTGTAAAAAATACAATATATATTTTTCAGAAAATATAACTAAATAACTCCCTATACAGTTACATAGAAAAATTTCTATTCTTTTATGATGAAATTACAGTATAAGTAGATAAAAATGGTAAAAATATGTGAAAGAATTATGAGCAATCAAATATTTTTACATGAAATGCACAAAAATGAGTCAGACATTTTTGCTGTAAGATTAATTATACAATATTTATACAGTGTAAGTAGAAATTACATAGCTATTCATTGACTAAAAAAATCTTTTTAAGGATAATACTTTTCCATCTCGCACAACAATATTAACAATTTGAAGGTTTTACAGACCTTGACATATTATTTATTACTTGCAATGTTAAAAAACTGTAAAAAAATTTAGCTACGAAATTCAAGTTGATTACGTCTTTTACAGTTGCATATAAAAATTCTTATACTTTTCTCGTTTGTCAACTATACCCACTACAAAAATATATAAGATGTGTATTGATCATCATGAAAATACGAATTTTTCATCATGAAACTATGTATAAAGTAATTAACCCATATTTTGTAGGAAAATTGATTACAGGTTTTTGTTTAAGAGTGGGTTTAGAAAAATATTGCTAGGGACTGTAAAAAAATTCTTCTGTCGTCTATACACTACACTGTCAGAAAAAATTTGAAATTTCAAACATCTTTTATAGACTTTCTCTTCAAATCGTGTTTGAAATTTCATGAACACGTATATGAAAAGGATTTCAAAGGAATCTTTATCAAATTGGTTGTTTTCATATGAGGTAAATTAATTTCGAGATTCTTATAGTTATTAATTTTATTTTAAGACACTCCATGTTTGAATGTTTTCAAATATACAATATAATTTTTGTAATACAATTTATAATTCATAAAATATAAGTTTTTTGTTTCAATCAAATAGCTGCCGTTAAATAAGGGAAAATCTGCTCCAAAAAAATTTATTATGTCGAAATCCAGTTGAATTTAAAAAAGTTTGAATACCCATTTTCAATGAGAAATCATTTAAACGTTAATTGATTTTAATGTCAGCTTTATATTAAATAAACACTCCAACTTCATAGGAGGTTTATAATTTTCATGGATAATGTCTATTTTTTTCATAGCTACGTCCAGAACTTTATAAGAAAATTTAATAGACAGTATGGAAAATCTGCTTCAAAGACCATCTCTTAAATTTAATAGAGAAATCTCTGAGAGTTTAAAAAAAAAGTGATTTTCGTAGAAAAATTGGCAAATTACTTCCTTTCGGGTTGCATGAAAAAATTCTTACACTGATCAGATATGTGTACTATAAATTTGTCAAAAATATAGAAACAAGTTTGAAAAACGATAAGTTTGCTATAAAACTGTAAAAGAAGTAACTTGTCCATATTTTACAGAAAAATCACTGTAATTCTTACAGTGTAAGCTGAGAAATATATTCTAAACTTTGAAATTCGTTTTATTGCAAGTCCTTCATACACATTTGTACTTCTAAATAATTTTTTTTCAATTAGTTTCCACAAATATAACAAAAAAGTAGATTAATATAACAAAAATTGCAGTTACAATTTCAGTATAAAAATCTAAAAATTGACAAGTTTTACCTAAACAAATTTTGTGTTTAGGTGTATATCCACTTATATTTATTCTAAAGTTACGCAACAAATTCGTGAAAAAACATTGGTTGAACTAAAAATATGAATATTTTGAATGAGAAAAAATACCTACAATTTTTGAACAAGTTCTGATAAAAAATGCATAAGATCTTACAATAAAGCAAGAAAAATAATGTAAAATCAGTTATCCAGGCTCAATTTCATAATATTTGCAAAGCATAATACATTCATTTACATCTTGTAGAAATATTTCATTTATTATTCCACCTTCGCATAATATGTAAGTTAACATTACACTCATTATCATATTTTATTGTCTATAAGGATATAACGTCATTTTTCTTTATAATTGCATATAATTATTTCACTACTTTTACTTTTAGTACAGTTATAATCTTTTGGTTTTTCATGTCAGATAAAAAAGTCAGTTCTACATGCAAAATCTGTAATATCGATCCAGGGCTTGTCGACCCTCTCGCAACCTCCCTTCCTTTTCTACCCGGTTTGTTCGCTGCAACGCTTTTTTTTCGCAGACGCGGATATGATTCCCAGACTTTTCAATTCACCCTCAACCTTGCAACTCGAACTCATTTCCTCTCCCCTGTTTCCCTCATTCGCTTGTTTTAGCATTTTCACGTGCATATCCCTACACGAGCCGTTGTCGCGAGACCGAATCCATTATGAAATACACGTGAAAAAGAGGATCTTTGGTATAATGGAATATATTTTTATGCGGCGACGATAAAATCCAACCGGACTTTGTGATAAAGTCGTCTATTGATTCTGTATCAGACGAGTAAAAGAATGAAACTATAAAATATCTAGTAAAATTTTGAGGGTTTTAAAATTTGATTGATTATGATTAGATCTCCAAATTCAATGAATTTTACTTATTTAATAGGTGAAAACGAACTGGCATTGTAAATACTATAAGTTAGTTTCTACTGAGATTAATTAGTATATTTAATTCTAAAACCAATAGTTAAAGACGTTGTAACTGTTTACTTCATTTAAATGTAAATCTTAGAAAACAAATTTACAGTTTACTATGTATTTTATGAATTAAATAGCTCTACTGAAGAAATTTACATCAGTGAATAAAATTTTTCAAGTCTCAAAATTTCAGTAATTCTGCTCTAATGAAATAAGTACTAAATTGAAATTCAACTTTTTCAAAAATTGGATGAGATAAGTACATAGAAACAGTGCGTTTCAGAATGTAATCCGAGAAAATCGAGGAACTCGATAAAAGATGATTTTTGAGCTTAAAATTGACTATTATCTGGATAAAAATTGTTACATTACACATTATTTTATTGAAATCGCTATAAAAATTTATTTGCTATAAAAACTTTAAATTTGCTATTATTAAATTGAAATTACTATACTTTAGTACCTTAAATTCACTGAAAAAAAATTGGCATTTCGTTGGACTCCAATGATACTGTTTTGAAATAAAAAAGTAAATAAATTTCACTCTTCTAAACAGTAAATTTAACTTATTTGTACAATCATTAAGTTTTCACTGATTGAGAAATTGCGATTTTATTTTTTTTTTTATCGGATTCGATCCATCAGAATAGTGCGATTCAAACATTAAATAGAGAAAATCAAGAAACTCTGAAAAAATGATTTCAAATGTTCAAATTTATCAAAACATGAATAATCATTGCTTAAATAAAATACCTCAAAAACTCTAAACAAACATTTTATTGTCCCAAAAGTACAGTCATTGAATTTCAAATAAAAGTTGATAAATTTTACTTTTTCAAACAGTGAATTCAACTTTGCGCAATCATTAAAGTTTCACTGATCGAAAAAGCGTGATTTGATTTTTCAAAAAATTGAATGAGATACACTGAAACAGTGCGACTCAAATTACTCGCAAGAAAATTAATAAACTTGACGGAAAGTGTTTTTAAAACTTAATGTTTATTATTATATGAATAGAAATTGCTTTACTTAACTACCTTGAAATTTCTCAACGAAAATTTCCATGACTTCAAATTTGAGATCATGTTTCGATTGAAAAAGGAAATAAATTTCATTTATCAAAGCAGTGAAATTGACTTTGTACAATCGTTAAATTTTCACTTATCGAAAAAGTGCGATTCAAATAATATTGATGATTAATAGGTACATTAAAAATTTACTATTTTATAAAAAATATTTACTTTACCAAAGTACCTTAAATTGTTTAAACAACAATTTTCATGTCTTAAAATTTCTTCGACTATATTACAATAAAAATACAAAAGAAATTTCATTTATAAGAACACTAAAATGAACGTTCTAGAATCAATAACTTTTCGCTGATTAAAAAAGTGAAATTGAATTTTTGAAAATCAGATCAGATGCATTAAAACCGTCCGATTCGAATACTAATCTGACAAAATCAAGAAATTCGACTGAATATCATTCTAAAACTTAAAATTGACTCTCATACATTTAAAAAAAAATTGATGTACCTAATAACCTTCAAATCTCTGGATATTTTCTTTTCTTCAAATTTCAGTACTTCTATTTCCATCGAAACATCGATAAATTTTCCTTATCAAAATAGCAAAATCAACGTCAAACAATCAGTTAGTTTTCACTGATGGAAAAAGTGTAGTATGAATTTTTCAAAAATCATATTAGATGCTTTAAAACAGTTCCAATTGAATATTAAACCAAGAAAATGAAGAAACTCGACAAAAAATGATTTCAAAACTTGATTTTTATTATCGTATAAACAAAAATTGCTATACTAAATTAACTCAAAATTTTGAAACGAAAATTTTCACGTCCTAAAATTCCAGAGATCATGCTTCAATTAAATAAGTGAATGAATTTTATTTATCAAAACAGTGAAATGGACTTCGTAAAATCAATAAATATTCACTGATCAAAAAAGTTTGATTCAATTTTTTTTCAAATTGGATAAGATGCACTAAAAAAGTGCGATTCATATATTAGTCGAATCAAAACGAGAAATTCAACAGTAATTGACGATTCATGCATTGAAAATACAATATTTTATAAATTGAAATTGCTGTAGTAAAATACATTAAAGTGTCTTCACAAAAATTTTCATATCTCAAAATTTCTTCGACTCTATTACAATAAAAAAAGCAAATAAATTTTACTTATCAAAACACTGAAATCAACGTTCTAAAATGAACAACTTTTCACTGATTCAAAATGGGAATTAAATTTTCGAAAATCGGATTAGATGCATTAAAACAGTATGATTCGAATATTGATCTTTGCAAAGATCAATATTCCAATCAAGAAATTTGACTCCATATCATTCTAAAACCTAAAACTGATTTTCATGCATGTTAAAAAATGAATAAATAAATTTCACTTATAATCAAAACAGTAAAATCGACGTCGTACAATCATTCAATTTTCACTGATCAAAAAAGAGTGATTTATATATTTATCTGAGAAACACGAGAAATTTGGCAATTATTGATGATTGAAACATTAAAAATCTACTCTTTCATACATAACAATTGCTGTACTAAAATACCTTGAAGTCTCTACAAAAATTTTCCTGTCTTAAAACTTCTTCGACTTTATTACGAGAAAAAAAGGTAAATAAATTTCATTTATCAAAACACTGAAATCGACGTTCTAAAATCAACAACTTTTCACTGATTAAAAAAGTGAGATTGAATTTTTGAAAATCGGATTGGATGCATTGAAACAGTGCGATTCAAAAAATAATCTGACCAAATTGATTTTCATACATGTTGAAAAAAATAGCTGTACCTAATTGCCTTCAAATCTCTGAACAAATATTTCCTCCTTAAATTTCTGTACTTCCATTTCAATCAAAATATCAATAAATGTTCCTTATCACAACAGTAAAATTAACGTCGTACAATCAGTAAATTTTCACTGATCAAAAAAGTAAAATCAAATACCTCAAAAATCGGATTAGATGCATTAAAACAGTTCAATTCGAATTCTAATCCGATAAAATCGAGAAAGTCGACAAAATCATTATACCAATGCGGTTCATGGTCAGTTCGGTGATTCAACGAGCAAGACGTGCAAATGAGATAACTCTGTCAGTGATATCTTTATCCCGGTGCGTGGACACGTTTTTCTCACTTTCGCCTCGTTTTTCCGCCCGAGGCGTTGAAACGAAAGCCAAGTTTTATAACTATTTTTTTCTTTTTTTCTTCTTTTTTTTCTCTAGGTGACACGTCACCGATTGTCATAATAGGAGTGCTCGACAAACACCGGTGACGTCATTATGCATCAAAGCCTGTGCCGTAACTTAGAGGCTGCAGCGTTATTAAAAGGCTCGTTGCATGCGTGAACGGCGACGACCCGAGAAAAAGGTTCCATTGAACCCCGAGAAAATGTTACCAAACGATCATGATCGCGCATTTATTATGCATCGATCTTGACGCGAATCTTGGCACGAGCGCATTATTCAGATGTTTGATGAGTTTGGAATTGTCATTGCTTTTTCTGGGAGCTTTTGAAGAGGAGTTTTCTGTGGGGAATAAACTTAAGGAATTTATTTGATTAATTTTGTTAATGCTGGATTTGACAATAAAAAAAAGGAAACAAAGAGAAGTCATCAACGAAGATTGAAAATGAATTTAAAGTAAGACTTTTTGTGATAATGAAAAATTGTAACAATAAAAAAAAGAGCTTTTATTTTGTTATATGTGACTTTTTTAACATTATTCTTATTTATTTGGAATTTATTTCCAAATTTATAGTTGGAAATGTTTGAATACTGGGGGTGTGAAATTTTGATTGTCTGATTGCTATTTCTATGAATATTGATTGCCTATTATATGAATTTTGATTGACTATTGTTCTTTCTATGAATATTGATTGAATAATTTCTCCAACATGTATGAATTTATTATTAACAAAACGAATGTCAAATTTAATTCTTTTGCTTTTTACACGCAGAGAAAAGCTTGCTAAAATTGACAAAATATTTACTCACATACAGCCCAATAAAGCTTTTACTAATATTCACTAGGAGTCAAATTATTTAAAATATAGTCGATCGGACAAAATTTTTAGGTCGATTGGAGAAAAAACTTTTTTATAAGAATAAAATTCACCAGCTTCTAAAATATCTAATTTTCCTATTTTCTTGAAGGTTTTGGGAATTTAGTATTACTCGTTTTGTCAGTTTAATGAACAATATAAATCATTAAAATTTTATAGTTTCAATAATGAAATATTGACAGAGATGATTTTATAAAAGAAAACAATGAAAAAAATTTTTTTTAATTTGTTTGAGACTACCGTCTGAAAAGATATCTCAAAAATTTGTAAAGGCTGGAAAATATAGGTGTTATCAATAAAAATTCTAAAAAAACGTGACTTAAAAATGATTTTGAAATTTGCAACATGACTTTGAACACAAAATTCAGATTTCCTTTGCTTGAAAATAACTTAAATATATTTATTGAATTTCTTGATATTTGCGAAATGTCTTTATAGGCAAAAAAAATTTGTAATATTTTTGACCAATTGTCAACTTCGAATTTGCTGGTTAACGAAATTATATCGAGTTTTTCTGCTGTTCTTTTCATTCATATTCCATCAGTCAATATTTTATGAATATTATATTGATTTAGTAAGGGTTTCTTGAAAATTTTATTTTTACAATGTAAATAGTGATTGCAAAATGAAAATTATTATATTAAAAAAATACGTAAGTGTAAGATAATAAACATTACTAGTATATGTAAGAAACTTTTATGCAAACTTTTGTATAAACAAAAAAATAAATATTTACGTTGTTGCGACAAAATTATATGACTTCAAGTTTGACGTTTATCAAGACTAAACATTTTATAATACCAGATATAAAAATTTAAAAAAAATGTATCTTTCATCAGATTTCAAGAAAAACTAAGAGTTTATCATAAATACTATTTCGATTTTCAGAAATGTTCTACCAACTAAACAATATCAACAAAATTATGAGGTAAAAAAAAAAAATATTATTTTCACTTTATATGTTCGACAGTTCAAAATGTATACGTTTGATTTATTGAGACGAACCATATAATTTTTACTTAAATGTTCTAACTTTCATGAAGTTGGACATTCATTAACACAGCTAAAATTTTATTTCTCAACAAAAACCATCATCTCATTTAAAAACTCCTTTTTCTGACAATTATTTGATAAAAAAGTTTTCTTTTTTACAGTTTCATAATATAATTTTCGTTTTTTTTCTGTGTACCACATTTTCTTCAAAAATAATTATGGAACCACAAAACAACTTAAAAAAAAAATTCAATTTAACTCGTTAGAAAAATAGATTTCTTCGTGAAACCGAAAAAAAGGTTTTTCAACTATCTAAAAAATTACGTTTCTAAATTTCTTGCTCGTTCTTAGTATCTATATTAATTAGTTTTGTCCACAAAATTTTGATTCCACAAGATTGATAATGGATGCTGCTAAATGAATAAAATTGTTAAAAAAGGGCTGCAAAAAGGGACATAATTGCCCTTTGTTATATCACTAAGAAAACTATTATAAAACAGACAGCAAAATTAAGACAGTAAGAAGAAGTTTCTAAAACAACACTTCCATTAAGTAACGAAAAGTTATCGTAAATTAACGAAAAATTTCATCTCAAGATTCCAAGAAAATAATTAAGGGGTTATATACCTTTTTGTGCAGACAAATTGAGGATGGTTTGGAGTATCTTCTAACGTTCAAAAGGTTTGTAGCAATAATGTTATGACACCAAAGTTATTTGTTTTTTACTAGTGTATTGTCTACTAGAAAAGACAAGTATTTGTTCATAAATAAATATCAACAATTGGTGAATGTTACTAAAAAATTCTTATCCGCAACGTAAAATTTTTCTACAAAAAAAACGATCGTTCAAGAACTAAATATATTCCTAAACTAGTAAAATTTTTTTTAATTTTCTGATTTAACTTGACTTATTACACTTGCATCGTGGCCACCGCAAGCTTCTTCAAAAAAAGTTGTTTCGGGGAAAGGGCCATAACTCAGCCAATTATTGATATTTTTTTATGAACAAATACTTGTTTTTTTAAGCGAACAATACACTACGAAAAAATAATAACTTTTGTGACAGAGCATTATTGCTACATACTTTAGAAGATACTCCAAACCATCCTCAATTCGTCTGCACAAAAAGGTATATAACCCCTTAAATCAGAAAAATCAGTATAAAATTGAGCATATTTGCATTCAAGTCTAAAAAATGAATCCTTCATCAGATTACAAAATGGTTATAACTTTGATTTCTAGACTGAAGCAGTTTTAAAAATAAATAACCAGTACTGTCAAGAACTCTAGACATGTCGTACAAAAACTAGAAGTCAAAGCGTGGTTACGCAGGAATTCAAAAATGTCTCAAGAGCGACAAAACCGCGAGAAGGTCGCGGCCTCGCAATGAGAAACTCCCGGTGTCGCCGCATGCCAAGGATAAATATCCCTTGCAGGCCCAGATAATACGTTGGGGCCTCATGCCGTGGCGCATTAGCAGAGGAATTTATCGATGCGTGGACGCTGCCAATTTGAATTATCATAAAAAAGCTATTGGTTCGCGAAAATCAACTTTCACAAGTGACAATATATATGACAACTTCCAGTGAATGTCGCTAACAAAGCTTCTATTCATTATCAAGTTGAATCTAATTCAGCGAAACCAATATCTAAATTAAAAATAATGTTATTACGGTATATAAATGAGAAACAAAAAAGAACAATTAATGCCCTACACACTGTAAATGTGGGAATAAACAATAATCATCCCTCGTAATTCTCTTGAAAAATATAAATTACCCAGTTTCTATTTTGTGAATTTTGTAAAATCATTCTTAAATGCACATTCAAACATACATTCAAGTAATCACTTCAGAAATTCCTATACATTGAAGATCCCAAAAGTATGAAGACATCGATACATTTTTGCTCGAAAAACTCGTGAAACAATAAACGAGGTGAAATAGGTCAAATTAAATATAGATCGAAGCCATAAAAAATTTTTTGCATCGTCTGTCATATGAAAGCACAAAAAAGTGTCGTAAAATTCGTCTTTGATTCGTTTCTATCCCAAACACGCGAACCCATAAACACAAAGTTATAAAAGTGCCGATAGTTTTCCAGACTTTTTATGTCAAAGGGGTTCTGAATCTGCTATTAATAATTTTCACAGGAGAAATTTTATGGCAATGTTATGGAATTCTGGACGTTTCGTCGAGATGAAATAAGAGCACTTTTTTTCACGTTGAAGTACTGATCGGAAAAAAAAACCAATGACTCTGTTACTTGATTATTATTTCTACAATTAATGAGTTATTATCTAAAAAATATAGCATTCCAATCCTACGAATCTGACTCCACAAATGCAAAGATCTTGCACCTAGCTTCCAATTTTCAAAAGTACACTTTTTTTCTCAAAATCAAAAAATATATCTCTGTTCCCTGATTTTGAAAATTGTGGAAATGTGTTTTCTTGAATTGACGATTACAAAATCGGAATTCAATGAAAATTTGGAATTTTACATGTTCCTGAATTATCGAAGCAGAATTTTGTACCCTTGGAAAATTTCTAAATAAATTGATTGAGTGAAAAAGTCTTTCACTGTCTTGAGCAAAAAATCATCGTTTCAAAAATTAAGAGGTTAAAAATGTAGAACATATTTTCTTGAAAAAAAAAAAAATTAATGTTACCCTAATTTTGAAGATGAATTCAATTCTATAAATTTACTTCAGGTCACAAAATCACGAAGTAAATTTTAATCGAGAAAAGCTTGAAAGAAAATTATATCATCATTTCGAGAATTTTATGAATTTTCAAAAATGCTCCAAAACTGATGAAAAAGTTATCCAATTATAGAAAATAGGGCATTTTCCTAACTGTTACAGGGTGCGCCATTTCTTATGTCGGTATTGTAACATTGAATAACTTAAACATTTGACAACCGATTTACTTGACTTTACTTGTTTTGGAAACGTCAATTCAGTACAATTTCAACCATGTATCGCTTCACACCAAAAGAACGCGCTGAAATAGTTACTTTGTACATTGAAAATAGTCGTTCAGTTGTGTTAACTCAACGAGCATATCGTCGAAAATATCTTGGCAAACAGGCACCATCTGACAACACTATTCGTCGTTTGGTGTCGAATTTTTGTGACCACGGGACAGTGAAAGATCGCGAACAACCCGTTCATCAACGACCAAGACGTTCAAATGAACTGATTGAAGCTGTCAGAGAGAGCGTTGCCCAAAACCCAAAAGTTTCATATCGTCACCGCGCTCAGCATCTCGGCATCAGTGGAACCACTCTACGGCGCATTTTGAAAGATGATTTGCATTTGTTTCCGTACAAAATGCAATTAACACAAAGAATATTGCCTACAGATCATCCACGTCGCTTGGAATATGGACAAACAATCGCTCGAATAGTTGATACTGAACCTGATTTTTGGAAGCGAATTTTAATGACCGACGAGGCACATTTCAAACTTTCTGGAGGCGTTAATAAGCAAAATTGCCGCATTTGGGGAACGCAGAATCCACACGAGATCCATGAAACGCCATTGCATGACCAAAAAGTTACTGTTTGGGCCGGCGTTTGCGCCAAAACCATCATTGGTCCTTATTTTTTCAAAGAGAACCAAACGATCGATGGAAACCGATATCGGTGGATGTTGGCTCACTATGTCTGCCCACAAATGCGTGAAAAAGGTCTTGAAGATTACTGGTTTCAACAAGATGGTGCGACCTGCCACACTGCGAATCAAACAATCCAGTTTCTGCAACGAAAATTCCCTGGACGTCTGATGTCAAAAAGAGGCGACATTGAATGGCCACCCAGATCTCCAGATTTGACCCCTCCAGACTTCTTTTTGTGGGGTTATTTGAAAAGTAAAGTGTACGCCAGCAAGCCGCAGACCATTGAAGAGCTTAAGGAAAATATTCGTGCCGAAATCATTGCTATACCACCCGAGATGCTCGAAAAGGTAATGGAAAACGCCGCAAAAAGGGCATATTTTGCTGTGAACAATAAGGGCGGCCACTTGATTGATGTTGTGTTCAAAAACTAGTCTAAATAAATTGTAAAGGACCAAACTAAATAAAAATACCTCATTTACAGAAATCGGTTGTTTTTTTTTCAAGTTATTCAATGTTTACATGCCGACATAAGAAATGGCGCACCCTGTAGAAAACTTTCAGGAAAAACATTAAAAGAACTCAACAAAAATTTTAGTTGAATATTATTGAGATTTTTATTAATTTTAAGAATCTTATCAATGATATTGAATAAAGGTATTACTTATATTCGTAGGAATATTATCAATATTGTTATAATTATTATAATTGAGAATATTAATATCATCATTATGATGAATATTGATAAATTGTTATTATTTACATTCAAACTATCAAAAATATCATGAAGAACATAAACAATATAATTCAATTTCTTTCAGTTCAATTATGTAAAAAAATCAAAGTTTCATAAATTAGAATGTAAACTATATTGACTACTTTTTTTTCTCTCAAAAATTAAATAATATCTTTCGAATTTGAAAAAGTATTCAATTTTATCAAATCACTTGAGGTGAGTAAATCAGTATGTAAATTAGGAAGATACCAAAATTTTTTCATATGAATAATTATAAAAAACTGTTATTATTTACATTCAAACTATCAATAAAACCATTAAAAACATAAATAATATTATTTCATTTCTTTGAGTTCAATTACGTAAAAAAATTTCAGTTTCATAAATTAGGATGTACAAAATATTGAGTACATTTTCTTTCGAATATCAAAGAATGTCTTTCGAATTTTATAAATGAATTAAATTTTATCAAATCCCTTGAGGTGAGTAAATAAGTATGTAAATTTCGACATAGAAAAAATTTGAAAGAAAATAAGAAAATTTTTCTAAACTCCCATACATTTTGAAAAATTTTCTAAAATTCATAAGAATTACTCGGTTCAAAAAAATGAAATACTTTTCCAACTGTCGGGAAACTGAAAGAAAATTAATGAAAAATTATAACCACAATTCTTTTGTTGAATATTATTATCTCCAAAATAAAAAAAAAAAAAAATAAATAAAAATATCGTTACACCCATTTGAAATCCCACATATTTATATGTAAAGGAATGTCAGTGACATGAAAATTCAATAACCTATTTAACAGGGAGTTTCACATGACAATTTTTCAAGGTTTTGATTGTGTTACGTGTGCATTTTGCAATTGCGACATTAAAGTACAGTGAAAGTCGAGGGCAATCAAGATTCTTTCAAAACATGAAAAAAAGCACGAAAAAGCAAAACGTAATGAATCGTTTTACTCCTGAAAAACTTTTTTTTTTCTCTTACTTCTAATCTTATTCAAAAACATTTTTCCTTTTCAAAATTAAAAATTATTGACATGTTGTCTTCAAAATTTTGCAGGATAGAAACAAAATTCAATATTCTATAGACTCCAAGTTTGTTCAAAATCGATAATAAAAAAAATGTTTAATACTCTTGTATTTTCTGAAATTCACAAATTTCTGTTTAACTTAGCTGTCAAATAAAAAATCTAAGTAATATTAGGTGAATTTCATCCTACATTTTGCATTCTTTATTTATCTTAAGCCAAGCATTTTTTAAAAAACAAAAAAAACTTTTTATTCGCTGTGAATTGCACTCGTTTTTTTTCTCTCTCTCTCTGAACGGCAAATTTCGAGGACACCCAGTAGGGATCGTTTGCAGGTGAAGGATTTCCCGAAAAGAGCGTCAGCCATGTTGCTGGTTAAGATTTATACACGGTGCTGATCGTGAGATAGGACTGACCTACCACACACTAAAACATCATGGGGCTTGGGGATCTTCCTTTGCTAAGATATCCTTAGAGATGAACGGTGCATTCGACTATTTTTATGTTTCTGATAAAGATTCTTCGTTCCAGTTTCTCAATGTCCTTAATCCTACATTTTTATCAATTTCCAAGTCATGCTATCTTATTTCGAATCAAAATATTAGTAAACAAATGTGTTGAAACTGACTGTTTTATAGGGAAAATTATCGAAAAGAATCTGTCAAAATTTTCGATATCACGGTTGAAACGCCATCAAATCAATCTGAAGAAGTTAAGTATTCTATAGTTAAAATAGTCAATATTTCTACACATGGATCTGTTGAAAGAAATAAATGAATAACCTTATAACTTCCTTATTACAATAATTTTGGCTAAAAATTTGAAGGTTGAATTGATTTTTGCGCATCTACAAATGACTCTGAACGTTAGCGAAATGAGGGCAAGCCAGGTCTAGGCTGAGTTATTCAGATTAATTGTCTTTTAACGGGGCTCGACCGCGTTGAAACGCGCCGTTGAAGAGCTGTGACATTGCCGGTTCGACGTCAAACACCCATCGAATTACCTCCAATTCGGGTCGGGTTACCATTCATCGTCCCCGATCGGGAAAAATGCCCACGCGAGAGATCCTCGTTTTTCCCGAGTTATCGTGACTGCGAGCATCGCGAGATTTCTCGCGGTGGGTTTTCCGCGATCTCGCGAACCTTGGAAAATCGAGACACCTACACTCTTGAGGATCTTGGAACATCCGGGTAAGGTGTGGTGAAAGAGGAAATAAATAAATCAATATGGTCAGGGGTGTCCTTATGAAAAAAAACTATTAGCAACTGTTGGGAACTATTAGAAACTATTTGGAATTATTGGGAAACTATCGAGAAACTATTGAATGATTTCAATAGTTTTAATAGTTTCAATAATTTCCCTTCTTATAGTTTCAGTGATGTTAAATCAATGTAACTATTAACTTAAATGATTGTAAGTCATTTTCAAATCCAATTTCAAATCACAATTTAATTATCATTTGCATGAAAATTGTTCAATTACAATTTTTAATGCAATTTTCATATTGAAAATGATTTTCAATCACTTTCAAGATTTTCAATGATTTTCGATCATTTCAATGATTTTCAGTCATTAAAATAGTTTCAATGATTTTCAATCATTTTTGAATCCGATCTGAAATCACAATTTAATGATTATTTGCATGAAAATTGTGGAAGCACAAGTTTTAGTGCAATTTTCAAGTTGGAAACAATTTCCCATCATTTTCAAGATTTTCAATGATTTTTAATAATTTTCAAGATTTTCAATAATTTTTAATAATTTTCAAGATTTTCAATGATTTTCGAGATTTGCAATAATTGAAATAGTTTCAATGATTTCCGTAGATTTAATAATTTATCTTTTAATAGTTTCCATAGTTTTCATAGTTTCAATAATTTATCTTTCAGTATATTTCATAGTTACTATGGTTTCAATAATTTCCCTTCTTATAGTTTCCATAGTTTCAATAGTTTCTAAAATATTCCTGGTAACAGTTTCAATGATTAAAAGTTTCAATGATTGAAATAGTTTCAATGATTTTCAATGATTTTCAAATCCGATTTGAAATCACAATTGAATGATTATTTGCATGAAAATTGTGAAAGCACAATTTTTAGTACAATTTTCAAATTGGAACAATTTTCCATAATTTTAAGATTTTCGATGAATTTCTATGATTTTCAATCATTTCAATGATTGTCAGTCATTGAAATAGTTTCAATGATTTCCATACCTTCAATAATTAATCTTCTAATAGTTTCCATAGTTTTCATAGTTTCAATAATTTATCTTTCAGTAGATTTCATAATGTCTATAGTTTCAAAAATTTTGGAAACTATTGAAATATTGGAAACTATTAGAAACTCTAGGACTCAAAACTATTGGAAACTATTGATCAATAGTTACCAATAGTTTTCAATGGTTTTTTTTCTCAAGGGTGGCAGACGATGTGGGTATGGTGGAAAATTCTGCTGGAAAATTCTGCTTGGGTAAAATATCCGAAAAAACACATGAAAAAACACATCAATCTATGAATTGTTGTTTTATCGACTTGTTGAACTTTTCACAACTCACAGAATTTATCGAAATTGTTTAAACTTTAGATTTTCAGTACAAACTTTTTGACTATGATTGAAAGTTTTAAAGATAACACGCAGTTTCTGTAGTTTTACAGCATTTTCGAAAATTTCTATAACCTACTATATCGACGTGCGTTTTATGAAATTATACAAATTTTTATGATTTCTCATAATCATTGACAATCTGTGAAATATATGAAATGTTTTCTGTTTGAAAAAAAATTTTCTAAACTTCAACCATAATAGACTTTTCAGTTTTTCGCAATTTATGAAAATTTGCCCAGCTCATTTTTTAAAAACTTTATAAGTATTCCAAATTTTTATTATCAAAAATAGTTTCATAATACATATTTCGCAGAGATATATGACGATGAACTCGATTTACATAATTACTGAACATATTCTGAAATTCGACAAAACTTGAGATTTTTCCATGATTATAGAAGGTTTACAAAATTTCTACTGTGTCATAATTTTCCGAATTTTTTAAAATTTATGACATAATACCAAATATTAAAATTTTCCAAAGTTTTACGAAAATTTGTGCAACTCATGGATATTTCTTCTGATTTTTGAAACCTCTACAAATTTCTTAGTTTTTTCCCTATAAAATTTAAAAATAATGTATTCATTTTCAGTACGCTTACAACAATTTAACAGCACAACGGGAAATAATAACAATTAATCATCCATAAATTTCGTACAATTTTGAACATTTTTTATACAAAAATGATTAAATTTATAGATTTGCCAATTAGAAATGAAGATTTCAAAAGAAAATTTCTTTTTTTTTCCATTCTTTCCAAACGCTGAAAAAATCAATGAGCATTATTATGCACGTTTTGAAAAAAGATATACGATATATAATTTATAAATTTAATGAGGTCTTTCCAAAATTCCATCAATTTAGCATTTATATTAGCATTTTTGAAAATTTCTTTAATCAAAAAAACTTACGCGCGTTTTCTGAAATTCAACAAATTTTCATGAATCTCCGGAATCATTGACTATCTTTCAAATTTCGAAGGTTTTCTGTTTTTGAATAATAATTTTTGAATTCAAACGTGTAAGACTTCAATTCTTCGCAATGTATGAAAATTTGCTTAATTTATGCAAGATTTTCCATGTTTTTTGAATACATTCCATAGATTCAAAATTTTTATGAAAAAAAATTTCATCAAAGAAATATGATAAACACGATTCACAAAGTAAATGAAGGTATTCTGAAATTCTAGAAAAATTTCCATCCTTTTTTAATTATTGACAGTTTTTGAAATTAATAATGTTTTATGATTTTCCAAAATTTTGACAATTTTTGACATCACACTTCCAAAAACTTCCAGAATTTTACTAAAGTTATTGCAATACACGAAAATTTTCAAAAAAATCTTCGAATTTTTTAGATTTTTCTTGCATATTTTGAAAATACTTATGCATATTTAAAACAAATATTCAATATGTATGATGATGAACACAATATACATTGTAGTTCATTAAAATTTCATGAAATTTTACTGATTTCTCAATTTTTTTCAAATTATAGGCAATCTAAAGAGTTTCTTATGTTTTCTAATTCCTAAAAATTTCAAAAATTTTGAACGTTATGCATAGCATTTGAAATTTTTAAAATTTCGTGGAAATTTTCTAACTTATCAAGATTTTTCCTAGTTTTTCAATGCTTGAAAGTACTGCGAATTTCCATGAAAATATTTTATAAATATTTCTATACATGCCTATTGCTCGAAATACATAAAATTACGAATGATTGATAGTTACTAGAACTCTACAAAAATTTCGATTTTTGTAGAATGGCTGACATTTTTTGTAATTTTAATTGTGTTGAAACTTTTCAATATTTTTAAAGATTCTAATAACTTCAGACTAACTACTAAACACTTCCAAAGTTCTATAAAATTTGTGAAAATCGTATTTGTTGGTGATTTTAAAATATTTTCTGATTCATTCAAATTTCCTTCAAAAATGTGGAAATTATTATCATGCATATTGAAAAAAAAAAAAAAATATGGAATTGTAAACATCTACTAAAATTTCACAAAAATTTTGGTTTTTATTAGATTTATTGACATTTTTTATAATTTCCAATGTGTTCATAATATGCAAAATTTTTCACACGATATCAGCTACTCAAATTTTCCAAATTTTATAAAAATCAGTCCAGCTCGCAAATATTTCTTTCAATTTATAAGTACTTTTTAAGTATTTCAAATTTTCGTTGAAAATTTGAAAAAATATTACCATGCATATTTAGAATAAATGTGATTCTCAACAGAATACAGGAAATAATTCATGCTTTCTGAAATTTCTGAAATTTCACAAATTCTTTTAAACTATCGACATTTTGAAAATTTTATGAAATTTTCTGAAATTTCCAGCTTAAAAGGAACTACTTGAACATGTTCAATGTTCATAAAAAATTGTCTAACTCAATAGGAATTTTCAAATTTTTTAAATGTTTTAAAGTTTCTCAGTTTTTTAATTGAAAATGTACGAACAATATCATTAATATTTTGACGAAATATAATAATAAAACCCGCCTCAAAAAAAAAATTAATGAGTTATTCACTAGCTACCCGTAAATATATTTCCTGTACATTGTTGCCAGGACTAGTGTACATACCAAATTATAAGCAACCAAATTATAATTGTTACGTAATGGTAGATACAATAATTTTATGGTTAGTAAAATCATACTTATGATTGTGAAAACCATATACTAAATTGTATGAAGAAATTTTATGTCAGTGCAAATATGGTTCAACGCTATGCTCCCAACTCCAGAACAACATAAGTATCTATAACATCTTAAATTATGAAATATCACTTGGTCGCAAAGTAATTTAGAATAGAAAAAAAAAAACATAAAATCAGTTTTTTCTTAATGGTGATTTCTTCCAAAAAACGGAACAGTCATGATTTACAAGGATATCCTAGTAAGGAACACTAACAAGAAAAAACGTAAAAACACAATTTATAATTATTATAAAATGAACAGAATCGTAAAGAAAAAATAGCACAAAATCAATAAATTATTCATTTGAAGAAACAGCTAGCTTACTTTTGGTTAGAATTCATTATGAATCTTTTTTATTAGAAAGTTGCTAAAGAAAATTATAAATCACTATCCAAAATTTCCTCAAAATTACAGCAAGTACGACTAAAAGACAAGAACATTGTAATTCTTAGATTTCACTGCTTAAAACAATCAATGAATTTTTCAACTCTACATTATTTCGTAATTTTATCATGGTTACATCATTTCAAAGAATCATATCTACACAAAAAAATTTTCATATTGATAACAATAATAACATTTACTAAGCTACCATAACATTTATCTCATTTTCAGTGTTCTCCATAATATTCAGTTTTTTTCATCTTTTTCAATATACATCATTTATGTAAAGGAACTTTTTCATTAATTTCTTCAAAATTTGAAATTTTCGCCTGATCAAAATAAAAACAATGTTGAAACAATGCACTACTAGAAAAATTAACGTCTACTTCATTTCTATATTTGACTCTAAACATGTGTACCCAAGAAAATGAGTTTTGCAATGACTACCATCAAAATTCGTAAAATACTCTAATTTCCGTAGTCACCATACTTTAAACTTATGTTTCTAATAAAACAAATTATTAATTCATCTTTTTTACTTCTTTCGCACCATTTCATTCCGGAAGTCGCGGAAAATGGCGGATCACTGATCATCGAATAATTTTCCCGTTCGACGATCCCGCGATGACGTTTCGTACGTAAGGTCATGTCGAGCCAGCCAGTCAAGGACTCCAGCCAATCGCGCATTTCACGGCACTAAATTTCAGCGACGAACAAAAAGGTACGGGCCCGGAAAAAAATCGCGTCTCGCCTATAACTTGACCAATTTTTTTATCCCTTTTCTATTTTTTTTTTTCGCAACCGCGCGTTGATCCGGTTAGCCACTCACTTTATCATCAACATTTTTGCGCCACGCAACCCTGAAAGTAACTCACGGCATTTTCTCCCAAACGCTAGGTAAATTGTACAATTTATGCCACTGAATCGCGCTATTTTCTCGGTTTGTGCATTCATTGGGAATTTCACTGCCTCGATCGAAGATAAATTTAGTGTTATTTGTAGTCCTGCGATATTATTATGGTATATACCATACGTATTTTCGTATGGTCATGATTATGCGTTGCAAAATTATAGTGTATGTAGTATACTCTGTGGTAGGAAAAATTGTAGTGATTTTTCAACAAAATATAGAGACAATACTTTCTGTACAGCTGCGTGAGAGGTTCACATAATTTTCTGGTATATTCAATATATTTTCAGAAAAAACTGTTTGGAACATTGTATATCATTAAAAAGGGAAATTTTTCATATGCAACTGTAAAGTAGGTTGGCCCTTATTGAGACGCTATTTTGACATTTCAACAGACCATACACCCCTATTTTCGAGAAATTTATTGAAAATAAAAACTTTACATTTTTCTACCGTTTGAAGGAAATCGAAAAATTACAGGGTTTGGAAGTAACGTGATACAAGTAATATTGTGTAAAATTTTAGATAATGAGTAAAATATTCTGATTTTAAAAGCTGTAAAGATTACACGCAGCTTCTGTTGTTCAACATCATTTTCAAAAATATCTAGAAACTTCAAAACTGACGTGCATTTTCTGAAATTCTACAAATTTTTATTTTTTTTCAGGATCATTGACAATCTTGGCAATTTAATAAATATATTTTCTGTTTTTGAAAAATAAATTTTTTTTAATCCAAACATTGTAAACTATGAAATTTTTCGTAATTCGTGGAAAGAAAGCCTAACTCTTGCAAGATCTGCCTTAATTTTTAAATACTTTCCAAATATCCCAAATAAAAAAAAATTTCATTATTGTTATTTCGAAAACATAGTGAAGAACACAATTCGAAAAATTAATGAACATATTCTGATAGTCTGAAAAAATTTGCATTTATGCAGACTCATTGACATTTTTTAAAATAGATGTTTTTGATAATTCTCCGATACTTAAAAAATTTTTGAATTTGTTAAAACTTCCACAATTTTACGTAAATTTGTGCAACTCATGAAGATTTCTTGTGATGTTTCAAAACTCTTGAAGTTTTTTAAAATAATGAATATGTATACTAATGTATGCAAAATGCAAAATTTATAAAAAATTTCTCAAATTCTAACATTTTCTCGAATTTTTTTAAATTATTGGGAATCTTAAGGATTTCATATGTTCTCTGAATTTCAAACATTCTCGAAACTGTGAACGTTATGAAGACGATTTAAATTTTTCGAAATTTAGTAAAAATTGTCTTAGTTATCAAGATTTTTTTTCGTTTTTTTATGCTTCTCAAATACTGTGAGTTTTCGTGAAGAAATAAAGAAAAATATTTTCATCCATATATATTTCGTCGAAATACATCGAATCGAACAAAATTTTGAAAATGATGGATGTTTTCTCAAATCCTGAAAATATTTCGATGTTTTTCGGATGGTTGACAGTTATTGAAATTTTCAACGTGTTATGATTTCTCAAAAGTATTAAAGTTTCTAATAACATCAAACCAACTATTAAACTCTCTCAAAATTTTATAAGATTTGTTAAATTCGTAAAATTTTTGGATAATATTCAAATATTTTTCAGTCATTCAAAATTTTCGTTGAAAATTAAAAATATTACTATTCGTATCTTAAAGAAACATTATGAGAAATAAAATTCATAAAATTATGAAAATTTTATGAATTGTTACGAAAATTGAGGTTTTCGAGATTGATTGATATTTTACATAATTTCCACTGTGTTTTGATCTTACAAATTATTTAATTTTCTGATAAAATCAAGCTGACTACTCAACTCTCTCAAAATTTCATACAATTCTTTAAACTTGTAAAATGTTTGAATGACCTTCAAATATTTTTGAAGTATTCTGAATTTTCGCCAAAAAAAACATCACTGTTCATATTTTGAAGAAATGTAATAAGAAACACAATATTTAAAATTCTGAATATTTCCTGAATTTCTACAATAATTAAGGTTTTTTAAGATATATTGACATCATCTATAATTTTTTATGTTTTGATTTTTCAAAATTCGCAAAATGTCTTGCTACTCAAATTCTCCAAATTTCATAAAAATTTGTCCAGCTTACAAAGTTCCCCTTTCTTTTTACTCTTCAAGTATATTGAATTTTCGTTAAAATTTTGAAAAAACTTGTTGTGTATTTAGGAAATACATGATTAAAAAGAAATTAATTTACATATTAAGAAATTTCACAAATTCGCGAAGTTTGAAAGACTATAGACATATACAAAAGTTATTGTTTTTTTTTTTTTTGTAATTTCAAACTTATAAAATACTAATAATTCATTTTCAACGATCATCAAACATTGTCCAACTCAGTTAAAGTTTTCGTAATTTTTAATGTTCTCCAAGTTTCTCAGTTTTTCATTTGAAAATGTCAAAACATTATCTTGTGTATTTCAACGAAATACAATCATAAACCCCCTCCTACAGAATACTTCAGTCATTTACTACCCATCTGGAAAAATCACGTTCTGCCACCCCTGTCTCTGAGAGTGACAATATAACCTTCTGAAGTAAAAACTCACTCGATATAGAGTAAAAATTCTTTTCAAAGAATCAAGAGAAAACGAAACTTTTCAGACAGGTATTCTAGTATAATTATTTAAGAACTTCAACTTATATTTGAATGATGAATCTGACAAGAACTGATGACTAAAACTTAATTTTTCTAGAAGTTCCAATTCACTCATTCGGATTCAAAATTCCCTCTAAATAAATAATCAAGAGACAATGACAATTTTCCATAAGTTTCAGGACTCTTTCCCACACTACTTTGAGCAGATTTTGCATGGGGAAATGAAGTAAATGAAGGCGTTTATGGACAATTAACGACGTCACTAGGTTTAATTGCACGCGCGCCGATGATCAGATGCGTGTCGTGGCATCAATCGGTTCCGTCCGCTTGGCTGTGACTGCAGTCGAGGCACGCAATGGACTTGAGCCAAAAGTGCGAGATCGCATGTCTCTGTTTTCCTGTGCGTACATCTTCTGCCAAGCGGTTGCTGACCCAAACAGCCATCACGTCAACAAAATCCACTCTTTATTGTACCGCTGAAGAAGGACCGTTTGCAATTGTCATTTCTACAGTTGCAAACTTGCCAACGTGACAAGTACCATCTTCATGTCTTCTCTCACGTATTTATTTTTTCAAATAATTGTTTTTCATTGTTGTATATGTATTAATCATCGTAATGACTCTATTTTTTCGCAGGAATCGTTTTTGCTTTTCAAGTAGATTCCTGCTATCGTCGTAATAGCTCTTCGAATCATTGGAGCAAATCATTGTTGTACGATTTTCAATGGCCCACGGTCGTGGGCCGAGGCGAGGGCCCGCGATAGCACCGCCATTATTATCAAAAAAATAAATACACATAACCTAAAAAATTTTTTGTCTTCTACATTCATATATCAAAGACACAATGAATTTGTCTTAAAATGTTCGTAGTTTCTAAATTCTATGATACTTACAGTTTGTACACCTCACTTTCTCTCGTTTTGGTCGAAAACAATTTTTTTCAATACTTCCTAAACGACTTTTTTCGTATATAGGAGTTTCTCAGTAGGACGCTCAGCTGTGATCGGAGATTTTCGACAGATAAAATTCGGCAAACGTCAAAATTGTGACACAGCTGTTTGCTCGAGCACCTGTTTGTTATTATTTTGTTGTGTTTTGTGTCTGTTTGGCTCTAGCGATTCTCATTGTTGATTATTTATTACGTGGTCAAATCCCCACAAAAAACATTTTCCAATGAAAAAAATGGAGGTGAGGGCTTCGTTTGTCATAGCAATCAACAAAAAAAAACCAAATCAATCACATGCGTTTAAGTGAGAACAAAAAAATTAATACACATAACCTACAAAATTTTTTGTATCCTACATTCATTTGGAAGACTTAGTTACAATTCATGGTATTGTTGACAAGATCAAGATTTTTGTGTTTGAAAACTCTGAAGGACTTCATGATGCATGAAATTGAATAAATATACTATTATCAGTTTCAAGATGGATGTTTGCGGTTCTATCTATTGCGTCGTTACCATGATATAAAAACTCGCGTTTCGATAATCAACAAAGGCCAGTCAGACACATACTCTGAGATACTCCGAAAGAATTGTCCGTAGTCGAAAAGTATTTTCGTAGTCAGTATGTTGTAACACCCAAAAAGGAGTCTTGATAAATACATCGAATTGGTTGGAACAATTTTAGTGAACTGGGCGGAATGTAACATTATAGAAATGGGTGCTTTTTTCCTTTCAGAAGAACGAATTCGAAAAAAATGACATACGATCCAATTACCTACAGCCATTTCAATTTTCCAATTCATACCAATCAAGATTAAGAATAAAAGGACTTGAAAAATTAGATAAACTGGAAAAATGCGCAAATATTTTCTGAGGAAACAAGTACGTATAGCCACATGCACCTCGGGTTGACAGTCTTGTACGCATCTCGAGGAACGGGTTTGGTAATGCATTTGGCTAGATTATTAGTTACGTGGTCGAGCAGCCAGTCGTTCTTTGGAAGACACTGACAGAAGTGGAGCTTATGCAAAGCGCGATCGTGATTAGAGCGCCTTTTTCGATACGGAAAAAAGCACATGGCCAGCCCGATAAGCCTGGAATGCCTGATTGTCAGGATTACGAATGCTCGTCGATTTGTTTTTGGTTTTTTTTCGCGAGACATTATGATCGGCCACGCTCATCTCAAGAGCCATCTCGACCAAGTACCAATTAAATGTGCCCGCTAATTGGCTCCCCGCGAGTGGGTGCGCGGCGTGCTTAATTGGAAAAACTTGATTCGATTTGAATCCCAAAGGGTTGGAAAGAAAAGGTAGTAGATTTGATGAATCGATCTAGGTAATGTTTTGGAAAAATTTATAGGGATATGATCGATTTTTCAGAAATGTATAGGGAATGTAAACAAAGGGGATAGGGGATTTATTCATATTTTGGCATTTATTTATTGTCAAAATGAATAATTAAAGCAAGAGAAACGATAGTAGAAAATATATAATGAAAAGTAAATAATAAAATATTGGGAAAGTTTTAGTATCACAATAACACTTATGTAGTTAATAAATAAAAAGGAAAAATTACCAAAAATGTACTCCCTGAAATCGAGATTACGTGAAATATAATTTCATTTGAGTTTCTAAAGTAAGATCAAATTCAGAATTCTTGATTACCCTAACTAAAAAATTATAACAATTCTGTCTTCGAATGAATTTCCATAAAATATTTATAATTTAATTTATAATTCCTCGTTATAAATATTTTGCAAGAATAACGAAAGAATCAAAAATTTGTAAAAAACTAAACCTAGTGAAAATAAAGAAAATTATAATAGAAGAAAATTCTTAAAATCAAAAAAACTGTGAACACTAGAGCATATAATTCTAGAAATCTACAAAAAAGCCCCCGGAAATACTAGAAAATTTTTTGAATCATTGTTACGCTAAAAAATTACTGAACTTATTAGAAATCTATAAAAGAATTTTTGTAGATAAAGAACAATTTTTAACTAAAACTAAATTTTCTGTAACATTTGAACAAGTACTTGAGATTTACGAAACTAATTCTAATGCATCAAGTTCTAAGAAATGTATGCAGCAATCTGGAAAATTGCAAGAAAACAATATAAAAAAAAAAACACTGCAACATTTTATACATTACTAAAAAATACAAAAGTACAAGAAATCTCTGAAACAATTAAAATTAATGTAGATGTTTTTTTTACAGAAATCAATAACAATACTAAACATGGATAAAAAATACAATCATAACGCATTAAATTTTAGAAATCTGTGAAGTCACTTACTAAAATATCAGAAATCTTCAAACATACGACAAAATCTTTCTTTATTTTATAGTTACTTAAAAATACGAAAAAAAAATAGATAACTTGAAATACTTAATAACTTTCTCTATGAAGATATAATTTTGCTAAAAAATTTTATAACTTTGAATCTGACAGCTATAAATTCTAAAAATCTACATAAAAATACATAAAAACGCTAATGAAAATCCTGATAATCGCATAAACATTAAAAATACGAGATACTCAAAGAACTTGAAATCTGCAAAGGAGATTCTGTTTTCTCAAACATACATCGATATACTTAAATTACAGTCCATGAAACTATTTATTTTATTAGCATCAAATTCGCAAACTTTTTAGAGCAGTCTATAAGTATACTTTTAATTTATGAAAATACCATAAATTAAAACAAAATTTGATGAAAAAAGAATCAAAAACGAAAATCTTTGAATCTCCTTATATTTTATCAAAAATCTATGGAAAATTCGATCTCTTCAGAAGTTTGATTCCAAAATCATCAAGTTATAAAAATCTATATATCAGCTCACAGAAATACTAAATATCTAAGAAAATGTGAAAAAGTACGACAAAATTTTATTGATACTAAAAAATATGAAAATTCTAGAAATCTTGAAAACACTTCCAATCTATATAAACATTATTTTTTCAAAAATCTCAGGAATTTCAAAATATCTATATTACCTTTAACCCTGGAATATCAGATTCTAGAAATTTACATAGAAATTCGTAATAACATGAAATTTTTCAAATCGTATACATACTGATGTAATATGAAAAGTATTAAAAAACATAAAATAAAAAGAAATACATTATTCAGAACTCCATAATATAAAAATCAATAAAATTAGTTCCCATGATGAAAATTTATCAATTCAAAACAGAATTACAAAAATGCCAAATGTGCAACTCTAAATCTAAAGTGATACACAAATTAAAAATTCTGATATTCAAAACAAATTCGAAAAATTGCTTTCTCAAAACCAAATGTTATGCCGAGATTGATTATCATTACATATTCCAAAGAAAATAAATTCATCAAAAAAACCCCCTCTGAAAATTTATTCTGCCCATGCTAGTGGAAATTTGTAATTTTTCCTGGGTATATTTTCTGAAATTTTTCAGTTTTGAAAAACTGAAGCAAGGCATTTGAAATTTTAATTTTCCGAATCAATATTCTAGAATTCTTATCAATATAAAAAATGCATGCCCTCAACTGGACATTGCAATGTTAACGTTAGATATTCACAGAGTTGGCATAGCTCAGAAATTATGCTAAAAAATGTGAAAACGAAGATATCACTTATAACTGAAATTCATTTTTTTTAACTTCACATTTTACTTATAAATTCTTTATACTTCTACATATACAAAAATTAACTGAAATAATAATAAAAAATTCTCCACAAAAAAAACTAAGGATTTTCACAATTTATGAATATCCAGCTACTGGTTTATCGCTAAACCAATTAAGACAAACACATATCCAACAAACATTTTTCTCCTTCCAGTTTAGGTTCTTTTCAAGACCTGACTTAAAGTATCATAATTAACATGCCTAATGAGTTATGAAAATCAAGCTAATTAAACATGTCAATAATTACAACCTCAATAAGTTCTCTCGAAAAAAACCAAACTTGGTTGAGGCGTCCAACAAAATATTAAAAAAAAATATAGAAAAAGAAAAAACTTTCCACTCTGTACGTGGTTCTCGTTATTGATTGAAAATTTTCCATTCTCAAGTAACTGTTCCCAGGACATTTCGTTATTCCTCAATTACTTCAAACAGGGAATATTTTTCCAGGGGAAAAAAACTTGTCGACGGGGTATGAAATGGAACGAGGTAATTACTGTAAGGTCCCGCTGGACGTGCTAGAGGCGGTACGAAATACAAGGCAAAGGTTTCTAAACACCCCAAGTGCAGTGCAAGCAGGATCTTTACAAAGGAAACTCGTCCTTTTATCCTTCCGCTTTTGCGAGAAAACCCTTGGCGTTTTGGTAATCGCTGAATTAAATTTTAACACCTCGGGGGATTGGGCTGTTTGTTTGTTGGGGTCCAATTTTCGCTGATGGCTAGATAAAAGGCATTGAGAGGCGGAAATGGAATTTAAAGTGTAATTCATGCAGTTGGGTATTGAGGAATGAGATATTTCTGGAATTAAAGTAATGATACATTAATTTTCAGAATTCCCTAAAATAATGTGTTAATCCAAGCGTGGCAGAACGCGATTTTTCCAGGTGGGTAGTAAATGACTCAACTTTTTTTTTGGAGGGGATTTTATAATTGTATTTCATCGAAATACGCATGATAATGTTTGTTTTATTTTCGAATAAAAAACTGAGAAACTTGAAAAACATTTAAAATTACGAAAATTTCTGATGAGTTGGGCAATTTTTTTTATGATGATTAAACATTTTTCACTAGTTTTTTGTAAATTAAAAATTTTGATAGTTCAAAAATTTTTTAATCGTTAATAACTTTTGAATATTCGTGAAATTCTTGAAAAATTAGAAAATGTGAATTAATTTTACATATCGTGTTGAGAATCATGTTTTATCTAAAAATGTATGACGTTTTTTCAAATTTTAAACAAAAATTTGGAATACCCGGAAAATACTCAAAAATCAAAAGAATCTTTGTAGGCTGAATGAATTCTTATAATATTTCGAAAATTTAACGAGTAAATGCCATATCACAAATTTTTCAAATTTCGAAATATTAGAACACATTGATAATCATAAAAAATGTCTATTAATTTAAAAAAATCAAAATTTTTTGCAGAATTCCAAAAAATCTTTATAATTTCATAAATTGTGTTTCTTAAGAATAATAATTATGATAAAAATAAATCATTATTATCACATTTCTTTGAAATATGCATTGTGATATTTTATGTAATTTTAACGAAAATTTGGAATACTTGAAAAATATCTACAATTTTCTGAAAAATTTTACGAGTTTGAAAAATTTTATAAAATTATGAAAGTGTTGAGTAGTTGGTTCGATGTCCATAGGAAAATTGAAAATTTTGAAAAATCATAACACCCAAAAAAACTATCAAGTATCATATAAAAATTAAGATTTTTGTAAGATTTCAGAAAACATAAATCATGCCAAAAATCGTGTTCATTTTACTATAATATTTTTAATCGAATCATTCATGCAGAAACATTTTTTTTACTTTTTTTATGAAAATTCGCAGCACTTGAGAAGCATTAAAAAAAAAAGAAAGATCTTGATAAGTAAAGACTTTTCATAAAATTTCCAAAATTTCAAATAGTATGCATTACGATTCAAATTTCGAAAATTTTTAAAAATCAGAATACATTGGATATTTTTAAGTCTGCGAAGACATAATACAAAAATGTCTATTAATCTAAAAAAACCGTAATTTTCGTTCATGAACAAAAAATGTTTATAACTTCATATATTGTGTTTCTCATAATGTTCCTTTAAAATATACATAAAATTTGAAAAGTGTTGAGCAGTTGGTATCATGTTATTAGAAACTTTCAAAATTTTGAAAAATCATAACACTCACAAAAATTGTCAAGTATCATTTAAATATCAAAATTTTTGGATGACTTCAGAAAACATTCATCATGCCAAAAATCGTGTTAATTTTGTGATAATGTAACTCATCGAAATAGTTATGCATAAAAAGTTTTTTTTAACTTTTTTTATGAAATTTCGCGGTACTTGAAAAGCATTAAACTAAGAGAGAAAATCCTAATGAACTACAGAATATTTATAGAATTTATGAAATTTGAATAGTCTGCATTGTAAAATTTCATAAAACTATAATAAATTTTGTGAATTGTATTAACTTCATGTACATTTATAATTTTTTTAATGTATGCGCATTACTGTTTTTAAATTTCCTAATTAAAATCTAAAAAATTTCAAGAGTTTTGGAAAATAACAAAAAACCTTCATGAGTTGCACTTATTTACATTAATAGAAGTTTTTGGAAGTCGGTATGAATTCAAAAATTTTGAAAATTTTGGAAATTTCGGACAAAAGTTTGAAGTTTAAAAAATTTTTTTCATAGAGAAAACATTTCAAATTCCAAAAAATGTCAATAATTCCAAAAAATTATGAAAAACAGTAGAATTTCAGAAACAACCCATGAATTATGTAGATTATACGAAATTCCGAAAATATGCTTTAAAATTACAGAAACTGCGTATAATCTTGGAAAATTCAAAAATCAAAAAGTTTTTCCTGAAAATAAAAAATTTCAAACAATTATTATCATTTCTTTGAGTTGTGAAACGTTCACCTAGTTGATATGACTACAGTTCATAAATTTTTCCATTTTCGCATTGATATTTGTGGATATTGCACCAATACCGATGATTTTTCCAAGTAGGCAGTGCTACCTACCATAATCACATCTTCTACCGTCCCTATGCTAATGAACTTCAATTAAAAATCTTGGCCCAAATAAATCCCAGAAATATGAAACAATATTATAAATAAATAAAATTTTGCACAACTTCAGTAAATTCTTCCACCTTCTTTGTGTCTCCACTTCCCAAACTTCCAATTACTTTCATATGACTTCCCCTCTGCTCCCCTCTCACCTACAAAATACCCAAAAATCACGAAAACTCGGTCGTGTAGCGAACAAATTTCGTGTTGTGTGATGAGACACTGAAAGTGAGAATTTTAGCACCTATCAAGGTTGCCGGGGCGTATTCTTGAATAAACATTCGGCTCGCCAGTGAGAATTTCGGGGCTCAGATACGGTCGAGCGCCTGGAGATAATAAAGCACGCAACAAAATGTACGGTGAAAAAAGATATCCCACTTCAACCTTGAAAAACCCGATTGTGGCGAGTTTCAAAAAAGGCAGGGTTACTTGCATTTTTTCGGGAATGGGCTTTTGTTTCGGGGCGATGGTGCAAGTGCGAGAATTAAGCACCGTAAAGATCGAAATAATTATTATGGCTACGGTGAAATTAGGAATTTCTTATAACACACTTTTAAAATTATTCTGGTCATGATTTTCTTGGATTTGAATTCACCATCGATATACAATCTAGGACTTTTTGCCGCAGTTTATATTGTACTTCTTCAGTACATAGAGTCTCATCGAAAATGTGTTGGAATAAACAAAATTATATGCTCGATTCACCAAGACAAGAAATTGCTCAAACAGACTTGCAGAAGAGAGAATTCTGAAAATCATGAAAATTTATTGTGATCGTAGAGAATTGTTGTGATACCTCAAACTGATCGGGTACAATCTACTAACCTTTTTTGAATAAACGCACATGCTATTAGAGCTTTTAAAAATTTTTGTGATTCGGAACTTTTGTACTTTAGACCTTTTTGGGTTGGAACTTTTTGCTTGGAACTTTCGGTTTGAAACTACTGTTTTGGAACTTTAAAAAAAAGTCAAGTACTGTAAAACAACCTCCGGCTTACTTTTCGAAGTTGTATTCATGTTATCTGTCCTTGCCTTTGAGTATTTTATTTAATATGTCGCTGGATGAGAGGACTTTCTCGGGAGTTTGGGAATGTAGTTTTATTACACCTGGACGCAAGGGAAGGAAGAGATGATTAGTTTCTAACTATAGACCGATAAGTATCTTGAATGCCATATCCAAGATTTTTAAAAGTATGATCCTTGACTTTTTGATGCCTCAAGTTAAAAGTTGTTCGATTGGATAGAAACATGGATTCAGGACTGGTCACTCCACTGGAACGAATTTGATATTATAGACAAATGAGCTTTCTAATTCACTTGAGAATAGGGAACAAGTAGACGTAATCTACACGAATTTCGCCAAAGCGTTTGATAGAGTTGATATTGATCATTTGTTATTTAAAATTGCTGAAATCGGAATAACTGGCATCCCCCTTCAGTGATTTGAGTGCTACCTTAGGAAGAGAAGACAGATAGTGAAGTATAAGGACTATGGGTCATTTGAAATATTAGCTACATCTGGAGTAGCTCAGGGCTCACATCGTTATCCAGTATTTGTTCTGATATATATTACTGACATATCTTGAGTTTTTAAGAATTCGAATTCGATGCACAAAGTCTATAGATTGATATAGATTCCCTGGCAGTTTATTATAAGATTAATCGGCTCCCAGTGAATGTAGAAAAATGCAATGTTCTGTCTGTTACAAGGAGGAAAAGGAAATTTTTGTATGATTACTTTCTAAAGGGGACTAAATTTAAGAAGTTTCCATGGATTATGACTTTAGGTGTGATCATAGATGAGAAATTGAGTTTTGCTACGCATATGGAGTAACTTATTAATAAATCTCTGAAACTGCCTGGTTTGTTGAGAAGACAATCTGACGAATTTATATCTTTGCCAACAATTACGTTACTTTACAAGTCGCTGATTTTGTCGAAATTGATGTATTGCTCTTCAATTTGGTCACCTTCATCGAAATTTTAGAAAAATGAGAAAGTCTAGCATAGGTTTTTGTCATACGCTGCCTTTTGGGCACGAGTCGCTAATCCATCTTTTACATATGATTATACTGACACCTCCAGATTGACTGGATTATACTCATTGCGATCGTTTAGGGAATTGAGGGACATCAGGATTGTATACAAGATTCTCGTAGGTTTGATTGATTGTAAAGATTTACGTAACTGTTTCGTTTCTAACGATATGATATATGATACAAGCTCATCATCTAGATTCGTTGAATTTGCTTTGAAGAATGCATATGCATATAATTCTGCATTGCTTACACTGCAAAAAAACATATATGAGACATGTCTCCGTAGAAGACATGAAGACGCGAAATCCATGTCTTCAGTCATTAAGTGTCAAAAAGATGTGTTTTAAAGGCATCGTCTAACGATATGATATATGATACAAGCTCATCATCTAGATTCGTTGAATTTGCTTTGAAGAATGCATATGCATATAATTCTGCATTGCCTACACTGCAAAAAAACATATATGAGACATGTCTCCGTAGAAGACATGAAGACGCGGAATCCATGTCTTCAGTCATTAAGTGTCAAAAAGATGTGTTTTAAAGACATCTTTAAACGTCTTAAAAATGGCGTCAAAAAGTGTCTCGTGGCAAGACACCATTTTTTGCAGTGTAGGTTATTGAGATTGAGTAACAGGTTTATATCTGGCGGGCTTTCATCTTTGAATATCGTACGTTTTGATAGGAGGATGCGGCAATCGGTTCTCGAACACGGTTGATCATCTATGTCAGTTTTTGTCATTGCGGTGGGTTGTTTATATCGTCGACTTCAACTGTTCTATTTTCTATTATTGAAGATAGTCGTATATTGTATACTCGGATTTACAATTGTAATTGGGCATATCTGCCTGTCGGTGAATATAATAAATACATAAAATAACACCAAAGTTTAGGCAAGTGTCACCTTTACGATCACAAGCCAGTCAGTGATTTACGAGACGCGAAAAAACATGTTGGAACCAAAAGCAACAATAAAGCCGAAAATAGGGACCCGAGAGTCACGGGCGTACCCGTTTTTTTCGCGCCAAGGCCGCGAGACACCATCGTATCGTGTGTATGCAAAGCAAATGCAAGGTCGTTTAGGGTGCCTCATCAGAAGGACACGCATACACGCCAAGTGCGCACCGGGAATGACGTGATCCCCCCGGCTCGTCATAAAACTTCCCGGCGTTTTGCCGGATGTCGTGACGGCGAGAGATAAGAATTTTTACAGCCTTTACTTTTCACCAAACGAGACAATTCATTTGAGGGTTAATTTGGTGTTCGATGTCGACTCCAGTTTTTTTTATTCCACTTCGTTTGGATGGTTTTTTGGACCGAAGTGCGAAACCGAATGTAAAAAGCAGGGGTGCAAATGGAAAAACTTTTTGGAAAGGGTTTTTTAAAAAACGTGTTTTCCATCTTGGGATTCCTTTTCTTTTCTACTTCATTCTTACGAGTTTCAGATTTGAGGCGTTTTAATTTGAAATTTTGAGCTTCCACATGTAAGTATCGAAATCTTTCACACCTTTTTCAAATTTGCTATCTTGGACTTTTCTAGTTGCAAAAATAACGAGTTCCTGGTATCGTAATTCATCATTGATTCACTATATTTCGCTATAGCAGCGATCGCCGACTTTTCCAACTCGTCCCATTCATTGAGATACGGAGTTAACAGTACCAACTGGCAACAGTTTATCCCAGATCCGCTAGCCTGAAACGCTCTCGCGTAATGGTAAGGTATTATTTGCCCTGGCTCGGTAAATCAAGAGAAGACGACATTAATTTTCCCCGTCCCTTCAGCAGGCACTTTTAACACACTTGGGCGATGTTACGATGATTGGCCGTGCCTTGTCCATCTCCCTGATTTCGCTTTGCAACGGAAGAGGCATGTCAACTCCAGTTTGCAAGATTTACTGATCGATGAGCGGTGGCTTTTTTGTATACAGATACTTTTTTTCGGGGTTTGGGAGTAATGCGTTGCTTGTTAGGCGTTTTTCTAGAACGTCACGTTTTTTTGGTGCAATGATAACCTAACGCGTTACGTTAGTGAATAAGTAAGGATAACGAGAACGAGTTACTTTTTTACTGTAAAGAGTAACTATAATCCTGTTATTTATTATACGCTATTCTTTCCGGTCTTATCAAGTTTTTAGGACGATCTGTAACTTTTTGAGCAATGATCTGAAACTGAGACATGAGTAATTTTGAACTTTCTTACTCTCGAATAAAAATTCTTATTTCTAATTTTTAATGGAATAGAGTGAAATATTAGTATTTGTGTACAAATATTGATAAGGAATATGCTTTTTCACTTTCTATCAGATCTTTCAAGATTCGGAGTATTGAATTTCAAAAATCTGCCTGAAAATACTTAAAAATAAGTGTAATCTGTACAGTCTGAAAAAAGTTTGTAGTAATTTTACTGTACCGATACGAAATTCATTAACTCTTACCTTGTGGTGAAATTTCACTATAATTTTACTATAATCAGTTGAAATTTTCCTGTTTATTTATACTTATATTCCATATTTTAATGAAATTTTCCTATTCAAGTATGTTAAACATGAAAGAATAGTAAATTTGCAGTATCATGGTATAGGAAATTTCCGTATTTTTTTTTGTGTGTAGATTCTAAAATCTATAGCAGGATCTTTAAAATGTATAAATCCTGCTATAAAACCTTACGTAATTTATTAAATACGAAAAAATACAGAATATACTGAAATTATGGTTTTTAAATAGGTTCTTATAAATTCTACTTGATTTTCAAATTGTTATGTAATCCCAGGAATAGAATAAATTCAATCTCTTGAGCATCAAATGTCAAAAATACATGTTTATAGCACTCCATAAAAATATTATAACATTTATCGAACCGTAAAAGTCTGGAAAAATTCAAAAAATATTGAGAGCAGTCTAAATCTGTAAAGAAACTATTTATTGTAAAATTGATCAAAATATTTCATACATATCAAACTTTCAATTCTAGGAAATCTTATCCTGGAAATTCAGAGAGACATTTTTGAAATAACCAAAAAATTCTACATTCTATAAATACTAGGAAATATAAAAATAAAATACAATAGAAAAATGCAAGTAAATATATGATAGATTCAAAGTTCATACAGCTTTTATTACTAAAGCATCGAATTCCAGAAATTAAAATTGGAATACAAAAAAAACAGAACTATTTTTCAAATTGTAGAAAAAAATAAAAAAATACTTATAATACTGAAAAAAGTAAAAATATATTGAGAACTATTTTCCGAAAAATCCTTTAGAACATGAAAAATTTTATTAAAGCTTGAATTCTATAGCTTGAAATTCTCAAATTAAATCTATATAATGATTTCTATAAAAATGCTAGAAATATATGAAAATTATTGAAAATACTAGAAATATATAAAAATACTAAAAAAATCTGCAACATTTTATACACTCTGAAAAATATGAATACTCTCAGAAATACTGAACAAAGCTTCAAATCGTAGAAGAACTAAAAAGTAAAAAAAAAAAAAAAATATCTAAGAAAATTAATGCCTAAACAGATACTTATTCGTGAGAAATACTCTCAAATACAAAGAATTCAATTAACTCTGAATTATAGAGCTTGAAAGTTCTGAGCAATGTTCAGAAAAATAATTAAAAAATTTTGAAATACTAGAAAATCCTGCAACATTTATACATACAAAAAAATACAAAAAGTGTCAAAAATACTCAAAATCTAGGTAAATAAGATTCTCTCAAAAATCTATCGAATACGCAAATTTTTTTACTCGGCTAACATTGAATGTAAATGTCATATTCAGAAATCTCTTATACCAGAAAAAAAAATAAAAAATTTAAACAAGCTGACTGATTTTTTTCTCAGGGTCAAAAAGCACGGATTTAAAAATGCTTCATGATTTCCCTCACACTGAGAAAATTCTTAGCATTTTTTCCTATAGTTTACAGGCATTCAGCATTTTTTTCTATAGTTTATGTGAATTTTTTTTAGAATTCGTTTTTAGTATTTTTAATCATTTTGAAACAAATTCAGAAAATACATCATGATGATAAGGATGATTGATTTTTTTATCATTATATTTTTTGTTTCAATCTTCTGATGATTTCACAATTAATACTAAAAAATAATGTCACATTTTTTTCTACTGCAACATTATTTCATAAAAAAACACTCATGACGTCACGTCATCATTATCTTCAAAATTGCACTTTCTACAGATTTATAGATTTCAATATTATATTTCATCTAGTTTTACCGAAAATTCACCCCCAGGCACATATAAGTATAAGAAAGTCGACGTTTGCTCTGTCAAATGTGAGCTTCATCAAGTGCATTGTTATGTACAGTGTTTATCGCACATCCGATTACGGGTCTTGCAGGGCAAAATTACAGTAATCAAACAAACCGCGTTTGCCGATCGCGAGAACGTTTTTGCACAGGACGGTCGTGAGCCTAAAGTGAAGTCTCCGAAAAACCGTCTCACCCTTAACGACGTCGTTAAGTTATAGCAGGAATAGGGCAAAAGGGCTTTTTGCAAAAAATCATGAGCAAATTTTTCAACTTATAAATTGATAACAAATTATTATTTACATACCAACACCTGCCAACTGACGATACTTTGCGTGGTACTTTAACTTTTTGGACTAACCTGCAACAAAAAAAACAATACATTTTGAAAAATATGTATTAAAAATATTTTCAAGTATTCAATCAAATTCCAGATTCAGATAAAATTCCCAACTTTCAATAAATCCCACATATTTTCAACAATAAAACTATCTATTTTCTGAAAACTCAAGGTAGATAAATTTTCGTGATCTGATTCCGGATAAAAATGAAAAATCCTGAGAGTCACGATGCAACTTTTCAACTCACAGCTTTGTCTCCGCGATCGATCAACCGGAAAGTCCATAAAGATTTCGCGATAATCGCAGAACTGACAGTGAACTCGTTGCTCAATGTCACCGCGACACGCGCGATTGCGCAAAAAAGTGAATCCGAAATTATTAATTTCGCGAGACGCGCTGCAGGAAAAGTAGGCGAAGGTCTGACCGCAGCATTCCTTCAAATTACAGGCTGTGAGCAGCGAACCAACTCAGCCTGTAGAGCCGGCGAGAATCGCTTATGTTACGATAACAGGGAGCCGCTTTGGACTCAGAAATTTCGTTTATAGCCGACATTTCCGAAACTTGAATTTCGGCGCCGATCGATTTTAAAACGCTCGCTCCGCCTTCAACATTTCAGCCGGGTATAAAAAAATACATGGGAAATCGTTCAAACAGGGCCGGATTTACGGAATCATGCGCCTTAGGCCAATACTATTTCTGCCCCACCCGCTTAACGCCTCTACAAATATATAAACGTTGTATTTATGTAGATTTATGAAAATTAAGGGAATCCGAAAATTCATAACAAATAAGTTTTTCAGTTATTTTTTTATTTGAATATGTAACAACATACGGATCGATGCCCGACAAATCTTAGACGATGGATAGAATTTTTTCATAATTTAAATTAATTTGTACCGAACTTAATTCTTAGCAAATTTTTTAATCTACTTTTCACAATCAAGTTTTACACATAAAGAAGATTCGATCGCGAGTAGAGGTAATGCTGACGTCCGGTGTTCTGATGTCGTTAAATAAAGGTAATTTTTTATTCTTCGTAAACGTGAAAATTATCTTTCTGCAACACAGTTTTTCACTGCATAATCTTGAGAATTTCAAATATTATCTGATTTTTAAAAAATTTCATGATTATAAACGTAATGCAGAACATAAAATTTTCAAAATTTAATGAAAATGATCAAACTTATCAAGATTTTTCTTAGTTTTTGATTACTTTTTAGGTACATAAATACTGCTTAAATGTAATGCGCATGGAAAAATTTAAAAAAAATTTTTTTATGCATGCCTTATTCGTAGAAAAACATATAAAATTGAACACAATTCATAAATGATGGAAGTTTACTGAAATTATGTAAAAATTTCGATTTTTTTTTGGTTACGTAACTGACAATTTTTGGAATATTGATGTGTTACGATTGATCGAAATTTTTAAAGTTTTGAATAACATCAAACCCACTATTTAACAGTTTCAAAATTTTAGAAGATTTGTCAAACTCGTAAATTTTTTTTTATAATTTTTGAATATTCACCAAGTATTCCAAACTTTGGTTGAAAATGTAAAAAAATATGACAATGCAGATTTTGGAGGAATATAGTAAGAAACACAAATTTACCAAATAATATACATTTTATTAAATTGTACATAATTTTAGATTTTCTTAGATTTGTTTTGACACTTCTTGTCATTTTCAATACATTCTGATTTTTCAAAATTTTAAAAATTTCTAACGTAGTGCTCACTACTCAAATTTTTGAAAATTTATGAAAGTTTGTCCAACTTACAACGATTCCTTCCGATTTTGTAGTACTTTCGAAGTATTTCAAATTTGGTTTCAAATTCGAAATAACACTATCGTGAATATTTAGAAAAAAAAACTCTCAAAAATTATTTCATATTTTTTGAAATTGCACTAATTATGCGAATTTTCCCAAATTATTGACAAATTCAAAATTTTCCGATTTTTTGAAATTTCAAATTATTATGAAACTATAAAGACATTTTCAGTGATCAAAAAAAATTGTCCAACTCTATAGGAATTTTTGTAATTTTTTACTGTTTTTCAATTTTCACAGTTTTTATTTGAAAATGTCAAAACATTATCATGCTTACTTCGACAAAATACAATCATAACCCCCTCCCCCTCCCTCCAATAAATGGAGTCATATACAACCGACCCGGAAAAATCGCTTTCTGCTGCCCCTGTATCTCATTTCTTTTCTATTTTCATCAAATTTCTTTAATTTTCTTTATTTCGATCTCAAAAATTTTCTTTCTCCATTTTTCACTATACGTGTTCTTAAATTTCAAAAGTTTCTTTCCCACCGAAAGGCGCCTTCAAAAATTTGCCGGCCTAGGCTTCGGCCTTTCTGGCCTACTGGTAAATCGGCCCTATGTTCAAACCATAAAACGAAATTCCGAAACACCTCGCGAAGATTTTCTATTTAATTTGCAAAAAGCTTATGGGAAGTTTCGGTCGTTTTTTTAACCGTTTGACATAAATCTGCAAAACTTTTGAAGTTTGAGAAATAATCTTACAATGATGTTCAGATTGAGATGACAGATTGATTTGTAATATTTCAATTCCTCAATTAAGTACTCACTTGAACTACTTATTCTCAAACTTCAACCATCCTCTTAATCCACTGCTAAATTTGCTAGTAGTTATTTTCTAAATATCACCCAGAACTATTGCGGTGAAATTTCTGTTACGCAACGTATTTGCACTTTCCAAATTCACACTCGAGTACGCTTTTACCGTAAAACCTTCACCATTTTGCTCTAAAGTTTGCAGAATCAATTCACTTTCAAAAATATGTACACTATCAGCACTTCGTAGTTTCTTCCTTCATTTCCTGAAGTCTTCTGAAGGCTTCAGAAACTGAGTGTCAGAATTTTTTTTATAACTCATGTGTCATTGTGGCTTGACGTTAAAGTAAAAGGAGAAGTTTTGCTTTGGAAAAAGTGCATGCGACGTCCTCGGAGGTGTGTAATAAGTTCATGAAGAATCGCATCGAGCGTTAATAATCACGCGCATTCCACATGATTCGAAGAAGGAGCGATCTCGCAGGGCGACCTTCGAAAGGCAATCATCTCAGGCAAAAAGAGCGCAGAATATCATTTAGCATAACGTAATGAAAAATTCGTAGAAGCGAAGATCGGGGCAGGCCGGGCCATTTTTCATCCGTGGAAAGATCGGCATCCGAGATCGAGTCTGTTAATGAGTGGACTAAAACGCCTGTACGCTCAAGAAATCGTTCAATCACTTTCACCGAAATCATTATTGGATCTGGACTATGAGAAACTGGCTCGATAGACGTGATATCTAATATTGCTTTTAGAGATTCTAATATTTTCCTATAGTGAACTCTTTGAGACCAGTGTGAATTTGGAGTTTATACCCTAGATTTGAAGGGTTTTTTTTTCATCATTCAAGGTAACAAAATTATGTTCAAGGATATAAAAACAGTGTAAAAAAAGTGTTTATTTGCAAGTTAAAATTTATGTTTAATTTATGCATGTACAAAGCAGTTATTCTAGAATTGGTTCATTTTATTGGTAATTTTTATTAGATTTTTAGAGAAAACTTCTTGACTTTAAAATTTTGAAAGGTTACATGCAGTTTCTGTAGTCTTACAGTATTTTCAAAAATCTACGGAATTTATGTACATTTTCTGAAACTTCAGGAATTTTTGTAATTTTACAGAATCATTGACAATCTTCAGGATTTAAAATTGTTTCTGTTTAAAAAAATCTTTTTTTACTTCAAACGTAATAGACTATTCATTTTTTCGCAATTTATGAAAATGCGCTCAACTCTGGCAAGATCACCCATAATTTTCAACACAATTAATACAATTAATCAACATATTCTGAAAATCTACAAAAACATTGTTTTAAGATTGTAAACAGTTGTTCAAATTTCCAATGTGTTATGATATTCTGAAATTTTCAAAATTTTTGACGTCATGCCAATCGCAAAAATCTTCCACAATTTTACGAAAATTTGTGCAACTCATGAAAATTACTTGTCATTTTTTGTAACTCTTGAAATTTCTTTGATTTATCTTGAAAGTTTTGAAAAACACTATCATACATATTTTGAAGAAAAAAAAATGTATGATAATAAGCAAAATGTACAATAATCATTAGAATTTCATGAAAGTATACAGATATTTCGAATTTTTTTAAGTTGTTGGCAATCTTGAAAATTACAAATAATTCTGATTTTTGAACACTTTCAAAATTTTAAACGTAATGTAGTATATTGAAATTTTTGAAGTTTTATAAAAATTGTGTAACTTATCGAGGTTTTTCTTAGTTTTTTAATGCTTTTTCAGTTCTGCGAATTTTCATGAAAAAATTGAAATGAATATTTTCATGCACATGTATTTCGTCGGAATACGTATGAAAATAACACAATTTTTAAATTGAGAAGTTCTTTGAATTTAGAGAAAGTTTTCTATTTTTTATCCTAATTGACAGTCTTTAAACATGTTAATGTGTTATGATTTTCTAACGTGTGTAAAGTTTCTAATAACAAAAAACCAACTACTTAACATTATATTATTCAAGTACTTTAAACTTTCTTAGAAAATATACAAAATATTACTATTCATATTTTGAAGAAACATATTCATAAAGTCATAATATACATAAAGATTTTTATAAAGTCATGATTTTTTTAAGTTGCGAAATTTCTAACATAGTACTACCGACTCAAATTTTCCAGATTTTTTCAAAAGTTGTCCAGCCCACAAAGATTACTTTTTATTCCAAAGTATTTCATATGATTGTTGATAATTTGATAAAACATCATCGTACATATTATTATCAAAACACAGTAATGTACAAAGTATTTCCACGTTTTCTAAAATTTCTTAAATTTTGCCAATTTCTGCAATTATTGACAACCTATTGAATTTTGGATTTTTCGAAATTTCTAACCCATAACAAGCCACTTAAAAACTTTCATTGATCATAAAGATTTATCCAACTGAATAGGTATTTTCATAATTTTTTAACGTTTTTTAAGTTTCTTAGTTTTTTCTTTGAAAATATAAAAACATCATCATTATCATTTAGAAATGATACAATAATGAACCCCCTTCCCCAAATAACTGAGTTCAGATTTATCGACATTTTCTAAAAATTTGACAAGTTCACAAAGATTACTTTTGATTCCAAAGTATTTTCAAGTATTTCAAATTTTTGCTAACAATTTGAAAATAACTGTATCATGAATATTATATTCAAAACACAATAATATACAAAATTTTTTCACATTCTCTGAAATTTCTTAAACTTTGCCGATTCCTGCAATTATTGACAATCTCTTAAACTGTAGATGTTTCGAAATTTCTGATTTATAACAAACTATCGAAAAACTTAGATGATCATAAAGATTTGTCGAAGTCAATAGCTATTTTCGTAATTATCTAATGTTTTTCCAGTTCCTCAGTTCTTTATTTGTCAATTGTAAGAACATTATCATTAGCATTTCGACAAAATACAATAACATACCCCCATCCCTGAATAATTGAGTTGAGATTTCTCGTAATTTTCTAAAAATTCGTCCATATCACAAAGATTACTTTTGATTGCAAGGTATTGCAAATTTTTTTTAATAATTTCAAACAAAATTATTGTGCATAATATGTTCGAAACACAATAATATAAAAAATATTTTCATGTTTTCTAAAATTTCCTATATTTCACCAATTTCTGCAATCATTGACTATCTATTGAACTTAAGATTTTTCGAAATTTTCAACTTCTGACAAACTGCTGAAAAACATTCAATGATTATTGGGATTTGTCGAACTCAATAGGTATTTTCGTATTTCTTCAATGTTTTTCTAGTTTCTCAGTTCTTTGTTTGCAAATTCAAAATTATTATCATGAATATTTCGACAAAATACAATAATTAACCACCTTCCGTCCCCCAAAATATTTGCATTCTTCACTACCCACCCCGAAAAATCGCTTTCTGCAACCCCTGCTCACAAAATCCACCCCAAAACGCCAAGATCAAATCCAAGTAGAAGAAGAACACCTGTGATAGGTACTTCAATCATCCCAGAGAAACCAGGGATCGCGAATTAATGCGACGCGACACGTCACCCCGGCATTTCAAATTCCACGCAGCAACCTCATTTTCGAGGAAGAATGAAGCGTGGCGCCAGGTTCGCGTGCAGATTTTATATCTCCCTGCGGGCAAACGATCCGGCCCCCGAGAGTCCTTGACTTTTGGAATGCGGAGGATTGGGATCCGGCTGCTGCGGTCCAGGATCCAGGTACATACCCGGTTCGCGAAAACCGGGCAGAGACGGGGAGGGGTACCGGGCCCAGAGTGGGTCGTCGGGGCCCGGGGACCCCTCGGAGAGATAAAAGGGCTGCCGTGTTCGAGCATTCGCGAAACCAGGAGCCATTCACCTGCCCGGGCCCCGGGCACTTCCTCGAGCTACCGCGTCCTTTTATATTCGCAATCGCGGCCTTCACTGGCGAGTTACTTTTCACGCTTTACAATCGGGTCCAAACAGATAGCCTGGTTAACAGAGACGCGAAGTAGAGATGGAAAATTCACAAATTTCTATAGTAACTTGAACTTGTAAAAAAATGAAAAAATTGGTTATTGTTACAATATTTTGAGAACCTTTTTTTATGGTTGTAACATTTTTATTCACTTTAATTTTGTCTATTTCTTACAATTCGCAGAATTATGACAATTACACTTTTTATCTCCTCTTTTTTTTCATACTTTTAAGATTGTCGATTTTAAAGAATTCTCCCTAACTTGATTGACTTTTCATCATAGCCGATCTTAACTAACAAAAATAAATCATAAACATTATAAACCAATAATAAACATTTTCAGCCCAATCATAAGCATTGTCGACCCAATCATGAAAACTATCAACCATTCACAAAAATTGTCGAGCAATCATGAACATTATTTCTTTTTCCCCTGGCAAACAATCTTCAACCGAACTTGAACCTTCGAAGGTTATAATTGGGTTGAGGTTCGGTTGTAAATTTTTGAAGTGAAAAAAATAGGCCTTGGGCACGATATTTTTGCAAGTAATGGCATCGGTTAATCATGTTTGATTATTCATCGGGAAATTCAATCGTCAGAACTATAAATTTTGCCTTTTAATTGTTATATTATTTTTTTTTATGGCTGGAATTTCCTTGAAATATTAAAAACGCAATAAGACTATAAAGACGATGCAGATAACTAATTGTAAATGAAAAATCATTTTGACACGCTTTATGTTCTAGGATGCGTTGATTTTTAATATTTTTAATTAAAAATTGTAAGGTATCCATACATATGTGTACATGAACGAAATTCCAGCCATAAAAATAGAAAAAATACCAATTAAAGGCAAAATTTGTAGTTTTGACAATCAAATTTGCCAATAAATAATCAAACATGATGAACCGATGCCACTACTTGCAAAAATATCGTGCACAAGGCCTATTTTTTCATTTAAAAAATTTACAACCGAACTTTAACCATATTATGACGTTCGAAGGTTGAAGTTTGATTGCCAGGGTCCCTTCATTGATAATTTGAAAATAAAGTAAATCATTATCTTATCAAGATTTATGACGAGGATCCTTTGCACGGAGTTATCCCAGAAGCACGACTTCTCTCGACAAACCCAAGAAAAGACTCAAATCCTTCCAGGAACAGGTCCAAAACAGCGCCGACAATGGAAATAGCGACCACTCACAAAACAGCAACAAGCCACATCTTCGCGCAACCTCCCGAAATCTCGCACTCTTTGACTCGTTTTTATCCCTCATAACGAATCGCGGAAATCCTTTTCTGGATGAAACGATACAATTCATTGCCAAAAAATTCACCAACTCACGACAAAAAACGAATTAGAACAACATTCTCACCTTTTTCAATGGGGTTTCCGCACTCAATATCGATAATATAAAGACTTTTTATTGTAACACTTCCGTGACATACAATAAGGCCAAAGTGATCAAATGCAGTAATGGCGGTCGGAGACGCCTAATTTTTCGGAGATGAAGAAGAAGAAGAAAAAGAAGAAGGGGAACAAGAATCGATACCCATCGATCCGGCTTGTATCGATCCAACATTCTCCACTCGATATCAAAATTCCCTATTATATCGACTGTACATAATTCCATGGAAAGCTACCATCAAGGCATATATACATAGATCTGTTACATGGTATTTCAAACTTGCCCACGAATGAATTATAATATTTACTAGATATTTCATTATATCCCATTTATCTTATCAAAATCATTTTTCATTAGTAGACTATATCACTCTCTAAACTACTCCACATACATTGAATTCATATTTAATAAACTGTTAATATATTTTACACATAAACGAAATTCTTTTTTTTCGTACAGTTCTGCAGCAGGAGACTTGCGTTTTTTTGTCGCTGCATTTGAGGATGAATTATAGAAATTTCAGTAACGGGAAAACATGGTGACACAACAAAAGTTGCCAAGAAAGATAAGAGAATCGAGCAAATGTCGAAGTTTAATATTCGCTAGCTTTAAACGTAGCAAGAAAAAGAATCAGGTGCGAAATCGTCTAATGAAAAGAGCGGATGTGGCACACAGCGGTGACACAACGTCTAGAATTCCGCGCGAGCAGCGCGGACGTTGATTGTAAAACGCGCTAGCGGTTGAAATCGAATCCGGTCCGACATTTTATTGCCTTAATCAAGAAAAACTCGTCAATTCAAAACTACAATTTCTTTAAAAAGTTTTTTTAAGAAGATCTTCTTTGGATACTTCAGAATTTAAATTCTAGGATATCTGATTCTGATAATTCAAAGATATATCTTTAAATTAACAAAGAAAATCGACAACATTGTATAAATACTAGGAAATACAAAAAAATACAAGTATATCCATAAAACTTATATATTATGCAATTTTTATAACGACAGCATCAAATTAAAGTAATTAGTACAAAAAAAAATAAAAATCTTGAATGATTCTTCAACTTGTAAAAATACTGAAGAAAGACAAAAAATACTGTAAGAAATAAAAATCTTTTGAGACACCGTTTTCTGAAAAATTCTTTGATACACGAAAAATGAACTCCGGATTTCGGAAATGTCATTCTGAGAAATTTTTTGAACTAAAAAGAAATATAAATGTTTAAGCAAATTTCTGTTAAACTGTCTAATTTTTTTTCGTCCCAAACTATTTTAATATATCTGAAATAAACAGTTTGTAGGATGTAACCACTAGTATACGTTAATATTGTTTATTCATCCTTATTTTTTCGATGTCTTGTTATTTATATTTAATTTATTTCAAAAAGTAACATGAAAGTACTCTAATGTTACAATTTTTAAATGGTAACGGTAACGAGTTACTATTGTTTTTAAGTAAAAAAACGTAACGAATCACTTTTTTCACTTAAGTAACGGTTACCGAACGCGTTACGATTTTTCAAGCAACTTTCCAAACCTTGGTGAAAAGAAGAAATACTAAACCGTTATAAAAAATTGGTCCTTGTTTCTTAATGCACTTATCATACCCACAAGTTATTAAAAATACTGAATGACGTTACTGTACATTTTACTTTATTTAAACACAAATTGATGAGTGTTTTTTTAATGTAATTTGTACATGAACTCAAGCTGGTAAAAAATTTTGAATGTTATAATAGCGTGTGAAAATTTCGGAATAATTATTGATTTAACTTAAATTGTAAAATCGTAAAAGAAAAAAAAAACTTTGTACTGGGTTCCGCGAATTTCACATATGAGAATCCACAAACATAAAAATTTGCTACCTAAAATTTCTAGAATGTTGAATTTAGACAGAATGATTTTTTCTGAAATTTTTGTTATTTCTATCAAATGGTCATTCCTACATAATTTTTTTAAGTGAGTTTATTCCTACTTATAAATTTTAATTATTGTTAAATTTAAAAAAGGTGAAATAACTGGACTTGATAATTTGTAATAATCAACTTAACATACTTGACAGATCCTCACTCAACTGAGATCTGAACTAAATTATAAAGCAAATCATCGAAATCACAATCACAAAAAAAAATATTACCCTTCACTAAAATATTAGAACAATATACTAATTATTTCGATACTTTCAAAATTAGGAAAATTACAGGTTTTGAAACAAACCAAGAACGAAAAGAACTCAATCTCGTAAAAATTCTTAAATTTATTTAACTAGTGATGAAAAATTTCAAAACTTATACATATTTATCTAAAAATTATGACTTAAACATCAAAATAACTCTTAAATTCAGACATGGTTCTAAAATCCCGATTGCAAAAAGTTACGCAAGTCTTAATGAGAAGTCTTAAAATTGAATTTTTTTTCATCCTTTGTGGCACTTGAGTGCGAATAAGGACGCGAAAACAGAATCGAAAGACGTTCACCCTTTGGTGAAAGTACCTGCGCTTGTGTAGACGATCACGACATGCAAAATCAGCCATGCACTCTCATTAGGCTAAAGAACTCCTTTTTTTTTTAACTAAAGATTCAAAACTACGTTGAAATGTACAAATAAACTACATATTACAGATTTTTTTACTTCTGTTAATGATGAATTACAAATTTAAAAAAAGAACGACTATTTTATGATCACAATTTTACAAAATCCAGAGCTTTTGAAATTCTATAAAAGCTAAGGTGATCCTCTCTCACTTGGAAAATCTGAGGTCAAAGATTGGTCAAATTTTGTTCCAATTGATACACTTTTTCAAGAATAAATCATTTTCATTCTAAATTTGCAATATTTGTGACCTGAGAACCTACGCACCAAAATCATCCAGGCCTACTTTCTACTACCCTTGAATCAGACTCTGATCCTTATGTCCCTCCTCGTTCCAGGTCACACTTCCATATTATGACTGACAATGCAAACTACAACTTCAATAAAATCAACAAATTAAAAAAAAGAGGTCAATGACTCTCAATAAACGACACAAATCTATTTTAACATAACTTCTGAATTTTTCACACATATTTAAAGCCAAAACCAATCATGCCATTTAAGATAAGATCAAAGTGTGAGCCTCACACTTGCCATATCCTCAAATAATGCGGTTGGTGTGTCTATACACACAGTTGGCTCAACTACAATAGCTCGAACCACAAGATTTCAGTTCTCACGGCGAACTATGTATCAATTTTTCCTGATTGCTCAAATCCAACAGCTGAGGCATTGTTCTATTCGTGAATGGGATACGATATGTCAAACGAGAGTCGCTTTATATTGGTTTCGTTCGAGTCCCTAGTAGGACAGGTCAGTGGCATCGATGTGCAAATGCGCGAGCCCCACTTCGCTGTTTGCCCCGGCGATTCTACTCCGTCGGCCTAATGTTTGCGTATATACCGCGAATGATCGTCTCTCTGCACGTAAATAAATACGAGCCCGTTTTCCCTATGTGCCACCAACGTATGGTACACGCATGTCGAGATTGTTGAACCAATTAGTAGCGTTTCGCTCCCTCCCTCATACGCTAGATTAGCCGCTAGTTCCTGCCATTTATCCCGCATTTTTTCGCGTATCAACCAGCGCTTGTCTTTTGTAAAAAGTCCAGGGTTAAAAAATAATACAATAAATAACAAATATACTCGATTTCATTGAGATTGTAATAAATACCCTGAGATTTTTGGAAAATATACGTGATTTCAGGAATCAAGAAGCTCGGGCATTGAATTTCTGCCATTGTTCCCTCTGTTTGATGGTTAAAACCACAATTTGCTTGTCCAGAAAGCACCCCTATGAAAACATTATGCACTAGTACAGTATAGTTGACAGTTTCAATATTTGCGTCGATGAAATGTAATTCAGTAACTCGTAATTTGTTGGTGTTGGCAATTCTCTTGAGAACCACAATTCACCCATTTCTTCTTAACCATCTATCAAGACCATGGATGAATCCTTAAGGCTATCTTTTATATTTCCCTTTGTTTCCTCTGATGTCGCAAAAATGGTAGGATTCGGATGGTTTTCATGGATTTCTTCTGGTCTTATTAAATTGCGTATTTCCTCGTCGATTGAGTTCGAATTTACCGTGTTTGTTTGCTTGCGTCCACAGATCTTGCAAGTCGTTTTGATTTCCTGTTCTATTATAGTGAATATCATTCCAAGAGAAGCCTCTTTTGCAGTAGCGTGATTTACTTCCTTATTCAAGGAAATATGACTCTTGGGATCCAATTTCTTGAGGATCCTTGATCGATTTTACAAACTTGAAGCATTCCTTCTTTCGTAAACTTGCCCGAGGTTTTTTCTTCTTTCCTTTGGCTATACTTTCAAGAGTCCACATCAAATTCTCTACACCGAAAGAAAAATATTGACTGTCCAACTGTAAAAATATTGTGATCTCCACAGTAAATACGTAGTTCGTTCCAACCCCAACCAGATAATTATTGTTGCTCTAACTATGGTTCCGCATGCTTCCCCAGAAAAGTTTAAACTTGCATCTACTATAAAATTACAGCTGAACTTACAATGCATTAAGTGTACAAATAGCAAAGTTTTTTTTTTTTGTCGCAAAGTGAGGTTAGGAAAAAAAGTTGACAGCAACGACAAATCGTCCTAATATTAAGAAAGTACGTTAGTTTGACATTGTAAAAGAATTTTTTACAAAATAAATACGTCAATTTTTGATATGTCGTACCTTTTTTCTCGTAAATGTAGTCGAAAATGGTTGGGAGAAACAAGTAAACAACTTTTTTTAATTGTCATTAACATGTATAGGTGGAAAGTATCAGTGAGTTTGAGCGCGCTCGATTAAAAAAAAAAAAAAAAAACATTTACTGGCATGAATATTATTTCACAGTAAGTCAGTAAGTATAAAAAAGTGTCGGTTCCAAAACGAACTGTGAATTTATACTTTAGCGCCAACTGCGCACTGCGGACTTAGGATACCTTCAATTTCAATTGTGACAACAGTATTTTCCGTTATTTAGTTCTGAAATATGTATAATCTATTAAATATCAAAGCAGAAGAGAGGATGAACCCCGCTCGTAACAGAATTCTAAAAATATATGATAATCCTCGCGATGCATATGCGAAATGCTTGAAATGCACCGAGAGCTCTAACAAGAGTAAGACTAACAAGTGAGGAAAAAAAAGTGAGGTATAGAGGCAATGAGGAGGGAGAGGGAGAGGAAAAAAAAGAATCGCGAGCGATGACTCAAAGATCCAGTTCCCAGGCGGCGAAAGGGACGGACCAAAAGTGGGACGGCAATTTGCATGTTTTGTAACCGCGCGATGGCGATGTCTCTTGCTCTTTTCGCTCTCCGCTCGCGTTCGCCGATAACAGAAAGGGCGCCTCTTTGTTCTCGGGCAACGGTACATTTTCGGACCACGGAACAACAGACCGCGAGAAATTGCATTTCGCCGAAAAAGCGCACGAAACGAGGGCCGCTCTCGATTTCCAATCGCTTCGCTTCCTGCACGCTCGTACGAAAAAGTTACGTCGATTTGGAACGGATTCAATCGGTAAAAATACCGCTATTCGACGCATCGCCCGGAAATCGTGGCTTCCTTAGAAAATCGTGAGACGGTTTTCCATTTGTCATTTCGGGAAATGATGGAAATTTGAAAAGTTATCGGCAATTTGGGTGGGTGAATCAGAACGTGGTTTTGGCGTCAAGTAGGGATTTTTATGATTGTACCACGAAAAATTGAAATTTGACAGTTACAAGCAATAAGCGGGGTTTAGAAACGTAATTTAAAAAGTGTAACGCGTTGCGTTACCGTTACTTTGAAAGATAAATGTTTCAATACGTTTTCATCTTCGTATAGTTATATAGGCCAAACTCAGAGATACCTCGAAGAAAGGAGCAAAGAGCATCAAAATAACATTAGACAAACAGATACGGAATTTTCGGCAATTAGTGAACATTGAATAGTAATAGATCATGATTTTAATTGGGAGGATATTGCAATTTTCAATATGGAGCAGAATTACAGAAAAAGATTATCCAGTTAAATGGCTTTCATCAGGAAATTTCAAGAGAATGCACTAAAAAAGCAGAGAGCTTGATAATTGGGATAACATTGATGATTCACTTTTAGATTACATTTGAGAAAGTATTTGTGTGTGTGGTTGGTTGTTTGTAGTCATTGTGATTTCTCATTACGTGGTCTTCCCCCTCCTTTTTGAAAAAGAATCATTCTCTGTCGAACTTGGGTCTAAGAATGCAAGGACATAGTCATTCAGTTTATTAGTGTCGGACATTCCGGTGCCCGAACGACAACGCATAAAGTTATAATAGTTATTAATACCTCATGTTATTTATTTGACCGGCAGTTTGTTACGGTACAAAAAAAGTTTTTGATTTTCGTTGTGGATGAGCAAGAGGTCTTGTAAGAATGATTCGACGAGATAACTGTACATACAATGATAATGATGTGAGTTAAAATTGAAAACTGATTTGTAATTTGCAATGGTTTGTGAAATGAAAATTATTGATTGTAAATAGGTCTTGAAAAGAACTCTAACAAAGAGTCGAAACGTCGACGAATTTGTAAACTAAACAAATAAAATTTGACTGGGAAATCGAAGAAAAGGGATTGAATTTCTAACGTTTTTTTATCTTCTTTAAAAAAAAGAGGGCTTGAATAGGTGACTTTCTGTGTTTCATTTTTAACTTTCTTACATAGAAAGCGATCAAATCGTTTTACGATTAATTTACTTTGTTTTTGATATTGAAGGTACATTGTAAAGAAAAGTTTGAAATTTCAAACATCTTTTATAGACTTTCTCTTAAAATCGTGTTTGAATTTCATGGATACGTGTACGAAAAGAATTTCAAAGAAATTTATATCAAATTTATTGCTTTCATAGTAAATGTATTAATTTTAATATTTTTTATTATTGTCCATTTTATTTTAAGACACTACATATTTGAATATTTTTAAATATCTTTTGCATATTATCAAATATATGATATAATTTAATTTTTTTTACACAATTTATATTCCATAAAAAATAAATTTTTTGTTTCAATCAAAAAGCTGTTAATAAATTAAGAGAAAATCTTCTCCAAAATAATTAATTGTGTCGAAAACCACTTGAATTGAAAAAAGTTTGAATACACATTTTCAATGAGAAATCATTCAAAGGTAAAATGACTTTGATGTCGGCTTTGTATTACGTAAAAAGTTCGATGTCATAGAAGGTTTATAATTTTCATAGACAGTGTTGATTTTTTTAATAGTTGCGTCCATAACTTAAATAGAAAAATTATTAGATAATATGGGAAATCTGCTTCAAAGACAGTCTCTAAAATTTATTAAATTTCTGAGATAGTATATTAAAATCGGGGGCGCACGTAGAAAAAATTGTGATGAGGGGTGTTCAGAAAATACATGTTTTTCGTCTTGGAAAATTCAAAAAACTCAAATAATTACTTTTCTATCTACGAATTCTTCATATATATATACTTTTTTTTTCCTTAGAAGTTTAAAATTCAAGGCTTTTTCAGTCAAACATGAAAGTCTCAATGTTAATCTTTTAGACTTTGTGAATGAAGTATTTTTTGATCAATATGATAGGTAAGTTTTTAATGCATTGAAATTAAAAAATATTGGTTTTTTTTTCGTGATTGATTCTATATCAAACGATCAAATCACCAGAAATTGAAAATTCAATGTCACCAATTCCTTGTATTATTGAAACTTCAAGCGGTATTTTTTCCAGAAATGTTTTTTTCACATTAATTACATGCAAATTTTTTCTTCTAATATTCGAAAGTTTGAAAATTTACGATGACATATTCCAATATGTAGAAATGCTGAAAATATCAGTTTTTCAAATTTCTAGGTAGTATATTGAAGTTTATTTCACAGTTTAATTTCTACGGTATATGTTCAAAATCTCATTCTTATATTATATATTTTTTTTTTCAATTTTATCTCTTCCAAAATCATAAGTGCACATACTGAATAATTTTTAAAGAATAAAATACTGAAACTTAAAATTTTAAAGTTACGATGTTTTTTGCCTAATTTATTGTTGAATGCTTAATTAAAAAAATATTGATTGATCGAGAGTTGTAATTCAATTAAAAATTATGAAATCTCAAAGAGTTTGAATTTTCAAGTCGAAATAATTGCATTCTCTGAATTTTAAAATGCATCTCTATATTGTTCTTCTGTATAAAAATTTCTAAGTATTTCTGATGAGTATAAATTATCAAGAATCTGTCAACTTTTCGAAATTCACAATATTGTACATATCTTATTTTCAGATGTATTATGTTACAAAAATTGATGTTGATATATTTTTTTTTTATAATGCTATATTGAATATAATTATCAATAATTAAAGATTATACTATAATCATAATTTCATGATAATCATAAATCAAATTGTATTATCTTGTTGAATATCTATTCGTTCAATGTTTGAAATTCACAGTATAATACTGTTATACGATTCATTACTAACTAATAATAAAATTTATTAAATTTTACTATGTATATCGTGCAGTTGAATCGAAGAATCGATTTAAAATGAAAAATTATTGTAAATTCCGTACAGCTTTTTCAGTATGCAGATCTGTATAGGTTCTTTTTGTAGTATTTTTGTATACTTTCTAGGTTTCTAATGCATCACATTGTAAGATGATACAGTTTTCGAAAAGATTAATTTATGATTATACGATAAACATAATTTCATTATAATCATAAATCAAAGTGTAATATCTTGTTAAAAATATCTATTCGTTCGAAGTTTGAAATTCACAGTATTATATTGTTATACAGATAATAAATTTCACTATAACGTGCAGTTGAATCGAAGAATCGATTTAAAATGAAGAATCATTGAAAATTCCATACAGCTTTTACAGTATGCAGATCTGTATAAGTTCTTTTTGCAGTATTTTTCTATACTTTTTAGGTTTCTAGTGCATCATATTGTAATATAATACAGTTTTCGAAAAAGCTGGGTAAAAGTAATTTAGTTGATATTTTTCGCTATGTATAGTAAAAATTACAGTTTTTATAGTGAAATTTGCATTTTAAGATTTGAAATTTTCCGAAATAATACAGTAAAAACTGGCATACATATTGTAACTTGTACATTAATAGCGGTTTTGCTGTATACTATTTTAAGAAGTAAAATGAATATTGCAGATTTTACAATATATACGGCAGAAAGTACAAGATTTTTTTCTCAGTGGCAGTATGCAAGTTTGTATATAGTATGTATAGTGAAAATGCACGAAATGAGCCAAGTTTTTTGGTGATAAGGCAATGTAGGTGTCGTTAAAGTGTTACGTCGTTCGCATTAGTTAAGCTCACTCGCGTTTAATGCGCGGGTCAATGACTCGCGAATAGAGCGACGGTGTGCGCGAATGCGTGCACTTGGATTCGCGCGTGTGGTATACGCTCTCGCGAATCGCACGCGTGCTGTCGCGCTCGCCGAAGGCATTACGTATGTTAATGGGCGCGGGTCCGAACGCTGAAGCGACGGGATTTAGGAGAGCCGACATTTTTCTCGTGATCATAGCGACAGAACGACCGGCTAAAAAAAAGTACGGTTTTCGTAACTGTGAAAGTAGGAGATCGTCAAGAACCGAAATACGGTTTTTTCATGACTAGGGTAGGAGCGTCGCCGTATAATTAATGAATCTGAAAATGTTTGATGAACCGTAACGTGTTAGGTACATGAATGTGGAATATGTTCATGGTAGATAAAAATTAAGAGGCATGATTCAAAGTGTAATTATAAAAGTGTAGTTTGTTATATAGTGTATATTTATTATATTCAGGGGTTTAGGAATAAATGCATCTCTGTGCAACACATTAAGGTTTTTTGTGATTTTTCAAAACTCAATTTATTAGATTTTTCTTGAATAATTTAAAAAGATCTTGCATATTTGAAAGAATACAAAAATATATGATGATGAACACGATATACAAAATTCATTAAAATTTTTATGAAATTCTAACGATGTCTTGAATTTTTTCGAAATATTGGCAATCTTGATGAATTCAAATATCATCTGATTTTCGAAAATTTCCAAAATTTTAAACGCAATGCAGATATTTGAAAATCGTGTAACTTATTACACGATTTATTATATTATTAACGTATTTTAGTTTTTGAATGCTTTTAAAGTACTGCAAATTTTCATAGGAAAATTATAAAAAATATTTTTATCCATCCCCATTTCGTTGAAAAACATATAAAAATAAACATAATTTTTTAAATGATGGATGTTTTCTGAATCACAGCAAAATTTTTGATTTTACTAGGAGAATAAACTGTTTTTGAAATTTACGATTTTTCGAAATTTTCAGTTTCTTTCAATCGTTTATTTCTCCAATGAAACCCAATTAAAGCACAAAATAAAATAATGTTGATTCCTTATTAAATTGCTCCTTTCTAGCTTAAAATTTTTATATATACGTCCAGAATTTTTTATTTATAATGAAACCTTTTTGATTTTGAAAGTTTTGAATACTACACGCAGTTTCTGCAGTTTTTTATCATTTTCGGAAATTTCTATGATCTATAAAATAAACGTGTATTTTCTGAAATCCTACAAATTTTTTTGAAACTTGAATATTTTTTCTTTCAGAAAAAATATTCAACTTCAAATGTAATAGACTATTCAATCTTTCTGAATTTATGAAAATTTGTCTGAGTCATGCAAGATGTTCCTTATTTTTAAATACTTTGCAAGTATCCCAAATTTTTATCAAAAAAAACTCCATGATGCATATTTCGAAGGAACATGACGAATACAATTCACAAAATAAATGTACACAATCTGACATTTTACAAAAATTTTTATTTTTTTTTAAATTATTCACAGTTTTTGAAATTTCCAACGTTTTATGATTTTATGGAATATTCAAACTGTTTGACATCGTGCCAAATATCAAAAACATTGAGAATTTTACAAAAATTTGTGCCGAAACGATTTTTGTGGTTATTGAAAAATTCTTTGAATTTTTTTATTTCTCTTGAAAAACTCGAAACACCATCATGCATATGTCGAAGAAATGATACAAAAGTATGATAATAAATACAATATACAAAGTCCAGTAAAATTTTATACAAGTCTAACGATTTCTCAAATTTTTTTTAATTATTGAAAATCTCCAAAATAGCGCAGTCTTCTGATTTGCGAAAATTTTCGAAATTTCAAACGTAACGCAGACTATTTAAAATATTCAAAATTTTATGGAAATTGTCTCACTTAATTGTAAAATGCTTTTCAAGTGCTGCAAATTATTGATAAAAAAATTTGAGAAAATATTCTTTTGCACACCTATTTTGTCGGCATATATAATAAAGAACACAATTTTCGAAAGTCATTGGTATTTTCTGAAATTCTAGAAAATTTTTGATTATTCCAGGATAACCGACAGTTTCCGCAATTCCTCATGTTTAATGATTTTTCAAAATTTGTATAGTTTTTAATTACATCAAGCCAACTACTCAACCCCTTTGAAATTTTACAAAATTTGTAAAAATTTTAAAATTTTTTGATGGTTAATAAATATTTTTCATGTGCTCCAAACTGGCTTCAAAAATATCAAAAATATTATCATACATATTTTTCAGAAATATCATGAGAAGCACAATTCATGAGATTATGAACATTTTTTGGAATTATACGAAAATTTTTATTTTTCCAGATTTATTGACATTTTATCTAATCTCTCATGTGTTCCGATTTTCGAAAATAGGCTCAATCTCTAACATGTTGCTGATCACTCAAATTTTCCAAATTTTAGAAAAATTTGTACAGCTTACAAATATTTCTTCTGATTTTCAAGTTCTTTTCAAGTTTCTCAAACTTTCGTTAAGAATTTGAAAAAACATTATTGTACATATTCAGAGAAAGCATTATTCTCAACGCAATATATACAAACTTCATTCACATTTTATGAAATTTTTCAATTCCGAAAAATTTTTGAATGTAATTGTCAATTTAAGGAATTCTTGATTTTTCGAAATTTCAAACTTGTAGCTATAAAAAAATGCCGAAAATTTTTACTGATCAGAAGAAATTGTCCAACTGAACATAAATTTCCGTAATTTTTTAATAATTTTCAAGTTTCTCAGTTTTCATCTAAAAATATGATAACATTATCATATATATTTCGACGAAATACAATAATAAACCTCCCCCTCCCACAAAGAATTTATTCCTTTACTACCAACCAAAAAAATCACGTTCTAAAAAAATATTGATGTCAAAATAATAATTGCAATAATAATCTACAAATAATAATAAAAGCTGTCAATCACTATAAAAAAAGTCTCCGAAATATTCTTCCAGCTGACAAAAATCACAGCAACCAGTTCAAAAATACGAAAAAATTTTCCTAAGATCAGTTCAAAGGGGTTTACACCTAACCAAGTTTTCCACTTATACAGCAGGATATCACTGAAATTTCTCGGTCTTTTGGCTCGAGAAGATTAAAGGAACCATCAACCGGACACTAATTAGCAAGCTCATGTAAGAAATTCTGAGGCACAGCTTTCAAATAGATTATGGTTTTTCCTCTTCATCTACTTTTTTCTGGAAAATCCGAAAAACGTTTACATTTCGTAATGAGAGAATGTGAACTTTGAAGTGCAACCACATGAAAAAAAATTTTCAAATTTACAAACCTGCAAACATCTATGGAAAAATAATATCTTAATTTGAAAAAAACCAACTCCAATCAAGACAAGAGCTTTTTTTTTCTTTCTTTCATTATTAAATTCAAAAGAAATGAATCTTTTTATGCATTGAAATGTTTGGAATACCATACGCCATAAAATCTATTTTCATACAAATCACTGACTCCTTTAACAGTGAAAAAAGTTCCACATTTTCACGACGAATTTCTGAAACCCATAATTCGCTATTCAAATCATGACGCAATTCACGCTTTTTTACTTCGCAACACAACGTAACCATGCTAAAACGTTCTGCTCGTGACTTCGGAATTAGAACGCTCGTTTTTACAAACGAGCGTTTTCTCTTTTCACGAGGGGAAGTCGGAATTTCGTTGGCGCTTTTTTTCGCGCGCGGATCGATTATCATTCGACGAAAATACAGCCGCGATCTTGGGGCGCGAGACGTTCGGCGAACCTCTGAAATAAACCAGAAGTTGGGTAGGACGAAAAAACTCAGTGATTTACTAATTTTGAGTACAATTTTTCAAATTCTTTATGCATTCCGCAGATTTTTTGTAGGCGTCAGTGTAGTTAAAAATATATATATTGGTTTGAGAATCTTGTTTTTTCTGAATATACACGATAATATTTATTCAAATTCTTGACAAAAATTTGAGAAACTTGAAAAGGACTTGAATATCATAAGAACTATTTGTGAGCTGTAAAAGTTTTTCTAAAATTTGGAAAATTTGAGTGATTAGGAACATGTTAGGGATTGAGCCTCTATTTTCAAAAATCAGAACACATTAAAAATTAGAGAAAATGTCAATAAATCTGAAAAAATAAAAATTTTCGTATAATTCCAAAAAATGTTCATAATCTCATGAATTGTGCTTCTCATGATATTTCTGAAAAATATGTATGATAATATTTTTTATTTTTTTGAAGTAAATTTGGAATAATTGAAAAATATTTATCAATCATCAAAAAATTTTACAAGTTTTACAAATTTTAAAACACTGTAAAGGGGTTGAGTAGTTGGTTTGATGTCATTAAAAACTATAAAAATTTTGAAAAATCATGAAACATGAGGAATTGCAAAAACTGGCAATTATCCTGAAATAATCAATAATTTTCTAGAATCTTAGAAAATATGTATCTTTTTCAAAAATTGTGTTTTTTTATAAAACATAATATATATTCTGACAAAATATTTTCATCCAAATTCTTAACGAAAATTTGGGATACTTTAAAAGTACTTGAAAATCAGAAGAAATATTTGTGAGCTGTACAAATTTTACTAAAATTTGGAAAATTCAAGTGATTAGTGACATACTACAGATAGAGCCTGTTTGGAAAATCAGAACACATTAGAAATTAGAGAAAATGTCAATAAACCTGGAAAAATCAAAACTTTCGTAGAATTCCAAAAAATGTTCATAATTTCATAAATTGTTTTTCTCATAATATTTATTAAAAATATGCATGTGAAAGTTTTTCATACTTTTAAAATTAATTTGAAATACTTGAACAATATTTATCAATGATCAAAAAATTTCACTTGTTTTACAAATTTCATAACATTGTAATGGGGTTGGGTAGTTGTTTTGATGCAATTAAAAACTATAAAAATTTTGAAAAGTCATGTAACATTAAGACTTCCAAAAACTGTCAATTATTCTCGAATAATCAATAGCTTTCTAGAATTTCAGAAAATACCCATCATTTTCGAAAATTGTGTTCTTTATTGAACATAATATATATTCTGACAAAAAATATTTTCATTTAAATTCCTAACGAAAATTTGAGAAACTTGAAAAGTACTTAAAAATGAGAAGAAATGTTTGTAAGCTGTACAAATTTTTCTAAAATTTGAAAAATTTGAGTGATTAGTAACATGTTAGAGATTAAGCCAGTTTGGAAAATCAGAACACATTAGAAATCAGAGAAAATGTCAATAAATCTCTGAAAATCAAAATTTTTGTAAAAATCCTAAAAATGTTCATAATTTCATAAATTTTTATTCCTCTTGATATTTCTTGAAAATATGCATGGTAAAATATTTCATATTTTCAAAGTAAATTTGGAATACTTGGAAAATATTTATCAATCATCGAAAAATTTTGCAAGTTT